>CM026285.1:1009237-1654237 GCA_014851415.1 Cnaphalocrocis medinalis | reverse complement strand
TTTCTAAGTCTCGTTAGGTTAGGTTCGGCTGAACCTAACCTAACCTGAGAGTTAGGTTTGATCTGATCTAACCTAACCTTGGGGTTAGGTTTGATCCGTGTTAACCTAACTAACGGGTTAAGTTAGGTTAATCCGGAATTATCAAAATTTTTCCAAAATTTTCTAAGTCTCGTTAGGTTAGGTTCGGCTGAACCTAACCTAACCTGAGAGTTAGGTTTGATCTGATCTAACCTAACCTTGGGGTTAGGTTTGATCCGTGTTAACCTAACTAACGGGTTAAGTTAGGTTAATCCGGAATTATCAAAATTTTTCCAAAATTTTCTAAGTCTCGTTAGGTTAGGTTCGGCTGAACCTAACCTAACCTGAGAGTTAGGTTTGATCTGATCTAACCTAACCTTGGGGTTAGGTTTGATCCGTGTTAACCTAACTAACGGGTTAAGTTAGGTTAATCCGGAATTATCAAAATTTTTCCAAAATTTTCTAAGTCTCGTTAGGTTAGGTTCGGCTGAACCTAACCTAACCTGAGAGTTAGGTTTGATCTGATCTAACCTAACCTTGGGGTTAGGTTTGATCCGTGTTAACCTAACTAACGGGTTAAGTTAGGTTAATCCGGAATTATCAAAATTTTTCCAAAATTTTCTAAGTCTCGTTAGGTTAGGTTCGGCTGAACCTAACCTAACCTGAGAGTTAGGTTTGATCTGATCTAACCTAACCTTGGGGTTAGGTTTGATCCGTGTTAACCTAACTAACGGGTTAAGTTAGGTTAATCCGGAATTATCAAAATTTTTCCAAAATTTTCTAAGTCTCGTTAGGTTAGGTTCGGCTGAACCTAACCTAACCTGAGAGTTAGGTTTGATCTGATCTAACCTAACCTTGGGGTTAGGTTTGATCCGTGTTAACCTAACTAACGGGTTAAGTTAGGTTAATCCGGAATTATCAAAATTTTTCCAAAATTTTCTAAGTCTCGTTAGGTTAGGTTCGGCTGAACCTAACCTAACCTGAGAGTTAGGTTTGATCTGATCTAACCTAACCTTGGGGTTAGGTTTGATCCGTGTTAACCTAACTAACGGGTTAAGTTAGGTTAATCCGGAATTATCAAAATTTTTCCAAAATTTTCTAAGTCTCGTTAGGTTAGGTTCGGCTGAACCTAACCTAACCTGAGAGTTAGGTTTGATCTGATCTAACCTAACCTTGGGGTTAGGTTTGATCCGTGTTAACCTAACTAACGGGTTAAGTTAGGTTAATCCGGAATTATCAAAATTTTTTCCAAAATTTTCTAAGTCTCGTTAGGTTAGGTTCGGCTGAACCTAACCTAACCTGAGAGTTAGGTTTGATCTGATCTAACCTAACCTTGGGGTTAGGTTTGATCCGTGTTAACCTAACTAACGGGTTAAGTTAGGTTAATCCGGAATTATCAAAATTTTTCCAAAATTTTCTAAGTCTCGTTAGGTTAGGTTCGGCTGAACCTAACCTAACCTGAGAGTTAGGTTTGATCTGATCTAACCTAACCTTGGGGTTAGGTTTGATCCGTGTTAACCTAACTAACGGGTTAAGTTAGGTTAATCCGGAATTATCAAAATTTTTCCAAAATTTTCTAAGTCTCGTTAGGTTAGGTTCGGCTGAACCTAACCTAACCTGAGAGTTAGGTTTGATCTGATCTAACCTAACCTTGGGGTTAGGTTTGATCCGTGTTAACCTAACTAACGGGTTAAGTTAGGTTAATCCGGAATTATCAAAATTTTTCCAAAATTTTCTAAGTCTCGTTAGGTTAGGTTCGGCTGAACCTAACCTAACCTGAGAGTTAGGTTTGATCTGATCTAACCTAACCTTGGGGTTAGGTTTGATCCGTGTTAACCTAACTAACGGGTTAAGTTAGGTTAATCCGGAATTATCAAAATTTTTCCAAAATTTTCTAAGTCTCGTTAGGTTAGGTTCGGCTGAACCTAACCTAACCTGAGAGTTAGGTTTGATCTGATCTAACCTAACCTTGGGGTTAGGTTTGATCCGTGTTAACCTAACTAACGGGTTAAGTTAGGTTAATCCGGAATTATCAAAATTTTTCCAAAATTTTCTAAGTCTCGTTAGGTTAGGTTCGGCTGAACCTAACCTAACCTGAGAGTTAGGTTTGATCTGATCTAACCTAACCTTGGGGTTAGGTTTGATCCGTGTTAACCTAACTAACGGGTTAAGTTAGGTTAATCCGGAATTATCAAAATTTTTCCAAAATTTTCTAAGTCTCGTTAGGTTAGGTTCGGCTGAACCTAACCTAACCTGAGAGTTAGGTTTGATCTGATCTAACCTAACCTTGGGGTTAGGTTTGATCCGTGTTAACCTAACTAACGGGTTAAGTTAGGTTAATCCGGAATTATCAAAATTTTTCCAAAATTTTCTAAGTCTCGTTAGGTTAGGTTCGGCCGAACCTAACCTAACCGGCTATGTTGGCCCGTGAGGGCCAACATAGCCGTACCTCGTGCGCCTCGGTCGTCGTGCGCGTAAGCGCACGACGACCGAGGCGCACCGCTGGATCAGGCGCTCGGCCGAGCTCGCGCGCACGTCGTGTCGCGGGCGGGTGTCGGCTGCCTCCCCCCTCCTCTCGCCCCTGCCCCTGCGCGCTGCGCCCGCCCGGCGCGCGCGTCTCTCGTCCGCTTATTTATGAATTCCTGTTAGGCTAAAAATATAAAATGTCAGATACATAGTTTTTGCATTGTTTTCTTATATTTACATATATTAATTCTATGTAGGTAGATTAACTTCACCATCTACCTCAGGTTTTGGTTGAACGTATTATTTTCTTATTTTAATGCTTTTCCAATTCAAACGTGACAACTCCGACTGAGTTATTCTGATTTATTGTAAAGTATGCCATTTAAGATATTTAAATTCATATTCATTTATTGTATAATCACATTATATAAATATTATTTTTTTTAAATAATTTTTATTGAGATAAGTAGGTAATCTTGTTCCAATATTTTGTAAAAACCTGAAGTAAAGAGCCAAGTTATTTCCTTTCTTCTGTTAAATTCAATTTACTACTTTTCTCAAATACATAAGTACTGGTCAAAATTAGAAAATAATTGTCACCTGCAGGGAAATATATTAGGATGACGTATTGTATTATTTCTTCCCAATCAGTGTAGGTAAATCAATTGTTGGCGTTAATTTAGAGTCGGTGAAGTCGAAGCATATATAAGTACCTACAGAATCCAAGAATGTAGAGTAGAGTATTTTTTCCTTTGCATCGCGCCCGCCGCGCGTCGCCGCCCAGCCAGCTCACACTGCACCTGAAAAACAAATATTAAATTAAAAAAAATACGTTTGTTTTCTGTTCTTCGTCTCTATTTGAAAATTATTTCATTTTGATCTTGTTTCTCTTAAAATAAGATCATACAAAACGACTTGTAACACACTCTGTAATGAGATACTGCAAACGAGCAAACGTGTCACCTGATGGTAAGTGATCACTGCTGCCGGACATCAGTATCAGCATGGGATCATTAAAGTGCATAGAAATGTACCGCGCAGTCACTCCACACATTGATGGCGTGAACTACAGACAGTACCTACCAACTACGGTTTACGCCATGCAGAAATCCTTTTAAAGTATTGATTTGTTTCACTTCGGAACCAATAAATTCTTACTCAGAAATAATGTTTTATACTCAGGTTCAGTCCATACAGAACACTTATGTATTTCGTAACAGACATATCATTACCTACCGCTGGGTCGGAATATCGATTTATACTGAGAAGACACCAGAAACCAAACTCAGCCTAGTTACTCTTTTCTAATAATGATAATAGTTACGTTATATAGTGTTATTTATGAAAAATTATTTAATAAACACACCTGTTGGTTCCGCAGCCGCTCGGTGTAGCGGCCACAGGCGGCGGGCGCGCGCGGGGAGACGCTGAAAACATACAACATTATTAAAACAATATAGTACATTGAAATAACATCACATACATTGTACTGGTCTCAAACTAAAGTTTCTCCTTGTACCTACTTTGGAAACTAGAAACAACAAAGAAACCACAAACACCCAGACACAACACAAATATCTGTTTCATCAACAAACATAAGTATTGTGTTGGTGCGGAAATCGAACCCGAGACCTTTGCGTCTTCGAACCCGAGACTGGCGCTCAAACCACTGCGCTAAATTATTGTAAGAAAAATAGATAATTATATGATGACACGTAAAGGTAAATAAGTATTTACAATAACGTCAGACCTCGCGAACAGTCTAAACAGCTCTCCCCCTCTCTCTCTCTCATCATCAATATTTAATAGACATTTAAATTCAAATAAAAAAAAATAATAACTTTCTTTATTTTCACATAGTATTTCCGTACCTATTTTCCACTAAGACTGCAGCCTTCTTAGTACCTTTATAGTCTTACAGATTATGTCTATGAGAGGCGAGCGGACGAAACACTGCTGGCAGCGATGGCCGCACAGAAACCTGCACACAGTAGTCACAGTGCGCTGCCAACCTTTGACCTCGATTACATGGAGAGCTTTTCCTATATAACTACTTACCTAATCATATACCTACAATAAGGGTAATAAATTGCGTTTAGTTCCCGTCTTCAGTAATTGCAAGCAAAGTTTACAACAAATTCACTCCTCCGAGAATTGAATCTGGCCAGTCGTTTTGCTTAGCATACCTAATAATTAGGTACACAGTACACAAACAGAATAAAACAAGAATGTGGTTCATACCTTCGATTGACTCGTAGCCGGGCGCCGCGCCGCCGCGCAGCAGACGCCACGTCGTTCGTCCTGAAATTATACAATTAGACAAACTTAGAATATTCTAAAGTAAGTATATTATATAGTTGATTTAGTCATAACAACAGAACTATAGAACTTGGTAAAGGATAATGAATTAATTATCTTCTTGGGACTGGGTGTTATAATTATCTTTTATAACTATTTATATATCCACTTAAGATAACCAGCATTGCATGCTATCTCTTTTTATATACAAACTAGTAGCCCGCAATCACTTAGTTTCAGGTCAGTAGTTCCAAACCGAACCAATGGATGGCACTGGGCGTCGATTACATTGCGCTAGTTGTTCGTATACCTAAACAAAAAGAGACGTCATAACAATGCTGGTCTGCAGCTAAAGCTTTACCTTATACTTAATGTGGTGACGTTAACATTCAATGTGAATTGCTTAACTTAGTAGGTAAGGAATATTTATGTACACCTTCGGCTTCAGTCCGTGGCTGAAGCAGTCGGCAGCACCGCGCGCCCGGCCGCGGCCGCGGACCTGGAATTGTGAAAGTATTACATTAATTAAACGCAATATTCAACAAACTTTATAGTACACAAGTCACTTATGAGTGCTGACGCAACTAACTATCGAACCAGATGGTTATAAGTATGTGTCAAGCGAGCAGATGGATCACCTGATGGTAAGCAATTGCCGCCGCCCAAACACACCAACAACACCAGCGGAGTACCGAGTGTAAGTAGGTACTGCCAACCTATCAAAATTGATTTTTCCTCTTTTAATATCAAAAGACGACAAAATGTCAAAATCTTCATTACTAAATAATTAACTTAAAATATCTTACCTATTACGAGAAGATAACAATGCAACGAAGACACCCGCGCCGGCGCCGCGCGCGCACGCGAGCCGTCGCGGCGGTCATCTCCAAAACCTGAAATATTTTAGTTGCGGCTTATTAAAAAGCTCTAAGTAAATATTTTCTTAATTTAAAATTTGAAAACTAAAATTTACCTATAACAATTAATTATTTAATTTTACAAAATAAGTCTATTGATGCATAGCGTCGTACTCAGCCGCAAACAAATAGGTACGTAAGCCCTCTGAGAAGTGTACTGTTTGGGGCGAGCACGACTGATCCCACTCGATCCCACAAATCAAATTGATCGGCATAGCCACCGGTTCAAATAAAAAAATGTATGTTCATTAATCGAAGCCGGCTAGTGTACAGTTTAGTTTTATTATTGTCAAGCTGAACTCACCGCTTGTCTCAGTATAAGGCGCGGCCACGAGGCCGCGGGCGCGAGCGGCGGCGCGGCGCCGGCGAGGCAAGCTCTCCTGTCTCCGCCTGTAATTTCAAAAAACATTTTCTATTGCAATCAATATATTTTTTTATGGGAGGCGCAATTACCTTCTTGCACTCCGGTTCTTCTTCCAACAACTATTATATCTCTACACAGATATTCAGCAAGATTAGTATGGCGGATTAGTGAGACGACTCTTACAATCCTGAGTCTTAAGGCGGGGCGTGAAATGGCATCTCAGCAGGCCTTCAGGGTGAGGATGACAGACTTAGTAAACACTTTTGGATCTCACGGCCGCTTACCAGCAGGCGGAGCGAGGTCATCTAGGCTGTCCTTAATATAAAAAACCAAGACAATTCCATATGGGTTCGCTACCAGCCCAGTGTTATGGCCATGGGTCTCCTTTTTAATAGATGAGTTATCTAGCAAAACACAATGCTTTAATAACATTCAGATGCCTTCTTAATACCTACAAATGGTACAAACCTCTTTTAAAAGAGTAGGTTTGAATGTATGTTATGTTACATGAGTAATTAATATTAATTATCTAAGTGTTTTTTTAAGTAAGATACTTAGTTAAACATAACGGCTTCCAGCGTATGTGGTAATACGTACTACTGGTACTTGCTACCACTTGATTGTGTATAGTTTTAGTATTATAATTTAGTTAGATACTCACATAAAACATCTTACCAACTTTTGGCGATGAAGGAGAGCCCGACGACGCGCTGCGCCCCGCGGCCCCGCGGCCCGGCCCTGCAGCCGGCGCGCGCCCTGCGCTCGCCTCCCTCTGATAATACAAAACTTTTAAAAACGAATATACATGTGTACATACTTAATGTGTGGGATATAAGTAAATGAGCCTTTTTAATTTAGTAATAACCAGTGTAAAGAATACTAAGTCCATGCGATAGGTAGGTAAGTATCAAATACTGACTGTTAATTTAACAAGAAAAAAGTCTCCTGGGTCTCCTGTCGACGTACTTTATTTTATTAGTCTTAAGAAGAAGTTTTTTAATAATTCGAGTAGAAATAGAAAAAAACTACTTGTCACCTTCTTGTAGGTATTTCTTTACCTATGTACCTACCTGCTTATCCATTGAAATTGTTGTCACTTTTCGAAAATCGTAAACTTACTTACTCGTAAAAGTACAACATCAATTCAATAGTTTATGTATCATTAGACAAAGAATGTACTTACATAACAAGTTTTGACTTTTAAAATACTAAGGTTTAAGGGTGTTTTATTACTTAGCAGATTAATTTTACTCACTTTGTTCGTAGTGTATCAATACTCACTTGTTACTCTCAAATGTTGACACGAACGCCAACTTTCCTCACACCAGAAAAGTAAACATATTTTTTATAAATTAACTTCATTATTCAAAACTTAATTTATCACATGCTTACCTACCTCCTTACTAATCAATTAAATTATAAAAAACAACAAGCAAAAATAATTTATGACATTAATCTTTTCGCGCTTATTGTTTTTTTTTTATACTGGGATTTATGTCAAAGATATCAAAGTTTAAACAGCCTTGCGTACCTTTTTATTCGATGTAAATCGATTAAGAATTAAAAAAGAAAATCGATTAAGAACTTTTGCACTTTTGCATTTACTATGGATGATTTTGATTTGGCTTAAGTAATTACTTTAGATAAGTAGGTACTTAATTAATTGAAATAAATTGATCGACCTATCGTTTAACATTGCGTTGCATTTTTGAAATTAGAAATTATGTCGTAGGGATGTTGTTTAATCTACCTACTTAAAAATTAAATTTCAAAGCAGACACCGCATTGACAATTTTTTAAATGAACTCTGTTTATGGTAGATAAAACTTAAACAGTTAAAAGTTTGTCTTTACGCATAGTTATTTTTGTTTTTTTCCTAGACATATAGCTATAAGTAGGTAAGTTTTTTTCTTTAGATTAGGTATAGGTCAGAGAGTCAGACCAAATTATGATGTTGATGCTGTAAATGTAAGGTCAGTCACTCATCGTCGTGTTTCATCAATTTTTTTATGTTAGGTATAGGTGGCAGACGAGCCGTCTGATTACCTGATGATAAGCGATTACCGCCGCCCATGGATACTTGCAACACCAGAGATGTCACAAGTGTGCTGCTTACCTTTTAACCCCCCTTCCCCTGGATTGGGCCTCCGGTACCCTCACTCACGGAGCGAAACACAGCGCATGCATTGCTTCACGCCGCAATTCAATTGCAATTCTCACTTTAATGAGTTTGAGTAACGCGATTGATTTCTGCGCGTCTGTTTACTCAAATTATCTATTGCATTTAATAGATAGTTTAATTTAAAAACTACCTAGTTAAGCGATTAAATTATTTTCATTTATTTTTATCTCTGGTGTTTTATGGTAAGACAAACAGTATACAATTTTGCCGCTGGGGAATATTAGGTACGTTTGAAATTGATGATTAACCCTTTGACTTATTAATAAGTTGTCGTAATAAATTTAAACAGTATTTATGCTAATCATCCTCAGTTATACTTACTGTATGGTCAGTTCGTGATATTAACCTGTAGCTGGAGGGCCGGTGCGCGCGCGCCCGCCGCGACCGCCTCGTTGGCGCCGGGCCGCACCCGCACATCCATCACGCGCGTGCAAGAGAGAGAGGTTACCGCGTCAGTTTTGCATCGAACAGTCATCAGCAGTGGCCTAGTTTGTCCTCAAGGGCCATAAAGGCCATGCATAAAACATAACGAGGGATCCTTCAACCCCAATTTCGCTTTAGATTAAGTGCTTCTTCACCCATGGGGGAAATTCTCGAGCACTCGTCATTGAAGACGAATTTAGAAATATCATTCATTCGTCTATGCAAGTCTCGAAATGTCGAATGCATGAGAATAGCCTCCATGAATGTTCGACGTCGATTCCCGGTCTAGTCAATTATGAAAGCGTAAACTTTCCTGAATGGTCTCGGGTTTGGGTGTGTATCTGTATATTGTCTGGTATATTATTTGTAGATTGAGCTACCTACTCAAGCTATATTATTAAGTATATAATAAGCAAGGCAGATAGATACTGCAGATGCTAATTAATTCATATCTCCACATAAAATCAATAATTAATGCTAAGCATGTAACCATGATCTAGTTGGATTCCCCTGTTTAAGGGTTGCGAAGGTCAGACGGCAGGTACCCGACTTCCTGAGTCATGGATCATTGTCTATAACACCCAGATATAATTATATTTAATAACACCCAGACAGTATACGTTCATCACATCGAATATTTTTCCAGAAAGGGAATCGAACCCATGACCTATTGGTGTTTTTACCTATTGGTGTTTTTTTTTAATGAGATAGGGGGCAGACGAACAGACGGATCACCTGATGGTAAGTGATTACCGCCGCCCATGGACACCCGCAACACCAGAGGAGTCGCAAATGCGCTGCCGACCTTTTAAGAAGGAATACGCTCGCTTTTTGAAGGTTTGTAGGTCCTATCGGTTCGGAAATACCGCTGGTTGCGCCAAAAGCAATATCAAATGCGCCATACGGCCAGTAAACACATTTTTTTTAGGAAAAACTGAACTTGAACTCTCACTGGACTCTTACTCTTGTACCTCACATCATCAGCGTGCGATTTATTTATACTTACTATTAAAAGTTTGTTTACTTACAAGCATCTACATTCCTAGTTCCTTTAAAAAGGTGTTATCCTCTTCAACTCAGTGGACGCTGGCTGCTTATAGACCTTGATTTTAGAAACCGTATTACCTACTTAGAGCCGAAGCTAGTACCTAAGATATGTTAGATAATGACTCCTCAGAATTGAAAAGTAGACTATCTTGTATGATTTAACTGACCTGAGTATATTTTAAGATATCCCTTGAAATCATCTGGATCTAAATATAGTAAAGACAATAACCTAGATTTTTTGAACAAGTTGACCGGATCAGGATTTGTCCCTAACAACGTATGAAAAGCCTACTTCATCCAGTGAAAATGCCCATTACAATTTACACGAAAATTGATGAGCAAATTGAAATCGACTCATCTGTTATTAATGGCGAATGCAGCGTACAAATCAACATGTTACGAAACACATCTAAGCGAAACTGCAAGTGTGCAGCAGCGCCGGGAAATGCACCCAACAGGTAGCGCATCTCGGTCGACAATCGCGCTTCCGCGTGCGCGCCGACCGTCGCACGCGCACCGATCGAATCTATTTTTCGATCGCGATGTAATTAGCGCGAGGGTGATGTGCTTAAATGGCAGTCGGCGTGGAGGCGGGCGGGCCGCCTTGTAGGGGCTGGCGCGCGTGCCAGCCGGCGCGGGCGCAGGCTAAATAGCCGCGCGCGCCGCCCGCCGCGCACTGCCGCCGCCGCCGCCGCTGCGCCCGCATAGTGAGTGCCTTGCGGAACCCGCACCCACCCGGACTTACTAACCAACGGCTCAGTGCTTCAGCCGATGCGATCGGATTCGCTGTGCTTCACTCTCACAAAGCTTACAGTTGATCCCTTGGAGCCTGTGTAAACTCAAGTGCTAAAGTTATCGTGTTCGACCTCAAAACGTTGTGTCAATAGCAATTGAATTATTGGTTCACTAACAACCGTTTGCTCAAATAACATCAGTGATTGAATCAATTTGTGAGTCTAATCTGTATTAAGTTCCAAAAACTAGATTCTGCGAGTATAAAGTGCTTCGGATTAATTACTTCGCAATTAAGTACAAAGTGATAGAACTAAAACTTCACAAATGAGCTTCATTTTGGTCTACAGGCCATTATCTAATGCAATCCAAAGTTTGTGAGCACCATTGGTTCTGTATAGATAGCTCTAATGTCACAAGCTTTCAACCGCTTAAAAAAGTTTTTGTACAGCCAATAGCTGAGATACACGCATAATGTTGGTTAGAACTGTTTTTGTTTTCACTTTTTAATTCTGAAATTGAGCAAATAATAAAATTATTTCTCTATCCTTCTTTAGCTTACCTAATTTATAACCAAAGGAAAATAAGACAACTGGACAGTAACAAATATTGCCTTATTGGGTAAACTCTGCTAGTCACTAAAAATCCAATACTTAATACTCGATGCTTTATTTGCGTTTCACAGCCAAAAGCTCCTAAGATCAATTTCGCGAGTTCGTTAATGTGATACTTTGTAAAGACGTCAACGGGAAAAGAAAGATTAAAAATAGCCCTAGTACTTACATAAGCATTAGTTATCACTATTTTGAGTAATTGCATTCAGGTTTCCAATTTTATTTGTTGTAAACAGTGCAAAGTATCACGTTTTCATACGCGTGGAAGTGAAATCTTGAAGCATACCTAACTCCCCATCGTCAAGTTACTAACAAAGTCTATGTAGTGTCGATACGAGCGCACAGTAACGGGAAACCTGTTTGTTGCAGATAAGGATCACTTGTTGGTGACGGTGAACCGCAGAGCACAGCAGCCATGTGTGACGATGATGCGGGCGCGCTGGTCGTGGACAACGGGTCCGGTATGTGCAAGGCGGGCTTCGCCGGCGACGACGCGCCGCGCGCCGTGTTCCCCTCCATCGTAGGCCGCCCGCGCCACCAGGGCGTCATGGTGGGCATGGGACAAAAGGACTCCTACGTAGGAGACGAGGCCCAGAGCAAGAGAGGTATCCTCACGCTCAAGTACCCCATCGAGCACGGCATCATCACCAACTGGGATGACATGGAGAAGATCTGGCATCACACCTTCTACAACGAGCTGCGAGTGGCTCCCGAGGAGCACCCGATCCTGCTCACCGAGGCCCCCCTCAACCCCAAGGCGAACAGGGAGAAGATGACACAGATCATGTTCGAGACGTTCAACTGCCCCGCCATGTACGTGGCCATCCAGGCCGTGCTGTCCCTGTACGCCTCCGGCCGTACCACCGGCATCGTGCTGGACTCCGGCGACGGCGTCTCGCATACCGTCCCCATCTACGAAGGGTACGCGCTCCCGCACGCCATCCTCCGGTTGGACTTGGCCGGTCGCGATCTCACCGACTACCTCATGAAGATCCTCACCGAGAGGGGCTACTCCTTCACCACAACGGCTGAGAGGGAAATCGTGAGGGACATCAAGGAGAAGCTATGTTACGTTGCCCTGGACTTCGAGCAGGAAATGCAGACCGCGGCGGCGTCCACGTCGCTGGAGAAGTCGTACGAGTTGCCCGACGGGCAGGTGATCACGATCGGCAACGAGCGTTTCCGCTGCCCCGAGGCGCTCTTCCAGCCCTCTTTCCTGGGTATGGAGTCGTGCGGCATCCACGAGACCGTGTACAACTCCATCATGAAATGCGACGTGGACATCCGCAAGGACCTGTACGCCAACACCGTGCTGTCCGGCGGCACCACCATGTACCCCGGTATCGCCGACAGGATGCAGAAGGAGATCACGGCGCTCGCACCCTCCACCATCAAGATCAAGATCATCGCGCCCCCCGAGAGGAAGTACTCCGTGTGGATCGGCGGCTCCATCCTGGCGTCGCTGTCCACCTTCCAGCAGATGTGGATCTCGAAGCAGGAGTACGACGAGTCGGGCCCCGGCATCGTGCACCGCAAGTGCTTCTAGACGCCCGATCGTTCGCCGCACCGCTTCACACGTGGTCTTTATTTGCTTTTATAAAATTTTATACTTTCAATATGTGGAAATATGTATTTATTTTATACGATTTGATGGAGACTGCACGCTCTTGCGTTAACTTGTAAGTGAGCTAAGATAAGTTTCTGTGGTTAATTATAATTTCGTTACGTTAAGTGCGTGTGTTATTTATCGATCCCTGCACAATCACCTGTAGAGATGTCCATATTAGGCCGGGGCGGCGGCGCGTTGGCAGATGTCAGGTATAAATAAACAGAGCAATCGATGCGAGCTGCAGTTTAATTTAGTATCGATGCAGCGGCCAATTGTCTGCGCGGAAACAATGCGCCGACGCGTCGCCGACCTGACCCCACCCGCCGCGCAGGGCAGATCCAAACAGCAGCAACAGATGTCTCAATCAGCCAAGAAATATGATTAATGTTATTAGAAGACGAGTGAGGAATCACACATGAAATATTTTTGGCTGCGGCTGTGCATTCTAAGATCTATTGTAAAGTGATCGCTGTCTTCTATTATTACCTCGCCGCATAGCTCTCACCGTACTCACCTGTCGGCATATCCTGAGGCGAGTAGTATTTATATCATGATGAAAATAATAGATTGATTACCTACGTACGAATCTGTCGATGATGGTTTGTTTTCTGTTTTACATAAGTAGGTTCTTGAGTACCTGATAACATGATTGATAACAACATTATAACAACTATTAAGTTTCTTAAGCAAAAAAGAACCACTACGAAGCTTTTGGATTTGCATTTTCGAAAGTCTCATAAAATTGGATTCGCATTTCACAGTATATTTTAAGGAGCTTCTCTATAATTTTATGGACTTCTAACTTGTGTTTCGAACATCAAAAATTTACTAAAAATTATTTAAGCAATAACTTTGTAAACCAAGGATAGGGGCCAGGTTCCAAGTACGAAACCTAATGCTATCTACTGGTGAACGGTATGTAGATCGTACGCTATTCGATAGGCGAGAATATGTTTAGAGTTAAATAAGACAAGCCATTCATAACACTGTTATATTATCTTGTTACAAAACATTCATATAGATATATTTACAGCTATGTACACATACGTGTCAGACACAATTAGTTCGTCCTATCCTATCCCTACTCGAGGAGCACTCGCAGCTTGAAGTCCAAGTAGCGCCGGTCGGCGTCAGGTCATATCTCTTATTATAGCACATTTATTGCAAGTGCCCTAATCTCGATCCGGCTCGAAGGTATAATCTATGATCACCATCGTCTTGCTATGATGCAGTGGAAAACAGCAGCACGATAATATTGTTATTATTTATTGGTGTGTTTAAAAGTACTTACGTATCAACGTGGATTGATTTAAAAATAACTGTACACAATCAATAGGTATGGTCACGATTTCGGAGCTCTCAATAAATGTGCTATGTAATCGTACATAGAGGCACGTCATGTACACTTGAAAGAGGTAAATGACACTTTTCCTTGAGGGAGAAACCGGATAATAGAGCTATACTTATCAGTAGGTCACCCGTCAGTCCATCACTGTCCGGTGTGTGAATACTAAGCGTAAGGTTGCATTTCAAAGTCACGGCAGGCAGAATTAAAATACAGACTCAGATAGAAATCTTTGTAGCAGCACATTGAAACACTTACTTTTTCTTATACATAGAGATCAAATCTTAGGAACAGGTCTTAGGTCATATCATATAAATCCTGCTCGATGCTGCCATTTGTAGCTGATGATGCGCTGAATTCATTACGCTACCATCCAAATTGTTTATGAGCTAATCGATTAAAAACCAATACCATCTATTTACATTTTTAAGTGAATTTAGAATAAAATTTTGCCATTATCCTTTCTGTAAGATAGATGCACAAAATAAAGACTGACACAGAAGTCTGACTTAGCCTTGATTTTGAATTTAGAAGAGTTCGTTGACATATGCTAGGGTTGTTGCCCGGCATGAGTACATGTACCTGGCCTCTACCACAGACCTCGAAAGTTCGACAATCTTATGTCATAAATTAGGATTAATGTGGTCGAAAAGGCCGTTAGTGCGCATGCGTGAGTACATGACATATTTTTAGCTCTTAGTGGGCAGTCATACTTCTGTGTCAATATTTATTTTGTGATAGATGGTCCTGTTTCTTAATGGTGATATTATCACGGCCGTAATCTAACATTTATTAGAGACATTGTTTATCAATGATTATTTTTAGACGATGAAGTTAATACGGTGTGAGCACTGACAAGACTGTAAATCTTCGTATTCTTTGGATGTCTTGTCATTGATATATTTTGGTGCAGTATTAGTTTAGCTAGGTTATGTTACATTGTTTTCTAGGAAATACTATTTACACAATGAACAACATAGAACACAAAATTCGGTCACTACGGTCGCTCGATAACAAGTCCGTGAGTGAACGATGGAAAGAGTTCAGCACCATTGCGGTCGCTTGTCGCGCAGGCGCGTGACGACGAGCGCCGCGCGCGCCAGCGGGCAGGCGGGGCGCGCGGGCGGCGCGGCGGCGCGGGGGCGCGGGGCGGCGGCGGCTCACAGCAGGCGCGTGTCGGGCGGCGCGTCGTCGTCGCTGTCGGCGCACTCGAAGCGGATGTGGCGCTCGTCGGCGCGGCGCCGCGGCGGCGCGGGCGCGTCCCCCGCCGCGTCCGCGCCCGCCGCCAGTCACACCTTGTCCTCGCCGGCGCCCGGCGCGCCCGACCGCACGAACTGCAACACGACACACGTCACTCCGGGTCCCGCTCGCACGCGCACAGCAGTCGCGCGCGGCCCTTACTCACCGAGACGGTCGTGTTGGTGGTGGAGTTGGCGCGCGGGCGGAACGTGAGCACGCGCCAGCGCCGCCGCAGCTGCGCCAGCACCTCGCCGTTGCAGAAGCAGTACAGCACCGCCACGCACAGCCCCTGCAGCGACGTGCTCAGCGCCGACACGTACTCGTACACCAGCCACCAGCTGGCGGTGCGCGGCGGCCGGAACGGCGTCAGCAGGTACTGCAGGCCGAGCAGCGGCGCGAGCAGGCACGTGGCGCGCAGCGCGTGCAGCGCCGTGGCCGACGGGCGCGAGGAGCCCGCGGCGCCGCCCACGCCGCCGCCGGCGCGCAGCTTGGTGCACAGCACGCGCACGATGTTGCACAGAAAGCCGAGGTTGAGCAGCACGGCCACGCACACGAGCACGGCCAGCTCGGGCCGCGGCGCGCCCTCGTCGGCCCAGCACAGCGGCTCGTCGTTGGCGGCGCGGCGGCCGGCGTGCACGGCGGCGAACGGCACCGGCAGCATCCAGCCGGCCACGAGCAGCGCGCGCACCAGCCGCCGCTCCGACACGAACGCGCTCACCTAGCACCGTGTGCAGGTACAGCCCCTCGCATAGCATCCACGTGTAGTTGGTGAGCAGCGCGTACTGCAGCGTGGCGTTGAGCACGCGGCACCACGCGGGCGACGCCGAGAGCGTGTCGGGCGCGTTCACCACGCCCGCGTACCACGCCAGCCACAGCGCGTTGTTCAGCGCGAACGACGCAAACAGGTTCATGTGCACCGTGATGCGCGCGCATCGGAGGCTCCTGAAATCAAAATGTATAACTGGATTACCGATCTGATGGGCAGGGACATCTCAAGAACATTGTCTTCGAGATATACTTACTTAAAGTAAAAGAGGATGCCGAGGGAGATGAGCAGCGCGACGAGCGACACGCTGTAGCCGGCCTCGTACACCGCGATGATGTCGCTCACGTCCTGCACAGAACAAGCACGTTTGTATCGCGGCGGGCGCTAGGGGGCGGGGCGCTGGAACGATACCGACATCCTCGGGCTTGTAGCAGGTGGTGTAGTTGGACCACGGGTTGCCGGTCTGGGGGTGCCGCCACCAGGTGCCGTTGGCCGTGCACTCTTTATGCGCCACCACTGAAACATTTAGTGTGAAATCTTGATAGTGGTTTGGAAATGAGTTTTCAGTTGGTGTATTTGTGCATGCAGAATGTGTAGTTTTGTTGGCAGATGCCGCAGATGGTAGGTTAGTGTAGTGAGGTAAGAGTGTGTCGGGGGCCGGGGCGGCGGTACGCACGCTCGGGGCGGAAGCCGGGCACGAAGGCGGGGCAGGGCGCGTACGCGGTGGCGTTGGCGGCGGTGTGCGGCCAGCACACCCAGCTGTCGAATGTGCCCTCGCAGTACACTTCTGTAAACATACACGTTGACAATTTAGTACATTTTTGTACCGTTCTCAACATGAAAAACACTATAGGAGTTCTCTGCACGGTGTATAAAGAATATACAAGAAGATAACTGATCCTCATCGCTGTTGAATCAGGGAATGGTGTACACACTCAACTGTTCGCGATATAGAGCCAAGAGGCGGAACATAAACTCTCAACAAAATAATTAAATTCAATAAGATAACATGAAACCAAAGCATTAGGGAACGAGACTCGGAAAGAATATCATCATCATAGGCCTTCGCAACTTTAACAGATGATTTAAGCATCATCACGCGGTGTGGCTTTACAGCAGCGCTCGTGGCTGTAAAGTCCTAATACAAAGTAGAATAAGGCTCCTTATTTTAATCACAATAATTAATTGCGGGCATTGTGGGTTGGGTGCTTGTAAGCTTTTTTAGTGGATTTAACTGTGTTATCATCTTCCTCGCTTAGCTGCGAGGCGTTGAATCTGTCTAGATAATAATTAATTTAACGATAATTATTTCTAAAAGTATTACAGAAGTTCTGGCTTAGCAAATTAACAATTTAGGTTAAGAAATTTTTTATCCTAATTTCTTTCTTTCTAGGTTTTTACGAATCAGTACGCTTTAGGTTTTTTTGTGCGTGCTGACCTCAGTTTATACCAGCGCCTCTGTGTGCATTTAAGTCTGAGATTGAACGATCTACACACAATTAGTATTTGTAAGTTGAACTTGGTAATATAAGTTGTAATGTTGTAATATGAGCTGAACTTGGCTGTGAGTGAGATAATAACTAAATTACCATGTTTTTCCTAATAATCGGACATCTTTAACGCCAAGAGTGGCCATATACATCTCTAGGCAAACGCGTACCATCAACCGAGACCTCATGTCGCTTTCAATCAGTTGCGAATTGCGATTATGGCCAAGTTTTAGTCTATAGTTCACAAAGAAACATCTTGTTGGGATATCCTACGATTAAGCTAGTTTTGAGCATGGAATCCCTGTACGGAATGTTGAAATGGAAAGTTGAGTAACCTGCAGGCGGTCCCGTGTTGTTGTTGGCGATGGCGCAGGCCAGCTCGTGCTCCTCGCGCAGCGGGTCCTCCATGGCGCAGCGCCTCGCTCACGCCGCAACACGTCGCGAATCCGCCGCAACCCCGCCGCTGCCGCTGTCAGTAAGTCATTGTGCGAAGCTGCGAGCCCGTCTCCCTCTCTGTAGTTAAAGGAATTCACTACGTTTAAAATAGGTATCTAAGAATTTATTTTCGTCTACCTATTTAAATGTTGCCATCATAGATATTATTTTTACTCAAAATATGGAAGGGATCAAATGAATATTTCTTAAGAGAGTTTTAAGTGCAGCCTTCGTAAAAACACCCTGCATTAATAATTTTAATAAGCGGAGTGAATAATTAAGGCTCAGCTTCTGCAACGAAGTATTAAACATTAAATCTTGTTTCGCCGTGTTTTGTTTAAAAATTGTTCGACTTAATCTAAATGGGGTGGAGGGCAAAGGCGAGATGATTCGAGGTGAGGAGTGAACATCTGGCCGGCTATTTAAATGGTAATGTCGTGGCTCCGCGCTGAGTTATTATTAGGGCTCTTCTACGGAATCCTGCATATCCGATAGAATTTCTTTTATGGTTTTTATTCTTAATTCTTGAAATGACAAATTTTATATTTTGAAAAATGATGCATTGATTTCCGTAGCAACTGAACCATCAATTGTAGTCAAAACGGCTAAAACGTTTAATTTATGTAACTTCAACTAATTAATGTATAAATTAAATAGTTTTGTTTTCCTTCAAAGTAAAAGTTCAAAGTTAACAAATCAGTTGAAGGTAGGTATCCAATATAGTAATAATATTTGAATACCTATAGCAATTAATTTTATGAATAACGAAAGAATGGTACGATTCACAAAGCTTACCCCTTTTTAAATAGATTTAAGCATCTTAAAGCCGATTAGACTCCTTTAACAACAATAAATTATACAAATTTTGTATGCAGAAAGTAAACGCTATACCTTAGTTGGGAGTCCCGTGCCCGCACTGGTTTCGGCAATATATTTAAGTAAGTCTCTGTTTATAAAAATACCCAATAGTATACGATGCATGTTAGTCAACAATAATAGGATTTACTACAGTTTACGACACCAGAGCAGATGGAAGACCTTGTCAAGATGACAGGCATAAACGTTTTAGTGCCAGGTCTGGATTCCATTTCAAACGGTAGTTGGCGAGCCGCGGCGCGGGCGCATGGCGGGACCACCGAACAACAACAGAACGCAATAACACTACAAGCGTTATTAATTAATGAAATGTAAACTCATAATAAGAACGAACATTATGTCTTCATTTTTAATGAGTCTCATTACAGGATGTCATTATACGGATCCTCGACACATTTAAAAATAATTTATAAACCGTTCGGTCGCTTTTGGGAAAAATAGTTTCCAAAATTTACTACTTTGTTTACGAGAAAACACTTTTACTGGGTAATAAGAACCTAAGAGTGGGAGGACACCGTGGTGACAGGCAAGCGTAACGCGGGACGCCCGGAGCCCGAACTGGTGGCGTTAGTTACACCCCGCCGGGAGTGACTATAATACAGGAAAACTTGAGACCGAGACATAGTTGCATTTAAGTTTTGGAAGATCATCATCATCCCTTATTCTGTTCCCAGGTGGTCTGTGATCAGCGCCGTAGACATGTCTGCTTCTTCTGTCATCGTCGTCGAATTATCTATTTTAAATCACACCATTCTTTACGCAATCCAGTCATGTTTGAATATTACAAGGTAAAAAAATACAGAAAATACCTTCAAAGGTAAATCAATAACTATTAATGAATCAATTAAGACGAACGTACCTTGATTAGTCTGTTTATTAGGAAGTAATACCTTAATTAGGATTGTAACATTGTCCGGGTATCGGAGCCCGGATATTAATAAGAGGTTCGTTCGTGTCTCGTGTTGTCGGGCGAAGGCGGCGCGGCGCGGCCGGCGGGGGGCGGGGGGGGATGGGAGGGCAAACAGCGCCGAGTGTTTGCGGCGGGGATTAGGCCGCTACGTGCGCTATTAAACGCCTCGCGAGAGCGGCAGTGCCCGGCAACCTGAGAGATATTCACGAATCAACGTCTATGATTTTGATGGTTCACATACTTAGCTATGGTGTGCACCCACGCATGGAATACCCCGGGTTCGATTCCCGACCGTCTCAAGTCTGGGTGTATCAGCGACGCCCCGGGCGATCGTCATCTAGTAGGCGTCCCATTTATTTTATAATTAAAAAGCTTGTTTAAATTCGAGTCACACACTTGCAGAGTTATTTATAGTACACATTAGATTAGTTATAGTACACATTGGACTCCAAAGACCACTTGGCTCGTAGGCAGAAAGGTTGCAGAGCGCTGGCCTGGGTTATGGAGTTTGAAAAACTGCCATACAAAAACAACAGAAAGCTTTATCACCTTTAAGGACTGGTTCGATTTTATATTCTAACACAGTGTCAAATCAGAAATATATTGTAGGATACGACAACTCTGTTTTCACCGACAAGAGAAATTGGAATCAAATAATTGCATTTGTTAGGAAGTTAACGAACCAATGATAATCATCATTGTCCATGACAATGCTTTATATGGCCGACACTTTTGTTGATATGTTTTTGTTTTGACAAACAAACCTTTCGGTGCTTTCGGTACCTACCTATAGAAATTATTATGCAAGGCCCTTTCTGTAGTATGTAAAAACATTGAAGACTTTCTCGATGCTTTCCCACTTAATGGATCAAGTCATTAGGATCGTTCTTGTTGAGTTCTGGGCTCGAAGGCCATTATGCACGCTAACTCCAAGCAATATGTAAAGTACTTTACTTCCGTTTAATCGGGTTCCTTTCTCTTCGAATCGTTCCGATTCATCCGTCGAGTGATTTGGGCAGTTCCTCATTCCAAATTGGGGTAATACCCGCGGTTAAAAGCATTTCAATTTGATGAAAACAATTCTTTGTGTTGATTTGCTGGAAAATTCTAAACGCAAATGGAGTGCCTGATTGAAAGAAAACAAACTTCCCCTCGTAATAATCAGTTAAGATTAGGGTTTTATTTTCTAGATTAATCAAATGTTATTAAAATATTATGTTGTTCAAATGTTATTAACGGCATGTATGTACATACCTATAAAGTATTAATACGGGAATTAACGCGTCGTTTATTATTAGTCGCAGTTACGTATTAATATGTAGGCATAATCGATGGTAACGTTTTTATTTAGTTTATTTTTAATTACAATGTGTTTACAAACAAACGTCGCGTTAATTTAAAATGCAACTCGAAAATCTAAATAACGTGTGTAAGTACCTGTTAAACCTACCAGAGAATTTGTTTTATTTACTTGTTTAAACAAATTTAGTGCTGCACAGCACTAGATTACAATTATTATATTATATGTTTCATTGAATATAGTGTGCCGGCGGTTTGTAAAGCGTTTACAATACGAGTAAGTAATGTATGGCCACGAGCCGCGTGTCACGCCGCGTACACTCAACCGTACGACAGTTACCCTCGTGACGGCTGACGCGGCTCGCGCGAGCTGATGCGGTGATGCCAACACCATGTCTATGTCACGCCGACTAGTTAGTTTAATTACTATCCCATTTTACAAAAAATAGGTATTGTAGTTTCTAAAAGCGACGTAAGACCGGAAACCCTTTATAAAAACAATTAATTTTCTTTAGTGTCTGCTGGCTTGGCTGTAGAAGGATAGGTTCTACTTTCCTTATAATTATTCTCGTCACCTATCATTCGTAACAATCTTTTCTATAAAGCCGTGGTTACAAGCGTTCCCCGACTGCTGTAACGCAACATAAACGTCAAGCAATAAAACAATATACTTAATAATAACCGTCGCGTTAATTCCCGTGTTAATTAATTACAGTGCGTGTTGTTATTAAAGCGCGGCGCGCGCAGCTGTGCGTATACGCAATGTTGGTTCGCACATGGCATGCATAGGGTCTCCAACATTCCTTTTATCTAAATATAGTTTTAAATGCTGTAAAAAATATAGTACGCTTTCACAAAATATAGTACTTTGGTAGGGAAAAATAAAAAATGGATGTACCTACTAAAAAAAAGTTTTAGCATTGTAAAATTTAAACAATATTTTTTATACACACAGAGAGACTTTCACCCGTGAGTTACTGCTAGACTATTTGTATTTGGAGTTTGTCCGACGACGGAAACGATCTAGTTTGCTCTTGTAACCCGGAGAATAACAAGAATTAATTATCTACTACGTTATATAATGGTAGGTAAAGTGTATGTTTTCATATTATAACGAGAAGCCTTTTGCTTTCCTTTGGTCAATGTTTTCCTGACCATCGCCTCGAGGCTTCGCCGTAAATTATACACAACACAATTATAATGAAGTCTGCCCCAGATCAGTTGTGTAATGTGAACCTACTTAATTTTCCAAAAATAAACGGAAAGCGCGTCTGGGATTTACTTACAGAAAAAATCCGTTCCAAATTAATCAGAGAATAATAATGTTCAGTTCTTTGAAACATGTACATACATTGAAATGTGTAGTCCGTAACTATAAAAAAAAATTAAAATTAAAATTTTTATTTAACGGACAACAAAGATCCTATGTGTCCTAATACCACTTTTCTTTTTATTCTATCCCCCAACACTTGCAACTCAGGATTTTCAAATTGTGCCTATTTCTACCGTTAATTTCAGCACTCTGAGGTTATTATGACCTAATTCTACCCGTTCTCTAGAAAAACGAAAGCTTAACAATTTGTACTAAAATTTGTAGATTAGTGGAAAAAATACTGTATGTTGATGAGATGCCTCTTCATGATTTATTGGGTGGTGTGTGAGGCGTCGGCGTCGACAGTGACGGCGGGCGGCGCGTGCGGCGGACGCGTGACGCGGGTCGCTGCGGAAGCAACGCCGACACTACTGACATAAATGGCGATAAGCGGCTTTTTCGATTTATGCAAATACTTTGAACTCTGTAGTAACCAAGCGATTTTATGAGAAGCGTGGAAACTAACTTATTCTCGGTTGAGGAGGCCTCACGACTTCGTGTTTAGACCTGGCGACCTGTGAGGTCCAGAAGTCAGCCATCTTGTGCGGGCTATTGTCCGGCGTTATGTGATGTAAAAATGGCAGTTAAGTCGGCCGAGCTCAGGGATGCCCTTTTTCTCAGTGGTGCAACATCGCAAACATATAGTTGATAGTCAAACTAATTTATTTATACATTTTAACATAGCTTAGGGCTTGCGGACATTGGAAGCATTTGATAAACCAGCGTAAAGCAGCGCTAGCGCTATGTTTCGTCGAGTGAGTTAGTTTACCCGAGGTCTAATGGAGGGCGGGGGACTAAGGTGCATCGACCTCCCCGAGTGGCCTTTTCGGTTGTATTTCTGTATTGTTGGGTCTTCAAATAAAAGAAGGTTTGAGGTCTTCAGGTTTGTATATTCGTAGTTAATAATTAGTAGTTAATAGTACAGAGAACGTGTGTGCACGGGTCGAGATCTGGCGGAAGAGAGGAGGAGGGGACGCCCACTTGACAGATGTCACTTTTTTGACATTATACTTTTTAAATAAGAATGCGTTCCATTACATCATCCCCTTTTAAAAGAAAAGTTCTACTTTTATAACTTTAAATTACACAATACAAATTTGTAGAACAAAATTTTACTTTTATAACTTTTTCTTTAATAATTATAAACTCAGTATTAATATTATTCCCATCACTTTTAAAAGCAACATTAAGTTTGACCTTTCCTAATGGTACTATCTTTGTACCCCCGAAGACCTCTAAGATGGTTTTAGTCTCAGACAATTTTATTCGCCTATCATCATCGACTATTTTTTTCAGATCATTTATCCCCAGAACATTTATTTGTGCCCCCGTGTCACATTTAAAGATTATTCTTTTATTTTCCACATTCAAAGACTCAAGCCACTCATTCTTACTGAGATCTATTGAACTGACTAGTCATAATTCCTCATTATTAATATTATGAACCTTTTTGGATGTACAGCCTATACTGAAATGGTTCAGTCTGTTACATCTGCTGCAGGTTTTGCCAAAAGCAGGACAGCTTCTTGGCCCATGCTCTTTATTACACTTTTTACACAAATAAAAATTCTTACTAAATTGATTACTTTGGCTTTTACTATTATTACATTTACTTTTATTATTAATATTATTATTAAATTGCTCTTCCTGTTATTAATATTAGAATACTTAGCTCGGTTGATGGTGATGATGATGCCACGCCTTGATGCTGCGGTGTTGCCGTCTGTACTGCATGCACCTCCGGGCTGGTCAGCGTCTTAATGTGCTCCTTAGAGAGCTCCGCAGACCTGCAGATGTCAACAGCTCTGTCCAGTGATAGGTCTTTGACTTCCAGAAGCTTCTGCTGCATCCGCTGATCGCTCACTCCAATGACGATCCTGTCCCTCAGCATCCTGTCTTTTTGTGTATCAAAATTACAGTTTTCTGCCAGTTTTCTTATAGCTGTGTAGAAGGCATCAAATGATTCACCATCCTGCTGGACCCTTTTATTGAAGTTGTATGTATTGATGACCTCATTTTGCTTCGGCTTAAAATAGTCATCAAAACTTTTGATTATTTCTTCCAATTTTATTTTTTCTTCAGCATCAGTTTCCTTAAGCACATTAAAGTAAAGTTCCTGTGCTTGATGCCCGACACAATTTAGCAAAATGGCCGCTTTCCTTTGCTCAGACAGCCTTTCAAACCCAGAAGCAAGCAGGAAAATCTTAAAAGCTTGCTTGAAGCGTTGCCAACGAGGCCAGCATTTCTCAATGTCTTCCAAGTCAAGACTTTCAGGCATTTTATATTCAATCGCGCCCATGTGGCTGCCAGTGCTTGCACATTCATCCGGCATTTTGAATTATGTAGTTGCACGCGACCATGCGGTTTTTCCTACCTTATTGAATTCTTCTTTTTTCGCTTGGTTCTTCAGTTCGGCTGCGCCATGTATTGTTGGGTCTTCAAATAAAAGAAGGTTTGAGGTCTTCAGGTTTGTATATTCGTAGTTAATAATTAGTAGTTAATAGTACAGAGAACGTGTGTGCACGGGTCGAGATCTGGCGGAAGAGAGGAGGAGGGGACGCCCACTTGACAGATGTCACTTTTTTGACATTATACTTTTTAAATAAGAATGCGTTCCATTACAATTTCTGCCTCTGTGGTGGGGGCTGCTACTGGAAGGGCCCGGTGTCCCCCGGGCAACGGCGGGTGGTAATGCGTCCACATTGCCACCCGCCGGCTAACGGATGCACACATCCGGCGGACCGACCCCGACGCTGCGGACCGCGCTCAGCGCATACCGCTCCGGGGTCCTTGTTCTCGCGCCGAGGACTGGAGGACCGTCCTGAGGACTTGCCGACCGTAGCGTAGTAGGGCTACGGTCTCGACGTGGTAGGTCGGCAGCCAGGACACTCTTGGTCCCGGCCTTTGGTGGTGGCCTTGTCAGGCCCCACCCGGTGTGGCGCCACCCTTAGGGTATGCCGTCCCATACCCTTCTCGGGTGTGCGCCCCCCCCGCCTTTATGGTGGGGGCTTGTGTTGGCTGGTCTGTTGCCGTGTCGTGCAGCCAGCGCGATGTGGCTTTGACTGGCCGCCCCCCGCTTTCCCCGTTCCGGCGTCCGTCCCTGCAATCCAGCGGGGATGTTCGTTCGGGCGGGTTTCGGGGTTCTGGAGTAAAGCTGTGGGTTCCCTCTCCTCTCCCTGCCCTGCAGCCAGCAGGGTGCGGGTTTGTTGAGAGGGGCCTGCAGTCACCCCTGACGGAAATGCCGACGCTGCTGGATTGCAACGCCAGCATTTCCGAAGGGGGCGGTGTTGGGCCATGGGAGTGGCCCAGGGCCCTGTTTTGTCAGGGCCGTTGTGTGTTAGAGGCCGTGCTGGCGAGCCTCTTGCCCTTCGAGGGTGGCCGCGCACAAGGCTTCGTGCCAGTCATCATGACCACCCTACAACGGGCTTGCAAGAACTGCCCCAGAGGGTTTTAGTGGGTATGCCCCTGGGTGCTCCCCAGGGGAGAGCCCCACACTACCCGGTCGTCTCCCAGCGGCCGGGTGTGCATAAGGCGGCGCCGACGTCGGCTCCTTCTGAGTCGGCGGCATTTCCCTCCGGGAGAACAAAAAAAAAAAAAAAAAACCGGCCAAGTGCGAGTCGGGCTCGCGCACAAAGGGTTCCGTAGCAGCAAATATAATAAACTTAACCAAAATTACAGTTAAATCAACCTATCTCAAAAACTATAAGAGATACTTTGATCAAACCAAAAATCGTTGAAAGAGTTAATTAGCATGCATCACCTCTATTTTTTTTAGAATTTTATACCCCGTAGTTATAAAAATAGAGGGGGGGGGGACATACTTTTTACGACTTTGAGAGCTGATATCTCAAAAACCGTTCACTTTAAGAAAAATGTTTTTTAGAAAACTTTATATCATTTTAAAGACCTTTCCATTGATACCCCACACGGGTATGTACATCGAAAAAAAAAATTTCATCCCTCAGTTACATGTATGGGGGGCCCCACCCCCAATTCTTTTTTTTACTATTTAGTGTCATATTTTTGTAGCGGTTCATACAACACATATTCCCATCAAATTTCATCACTGTAGTACTTATAGTTTCCGAGTAAATCGGCTGTGACAGACGGACAGACGGACAGACGGACAGACGGACAGACGGACATGACGAAACTATAAGGGTTCCGTTTTTGCCATTTGGCTACGGAACCCTAAAAAGGTCTAATGGAGGGCGGAAGGATAACTTAAAGGTTGGCAGTGTACTTGTGACTCCACTTGTATTGCCTTTGTGCGGCGTCCATGGTTTACTACCACCAAATAATTCCCATCTATCACACAAAAGAAAACTTTATTTGCCACATTATTTTTTATAGTTTACCCTTCTTTCTTCTACCATTCTGAAAGATCTTGAAAATGTCTCAATGATGGCGAAGCAACTCGGCACAGTATGACACACCCCGAGCAAACACAATCCCGAGGAGCGACGCGCGATCGAACGAGTCAACACCGCTGCGACTTCTCGCTTTGAGCTCCAATATCCACGTGATACTACAAATAAATATCAGGAATTCCGCTTTCTTATTTGAACTTGTTCCTTTTGTTAAGGACAAGGCATGAAAGCAATAAGAGTAATAATGTAAGTAGCGCTTTGATATTATGTCAGATGTATTTGTTGGCCGTCTCGGCTTGTACAGCTTTTCAGGCAATTTTTTTTTGTAGCCGCTTTGCTATCATTCGATGGAGACAATGATTATTGACATGTTGTGCCGAGTTCTCATCCTATTTCGTGTTTTGCACCATCTAAAACCAAAACTACTCTAAATACCACTGTGTCTAAAGTTCTTCAAAAGTGGAATGTTACGGTTTTCAAATGTTGGGCAACATGCAATCGATGTCCTCTGGAGTTGCAGGCGTGCATAGGCTGCTTGCTATCAGGCGATCAGCGCTCTTGTTTGTTACCGTCGTTATAATATACAACAAATCTCTCATGTAGGCCCAACTAAGTGCTCTATTTACGAGTGTACAGTAAATCTGCAGTCCGCAACGAGTGGCGTCGAATCACCGAGATCATTATTTAGTGATCCGCAATGATGACTACGACCTCTCCAACAAGAGTGTACGACTATGAACAAGGTTTGTATGTGGCGTACAATACAAATGTCAGCATTCCGGCGCACGCACAGGGCTGATCCCGGGGCGAATGCATTAGTCAATAGTGTGCGCTCCTGCCGCAATAGCGCGCGGCTCCCCGGGGCGCGGGACTCACGTGAAATCCCTTATCTTATTCCATGTACCTACCCGTATGTTGGTTTTGGCTTTTCCCTCAACTGTTACTAGATATTTATTTTTATTATTTGTTTACGGGATCGAATGGAACAGACCTCTTATTGTATGCTTGCAGAAACCTCTTGCCGGAAGGTGTGATCCCTCCCTTATGTTTCCTATATGATTCTTTGTAATATTTTTTGATAATAAATAAATTTGATTTTGATTTGATTTGTATGACGCATAGCAGTCCCGCTTATTTTAGATCTCAACCTCTCCCTTTTTCAAGACACTAGAAGTATTATTATAAGCAATTTTGTTTTAGAAAATTTTGATAACTGTGCATCATGCTGAAAAAGGTAATTATTTGGAATATCGCATTTGAAAACAGAGGATTTTATTGACAGAAACTCTGAATTGGTGAAATCACATCGTCTGGCCATGGTTAGCAGCTGGTCAGCACCGCTCCTTGCAAACCCGTGTAATTGGCCGGTCGCAAGGCGCCTCGCAGTGCCTGTCGCCTCGCGAGCCAATTATTCAAATGCCTCAGCTCCTCTAATGGAAATCGCCTCACTTTGCCTCTGGAGGAGATGAGGGGCCGTTGTCGAAACGCCAAATTCTGACACTGATTTATGCTGCGGCCGCTTTATGAAATAAAGCCATTCAATTTCTTTCATTTCGAAGAAGCCAGTTTAATAAGGTCGAAAAAATGCGGACTAAAGAAAAATCATTTTTTTCCCTATTGGTTCTAAGGAGTGTTAACTGCGCGGTGTTGGCGTCGTCCTCTTTTGATTTTTATCAAATTATGCTCTTATTTTGCTCCTCCGATATTTTTGTTTCTGATAATATCTCATAAAAAGCCTAATTTGGATTTTACTTCAAACTGCTTATTGTTTGACGTAAGATTATTAAGCACTTTGTTGAAAATTATTCTAATGTGAAATATAAGAACAGTCCAGGCACACAGAAGTTGTGTAGTAAAACTATTTCTCTGCTCAGTGAGTAAGTAAGTACATATTTAAAAAAAACACACACACACAATCATAGGCATGTACTACCTGTGGCAGACCAAAGGTAAAAGGCAAATTTCAAAAAACTGACTTCAGGAGAGATGCTTTTAAAACTTAAATTAGGTACATTATTTAGAAAAACCCAACACATTTGCATATACTCACTCGAACCTTAAATTCCCGTTGCAATGTCACCAGACCGGTACTTTCGCAGGGGTATCACCGAAACCTAATCTTGGTATCTATTTGAGCTAGACCCACTTGCTTGTTGATTGTCACAAACAGCAAACAAAACAGTATCCCCGAGCTTGGCAGACACTTAGTAGTTGTGATATGTCTCCGGATGATGGTTTGCCAAACACTGGCATACACAGCAACAGCGCAAGCCGCAAACACTCTTCCAGCGCGTTTGTGTTTTTAACGGTATTAATTACTTCTCGAGTTGTTCTCGAGGGCATTATACTGATGAAAACCAATATTTCCCCTAAGGAACATAGGGTCTAATCTGAAAACGAATGTCTTCCCATACAAATTGCATCAATTGAGTTTTTTTAGTTGTGCTAGCTACTACACTGGAGCCTGCCCGAGCTCGTAGCTTCGCCGGTTCGCTCTTATTGCTCGCGGGGCTTATTGCTCGCTCGGAGCGGCTTATTGCTCATACGAGCTCGTCTCGCCAACTGGTCAAAAGAGAAATTTTAATATTGAGGGTTATTTGGCGACTCTACGACGCTATGAAAATATTCCAATTTGAATATTCTGGGCAATAAGGTACACACGTACATAATATTATATAGCTAGTCAAGTCATAATTGAGTGGTTTTTATGCTATATTACGCGGGAGAATTTATTACCTACTATTTTTGATTCGTATGGGCTGTCTGGGCCATAATAGAAAATCAATTGTTTTTTGTTTTTGAAAAGGCTTTTGGGTCTTACGAGGTTAATCAATAAATTCCTTGTTTTATGACAACTAGTCAAGACTATTAACTTAAGCTACTAATTTTGTGGTCAGATCGATGTACTTTTATGTGCTGTTTTGTGATATCGTTAAGTTATACTAAACGCAAAGACTCGCGGCAGACGGTTGCTTATTTCATTATTTGTCCGTATATTCAAAGATTTTAACTATATGCAACCGGTCTCTCATTCATTCAGGTTATATCGAAGTTCAGGAGCATACAAGTCGTCGCGTGAGGGCCGGGGTAGCCGCCGGAGGCTAAACTCAATCGCACGTAATGCGATCACCGCGGAGTGTCAATCGAGTGAGTGCCGGCACTCGCACCTCACTCCACAGGAGCCACTCTCGTGTGGCGGCCTCCTAGTATGATATGACTTGTGCTATGATTCAGCATATTGATGGCCCATTAGTGCAGTGTTCGGAGGGTATATTGAGGGCCTGAATCAGTGAGTCGATTCTCACACTAACACAAATGTTTATTGATGGAGCATGTACATAGTTGATACCCTTTGGGTTTGTTTCATGTTATATATTTAATCGTGCTGAATATTTACCGATGGGAGAGTCACGCATTTGCTACATTATAGCTAAGAACGGCAAGGTGCATACGTTTTGATATACCGCCACAAACCGTTACCGTAGCATTTTACAACACAGCCGTAGCAAAGTAGCAATGCTGCTACGATTATACTCGTGTAGCATTATAAGAGCCTGCTACGACTCCAAGCCATAGCGCTTACGTAGCTTTTGAAGTTTAATAAAGTGAACTATACTAACATTATACTTACTCATCGTAGCATATACATAATTCCCAGTTGCGCCCAAAGCTGTGCCTAGGAGCCAGGGGCATGCTACTTTAGACAAACTCATCACGATTTAGAGAGTTTTTTTTTTTTGTTTGATAATTGCTATAAGCGACTGCCACGGGCCTTTCCAACAACGGACAACTAAGTATGATTCTAAAATAATGCATAAGTACTCGTATACCAACAACGATGGCATAAAGTATCTCTTATAGTTTTTGAGGATAGGTTGATTTAACTGTAATTTTGGTTTAAGGTTATTGTGCTTACACTGGATAAACGATGGCTGAAACCTTTATTTGCTGCTACGGAACCCTTTGTGCGCGAGACCCGGACTCGCACTTGGGCCGGTTTTTTAAATTTCCAACGATACTCTCATCTAAAAAGTTCCGGCTTATATTCTCCCCAGCTCAGCGTGACAGAAAGTATTTGTACGAATAACATAGCCTCATTATCGGAGCGGAAGTCGCAATCGGAACGAGAATTCCTTGTGTCAGAAAAAACGAATGAATGCTTCGGAACTGTACAGAAGCGTTTTTGCTTAGTACAGTTAGTATTCGCTAGTGAATTAATAAGAGTGGGAATAAGATATGTAGAAAAGGAAATTAAGGTAAATATTCTTTATTCAGTTTAAGTCCATATAAAACATAACAAATGTCAAATATGTAATCTACCGCTAATTTGGATTGCCAATTTCCACCAAGAAGAATCATAAAAAAGGTGACATAAATAACCGTCTAAAATAGATTTGGAAAATCTCGTTTCTAATTCTAATAATAATTTGTATGAATTATTCAGAACATAGATTTATTACCTATTTATGTAACAATGCGACGAACATCTCAGAGCATTTGATGAACAAACTGCTTTGATCTGAGTACCTAAGTAAGAGTTTTGATTAAATCAGAATACGCAGATCACAGTTACAATGCTCCGACGGTGCCGATCTCCTCATTGGCATCTGCAAACGGCTGTTGCCATGAGCGCAAAAATCGTTAGAAAGAAGCGATATCTCCACTACAAAAATATATGAAAGCAAATGTTTACAGAAAATGTTCCAGACGAGTTTGTTTTACGACTTTCTTATTTCGCGCTAATAAAATCGTGGGGCATAATTAACTTATTATATTGCTGTTGTCATTTCAAACAACTTTGGCTGCGTCTATTCTCAGCTACACAGTTTTTGTACGCCATGACTCATGTCTTTACTTTAACCACGCAGTCAGAGGTATATGTTTCGTCCAGATTTCCTGTGGGAATGACATATACTCGTATACCCGGGGCAAACAGTTGCTCCTGTTATTTTCCTCCTTTTAACTACTAATTCATGTTGATTTATTGCTGCTTTAAGAAAGACAAACTGACAAATAAGTAGGTAATTATGTGTCTTTAATTTTTTTGCTAATGCCAAGTCGACCAATCATTATCTCGGATCAAGTTTATTGTAAAACTGTGCGAATTGTATGGTATAACAGCTTTATACCATAGATTAATTCCCGGATAAAGATTGTTCAAATCGTGCCTCAGTCAGTTTGTTTTCCTTCAATTAAGTTTAATTTCAATTTTTTGGAAGTAAAAAAATCAGCAACCTCGTATATTTATTTTATATAGAAAACAGATCAGAACTACTTCCAATTTTCTTATTTAATCTCTGTGTCTACAGAGATGAGAATCTCCAAATGTTGTTATTGTATACCAAACATCAATAAATTCTGGAGTTCGATTACAACTCAGAGCAAGAATGAGAGAGAAGTTTGAGAGGGAAGTTTGTGAACCAACGGGGAGGGAGAGCGATCGAGAGCGGCGCGCAAGTGTCAGCAATATGCGGCGACGACGCCGAAGTTTATGCTAATAGTGAACTTGTTGTGACTTTGACGCCTGACATGTTCCGCACACGTAGCTAATAGTAGAGCTGCTCTGATTCATAAACAAGACCGTGTACACACGGCGTGACGTGGAGTTTTACACTTTTGACTGTGGCCAGGCGTCCATAACCCTGAGACACAAGAGGGGTAACTCGGCTTCACGCAAACAGACGGCGCGCCTTATGTATATTCACATTGCGGTACTACGAGTACATTATGTGTGCTCGCCGGTAATTATATTAAAAAAACAACACGCTGTGCAGTGTCTTTAAGTGATATCTGTCGTAGTTACTATTACAAAATACATAAGTCTTTGTATTTATTTTAGACGAAAAATCCGACATGAAAATTCTCTCTACAAAGTAACGTACAGCGTTATGATGCTAGAGCAATCTATCTTCTATCGAAACCGCCTTCAATGTCAATGAAACTACCCTCAACAAATGAATGTCCGCTTTTATTATTCGGGTAATGAACTTGTGTTTATTCAGTGTCTGATCCTCTGTTGAATAAATATCTCTAATTAATCTGTAAACTGTAATAAATCTGTATCAAATCTGTAAGTGCTTAAGCTACTTAAGACGGAGGTCAATGTATGAGATGTTATGTGAATTTATTTATAATTTATATTATTTCTTTATTTTACCTACCACCTGGCGCGATGGCGGCGCTAGGCGGTCTTATTTGATTTCAGATTATTATTTTCTATAATGATAAATTATAAGCCAAAGCACGTATGTACTAATTGTTGCATAAATAAATAAAATGACACTTACCTAACATCTACAATTACACGTAACCCAAAAATATGATGTAAGTACCTAATCTTATATTTTTCAAGCTTACATCATTCCACTGAACGCATTGCCGTATATCCTGAGCGAATGTACCGAGATTGAGCTAATTTGGTAATGCAAACAATATTATCCGTGAACTCCCAGCTCGTATTCGGCATAAAGTTCCCGGACCGCTCCTGAAATAGACGCCGCGCGCCAAACAGTGTTGCATCTGGCACTATTCTGGTACGTGCATACGGCGCTAGTGGTTATGGCTGGAAACTGCAACTTCGTGTTACGAACTCCCAGATACCATTGAACCTAATGTAAATATGAAATGAGAGCCAAGTTTAGTGCACTTTAAAAATGTCTAGGTCTGACTTTTTAATAAAAACTTTGGATTTTATCAATTCATTTATTATTTCTTAAATAATTAATATTATGCTACAAATAGATTGTATAGATAGACGAACAAATAAAATAGCAAGAAAACCGAATTAATAAGCATTCAAAATAGAATCGTTTGAATTAAAAATTATAACAAAAAACTGTAAAAGGTACCTACTAGCTTCAGAATAAATTAATTTGTTGTCTGGATGTCAAATTGAAACTTTTTTACGTTATCTGTATGTACTACGTTAGTGTTTCGGCCTATAAGACTTTTTATCGTTAATTTTCAATTAATCAGTCGAGATAAATTCATTGAAATTATATATTCGCAAATCACAATGATACCTACATAAATAAGTAAAGTTTGAAATGTTTATTTGTACAGCGTTTCTAAGTTATGAGGGAGTCAAAAGTGTTTCCGACCAAGTGATTCACATATAATTACAGTTTTGATTGTATGGATTAAGTGGCAAATGAGCAGACATATCACCTGATGGTAAGCAATAAGCGCCGCCCATGGACATCTTTAACACCCAAGGATCTGTGCGCGTTGCCGCCTTAATACAATGTTAGGCGTCCAGTAAACCGCTTGCAATCAGGTTGAACTTGGCCTGACACGCTACCGCGTGCATAGATACGCAGCAGCATAATGCCTAGAGTTGTGAATGGGCGGTGTCGGTACCTTCCGCTGCCCCACTTGTATCGCCGCCGTCGCTACTCTCGTGGACAGTGGAACTGTTACATGTGGTTGATTTCCCCCGGGATAACTCCATTCGTTAAAGAAACATTACTCAAAGAAAATAGTTCGAACGTAGTATTAAACTTTGTGAGAGAGCAAATAAATCAATATCAGATAACGTCCCATACATCAACCTTATCTGAAAATAACTAGGCGATCGTTTAAATGTAAGATGGCAAGGAAAACTATCTTAAAACTAAAGCTAAACTTGGCTTAGCTTATTCTTTTTGTACGACGTCACATGGACACGTGTACTGGTATTGCTGCAGTATCGCTTATAATGCCACAAGAAAGTCGCGACGTTAGTTTCTCAAACATACAAATGTCTGAGAAACTAACGGAGTCCCCATGCCATGGCATACCATCGGTGCCTACTTATGCCCCATGACGTAAGCGGCAGCGGCACCGTCATCTATTTTCAGACTTGATTGGCAAATTATACGCCTTTTTAGTGTTTAATTATATCTGTCTGTAAATGCTATTTGATTAACATGCTGAATACTGAATTCAGTTCTCTCAAATTAAACAAGGAGTTGTAAAAACGGCATAAAGGAGAAGTTCTATACAAAGCGAGTGCGCAAACATTTAGCCGCTACATCCTACTAAATAAATAAATAATAATAATTCTTACAACATTTCATACATTGACCTGACTGCGTCCTAAGTAGCTTAAGCACTTGTGTTACAGATAGCAGACAACAGACTACTTGCCGTACGCGCGGGGTTCGCTCGCTTCGTTATGGCCGGGGCAACTTGTAGCGAGTTGGGAACTGTTTTAGTGGCAATTTGCTCACGCGCCGTGAAATACTGAGCTTCTGAACATTGAAGTGAAATTTATTTTACCCGAGTCTTTAACTCATTCATATTGTTACCATGTGATCTCATGTAAGCACTCGGGTTTTTTTGTGTAATAAATTATTATCATTGTCATTAAAATTAGATCCTAAATATTTTTGCAAAATCTTGACGTACATTTTATGAAATACAGAACAAAAATCTTTTTTTAAGATTTTCTATACATGATTGTCCTAGATAGATAGATATTCTTTATTGCACAGAAATATAATACAGGACTGAAACAACAGCAGTAAACAGTACAAACATTCGGTCTTATCGCTTGTAGCGATTAGCTTGAGAAACAGGTACATAGATTCGAAAAACCATGCTCCACCATGCCAATCTACCTCTATGTTCGGATTGTAACTAGGACCCCCCGTATGGGTGGTGCGTCTTAATCCACTGGGCTACCATCGCTCTGATGCACGGATTATCGTGTAGTAGTAAAACAAACCGCGCCGACGGGCGGCCACTTGTTGCCCGCTTCCTGCCCCCGCCACCCCCATCACCTCCCACCACCCCCACAGACCATGGTCTTCGCAGGCCTCTCCTCGGTAATTGAGAGCGACCTACTTCCCGAGGTGAGATATTGCGTTTTTTCCATTGTCCGGCCTTTCCATGTTCCCGTCTGGAGGGTGATGAATGGGGAGTGGGTGTTGTGATTTACCCGCCTGCAGTTTATGGTAATAGGGGCGGAAGGAGAGGGCAGATTACCATCAGACTTCAACTCGTTGTGAGAAACAAATTGCGTTATTTTTTTGTTTATTTAAACGAGTATTTCAATAGGTCCGATGGTCTTGCAATAGCAAGTTTTGTGATCTAAGAATAATTATCCAACCAGCTAGTAGCAAACTACTAGCTACTAGTTGCTATAATCAAACCGGTTGCTTGAGAGATATCAAATACATATTTCCACATTGGAAGTGCAAGCAATTCAATAATTATGAAAAAAAAAAGTAGTAACTATAATACTCGTATAATTAAGATCTATGCTTTGATAGGTACGTAGAGGTATGGGTGGATTGAATGAAAAAGATCCCGAATATATTATTTTTGTATTATTAAAGAAAAATCCATACAATGTGTGATTCACGAAACACAAACCTGCAAACCTTCAAAAAGCGAGTGTATTCCTTCTTAAAAGGTTGGCAGCGCACTTGCTACTCCTCTGGTGTTGCAGGTGTCCATGGGCCGCGGTAATCGCTTACCATCAGGTAATCCGTCTGCTTGTCTGGCCCCTATCTCATAAAAAAACAACTGCTTACAAATAAATAAAATAAATAAATAAATTGAGACAACTTCACATACATTATCCTGATCCCAAACTAAGGTTTCAACAAAATAGGTAGGTAGTTCTTATAGTTTTAAATAAGGATGGACAGACATCAAACGGATCTAGAAAGGTTCCGTTTCTTACCATTTGGCTACGGAACCCTAAAAGCTCCAAAATCTATAACTTTGAGCTATAACGAACTCTCCGAGCCGACATCCTGCTAACTTATTTTGTGCCCGAGCCGCCCCGCGCGACCTTTACGAAGCACCCTCATTTGTAATTCTTTTGTATTGTAAGGTGAGCTGCTCGCGGGGCAAGTAGATGCAACAACAATGCGCCCCTTTCCCCCCGTGCAACATTTCTGACATTTCATAATTTCCAGGGAACATACTTGTGTAGGTGCAGTTAAAAGCAAACATGTGTAGCGTGTACGCAATTAGGCCGTATTTCATTCACTTAAACCATCATAAACACGTCGTTTGCAGCTGTCTTCCTGTATCCTAGAGCGCGATTCCAACTCTTTATGGGGTATTTCGGGCTATGTTCCAGGATTCCGCATATCTGGTAAATTAGTGATTGGCGTATAACCATTAGATGTGATCCTTGGACTAGGTCAACCAAACCTAGTGATCATGGTTACACGTTTACCTAACAGGCTGTTACCTACCTAACTGTACCTATCGTAGGCTTCTGTCTCAACTCTAGGGTTCAGAATGAAGTTAATAACACGGTCATCATCAATAAAAAAACACCAAATAATCAGCATGTTAGTCGATACAATTTAAATGTACTTAACGTATGGAAGCAAATACATAAAGTTAACTTAACTACGTACCATAAATAACTCTGCAAGAAAACTGATTTGACCTTAACCTTACCCGCCTACTTATTCTAATGTGATTACTTTGAGACTTTTGGTCACTTTCCAAGGATGGAATTGTCAATATTGGTTGTAATGGAGGCACTTTACTTAAGTAGCCCATTTTAATGTCCCTTTCAGCCCCGTACACTTATCTACGAAAAGGTAAGTAGGTATTTTTTTCGTTTTCTTAATCACGAAGGAAAGATTGTCTTGGAAGTCATTGAATCCTCCACCGGTCTATTTATTCTTTCTCTACTTAAATAAGAAAATAAATAGAATGTCTCGGAGGTACGACATGTCAGTCATCATTTAATTTAATTTTGATTTCATGTTATTTTATTTTATTTTAATTGTATATGATCCGTGATGGTCGAAATAAATGTTTTCATTCATTCATTCATAACAGAGAGTCTGTATCGAAACAAACGAATCTTTTTAAACTAGTTCCCCTGTTGAAGGGTTGAGAAGGTCAGATCGCACTCGTTCCATTGTAATTACCGGCCATCCCACATCCTGGTTCATGGGTTAACCCCATGCTTTGAAGCAACGACCTCAATTGCACCTGGCTGGAAATTACACTTAGAGATCCTCCTACCAGTTCAAGGTCCTTTCTACCGTCTCGGCATACGGAATTAATCTTGGGAGACGCTCACCAGGTACTTGCTAAGGGCAATTCCTCTGTGCGTTTTTTTCACTCCCTATGTCTGTTTACTATGTCAAGCTTTTTATGTGAGAACACAGGCAACCAACGAAAACCTTCCGCAGAGTTGACCATCTCTCGATGGTATACTGGTCCTATCTCGTTCATTCAGCATCTGTTTCACGCTGTGTGTACGAGCACTGAGATTTTTTTCCCATTTGATTTCTCACGCAAGTATGTACAGTAATACAGATAGTTGCGCTCGGGCCGGCGACTTCCTCATCAGCCGGGGCATTGTGGGCGTTATTGACGCGACCCAGATCATCTCGCACTTGACATGCAAATAGAGACGGCAGTCAATATCTTGCACACGGTGACAAGGTTGTTTATGCGACGGCAAAAATTGGATCGCGATTCTTAAAAAGTGACACTTTACGAGTGTTTTACGATGTTTGAGGCAGTACAACAACTCTTTGTCCGTATGTGTGGTTGTCCCAAAATATACTTTATCTCTCATGTTAGCGTGTTATTCCCTAAATTTGGGGTACGCTTAGACCATGATTCTGGATTTGATGAGTCTGCCTATTACTATAAATTCACTGCCGTTTGATCTTCGCAACCCTTTAACAAGGGAATAAGACCAACTGGAACATGGTTACACGTTTACAGAAGCTATCCGAATCTTGCAGGTTTCCTTACGATGTTTTCCCTCACCGCTGAGCTAATAGTGTATCAAAATGGACTACACAAATAGTTATGTTGCAGCTAACGAAATTATTGTGACAACTATCGACAGCCTAGCCTCTTTTCTAAACAGCAGTATTTTTACTGGGACATGGAGGACACCCGTCGGTTTAGTTAGCCATCACATAAAAATAAGTCCATTTAACTAATCTAATACGTATTCATCAGACAACTGACATCAATTAATAAATGTTTCACTCAAAATACAGTACCTATTATCTATTATGTACACTATTTTGGAGTCCTTGTGGGACACACACACACACACAGGCCTCTACATCTGTGGCAGATGTTTCAAGCATCATCACGCGGCTTGACACTAAAGATGAGGTCAAGGTTGGCGCTTGAGCGAAATACAACTCAATTATAGTAACAATTTAGGATCTGAAGTAAATGCAAACCTATTTCAAGGTTTTGGAAGACCTCTCAAAACTAAAAAATCTATATTTTGAAACGTTCCGGAAACCATTCAGGTGCCAATCATAATCCCCGCATCGGTTTAGCTCCAGGCCGACAAAGCTTAAAGTATTACGGGTTTAAATTGTCTCAAGAGGCGGGATTACCTCGCGATTTCTTGTATCGGATCTGAAGTATTATCCCATCAGAAACGAAAGTTAAATGAGAGACAATTTTTTTTGTACAGAAGGCGGCAAACGGACAAGGCCAGCTAATGGTAAGTTATTACCGCCACCTATGAAAAATTTGCGAGACCAGAAAGGTCGCTGATACGTTGCCGGCCTTTTAGAAAGGATTACGCTCTTTTCTTGTAGGTCTCGAAGTCGTAGTCGTCGAAAAATGCTTCATATTGAATAATGCCTTGTTTTCCGAATTCACTAAGTTAAATGCTTCGGGATGTAATTCAAGCCCCAGATTTTAAGAGTATTTTTATATTTTAAGTATGTATAAGTCGGTTTTTGAGCGTAAGTAACAATTATGATCTAAATGAATGAAATTGTATCTATTCACAAAATAATGTAAGTTTCTTATATGAAAATGTAATAGTTCACGATTGTAAAGAGTGCAATGGCCTGAATTGTTTCGTGTACTTAAAGCCAAAACGCGTATCCAGTTTCTTTTTAAACTTTGTCGGACTCACTGCCGCATGTCTGGGATTTGGCTGGGTATTTTGATTTGAACTTTTCAATTAGATGGGCATATTCCTTCGTGAGAATATTCGCGGGATAAGAAAGCCGATTGGATCTATTTATGATGAGTTCTGGAGCCCCGGGTCCGCTCCCTCCTCAAGATTAATCTTTTAGATTGACTCCCCCATTTGTTATTCAACGAATGTATTGCCTTAATTTAAAAAAGCTTGAGATTCAATCTATGATTCCGCTGCAGAATAGCACTTTCATGACAAATTAGTTTTTCGATTCAATGATTTAAAACAGAGTGGAAAAAGATTGTGTATTTTTGCGAGCTAAAGTGATCACAGTATTCATTTCAAATGATTGAATCTTCTTTGGAAATATTGTTTTAAGCAGTTTTCAAAGCTCATTTATAATTGTTTCTTAAATTGTAAATAGACGTGTCGTCTTTCTATATTATATTTTACATGATCTTCAAAAGTAGCTAACATAAAAGTCCAATACGTATGTTCACAGCAGTAATTACAGAAAAAAAATCGCTTATAGGTCCACACATATGCGCTTATGTAGGTACTTGTTCAATAAAAAATATAATTTATTTATTTATTTATTTATTTAAGTAAGGTATGCAAACAGATCACAGTCAATGAAGTCATCACATTCAAATTAAAAATTAATAAGCTAGACAGTAATCCTAAAATAGCATACACAGCATGGTCAAAATATGTATAAATTCGCTACTTACTAAGTTATATTACATACATTTACATAAAAATTAGATGAACATTAAACTAATTAAATTACATAACAAAATTAAATTAAGTTGGCAATAAGATTAAATTGATATAAGATTATACTGAATGAAGAATTAAAATTAAATGAGGTTGAATTGGATACAAATAAAAAATCATATTTTAAATTGGGAATAAATTACTTAAGTTATCTTGGCGTCGAGGATGCTTTGAATATATCTGAAATAGCTTTCTTGTACCGGGGGAAACTGGGGTTAAAAAGATCCAAGTCTCTGCCATCACGGACCAGGTTATTGTAAGACCTACACATTCTCACAACCGGGTTGAAGAAGGAAGTGTTGTTTTTATATACTCGTAGTGCGAAAGGGTTTGAGTGGCGCGCTCTATGATGGGTGTTGAAGCAGAGTGAGGAGAGTAGTTCTGGTGCATCGATAGTAGAGTGTACTATCTTGTGGAGACAGAGTAAGTCATACCTCTCACGTCGCGACCGCAAAGTAATCAGGTTAAACCTTTCAAGTCTTTCGTTGTAGTCTTTGAGTGAACGGCCCAGGCCAAACTTACGCGAGATATACTTAAGGCAACTTTTTTGCACCCTCTCAATGCAATCAGCGTGGACATTGTAGTGTGGAGACCATATAGGACAGCAGTATTCTAAAACACTTCTGACCAGACTGAAGAAGAGGCATAAAATGCTACGGGGTTTTTTAAACGATTTTGTAGTCCTTATTATGAAACCTAAGAGTCTACGACTTTTACCCAAAATATGGTCAGTAGTGAGGGCGAAAGGTTAGCTGCTCGTCAAAGTAGACTCCCAAGTCTCTCACAGTTTCTGTTCTGCTTAGCGCCTCGTCCCCTATGAAGTACTGATGGACTATTCGGTGTTTTTTTCCTCGTAAACGATATTGTACAGCACTTTTTAACATTAAGGGTCATATTATTCGCAGAACACCAGTTACATACCGTCTCTAGGTCTCTCTGGAGTGCCATGCAGTGTGATGGATCTGTGATACTAGAATAAATCTTAAGATCGTCGGCGTATAAGAGACTGGGACATGACAAGCGATCAACCAGATCATTGATAAAGATCAAAAATAGAAGTGGACCTAAATGGGACCCCTGCGGTACACCAGACAACACATGTATGGGAGAAGAAGAAAAACCCTTCACTGCTACCAATTGAGTTCGATTACCCAAATAAGATATTACCCATCTCAGAAGGGATCCGTGTACTCCGTAGTGTGACAACTTAGAACATAGTAAAGAGTGACTAACACTATCAAATGCTTTGCTGAAGTCCAGATAAATAGCATCAACTTGACCTCCCAAAGCGAATACCTGACATAGGTCGTTTTTGAACTCAAGAAGATTGCTCAAGGTTGATCTTCCCCTCACAAACCCGTGCTGTCTAGGTGATATGTAGTGACTTAGATGATCATATAGAGGGCCGTAAACTAGTGATTCAAAAAGCTTGGCTATACTGGAAAGGAGGCTAATGGGTCGGTAGTTAGAACAGGATGTCCTCTCGCCGGATTTAAATATAGGTATTACGTTCGCTATCTTCCATCTAGTAGGGAAGTTCCCCGTCGCAATAGACTTATTAAATAAAATAGTTAGAGGTACTGATATTTCCTCAGAGCAAGCCTTCAGGAACTTTGGGGGAATGTCGTCAGGTCCGGCGCTCTTACGTGGGTCCAGTTTTTTTATTTTAAGAGCAACTTCCTGCGGAGTGAAATTGAAGTTGTGAAGAGTGAAGTTAAGGGCAGCAGGAAGTTGTAAGGACTTCAAAGATACAGTTGGAGGGGAACTGTCGTATACCGACCCGAAGTACTGAGAAAAGAGATCACAGATACCTTGACCATCGGAGCAAGTCTTGCCCTTAAAAGTCATTACCCGGGGCACAGTTACTCTTCCCTTCTTCTCGTTTATGTAACGCCAGAAACTCTTTGGGTCATCCTCCAAACCTTCCTCAATCGAAGACAGGTATGCTTTATGGCACCGCGCAATCAACACTTTACATCTCGCGCGGAGTAGGGAAAAGGTGTCGTAATCGCGCGGGTTATTAAACTTCTTGTAGCGTTTGTGACATTTATTCTTCTCTCTGATACAGTGTATTAGTGCCTGGTTATACCAACTAGGAAACTTAGAGGATGTGTGACGAATGAGAGGTGTGTGTTTGGAAATAAGTTCATTAACGGTGGTGTAGAATATATCGACACATTCGTCGACATCCCGGGAAAGGAATAAGTCGTCCCAGTTTATGCCACACAAGTCTGATTTCAAATTAATGTAATCGCATTTGTTGAAGTTGAAACGCTTTTTGTGAGACGGTTTAATAGGCTTGTCTATTATTAAGTTAGATATTTCCACACTATAAGCTCTGTGATGGCAGTCCACTGTACACAAAGGTTCTGTCTCGGTAACAGAAACGGAGGAAACCGGGAGGGTGGCGAATACAAGATCCAAGTAGCGGTTGTTAGCATTGGGAATTGTGTTGAATTGGATTAAGTTACAAGAAGTTACAGTTTCAAATAATAAGCTAGCTTTACGATCTTGTGGGTTCATGGGTATTAAAGCACCATGTTCAGCCTGCGTTGCCCATGTAATGTTAGGGGTATTAAAGTCACCAAGCAGTATAAACCTATCTTCTAAGTTTGTGTTAAGTATAACATTATGGCAATTGTTATAGAATAAGGTTAGGTTTTCAAGTGACAGATCAGGCGGCAGATAGCACAGACAAATGTGAATTGATGGTTCACTTGTTACCCGGGGTAGGACAGATAACCAAACATCCTCGATTCCACTCTCCCACTGAGTATTTCTCACTACATTTATATAGTTTTTGACAGCAATAAGAACACCGCCGCCGCTTTTTTTCCCAGAGTTAGAGCTTTCTCGATCTCTCCTGAATACTATATAACGATCATCAATTGATTCGTTATCATAAACACTGTTATCGAAATTAGTTTCAGTCAAACATACAATATCATAGTCATTACTTAATAAATTGAGATAGATATCATTTGTTTTCGACCTGGCTCTTCCCACATTTTGATAAAACACACTATACATTTAAAATAAACTAATGACCAAATATACAATAAACCACATAGAAAAAAATAATATATATAACTATTAGCCAGACTTTTTGAGCTTATTCAAACAATCTGTATCTTTTATAAGAATGGCACCAGACGAATCGTCTTTACGTACGTATATCTGTCCGAACTTGATCCATACATATTTGTAACCGTTATCCTTGGCCGCAATTCTCGTTGCTGCGTGTAATGTTTTTTGTTCGGGTGATAGGTGTTCAGTTACAAATATTCTGCTCGTCTCGCCAGTGATGTCCAGGTCTGAGGAAACCAAGCCACGTCCAGGGTGAGCTTTATTAAATCTATGCGTGGCTGATAGAACCGAGTCTCTGATTCGCTGCGATGAGAAAGTGATCACAATGTTGCGCGGCCTGTTAGAGGTGCTGCTACGTTTGGCTACTCTTCGGCACCCGTTGACCTGGCCATCATCCACAGACACCTTGACCACCTCGCAGAGCTTTCTGAAAAGCGTCATTACATTTTCGTTTCTACGTTCCGGAACTGCTTGCAATTCTAAATTACAGCTACGAGAAATCTTTTCCATTCCTGCGAGGCGGCTGTTTAATCTAGTTAATTCAGACTGCAGCTTAGTGTTTTCATGCTCTAAGTTTTTAATAATAGAATCGTTTTTTTGGATGTCCAGTTGAATCGTCTTCTGTTCAGCACATATAAAGTCGGTAGTGGCGCTAAACTCTTCTTTGATCGCACCTATCACCGACTCCAACTCTGCCTTCACCATTTCTCTTACATCATCCCGAAGCGCCTTACGAAAACTCACCGCAAAACCGGAGAGGGATGCATTGAGTCTCTCATCGAGAAGTGAACTTATCTTAGCCATGGTGACCTCTTCAGTCGCGTTCGGGGCGACGGGCGAAGTCGTACTCGCAGGTCCGGAGGGAGTGGCAGCATCTGACAAGTCGCAAGACATGTTCATGGTGTCATCGAACACTGTCGTAGCAGATGTATTCTTGCCTATGGGGGTGTCGTCGTGACAGCGGTTACGCCGGGGGATGGCCTTCATACATGCTGGACAAACCCATGATGATTTGTATTCTTTCGAAAGCGAGAGAAATTGTTTTTTGTCTAAGTTAAGACAATTAATGTGGAATTTTCTAACACATAAGCTGCATTTCATAAGCTCCTTGGTATCCATGAACACGCGTTTACAAGCGTTGCAGTTCATGTTACCTTTGGTAAAGACGCAAAATAAACATTAAAAGTTCCCTTACAATGCGCACGGCGGCCCTGTTGACAAATCGGCAGGCGGCAGTGTAGCGATGATATCACTCGCGCGCAGCAACAGGCAGCGCGACGGGTCCGCGGTTCGAAGCCGCGTCGCGGCACCGCGCTTGCGCCTCACAGCAGTGTTCGGCGCTCGTCGGGGGGGTTCGCGCTGGCTCGTCGTCACCGCTGCCGGTGACTCAGCTGACTCACGCGCTTGTTGCTCTGCTGGTTTCAAATTCCGCTAGCCGTTTATCTATTCTTCAATAGATGCAAACTGCGATTGTTTCTTCCCTTTTGATGTTGGTGTCAAGATAAATACACCATAACAAAGCACGTATGACGAGCTTCAAATCAATGTATAGTTTAAAGCCAAACTGATAAATTTTACTAGTAAATTCTTAGAAAAATTGAAGAGCGATTTAGTATGTGTACTACTCGGGCCGCGGTCGGACCGGATAATTCCGCAGTAAAAGTATTTTTTCTTAATAATCGTCTTCAGTCTCCACGTGTGCACTGCTGGACACAGGCATCTTCAATGGCACACCGCTCAACTCGGTTAGGGGCCTTGTATTATTGCGGCTTGCCATAGTTGCCGTAATAGGTGCTCATAATCACTACGTTCGGCATTTTGCCGCGCTTCTGTGCGGGTGTCGTTGTCGCCGGACTCTCGTCTATGACATTTCAGCTGTATCACTTTTTGGGTATGTATGGGATGTAACGCCTTTAGGCGGTTTGTTTCTTCACAGAGCATCAGTTATTGTACTTTATTTAAGGTAGAGCGGCGTTGATCAAAAATATGACAAGCGAGAAATGTGGCCCGAAAAAAAAAGGTTTGATCAAAATGTTACAATTGGGTACCGCTCGCGTAAACTTTTATCGTTTCGGTCAGAAACGTAAAATTAATTTACCTTTATTCTTTAACAAATGGTTTTTATTATGGAGTACTTGTCGCCCCCCACCCCCCACACTGACGGCCGAATATTGAGTTAAGCGCCATTTCAATCAACCCGGCTATTATCATAAAATTCAATCACAATTTTCAATATTAAACCATGGACAACAGATTTTATCACGTTATGTTTTATAGTAATGGCTTTAATGGAATTTGTGGCTCAGTCTGTATTTAGTGTTATTATGTGTTTTGATCATAAAACATAGACTACGATTTTTTTCCAACGGCACGTCAGCTGAGCATTTAATGAGCTTTTATGTCAAAAGACAAATAATTTATGCTTACATTATTAACATTACCATTCATAGAGTTTTTTGAATGAATTAATTAATGGAATGAGGTTTTCCTGCAGGAATAAGACCTTTTCCCCAAGAAAAATGTTTTCTTAATAAATAAAATTAAGAATTTTTATGATATAAGACCGATTGATATCTATCTACGTCAAGTACCTCTAATTTTGGAGTTTATTCGTTGTTACATTATTTTCAAATCTTGTCTTTTAATATTAAAAGTATCTTGATATTTTAGCTTATGGAATGTTTATGGAATATCTTGCTAAAAGGTATTTAATTATGATCATTGATAACAATAAAGGGGGCTTCGTGACAACAACCACTTCAATCAATCGAATTCATCTGCACACGAAGTAGCAATTGTAACCTCTCAATGCATCCTTCAGAGGGCAATCTTCTGCCATCAGACAGCAATGATTTGCCGGCGCGGTGTCAATTGTGTGTCTGTTTATTTTGTTTGTTGCGCCGCGCGGGGCCGCCCGCGCGCTGCCCGGCCGCCGCGCGGGGCCGCGATCCATCATCCTAATTGAATATCGCCGGGCGCTTGATGTCGCCGCGGCCGCCGCGACACCACGTGAAACATTGTCTGCCTTGCAATCACTCAAACTACAGTTCATACTGTAAATATAGTCATAGTCATCTCATAAAGCAATGTGTCAGCCCGATCCCACCAGGATTTGTTTCCATCATAGAAATTAAGTCATTGTTACTATGATGGAATAAGTCTTAATCACCATGCTTGCCTAATTCGGATTGGTGATCACAAACCCGGGACGGTTCGCGAACCCATTTCATAAGTTGACCTGCCTAGTATCTTGTGACTCCTAAAGGTGATGAAATATATTGTACTATAAGCGGTTTTTTTTCATTGTGATGAGTAGACTCTACTACATTACGGCTTCTACTAGAACATTCTTATGGATTTCCTAGAAAATAAAATGACTATTCACCGTTTCAGACTTCATTGCACAATTTAACTATTATAATAATAAGTATGAAGCTATTTTATTTAGCACTGTAAAAACTTCATTAAGTAAGCTAACTTAATTAAGCCGTCTCTTCGTGTGCTCCCTATATCATAAAAAAGCTAACTTAGAATAATTAGTAATAACTCTGACGTGTAGTCTTCATTTGTCTCGCTAAATAAATTCATTAATCTTTCTAGGACAAAAGGTGAGGAAATATGAGGTGAAAAGGACGAAGGCTTACGAAAAACGTAGCATCAGTAATTACTGGGGGCGCGCCGCGCGGGCGCCGGCGCGCGCCCGAATTATTCCTTAATTTACAGAAGTAACTCGCAACATTTGTACACGGGAATGTCTCTGGCGCATAACATTAGCCTAATCTCTCTGAAGTATGACACCGGCGAGACCCTCCGTAAATTACAAATTTGCTGTCATTTTAATCTAATTTTGTTCGTAGGAAAAATTTTATAACAATCAACACTTAATTTAAAATTCTCGTACTTACCTACTTACTTCTAATCTATAAAACCTCCGCAATTATTTTGTAATACCTAAGAAAGTAATAATCTATTGGCAATTTAGGCCCTATTTTAACAGCAGAACATTACAAGTTTACAGCCTACAATTCAATTATAGTAACGATGACTGTATTTCTATGACGGAAACCATGCCCTGTAGTAGAATAGCAAATAGGCTGATACTTTATCTCACTTTTACAGCCTACAAAATAAGTTTCTCGCTCTATAATATTTGTGTAAAACCGTCGTAAAACAGTTGTCCCCGGATTACGCGGGTCGAGCTCCCCGCGACTCTACAATAAGTATGAAGCCAATTGACAGAGGACATTCGATTCCGGACACAGTAGTGCGGAAATTAAACGCGTTATATGTATAAGCGAATGCTGCGAACGCGTGGAGAGCAAGCGGAGCGGGCCAGGCGGGACGCGAGCACATGCAAATGAGGAGACAGATTTACTTACCTGACCTTCAGAATAAATTTCATTTCACACGGAATTTACTGAGATTTTAAAAGCGTTTTTATTTTTTGTATCAACGGGAGGCAGTCGGGCCGGCCACCCGTCCGTACGTGATCACCGTCACTCATCGATATCAGCTACACCTAAAAGTATTTTTGATGGGTGGCCGGCCTTTTAAGAAGGTGTATTATACTACCTCTGCAATTGATTGAAAGTTTCCGAAGTTACTCTATACGCCGAGCATGTGCTACATGGAATTAAGCTACGAGAAAGTATCGACTACGAGTTTGTTACGACGTTATTGCCATCGCTACGGCGTAGTATACACATACGCATGGATCCACCCACACGGCACGTTCTCGAGGAAGATTGACGCAAACAGTACGTGTACACAGTTTCCAATAACTGTTACTATGTTATTTGGGACAAGTGAGACAGACGCGCGATTTGTCTCAAGTCACGATGCCCACCGTGGACGTCGCGTCGCGTCGCCTGCAATTGCAGCGGCCATTAATTTCCGTCGCTGACGGCCGGGAATTGCGGTCTACGCTTTTCCATTTGCCTGCGACATGCGACGGGACACGCGACAAAGCGCCCGCTTTTAAAACCTCCCCAAATTAAACCGTCACGGAGGCATTACCGATGATCGATCCTCGCGGCCCTCATCACTCGTAATGAATTGGGACCAATTTATGTGACCGCCGCCGAATATCGTATTCATTGGTTTCGACAAAATATTCCGCAATAAAATCGCGATGAGTACGCGCCTCATCTGACATTCAGAATCGAATTAAAGAGGGAGATATTTGAATAAATTGTGAAAGCTTTCGTTCACATACACTGTTTTCCATACTTTATTAAATCACGTATCGACTGACTAATGCCCGCCTCAGGAGACTCTCCAGGAGCTTGTTTAAGGAAATTTATTCACTTATTTGCTTAAAAACTCTGTAATTTTTTCGTCTGAAACAAGGTAACGCACTCGTAGATGCCGCCGCTTGCGTCGTGTCTGACGTTCGTAACGAATATCATCTGTTTTATTTCTTTATAAATTACCAGCTGTCTCAACTGAATCCCGTAGAACGATAAAACTAAAAACACGTGGTTAGTCAGAGACTGAGCATTAACTGAGTGGATCCAATTGTGGATCTACTTGAAATTAAAAATCAAAGTTTAATCAATCAGCTTTACATTTTAAAACTTTATAAAATTTAATAAAAAACTAAAATAGATTTTGCAGTTTTGCATTTTTTTAGTCATCAAACGAAAGAAAGAGCTGAACAGCGCAGTTGATTTACTCGTATTTTCTGTCACCTCGACTCCCGCCCTTCACCTGCTTTCAATCGATGTAAATTAGAATGGTCAGATCAAATTTTATTTAATTCAATTTGTCCCTGGGTTTCCGGAAGGGTTAAATTTTAATTAAAATGTTTCTTTGGATAATTTATTGCCGAGAACAATATTATCTAGCGAACAAATAGAAAGACGGGCTCAATATCGGCTAGGGATTGCTTTATTTCACAAAGGTTATAACGACGTTACAATAAAAGAGCTTTCAAATCATCCAGAGCAAGTCTAATAAACTTTATTTAAGGTTTCTAAAACCCTTTTCACCGTTTAGCTAAAAAAGCGGTGTATTATTTTTGTTTGTTCATTTCAAAGTGTTTTATTTTGTACTCATCTCATCAAAAGTTCTAGCTTGGTATTTGGTTGGTATTTACACGTTTATTTTTAGCATCAACATCATTGAGAGTGTTCCCCGCGGCGTCCAGAGCGGTCGCGTTGTGGTCCAGGGTCCGCTCGGGTCGTGATTCACGATGCTTTTGATTCCTTACAAAGTTTCATACTCGTATCCTATTTAAAACTTGTCAAGCTCATAAAATTTACCACCACCATATTATTAATTGAAATATGTATATTCGTAATTTTCAAAACATACAAGTAACCTAATCTCTTGCAAAACAACTTTGCGTCCTCAATCATAATTGAGATGTTAAGTCGTAGAGGACAGTCAAACTGAAAACGGGACCGAGCCTCGCACGTAACAGGGCTTCGATGCACCTTTTAGAAGCCCTGTATCAGCAGCGGCTCCGAAAAAAGCTTTTGGTTAAAGCACAGTTAAAGCGTAGCCAATGGATAACAAAGAAAATCTGAATATCGTCAATGTCTACACGTAAATAGGTATTTCATATTATACTGTTGGTGTACTATTCACATGGAACACGCAGTTTTTTTAATAATTACCAAAATTACACAAAAAAGTAAATTAAATTGTGATAGAAAAATTGTTCACGTTTTAAATCTTACATTTTGTTAAAGTTAAAATAGTATGCAGCGTATACCTTTAATTGATTGTGCAATAAGTTCTTAAAAGTCTCGTTTAGACATCTTTAACCAGTCTCTGGAGACAATCAAAATTCAGTAGATTATGAAAGGTAGCTTAATTAGGAAACTTTGTGATTACTCTCAGTAAAAAGTATGTTCAAAAAGACATCAAAGATGTTTGCAACTAAATTTAACAGCCCATTACAAAACATGTTCCCAAGAAAGTGACAAAAATGTTCCCAGTTAAAAACCAGTTCTCGTAAATTAGATAAATTACCTACTATGGGACAAGATAGAGTAAGAAAATCGGAACTTGTTAAGTGAACATCTGAACTAGTAACTAGTCACTCCGAAACTACGCAAATGTGTATATATCTAATAATTTACGAATGTGTCACGGGAGCGACGCATCGGCGAGGTTATTGGCTCCGCGTCCACAATATATCGCCGCCGATGCAATTTGATAATGCTGATGGAAAAACGGACGGATACAGCTTATTATTAGATTGTGGAAATTTATGCCGGATAATGTATGGTTTATGGTCGTGTTTGTTGGACGAACGGCCTTTGTTCTTTTATTTTGTCTTTGGAAGATAGATTTTTTATAAAATAAATTATGCTATGCCCATTTTCTCGTATGATTTAAGAATGGATAACAAAACAATGAGTATATATATGTTGGCAGCAACATAGATTTAAATTCTCATAAAATATTGGGTTGGCCTATGTTCAAAATTATAAAGCCAAGTACTTTATAATTTTGAACATAGGCGTAGCTAAGTATAGCTTAGGTATAGGGGACATTAAATTCATACTATTTGTTGATTTTGGTGTAATTTATGTGCAAGTTGTTTATAAGCAAATATCTTACCTTAGATTTTACGATGGACGGGGAGATATGCCAGCAGCACCTGAAAAGATAACATAAAACATTATGTTGATAGTTTTAAGTAATAATATCATCCATAAATCAACTGATAATGGTCAAAGTTTCTTAATATTATTCTATAAATTAAGTAAGTTTGCAAGCAAAACTAAACCTTAACCACACAATAATCCCTTTATTACTATTATACGTGATCTAAAGTTAATCTAGATTTAAAACTGATGCTGTCACAATTATAAAAGTGACGCCATAATTTTTAAACTGTGACTAACTTTAATCTCCCATTTTGTAATAAGGGGCTAACACATTCTAAAACTAACACAAGATACCTAACTTGTAGCTTGCAACATAAACTCGATATTAACCAAGCAGTTTTAACTATTAAAATTTAACTTACTTAAACTTATCCAAAGCTGAATCTGCGAGTTTGCTTTTAAATTGGAAAATCTATTCCTTGAGTTCACGCGGATAAAACTTTAGACAAGTAATCTAGGACTCGAACACCCGAAGGGGAACAGCGAAGAAAGCAGAAATATCCGTTGGAATTCCGCAAGTATTCCAATTTGTTCCGACTGGAGCCCGAACTGAGCTCCACTCGATTAGAGCGATCCAATGCTTACACTGGCAGATTTAAAAATATTGGTCTAATATCAGAAAACATCATTATAATAATAGTCGTATTTACATCGATTAGAGTACAAAGTAGCTTAATCTCCTTATCCTCAAAGTAAGTAGGATAAAGGAGTACCTATTTCACAAAATCATTCAAAGTAAAATTGTGATGTCACAATAGTCAAAGTACATCACTGCCTCATTCGACAATAAAATAGCTAAAAGATGAAACCTCTTCCGTGTTTGTACCATACCTTTTACTCATCAAAAGGTACTCTGGCCTGAGGGAGGGACCACAACAGCTGCTAAGAGGAGTAATGGAGGGCCCTCCACCGCTCGCGCCGCCTCGCCTTACACTCACGCATGAGACCACTCAGAAGCTTCTCACTTTTGGTTGGTTAAAAAAAGGGAAACGATCCTTTCCCAAGTATAAGTTTCTCTTTCGATTCGTTTATTGTTTCGATCATGGACGATGTATTAGGGTTCCTGCGGTGTATTCGTAAGAATACTGAATGCTACACAAGCGGTGGAGTTCATGAAATACGTAACTTCCGCATTATTTATTTGTTTAAAAATTGTAAGTATTAATTGCAAATTTTAAAAACTGTTTTAATTGCAAATTTGAAAAGAGTAACTACTAGTGTTTAATTTTTATTTTTGGTATAGCAATTCTTTGCAATTTATTCTTAAGTAAATATTGCATTAAAAAAATCATCGAAGTGTTCAGGTGGGACTCAAACCCACCACCTTCTACAGTCTAAGCGGATGTACTACCAGTTTATACTATCCGAACCCGGGTTCATTTTTTAAGTGCGTTTCTTGCTGGTTCGTTTTGGTAGAAATTTTCATTTCGTATCAGCGGTAGATTACATAATTATTTGACATTCATAAACTTTCTTTATGAACTTAAGCTGAGTAAAGAGTTATTGTTTTGATTTGATTCTCCCCAAGCCCTGACCGTGTTCCGGTAGTCCATAATTACCTACGAGTATAAACGTCAAAAACAAACACCTCTATCTATCACGAGTCCAGAAGGTTTAATGTACCGAATGGCAGCCACAATTGTTTAGCAGCTTGTTCGCAGCTCTTCATAAAGTTGCGCGCGCCACCAACGGTTCTATGTGTTTTACGCTGCGTTAGTCCCAAATGGTTTCCACCCCATAAGCTTTTCATCATACATCGTCCAGTGGTTTGTTATGTAGGAGATACAGTATTCAATTTAAAAACATATATTTTTATTATTTACAAAAAAATATTCAAAATAGGATTGCAGGTCACCGAGAAACGACATCTTGCAGCACTAACTCAGAGGCAATAGAACCATACCATATTTCCCTACAAAAATAAGTTTTGTTACAACCTAAGTAGGTACCTTTGTCACAACCCAGTTCAGTTCCCAGTATGTGGTTAACAGAAGGGAAGTGAAAATCCAAGTATCTATTGATTTATTTATTAGGTTCCCTATCTTTAAAAGAGGAAGGGAAATCTTCGTAAGAAAAAGGCCGTGTATTCACGAAACACGATTCCCAAAGGGGATGAAGCTTAGATTACAAATTAAGAGGCATTATGTATTGAATGGCTGCTTGATTGATTGATTGAAAATAAATTAGTCGATGTTACTTCAGACAAAATAAGTGAAGGCAAAGATTCTTCATATGGGCTTAGAAATACAGTTTGGTCTTTTATGAGAAAGTGCGATAAAATAAAAGCTATAATACAGGTGAATGATGCCTATCTGTTTTTTCAGACTCAGAGATACCAACAAAGTAATCTCAAAATGTTTGTTTATTTTTTGTGAAAAATTTACGATTGAACACATTTTGCTCCATAAATTTCCATTTCCATAAACAAAACAAACACGTGCTAAATTTCGCGAAATACTCGCGCAGATACAACGTAATTAGATTCGGGAGCTTTTTGCGAGCTTCTTGCAGCTTTTAGCCCACACGCTGATGCGGAGCTTTGCGCTCGAAATAAAGAAGATAATGTGTACATTATGCTACTGTACCTCTGAACGTTCCGGCAGCATTATGCTTCGTAACGAATCTCTCTGTGTAACATTAATGCACGACCAATGAATGTTATGTAATTTCAGTACTAATATAAAAAATAATAATTAAATCTTACTATGCTGATTATGCTTACTTATGCGGTAAGCTTTTTTATAAATAATAATAGTCAGAAGATCAGTGCTTTTCAAAAACTCTTCTGAGGTTCACCGCATGGCATGATAATGTATTTCTAATACAGAAATGTTTACTCTTAGAAAAGAGCGTATTTTATTAAAAAGCAATAAATAATACACGTCAAAAGGCTACTTGAAACATGAAAGATAGACTAAAAACATTTTGTATTCTAAGCATTACTATCAAAAAATATTGATCTATAAAAAGTTCAGCTAAAATAAAAATCAAATTATTTTAGTTGATAACTTTTCTGGCAATAACAAAGCTATTCACGAGTATGTCCTCAGGCTTCAACTAAGACAGAGTTGCTTTTATTTCATCTGTTTCGACTTGTTTGATTAATCACAGTTGTTCGATATGACTTATATATTTTCTCACATGTCTATTTTTCTTCTATATTTGTCAAGATATCTAGTTTGTTAACGGTTTGGTAAAGTTTGTAGGTACATATGAAATGATTCATATTCTTTTTTGTTTTCTATATTAATGTATTGCGGCCGATATATTTTTTATCACTCTTATTCATGCTCAAGAAAAGCGATAGACTATATGCGAATTTTGCAAAATAAAATGAGAGTTAGTTACCGCACTGTTGTTGTACGGCGCAAGCTGCAGCCCGACGCCGGTGTTTGCTTAATTTAAATTAATTAGGCGGCTCATCGTCGAATGTCGTTTAACCCCGGCCCGCGCCGCAGCTCGTGCGCAGCGCGGCTTGTGTTTGCGAGCGGCTAATGCGGGCCACGCGTACGAGGCGTATGTCATTAGCGCTTAATGGAGATATTTCTTTTAAAGCGACAGTTTTGGTACATTTTATATTTTTTGAAGTTAGTTACAATTACTGCCATGTCATGGCATTACTTCTGTTGGCACCATTTTGGTCCCCTGTTCTCGTGTTTGTGATATTATCGAAAATATTTACAGTAATATACATCGAAAAATCATAGTTTTATTTTTTATTATGTGATAGGTGGCAGACGAGCAGACGGATCACCTGATGGTAAGCGATTACCGCTGCCCATAGACACCTGCAACACCATTAGAGTCACATTTTGTCCCACTACAAAATAGAGTATACCAACATGTGCAGTATAGGAATTGAATTGAGTTGAATTGTTTGAGCTATTGAATACTGTGAATAAGAAACATGATACTTGCTAGTCGATCAAGTAGGTCGCGTTCGAGATCACTCACCGCACTCAGGTGAGACACAGCGAATAGTTCCGATGCGAGAGGGCGCGCTAATTAGCCCGGGCGCCTCGAGAGCCCGGGGGGAGCCGAGGGCGCGGCGTAATTGGACTGACATCGCCCAGATTTTTGGCTAGATTAAAGAACATTGCGACAACTAAGCGTTCATTGTTTACTGTGAACCATCCTCAAGTCACTTGTATCTGCATCGACGTTAAGGTTACAGCCATTGTTGCGGGAAAAACTTCGCAGATAATCTGCTTAGTCATTACTAGTTCGTAAGAGATTAAATTCAATCGAAGACGAATTAATTTATTTTGTGATTAGCTCTCGTCGTAAGTTAACTCGCTTTGCTTTCCAAATCGGAACTGACACTCGCAAGTCGTCACTATTTATACTAGCGTAGACCTTGGAGTGACTCTACTGTAAGATAATGGAAGTTTCTAGATTTACGCTTCTGGAAATATCGAGACACATATTCTAGAATGCTCGCAGGCATATTGCATCTATATATTTATGATCATCGTGAGACTACTACCCAATGCTTGATCTCTCTCGAACCTTCCAGAATGTTCTATTACCAAATGACGGGCTGGTTGAGTCAATTGTTGTGCGTAGTGCACAACGGAATCATTAGACCTAACACATTAAAGATAAATTCTATTGCAGAGGCGTATATAAGAATCGTAACATTATTTAGTCAGCATTTTAAAAGCGACGGTAGTTCAGTGGAACGTGCTCCTGAATGTGATAAAACATTTTTTTCTTGCAACTGACACAAATCTTGATACTGTAGCTTTTTCCTTTTTAACCCTTATCAAGTTTTCATCGCATCGGCACCTCCGGATAGTGATCTATAGCTTCGTGATTGGGAAGTTCATCGGCAGCAGTCCCTGCGGACGCAGGCTCCTGCCGTGGCCGCCAGAGGAGCTCGATTGCTATTTGATTTAGTACGTGCAAGTTTTACGTACGCTACTAGAGTACTATTTATCGTCGAACGATGTTATGAAAAAAAGTGTTGGCTCAAGAAATGATGAACGTTGGAATTCCGTGATTTAGTGCTTGTGTATTGTATCCCCGTCACTATCACACTTCTTGTGTGTCTCTAGAGTGTAGAGACTGTAGGTATACTGGTAATTCACCAAAGAAAATTTATATTTTTAGAATACTTTTATGAACTTTAAACCTCACCTTTACTGCGTAAAGAATCTCTTCAAAGCTTTTTTCTGACCCCGAAGCTAATCTCCAGGGGCTTGAAGTTTTCGTCAACGCTAATCAACCGGGTGATTTAAAAGAAGTATGTCTCTCCATAACCGATTAAAATATTTGCTGCAACATTATTTTTAATACGTTCTTACTCTTTAGTTTATTAACACGTAATATTTTTAATGAGCAGTCTTCGTGTGTTATTTCAAGGCCGAAGTGATTTACGATGCTGATGTAGCGTGGAGATTGTTTGCTAAAGAACACGGAAAAAATCCAGTGTTAACTACAGACGTAAACAATAATGAACGAGTTACCGCTAAAACTTGTCAAGTTCAATATTTTTAATAATGTTCATAAGTTTACATTTGGAATATTTGGAGCCCCATTAGGCAACCCATTTGTTGTCGGTAAAGCTGACCGACCCGACCCCCGAGCAGTCGGCGTGGGCCCAAGTTTTACACATTTATTCCGTAGTGCGAAAATATGATTATCTTTATAAAGTGTCGCCAACATCTGTAGGCACCATCGTAAATATTATTTTACGGTTATTACCATCTCAAGTACTATCAATATTATAACTGACATTAACGAGAGCCGTTAAAGCAGTTTAGAAATGCAAAATCTTTTATTATTAGTACGCTTATTTAACTACCACTGTATACCATAGCGGTCCACCCTTACTTCGTTTTATAAAACAATAGTTCAAGCAGTAGAAATAGATGGCTCTGGGCGATAAAATCACGCAGCTATTTCAATTTACCTATAAACGTTGTTGTCTATATAATTAACCTATTTATAAATACTTTAGAAGAAGATAGATAATATAAAATTAGTTATTAACTGTTGATCAGCCACCGTATTAGACAAGTGTTATTTAGTTGGCGTTTGTATTTTATTGTGTTTGTGTCATTAGTATGTATCATAAATATATTCTGGTGTCCAAATTAATAAATGTATTTTCATTCTTCTTTCTTTCTTTCATATCCAATGTATGTGTTAGTCCTACAGGTCATGTGGATTTCGGTACTTAGCAACAATATTTTGCCAAATAGACTAAATTGATAGAAATGAGTGTACTAATAGGGACAATTACGCGGGAACACGCTCCCAGGCCGGGCGCTCCGGGCGCCGACTGGGAAATAATAAAAGCGTTATTGGTGCGGCGGCGGCGTCAGGTTGACTTACTTAACCCTGCTTTCGTGTAAAGAGCAACAAGTGTGTTTTGGCCGATGGCAAGGATTAGAAATAGATGACTCATCTTAGGAGGCGTCACATTGGTGATAGTCGTACTTATTTAGTTGTATAGTTTGATATTTATTTAGCAATTGGAACAACTTTCCAAAATTTTGGAGGTGCGGCCAGCACCTTGTATTGTACAATTGCCAAAAAATAAAGGCTTAATATACTAGAAGTACCGAAAACTGTAGTTAAATATCCAGTTTGTTTGTAATGTATTTATCATTCATTCATAAACATTAGGTACAACAGAACGACACAGAACTGTGAATAAAAGGCAAAACACCTGAGTACCTCGCAACCGATGCATTTCAGTTTAATCGTTAAAAGTTATTAAAGTAATGAAACCGACGACATCTGGCACTTACAGCACGTAAGACACATCTTAATATCAGTAATCCTGTCACATTCGCGTCTCATGGTAGGGCTGCTAACTTTCACTTTTGTGTTACATCTAAAAAGTATTACTAAATACTTACCTACCCCTAAATACTTTTCCCTCAGGAATGACACGTTTAACGTTAATATATGAAATATTATAAAAAACCTTTTTATTCATCATATTAATATACTATTGATAAAATTAAGTATAATCGTGTCCTTGTTCTTTATACTTACGGAAACAACAAAAATCACTACTATTTAAGAAATTTAAACAAATGTATTTTTATGCGATTTGTAGATAAAAAGAAAGAGCGAGTAAGTGGGTCATCTGATGAAGCATGTATCCAGAGTTCCATTGGTTGGTTTCAGTTTTACAATTTAAATGTCACCTAATAGCAGTTTGATTGATATTGTATTGATTCTCAAAAGAAAGCGTTGTAACTTGTTATAAGTAATTTTAAAATAAAAAAGTAATGTAATAATGATGAGTTTCTGCTGGAGTTTTCTCAATAGAATTCGACACTTCGAAAAAGCCGTCATTTATTGTTCTGATATTCATAAGTGTTGCCTAACATGAATAGATGATTTTACCATTTGTATTTGTAATATTGAATGGCAGGCAACAACAAGTGGCCAAAGTGGCCTCATCTTGTTTGGAGGCCAATACTCGTTTAGGGTCGCTGAGCCAGTGGAGTAAGTAAGTATTTGTGATATTTGGCAACCCTGTGCGGCGCCATGCTTTTGTGTCATATTTACGAGCGCGGCGCATGGAAGCCGCGCGTGCGCAGCCGCATCACTCATCCCGCGGCCGCGCGCTTCGCTGTCCCGGCGTGTTGTTTCACCGCTCCATTACTATGCAAATTGTAGATTAATTAACCGCAATTAAGATAAATAGCTGTGACGATGACAGCAGTGTTTGTCAGGACTGTTATTGCCACCTTTGCACTTAATAAATGCTGTACTACGTATCATCGTAGGTTTATAGCGTGAACTCCGATAGCTCAACAACCCAAAATGTATCTTGGTTTTCTCCACTGGTCTCGATCACTCGTGGTTTCACGCCAGTCCCTGACTTTCAGCTCATGAAGATCTGCCGCACGACGTCATGCCAGCGATATCAGGGGCGGCCGACCGGGCGCGGGCCGGGTGGCTGGCCCAGATAGGCTTTTTTGACATTGCAACCCTCTTCCATCCTTTCCGTGAGGCCTAACATAATCCGAGAAACAAAAGGTCACATACTCCGAAGAATAATAATAAATCAAACATTTCATATATTTCCGACTCCTATATCAGCGTTGACCCTTAAGAGTTATATACGGTACGATACATCGTCATCGACCCGCGCTTGAGATCAATTGAAACGACCAATCGACTGTGTATGTCAAGAGCGTAATCGATTTATTTCATCGAAGATGATATCAGAGATCGTAACAAAATGAATATCGTAACAATGAATCGACAGTGGTGGCTCTTTACGATCAATGATTCGATTTGTCTCACTTACTCATGAGCGATAGTGCCGGAGGCCCAATAGTAGAGAAAGGTTGGCAGCGCACTTGTGACTCCACTGCTGTTGCAAGTGTCTATAGGCAGCGGCAATCGCTGATTATGAGATGATCCGTCTGTGACTCGTACAAGCTAGTAAGAAAGAGTAAGTAATCGTTTCGTGTATGGGCGGCTTTTACGATGCGACCCAACGATAACGATATCGCATCACATCGGTCGTAAAGTAGAATCGTCTCGCATGGAACCCTCCAGATGTCGTCTATCTTGTCGGGCGACTGAGTTATACCACTGGTTTTATTAAATCTTTGGCGTTGCGTCCCAAAAGTTAGAAAAACGTTATTTTCACACTGACGCACGGCTCTCTCATAAGCACTCAATTTTTCACAGAATCTCGTTTTCTAGAAATGAACAATAGGCTTAGTCTGAGTTCATGATGTTCGCGGTTCTTTACGACGGCTATTATTTAAGTTGAACTTCTATAAATCAGACGACTAGACTTATTTATACTGTTGCTTTGGGGCGCGGTGCCAAGAAAACTAACTGTTTTCTCTCTTTGTATTTCAAGCGATAAATTTTTCGAGTGTTGTTTCTACTAATATTAATGATAACAATAACATAATTATGTGATATTTTATAACGCGTATTTCTCTTTGTTAGTTTGGAAGATTCGCTGGCGCAGTGTCTAATGCATCGCACTTTGGACAACTGCGTTTGGGGTCTCGGGATTGATTACCAAGCTCGGGACTGGCCGTAGGGACCCTGCCTCATACGCCAAAGGTCGTGGTTTCGATGAACTCTGGACAAATATTCGTGTTATAAACACTAGTGTTTGTTCACTGTCTAAGCGTTTAAATTATGTGTTTACTCGATGTTGTCAAATTTTTATAGCGCAAGTGCTCAAGCTACTCAGTACGAAATCAGATCAATGTAAGAAATGTTGTAAGAATATTAGATCTATTTATACTTGACTGTTTCTGTAAAATTGTGTGAGTCTGAAGTCTGAAAGGAAGTAGGTGAAAGCCGAAATATCGATCAGTGAACATTATTATCATCTTTATGCCCCATTTTCTGCTAAACAGATTCAAGATAATAATATTATGAGTGAGAGTGGTTTGATGTCGGCGAGGATCAAATGCTTCCGCCGGGTGTTCCGCGCGACTGAGCGCCGCTCAAGACGATCGACCATTTACATTTAAAAGGTATTATAATATAGCTTAATGTATTTACCTAATGAAATCGCCGTAGCCATAACCGCTAAGTAAGTAACACTTGCTTTAATTAAAAATTCCTTATTCCGTGCTCAGCACACAACCGCGGCCTAAGCTCCGGTTTATTATTCTAACAATGTTTAAGTTTACCTAATTTATAAGAGTAATGAATAAAAACGAAAGCACTTCCAGTTTCTTTTTAAGTATATTAGAGACGGCAATCGAGCAAGCGGGTCACTTGCAGGTAAGTAATCACAGCCGCTAGTAAACATCTGCGAGATCAGAGAGGTCGCCGATACGTTGTCGGCTATTTAGAATTTAACCCTGAACTAAGTGATCTGTAGTAAAATAATTTATCAGACTTGTAATGTAAAGTCCTTTGTCCGCACTTGGGGCTCCTACTTGGTCCATTGAACGTGTAGCATTTATCAGACTGTAGTAGCAATAAAGTATAAGTAAGTATTATAGATGGAGTTAGGATGAATTATTTCTTTATCGTTACGATCCCATACCTTATTACGTTGTGTCGTAGGTTTTCTTTTATTATTATAAACGCCATTTAGCGCGACGTCAAACAGTAGGTAAGTACATAATTATGTGCTTAAAATTTTACGGCGCGGTAATTCCCGTCTGTTACATAATGCAATATAGTAATAATGCAACTAAAGTAAATTACTTTGTTGAATTAGTTCAGCTTTATTACAAAAAACATACCTTTCAGTGTTCCAATATGGTGCGATTAGTAACACACTCTGCACGGTGCAAATAGCTTAAAAATAAATAATATAGAAAATACCACGTTGGGCGCCAATTTTGGGAGCAGTACGCAAGGAACTGACACCAAAGAAATTATGAGCTTGTAATATTCACAGAATATTTAGTTGATTAATCGATTGAAAAATGAGGACTCCCACATGAAAAGCATCAATTGGCAAAGATTAGAACTCTTAGCAAAATTAAGTCCAGAAACGAAGTGAGGGCGAGCCACTAGTATTTTATAATTAGCCAGTCTGAATATATGGGTATTTATAACTCTGTGATATGTTTATCTACCTACTCGTAGTTTTCTATGTGCTAATGTACAATGTTGGGCAGAGGAGTCCTTCGCTCGGCGTCCATTAACCTGTCGCGGACAATTGCCGGGCCGCGCTCGGTGCGCGGGTGTACGCGGACACGGGACGGCGGACCGGGGATTTACTCCGCCGCGAGTTGGCGCTAGTGGTGCTTATGATGGTCCAGTCTTGGTCGAGGTATTGCATTCTTGCGTCAACTTTGATTTTTAATAAACACCAGTCTCGGCTAGACAGATATGGGTTTCAGAATCAATAAATGCAAGACATATATAAATATTATACTCAAATACCTACACTAAATAAATAAATGAATACACATAATAACACCCAACACTAAACCTTTTGAAGCGCGAGGCAAGGCTATATAACAAACGCCAGTAGAGCCAGTGGACGTTCTTCATAGTCTATGCAGTCTTAATTTTACATCAATACATCTGGCTTCGGTTTTGCGCAAGTCTTGGTATACTAAGAAAGAACATTTAAAAAAATTAAACAATACACATTTAAATAACTAGTTTATCATCAGTTTTCGATATTTAGGTACAAGTAGAAGACACAAATGCAAGACTCTTGGTTCGCATTTTCGGCTTTCGCGTTTAAAACCTATAGCAACACTAGTAAATGTAGGGAACCTTGTAGTCGGAAAAGTATTTGTTTGTATCCGAGCTCGGCAATAAAATGAATTGTATTTGCAAAGTTTCGGCCGAACCCAAACATGGTTGGTTGCGCGATACAGAGCTCAAACTTCATTCGAATGTGAGAAAGTTTATTTGTTTTTCCTTTTCACATAAATCTACGTATACACTTTGTTTTTTTTTAACTTTAGGTACCTATAGCACAAAAACCTTATATCAGCGTGATCAAATAGGTTTTTTATGCTGAATCCCAGAAATAACGTAATTTTAAATGTAATAATGTATTTTTGTCATGTGTGATGCATTTGGTAGCAAGCGCACTTTGCCCCACGCTCCAGCGAGTCTGTGGGTTCGATTTCCGTCCTGAGTTAAAATTCATACTGTGATAAAATGGTGTTCGTTCAGTCTGTGGTATTATTTATATGTTACTATTTGATTCTGATAGGTACCAATAAAAACAAACGCTCATGCTATTTACTTGCTTCAGGTACCTTTGTGATGATGTCCGATATATTTATATGCTGGAAATTGAATGGTCCCTATACAAATACAAAATATTGAAATTAAATATCTACCTTTGGCTTTAATGCCAAATGTAATAGATACGAGTATACGAGGTAGCTGTCTGTATTGTAGGCATACACGAACAGTCATAAAATAAACAATACTATTCCTTTGTTGCCTTTCACCGAATATTCTCTTTGAAGTTGAGGTTAATATGCCCGGCTTTTACCTACACTAAAAAGTTTTACTTCTGTTATAGTTATAGCATTGTTTATCATTCCGAGAATGGCGGCCAACTACCCACCCCATAGGAAATTGAACCGTCAAACAAAATAACCTTTCCCACTTTTGAAACAGGCTCGTTGACATATTTACCTGCGGCCCCAATCACACGCGTGACGAGTATTGTATGGCTCAAAGCCGCCGCACGCCGCGCCTGATCCACAGGTCTTTGGTCCCCTCCCCCCACACGCCCCCCCACCCCCGCAAATATTGAGACGCGTTTACAAGACGTGAACAATGCGAGGAGACACCATGCCTACCGCTAATGATGGTTGCCATGTGAAGTATAAAAGGCCACCCTACCCCTAATGATATAAAAAAGATGCAAAGCGTGTATAGCTGTCTCTTGAGTGCTTGCATACTGCTATTTTCTGTGATAGATTATAATAGTAAGTGAGTGTGAGCTCTAAAAAAATTTTTTTAATGATAGGGGCAGTCGTACAGACTGGTCACCCGATGGAAAGCGATTACTGCCGCCCATGGACATCCGCATCAACAGAGGAGTCAAAAATGCTTTTCGAAGGTTTGCAGGTCGTATCGGTCCAAAAATACAGTCCATGTCGTTTGCGGTATTTCCACAGTTTTTTGCCTGATAGCCAAAGAGCAAAGTCAAACGTATAAACTCAGCATAGTGTAATTATAAAGGAATGGAGGAGGGCCCCCATTCCAACACGTGAGGTTTTGCTGCGCAGTGTTTGCGTTTAATCACCGCGCCTGTCCGGCGGCGCCCATCCATTGCCCGTGCGCCGGTGCTGTGTGACCCCGGCCGCGTGGAAAAACTCCGTAGTTTAACGAAATACTGTTTATTTTTCTCTTATTTTTCAGGCTCATAGCATAGCTCACAGTGTAACCCGCGGAATATTACGGATGATACTACTCGTACTCCATAACTTAAAACCCGAGTCAACAAATCAGAATGGTGGGTGGAATGTTTATTTGCAATTCTTACTCTTCACGTATTTAGATAGGTATATAAAATGTATGTTTTTCTATAAGATAATAAAATACGGTGATGACATAATAAATATCAGTAACAAAATATTTCTTATGTATCTTGACAGTAAGTTAGGTATCTTATGCGAAAACTGACCTATATCGGCACAACCCCGAAAGGGGAGGGAAGGGGAGACAACCCTTGAATTTACTTGCCGAAGAAATTTAATATACCTATAGGTTCAACTTCCCAGAATTTACCTAAGGAGAGGGAATTTTAAGGCATTCCGCTCGACTGACCCTAAACACTGGGCCCCTAATTTCGGGCGGGATTCAAAATAATTCGGTGTTTGTTACTAGGACCCGACGCTTCGATTTACGCAGCGCCGTCTGTGTGTCCAACCAAAACGGTTTGTTGTTAGAACTAACCCGTCTTTCACTTTTACCTTATTCATGAGCTGGTACGTACCTGAAAATAAAAGACAACACTGTTATTATAAGTGTAAATACGAGGATCAAAGAAAATGGGAGATGGTTGTTCTAAATAAGTAAGTAGGCATTTATTGACCACAGACAATAGATACACAACAACACGAAACAATAGCAGATATAATACCTACTAGTTTAAGTAGATACCTACATACAATACACAAAAACAGACTAATTGCATGTCTTTCTTCCGTCCTATATGGATTTCTTCAAACGAAATGTTCTCGCGAGCCAGTATGCCAGTGCCAAGGGTATGATGCCGTATCATCGTGTTCTTTGGCATTGAAATACTTGAACTTATTTAGAGACTGTAATAAACTCATGTATTTAATTATTTTATTGGTAATCCTTCTGTTTACTGATATCCTTCAACACAAGTGCTCTACTATGTATTTAGGAAGGGAAAACCATAAAACTTTTTTTATTAAGACAGGGTAGGATACGACTGCACACCAGGCCTCCACCATGGGAAATATCAGTCATCATAATTTCATGTTAACATGTGTTGAACTAAAAGTTTCCAGCAATTCGCAATGAATTAGCCCTTGAGCCTGCTCGCGCGCACCTCCAGCTCCTAAATATTTACGGAGCGATCTCTTTGATGTCGGCGCCGCGATAATGGCGGCACTTCGCTTCGACCGGCGAGCGCCGAGTGCCGGCCTCGGAAGGTACGCAACTAACGTAATTATACTCCACCTGTGCTGATACAGCGATAGGTACGGACTCTCACACGTTGGGCTACCCGCAATCTTCCCAATTTCTCACGCTCTTTATAAGTTAATCAATTAAATTATTCGTGACCTAGCATTGATAGTTTTCCTTGAACATTCGTTATTGTAGGTATGTTAATTTTTTTTCAGTTCTCCATATTTAACCGTGTAGCTACACGAGCACACGGTCTAGCAGCTGCTAGAGGTGGGGTTGAGGCATCACAAATGCGTTACTGGCTCTCAAGAAAGGAATAAGCCCTTTTCTTGAAGATCACTAGGTTGTATCTGCTCGGAAACATCCTCGTTAGATTTTGTTTCGTCCGATATTTGGTATCGTTTGTCATTATCTAGGCTTGGAACAGTAAGAGTAAGAAGTAGATTTTTAAATAGGTCAAAATAATTTGGTGCATGCATGTTGCGCCTGCCTGAGATCAGCTGGTTGAACTTTTGAATTATTTGCCGTCCATCCAGTCGGCTGCAGTCGCGCCGGACACAAACCGAGGCCGTGAATTATTCACGTCCAGCTCTCTGCGGCGGTCTTCGAATATCTCCGGCCTCAACAAACAATCTCGAAACTTCGGCTTTTCACTCAAATATACTCCTGGAATTATTTAGAATGTTTCTTCCGTTTTTATTTTTACCTTTGTACCAACAAAAGGTCCGTGTTTCAACAAACTGTTTTGTTCCGGGACAGGGCTAAACAATGTGTACTCATTCATTTGTTGAGATGCTTATTTAGGATCCACGAGTAGCTCAACATACAATAATTGTAATGGCAAACATTTGTAAAGGAAGCCAAAGAAGTAAATACTTGAAGCAGAAAAGATGAGAGAAATGAAATATTGTATCTGAAGCCATACAAGCTGGTTGCTAACATGAACGCTTTCGGTGCTAGGTTTAATGCTAGAAATAGTAGAATAAATAATACTATCGTTGTTTTAATATTGCCCTACTACTATGTACTCTTTCTTTAGTATTTTTTGCTAATTATTTAATTGCGTATTGCAAGATAAGTAGTTATTTTGGTCAAAACTGGAAAATAGTATTAATTTGTCTTATATCCGACATCAAATGTCAAAAATAGGTAGGACCGCCGAAAGTATTAGTAACATAATTAGTAGTTATTAGTATCAGGTGAGATGAGGTCAAGTGCAAACCCATTTACTTAATACCTATAAAAAAATACTAAGATGTGTATTTTGTGGAATAATATATCTATTATCTGCCACAGGCTGATGAAAATCCAACAGAAATAACACTGCAAATAGTTGCCATGACTGTTACTACGAGTAGAAACAACTAGAATGGTGCAATGTGACTTTAAATAGCACCAGCAAAACTGTCACAACAGTTTAATAAGTACACGACGATGAAGTAGTAAGTATATCTTAAACTATGTTCCCCTCAAGGGTACACGTCCTCTAATTGCCGCCCCTCGTTCACTGTATGTAGTTTAAGAGTTTCTCAAACTTTGGTCGATCGAGCGAACCCCTAGCTTGGCTTTTGATCTGTGTCCGGACAGAGACAGATAATTCTGATCATAAAAAGTACAAAACAGCTTGCAAATTAAATTGAATACGAATAAAAAAATAATAATGAATATTTTCTACCAACGCACTAAACACACTACAAAATCCTGAAAATGTTCTAACTGATCCTAATAGTAGCTATGTAGAAGAAAGTGGTCATTTACACTATCACTGATGGCAAGCGGCCGTGAGACCCAAATATGAGGTTAACAGGCACAAAAGAACAAACAAGGTGTCTATTGAGTCTGTCATCCTCACCCTGAAGGCCTACTGAGATGCCGTTTTACGCCAAACCCAGGACTGTAAGAAGGAGGCGCGTGGTAGACGAACACACGGATCATATAATGGTAAGCGATTCCCGCCGCCTATTGAACATCCCACCCGAGTGCTCCTTCACGGAGGGTTTATGCGAGGCTGTGGACTTACTCAGGTCGGAATTCGAACAGTTTGGCAACCACTGGAGTAGCCAGCGCCCCCGGCCGCAGTTTTTGCCTCGGATGAATGCAAATCGTGGTAACAGCTTAATCGAATATCGAGTGGCGCGCGAGTGGCGGCGACAGCCCGGACGCAGTGTAAGTGCCCGCGTGTGTTTGCTTGATGCTAACTAGTGATGTCATGTTGTAGGGTATCTCGCGGGACAGTGCGTCCGCGGGGCAGTCAATGTGGGACAGATTGAAATGAGGAAAACTTTACGAAGGATTATCTAGGTAAGGTATGGTAGATTATATTATGTTTTGACATTCATAAGTGTTCTGTATGGACCTAACTTGAATAAAGATTTTTTCTATTTCTATTTCTATGCTTACTATGGCAACACTGGACAATAAAGGATCATATTTTATAGACATATGTGTTTGATTTACCTGATAATAGGTATTTTACTTTCCAGATCTTGGGGAGTTAAAAACAGTACCTACTTGCTTACTTGTTCAGGATTAAATCAGTACCATAAAAAAACGATTTCATTGAAAGCATTGTTTCCGTACTTAAATCAGCCGTCCTTTAATAGTGATCTCTGGTTTTTATTACAGAATCTAAACTTTATAGCATTAAGCTGTCGCTGTTGCTTGCAAGTAGCTGGCATTACACTGACAATAAACAGGGCTAGTTTTTACCCGTAACTCGTAACGTCGCGAGCGAGCTGCCGTAAACAGAGCGCGGCATAAATAGCAACATTGTTTTCTCACGATTTCTGAAACAGGCACGGAAGGACGCTGCGAGCTAAAACGGTATTTTAAGTAGGTACTTTAGTAAATTGGGAGCAGTGCTAAATATAATGTGTGTTTAAAAATAAACCATGTGAATTAGTGCAAACTAGCGGTTATAGAGTTTTGATATCAAAATCGGCCGGGAATATTCTTGATCTAATCTCGGACTAGCCTTGATTTTTGTTATGTTCATAAAAGCAGGTGTGTTCAGCGTTCGCTAGACGGTAGCTAACTGAGTACCATGAATTTGAAAATTATATGCTCGTTCAATCAATACAGTGTCATCTATTAGCTACCGCAAGTCCTCTATACCCCTTCAGAAAGTACACTAAAATATGCCACCGGGGACACCGTCTACCCCGGGACAACCAACGTGCACCACTGTTCGCAGGCTTGATTTCCAGTCGCTTGCGAAGTGCTGTCAGCTCCCGCGGAATTACTTCTGTCGAAAAATGTCCCGCGGCCTCGAAGGCTGTTCCGCCCAGCCCGTACTGAGTCCACTCGAACTTGCCACATAGATATAATCATGGGCCGATACTAGTTATTGCATAGAAACCAAATAGAGCTATACTATTTTAAAAGAGATAACTTCTTTGGACAACCTTTAGTCTTATACGTAACCCAAAAAGACAAAACACTTGCCCCGTGTAATGGACGTCCAGCACCTTCTATTGGAAAATTAATAACATCAATACGTCCCGAAACGACTGAGGGCTTAATAGTATATGATATAACAACAACACATAGTAACGTGATCTTATCGCTTGTAGCGATTTTTTCTAGTCAATAAGTTAAGGACAGAATCAGCGCAGCGTTTTGACTGTGGGGCAGTGTAAAGCATTGGGTGCATTTCTGTGGCACAGCATAGCATCCATACCAGTATATTTCATATCATCACGGGTTTGTATAAGAGCATCATGTATCTCTTAAACAGGTTTTCAAAATCACTATTCAGCTCTATCACAGAGCCGAAACTAAATAAAGAGAGAAGCAGAATCTATTGTAATGAAATGTTTTTCATTTGGATTAAGTTCAGTGAATTGTCTCAGCAGATTGGTTTTGTAGAATCCGTTATCTACCTTAATTATTTTTCTTAATAAATCTCTACGTAAATCTCGTAGAGTTTTGGTTGTAGCTGTTTCTGTGCAATAAAGAATATTTATCTATTGGGGGAGGCCCACGTCCAGTCCAGGAGTAAGTTTATATCCACTTGCACACTTGTAACTTGTATGGATTGAGAGATGAGAAAAATAAATATTCTTTGAACTCAACCCTCAACACACACAAACGTCCCAGAAATCTAACTACTCAAACTTTAATTTCTCCTCTCCCGCCGCAAACCCGACCAGTCCCTGTTAATTGTTATTAGTGTAAAGTTTTATACAGTTGCGAAGCGATGAACAAGTTTGTTTATCGCCGCGCAAGACGAGAACAACAGAATTTAAATATGAATGCATGCTGCGCCGGAGTGGGGTTTTATTACTGCTGGAACACTTAACTGTCGAGTTAGCCTTGTTATCGCAGTCGTTGTTGTCGGTTTAGGAATATAGTTTCACAGCTTGAAGATATTTTCATGTACCTAAGATAAAACGGTAGCAGTGTAGTGTAGTAACCAAATCCTGAATTATAGAGGTAGATCTAATATAAATCGAAATTCATTAGTGAAATATGAGTATTCAAATAAATACTTAACTTACTTAAACAACCTAAATACAATTTTAACAAAAAGAAGTCACATTTTTTTTCAACAAAATTGTATTCTGTTAAAGAATATGACGTGACAAAATTCGTCGGGCAGACCCCTATTATCACGCAAATGTTTGTGAATGAGTGTGTTTGCTCGCGGAGTGATAGCCATCCGTCTTCTGCAGGGGTCCTGCCACAGTGTAGCGCGATGCAGTGCAGTGTGGCTCCGCACTGCAAAAAATCTGATAGTAGATAGTTGGCCGACGAGCAGACGGATCACTGGATTGTAAGCGACTGCCGCATCCAAAAACACGCGTAACATCAGTGGAGACACAAGTGCGTTATAATCCCCTATCCCCCGATTCGGCTGAACTAGCTATGACAGGAAAAGTTTGCCTATATCTACAAAAGCCTGAAGCACAAACTGAGAGAATTATCGCACTGCCAGGTATCGTACAGTCATATAGATAGCTAGATTCACGTGGACGGAGGCGGACAATCCAATCGTTTGGAACCTTAACTTGCCTGAACCTCTTGAGGTTCTCCTCAGGTATCTGCCTGTTACTCGCGGCCCATTTCTACACTCAGGCCTGGGACTGAAGTCATAAGCTAGGCTCGAGACCGAAAATCGTGCTGTGCGTGAAAAACTATGCAAAATATGATGTGTCGTATGTCACTTGTCTATACGGTACAGAACATCGCCGTGTGTTATGCGTCTTTGTCGCACTCTCTACATAACACTCTCAATACCACTCTCACTAAAACTCTCAATTTCATGCAAATTATACCCTGTTAAAGGCTTGCGCACTTCAGACGGCATCTCTCTCTTTCTCTGGCTTCATTAACTACCAGACTTCCCAAATCCTGTCATCGTCCAACTCTAAGCATATTCCAGGCTCCATAAGCACCACGTTTGAAGGTGCTTCATAAAGCGTATAACTTAGCTTAACCAATAACTGAGCTACCCAGTTTCCGTGCTGCCATGGGGTCTGAACTGTGCCCGCACGCGCCTCAACTGACGTGATGGAAATCGCGCGACACAAATAATCCCACTCTGCGTGACACGCGGTTATCACGTAGATTAAGCGGCGCGTTTGAAGCTCGATTACGTGATTACACCACTGATTCACCGAATCTACGTGAAGCGGAGGGAAAAAACCGATGCGTTTGTTTTAGCAACAGAGTAAAGGCCTATTACCATCCTCGGTAGCTCGGTGCCAGAGAGCATTCCTCCCAGTTTAAGAAAAAGTCGTAGTAATCGAGTCTCATCGGAATGATGTGTCTAGGAATTTTATGATAATGTAATTATATTTTGAGGTCCGAGTGAAGTGATTTTATTACGGCAAGAAGAACAAGAAGACTTAGTTACAGCTTCCCCCTTAGGGGCAAAACTACTTACTACTTAAGAAACTGTGGAATGAACAGGTTCCACGAGTAGGTCTTGTTAAAAGAGTCCTATAGGGACCTGCTAATGAGTGTCGCCGGTCGCTGCGAGAGGGCGCCACCGTGATGGATGCCGCGCGCAGCCGGGCGCGATAACTAGCGTGACATGACGCTGATTTGACGCGATATCTAGAGAGATACAAACAACATAGTGTTGTAATGGGCTAGTTAGCGTTTAATAACAGTGTCACGATCGGTACGATATTCAAATATTTAACAAATATGTTTACATTAAAAAAATGTAACAAACAAATACCTGCTCTCCCCTATTTCAATGTAATATGGATTATTATCCCCAGCGCTTTGTGGACAACTGTTTGTATAGCGAAATAGGATTATTAGTTCGTTCGCCCTCAAACCACACGCTTACATTGTTCTTGTATTATTCGATGCAGCGCTCTGGGGATATATTCCCTTGAGATATGTGATCACTCATGCATAAATTTGTATGTACTTGTATTTATAGTGAGGCAAATATTATAATAATGCGTATTCATAGAGCCTGAGGTTTACGATTTAGAAGCAGAGAAACACGTGGACCTAAATTCTTGGTTAAAACTTCAAGCTTGATAGCTTGCTGTCTTTATATAATTTTAATCTGGAAACAACATCACGTACACTGGCCTGGCCTCAAACTAAGGTTTCTCCTTCTACTATGGAAACAAAGAGCATCGAAGGTACCACGAACACCTGGACCCGACTCAATTAATCTGTTTCATCACCAATAAATTTGTGTCGGATGATCGACCACGTTCAAGTCAAAAGCCTTAATCTCCAAAAATACTACTCAGTCGTCGAGTTTCACATCAACAAAGCAAGCCCGGTGAATCACATCGGGCTATAGATATAAAAAGGCTCGAAGTCTCCAAGGCTTGCAGGTTTGTCATAATTCTAGACCATTTTGTTGCTTACAGTAAATAACGGCGTGAAAAGTGAGGGCAATTTACTGAAAAATAAATGGCTTGGTCAAAGTTCAGGCGCCATCAATCTCTCGCGGTGACAGCGCAGGGGGGGGAAGGGGGGCGTTGATGTGACCATGCCCTCTTGACCAACGCCCGAACAGCGGGCTCATAATATTTTCTAGTTTTTCAGATTTCCCGTAGGAGACAAAAAAAGTTACAAAGTAGTTCATTCTCTGGCATTGTAAACAATTCGTAGCAAACATAATTATGTGCTACAAACATTTTTTTTTCGGCTTGATAGTTGGCAATATTGCACCTCTACTTTCGGTCATGTTTTTATAAGCAACCTATCGCTAATCCATTAAATACCTCGTCAACACTCATATAAAGGTAATTTCATAAAAAAAAACAGATACCCGCAGGATCGAGCCGTAGGATCTCAGGCTAGTAGGTTTCACACAAAAAAAATATCAACGTATAATTCGCGTTGACAACGGTAACGTGTGTGTACGACATGTGATACAAGATGGCTACAACATGACAAACCGTTTTGGCCGATGGAAAAATGGAACTGATGCCGTATTCATCATACTAGCGAGTTTTTTCCAGTTAGGGCTAAATCAAAGTAAGCGCTAGGATCATAGTTCAGGATTTGGAAAGTCGGAAATATCCAAAATGCCCAAGTTACCTCACAAGTTTTTTTCTTCACTGCCGAGATAATGGGAAAAATACGCACCAAAGTAGATTTGAAAAACTTTCAGTGATGCATTCTTGGATTCGAGCCTACGACGTCCAGATAAGAAGGCCCACATTCTTATCCGCTAAACTCTTATCGCACCCTCAGCATTATATCTAATTTCCAGTATTCACTTGGTTAGTGAAAGGTCGTCGGGTCCCACTTTGAAGCCTCATCGAGTTACAAAGCGTCTTCTCCAACCGGCGCGCACGAACTCGATGATGTTCGGTCGTACTCTAAAGTTCGTCTCAGCGCGTATTTAGGGAGCGCCTTTAGGGAGTCTTTAAATATATATTGTTTATGTTTTAGGTGGCAGACGAGCAGACGGAACACCTGATGGTAAAGCATTCCCGCCGCTCATAGGACACCTGCAACGCCAGTAGAGTCACAAGTGCGCTGCTAACCTTTAACCCCCTTTCCCCCCAGCCCCAGTACCAGGCCTCTGGTACCCTCATTCACTCGACGAAACAGCGCGCGCAGGCGCTGCTTCACGCCGGTCTCCTGTGTGGCCGTGGTATTACTCCGGTTGTGTCGGCCCGTTCACGCCGAAGCGTGGCTCTCCAATAGTCGAATATTATTATAGTATACAATTAATCAATGTTATCGCTGATGTCAAATCGCTCATTTGACCGGCTCGGTCATTACCGTGACCAGCAAAGTTAATTTATCCTGCAGTCGACATCTAATTTCACCATCAAAATTCAACAAGGAAAATGCAGTTATCAAACGTCAACTGAGTATTAATTATTTTATAGTTTGTGATTGTTTGTTGCCGAAACGATCGATATAATCTCTAGATACAAAATTCTACTATAGAAAGTGTTTGAAAAAGTGATCCCAACAGCCATGTTATTAGTAGTGTTGCCGCTTTAGATATATTTTAATTTCGAATATCAAAGGTCATAAACAAAATGTAGTACTTATTCATTTGTCGACCCTAATCCAAAGTAATTGGTTTTGATTTACGAATATGCCAAACAGCACTCCTTGGTGAATGGAGCTTTTATTTGCGGCGATACTTATAACGAACTAGCGGCCGCCCGCGACTCCGTCCGCGTGGAAAAGTAACTTATTACCCCCCTTTCAACCCCTTACAACCCCCTTTTCGCAATAAAAAGTAGCCTATGTCCTTTCTCAGGGTCTAGATTATCTGTATACCAAATTTCATTTAAATCCGTTGAGTAGTTTTGGCGTGAAAGAGTAGCAGATAGACAGACAGACAGAGTTACTTTCGCATTTATAATATTAGTATGGATTTACATTGGTTTTATAATCGAAGATGGTGACTCGTAACATCACTCATACACGCAGACAATTTAGCATTTGGCGCGTAACTCATAAGCTATTGTGATTAACGACATGCCACTTTAAACGCTCGGGCGCATAATATTGGTTAAATAGATTTAGGAAACATAACAACAACAAACAAGAAGTACGTTCAATGTTGACCCGTTTAGCGTGGTGCTTTGTGCGCCGGTTGAGACGCAAGGGTCGCGGGTTCGGTAAGATTACAGGCACTTTAATCCGAGAGAAAGAGAGCAAAGGTAGGTGCACAAGATCTTATAGTGTCGACGTGCTTCATGAAAATTGCCCTTAATTCTTCTATATCAGTATCACTCTTGACAGAGTAATCGAGGTAATTCAGGAATTAGTGGCAAGCTTCACAACACGCCGCCACTCCTCTCTGATGGACCGCCTTCCCCGTGCATTCATTAAGTGATGATGAGTAACTCATTGCTGCTTATCTGGTCGGTCCTCCTCATGGGCGATCTTCCTCGTGGCCTGATACCCTTAACCTTTCCCTGAACAACCAGTCGCCTAACAGCCCCTAATAGGTAAGATGATAGTTAGTTTCAGAATCTCAAAGAATATTATTGAAAGTAGCGTTGGAAATAAGTACCTACATGATTTAGGTTTCGTGGTATAAGGGTAATCTTCCAACGACGCTTTGACTAAAAGATTTTCTTTATTTTTATTCGGACGGTTTTTGCCTAAAATAACTTAGAAGTAATGGGCTTAATCCTGTATCTAACGTATTTTATGTTTCTTTTTGGAATTACGCAAATACTTGCCTGTTAGCCCGAATACTTGACTTCATCAGAGAGTAATGATACTGTTAACATAAATATCTACAACCGATATTTTTTTGGTCATTAACTTGGACTTCAGAACTTTAGGTCAATGACTGGCAAGTAGTGCATGTCGACCAAAATGACTTTCTCTTGTTTTGGAGACCAAGACTTTGGTTCTGGTCGATGCCAGCGGAGTAAGTGAGTATTAACTTGCACACAAGCACTTTAAGTAAAGCTGCGGTCCACCTAAGTGGAATGCAGATATCTATCGCGTCTCCAAACACGATTACGTACCTACGATCTCCCGTTAAAAAGCGCACGTTCTTGTTCACTCTGCTTATATAAAAACTATCCAAAATACGTGACAAGCAACAGAAACTCATGAGTTCACAGCGCATACAAAATCATTCACAACCCAAACAATCGCTTTTATGTTTACACAATTTTTCTCTCATCAAAAGGCCGTATTTTGGAGGGAAGGTTACCTGTTGCTTCCCCCTTCCCTCCTCAAGGGGCAACATTACCGCGCCGGCCCTCGCTTCGCCTCGCCATCGCTTCACGGAGGTAACTCGATATCGCCGGGACTCAAGTTTGCTACTTGTTTGTTATTTCTATTAGTTCTTTATAAAGGGGATGTGAAAATGAAGTCTTGTGAGCTGCAGCAGCTCTTTGCAGGTTCGAGTCACCAAAGGAAACATTTTTATCGTGAATATTTTTATCGTCTTCTAAAAGCCGATTAGTTGTTACTTAGAAACTCGACCACGGTGTTAAAATGGAATGCACCTTTGGTTCTAGTTAGGAATTAGGTATATGATTGTCTCAGATTTTAAATATTTACGTCAAAAGTCTCGGCGGATGACTGGCAGGAGGTGGCACAGGATCGACTAAGATGGAGGCTCTTATTATCGGAGGCCAAGACTCACTATGGGTCGGTGCACCAACCTAGTTAGTTAGTTAGTTACGTCAAAAAATTTCAAAATTTCGCCGTTTTACCATCGTAAGTCATTTACGATCTCTAAACTGGTCATCCGGTTAGCAAATGTCGCATCATCAGTTACAGAAACCGCTTAAGGTCTGTAAAAAACCTCAGCAAATTCTCAAAGGTGAAATATCTCAATAATCCCTGGTGTTGCTGAGAACACCTGAATAGTTGGCAACACTTAATTGAGGTATTCCTATTCGTCCTCGTGCCTTCTGGTGCCACAGCCGCAGATGGTGACAAGCCCAGGCTAGACAGGGGCAACCTTAGCTGCTTAGGAGTAAGGTTCATATTTCAACTATTAAAGTTTATAGTGAGAGTGTTATCTGGTATGCAATATAGTGAGACAATCAGTAAGGTCTTTCAATTTTTGAGAGTAGCGAATATTTTCACTTATCTAGTAATATTCTAAAGTTTTTTGTAGAACTTAAAATATATTCAGTAACACATCATACCTGCTTAAGGCAGCATTAACATCACACACACAATCACACGCACACATTTTAATTAGAATGCTCAATTAAATTAAATTTGGAGTGTTCTAATTGTTCGCTTTGCTTCCCAGAGCTGAATTCTCATATTGAACCACACGAAGGCGAATGGCCGGCAACGCATCAGCGTCCTCTCTGCTTCATGGGCTACGGTCGTGTGCTGTATCAGTTACCATTAGGTGATTTGCTGGTTCGTTTGTCGTTACTAAATAGCATTAAAGAAAATAATAAAACATTTAAGCGCCTCCTCTTACCACCTTAATTTAATTCATGAAGACCACATACTAAATCAGCGCAGTAGCAGCTGTGAATTGGCGAAGATATTCCAGCTTCACTATTTTAAATTGACTAGACCAATGCAAGGAGTGAGGCGTAATTTTGTTTATCACTAATTTTGTCTTCTAAAACAAGACAAAATTACGTGAACCGTAAACAGGTCGAGCAGAAGTTCCTCACTGCTATTACTCACTGTACGCACACGACGTATAAAACATGAGTTGCAAAGCGACTAGCACCTAACACAGTTGCAATACGGTCCAGATTGCAACTGCAGCCTCTCCGGCCCCGGTGAGTTAGAGGTGCGGCTTTATGCAGAGTCGTACCTTAATGCAATTATATTAAATTCCTCGCCGACGCCGTTTTTATCCCCCATAAAGCACGGCAGTAAAGAATTGATGGCGCAATCGCGATAAAAGCTACTTAGACTTAGTTACTGCCTAGATGCCCAGAATGAGGGTTTTTCGCGAATAGTGTTTTAAATTTTTTAAGATAAGAAGAAAATAAATAGGTAGTCGATATATAAGACAGGGCTACTTGCCAAAATTTCAACATCGGTGTTTTATTTCGTTTTTCCTTATCGCCTATTCGAATTACATACGAAAAGCATCGCAGTTTGCTATATCAATGATGACCAAATGCAATATCCGATGTTTTATAATATCGTTTATCCGTATCGCCCATTCGAAGAACATAGGAGTTTACAATAACTATCGAAAAAGGACTCCGAAAAATATAGACTCGAAAAAATTAAGACTCAAAAATAAGGACTCACAAAAAAATGCATAAAATAAAGACTCGAAAAATAAAGACTCAAAAATAAGGACTCGAAAAAATTAAAACTCGATAAAATAACGACTCCAAAATAAGGACTCAAAAAAGAAGGGCATGCAAAAATAAAAACTCAAAAATAAGATTTTGAAAAAATTTACTCAAAAATATAAGGTCGATAAATAATGACTCCAAAAGGACTCAAAAAATAGGGACTCAAAAATAAGGACTCAAAAATTAAGGACTTAAAAAAAGCCTCGAGAAAATAAAGACAAGTTAAAATAGACTCAAAAAAAGGATCCAAAAAAAGACTCGAAAAAGAAGGACCCAAAAATAAGGACTCGCAAAATTAAAGACTCGAAAAAATAAAGACTCTTAAAAATAAAGACTCGAAAAAATAAAGACCCGAAAAAATAAAGACCCGAAAAAATAAAGACTCGAAAAAATAAAGACTCGAAAAAATAAAGACTCAAAAAAATAATGACTCGAAAAAAATAAAGACTCGATAAATAAAAGACTCGAAAAAATAAAGACTCGAAAAAAAAAGACTCAAAAAAATACGACTCCAAAAATATGGACCCAAAAATAAGGATTGGAAAAATTAAGACTCGAAAAAATAAAGACTCATAAATAAGGTCTCAAAAAAATAAGGACTCGAAAAAATTACTCGATATAATAATACGGGTATATGACATCTACCATGCCAAATTTTAACTTCGCTAAAAGGATGTTTATTATCGTTTTTCCTTATCGCCCATTCAAAAACATAAGAGTTTACATTAATATCGAAAAAGTCGAAAAAATAAAGACTCGAAAAAATAAAGACTCGAAAAATAAAGACTCGAAAAATAATGACTCGAAAAATAAAGACTCGAAAAATAAAGACTCGAAAAACTAAAGACTCAAAAATAAAGACTGGAAAAAATAAAGACTCAAAAAATAAAGACTCAAAAATAAAGACTCGAAAAATAAAGACTCGAAAAAAAAAGACTCAAAAAATACGGACTGAAAAAAAATAAGGTGAAATCGATAAATAAAAAGACTCAACAAAAATTACTCGAAAAATGATCGATAAAAATAATACGTATGTGTAAACGGGTCCGGTATGGCTACATGCCAAATTTTAACTTCGCTAAAAGGTTGTTTATTATCGTTTTTCCTTATCACCCATTCTAAATACATACGAATAGCATCGCAGTTTTTTGTGATATTCATCATCATCCAGGAACCTACGTCGTCCAATGCTGGACATAGGTCTACCCTAATGCACGCCACCACGCTCCGAGTTTCGGCCACTTCATCCAGCCCACTCAAGCCAGCCTCTTCCACCGACCTTCGCAAACTGAAGTGGAAGGTGGGTGGTCACATAGTCGCCCAGAACTGAAAACCGTTGGAAGCCCATAAGGTCCTTGAGTGTAGCCTCGATCGGCAAACGTGGTTGGACGCCCTGCTGCTACAATATGGGATTGACAAATTCGAAGCTGTTGTATATTAATTATGACCAAATCCGATATCCCGGGCCAGGGTAAGGCTACATGCCAAAATTTCAACGTCGCTGATACGATGTTTTATATCGTTTTTCCTTATCGCCCATTTGAAATACATACGAAAAGAATCGCAGTTTGCTGTATATCAATTATGACCAAATGCGATATCCCAGCCCAGGGTATGGCTGCATGCCAACATTTCAACTTCGGTGAAACGATGTTTCATAATTATCGTTTTTCCGTATCGCCAATACGAAAAACATAAGAGTTTACATTAATATCGAAAAAGTCGAAAAAATAAAGACTCGAAAAATAAGGACTCGAAAAATAGACTCAAAAATATAAAGAGTCGATAAAAAAGGACTTTCAAAAATTATAACTGTTCAACAAGTCCGTCCCGGTTGCGTCCAAAGTCGTCTCATTTTAACCGACTTCAAAAACGAGGAGGTTCTCAATTTGACCCGTATGTTTTATTTTGTTTGGTAGGTCATCTCATCATTCAGCGGTGGTTGGTAGTTTTTGAAAAAACAACAAAAAATATTTGTGGCTGTAGTCTTGAATTAGGTTTTTTTTTTAATATATTTGAGCCTTATTCTGTGCCCGGGGTACCTTCCCTGGCGCTCACTAGAAACTATTTTCATGGAATATTTCAAAGTTTAAAGGATAAAAGTGAGTCATCTCTTTCTTTAAATTGCTGATAGCGACTAAAGGATACTTTACGTTCCAAACTTTTTCTATTTAAAACTTCTCATCGTTGAATGATAAATTTCATCCGACATTTTTGTTGCTCTTTTATTTTCAGCATTATTCAGATCGGGTGATAATAAAAACTTAAAAGCATTATTGATAAATCGTATGAACAATTTAATACTTAAGTCTAATGTTTAATAATATCTAATAAGGGCGCAATTTGAAGTTTGCTGTCTAAACTAGGAGTATCTTCTTCCTCAGGGTAGAAGTTTCCTAATTTGAATAAGTAACGAAAACTATGAGAATAAGTGAGACTAATAATGAGGAACATACTTATAATTAAACACCATATTTTCTTTGTATATTATGCATCGGATGTCATGGATTGCAGATGCACGCGGTGGGCAACGACTTTGATCACGTACTAGCAGGTGTGCCCGTCTGCTCGTTTGCTCTACATATTTTTATAGCATTTGGTTTGTACCAGTCTTTATCTTGTTTTTTTATCTAATAAAAAATATTAAAAAAGAACATTAAGTTCGTATTTTTTATACGTGGGAGGAAAGTGAGCTCGGGGTTTGGGAGTACGCTCCCCACTCTACCTCAATCTCTACTGCAGTTTAAAATCTGAGAGTCCGGAGCGAGTTCACTTTTTTTAAATATTGAGGACAATCAAAATGACCACACTCCGCCTGATGGTAAGCGGCCGTAAGATCCAAATTATGAGGATGGCAAGCACAAAAAAACTCAGACTAGGTACCATCCTCACCCTGAAGGCCTGCTGAGATGCCGTTTCACGCCCCGTTTACAAACCCAGGATTGTAAGAAGTAGGAAACACATGAACTGGAAGGGGCATTCCATGACTTGATGAGTTATTGGTGAGTTGCATATTTCAAGTGAAACTTCGAGTGAAATTACTGACACCATTTATTTAAACTTCAATACCTGTACTTCAAAGACAAATTCAATATATTTGCAAATTGCTAAGAGTTTTTAGGCGAATTTCCAAGTTATAGAACAAAATGATATTGTTCAGAATAGTTGGTAGAAGACGTGGTTATATTCATGGGATACACCCTATGTAGAATAGATTAATTTATTTGGAGAACATTTAGGTACAGAATTAGTTGACACCCGCGTACCTGCTTGTATAGCTCCAAGCATTGGAGCAGATGCAATGCCCCTGGCCGAGGTGCTACTTAAAACATAAACGTGATAAAGATGCAACACCCTTATGCTATAAACCGTAACACACAGTCATATATTTTTTACGAAGGAGTGACGCCATCTCTCAGTGCCACATTTTTGTACCCTTTTAACTTAACAGCTTAAAACACGGATGTTTTCGTTGACCTTTTAAGTATCCTCGTATTTGTGCGACCCTTTGTATCTTTTTGTGCGAACCCGCCCACGGTCCATACAACCTGTATCAATTACTGTCGAATAGGTTTTTCGGGTTAGGGGGCAATTCTCACGTATTTGGCATGAAGTGGTATCCGAAATACGTCGAAAATAAAAGGAAAAAGATTACTGAAATCATCACTTTTTCTTTATACTTGTGCGCTAAGTAATTGAGCGTCGAGATCATAGCTTTACAGCGCGACATATCGAATGACATACTCGTAGATGCCCTTTTGGCCTAGTTGCCAAAAGGGTTGCTCTGAAACCTGAGTTCTATTCTTGGATCGAGCAAAAACTATCTTTCTAATTTTTCAAACGTAGCTCGGGTTTGCGATCACTTAGGCAGGCAAGTGTAAGCCTAATCCCATAATAGTAGCAATGACATTACTTCTATGCTGGAGGCCTTTACCTTCTTCTTCTGGGTTTAAGCCAATCATTTAAATCGGAACTCAGAGAAGTTCCGCACTTTACCACCTTCTTGGAAAGTCTCGCGTGAGCGGTAAAGTTTTGGATATTTATCTTTGGATTTTTTTGTTGGTAATACAGTTGGCGCCGAAAATAATGGACACAGTTTAATACCTAGCCAGCTACCTAACTGCTACTTTCTTAGACGGAATAGTTTTGTGACAAGGAAGGAAGGCAAGGCTGACTGAGCCACACATTAGGTTACCACCAACCTGTCAAACTTCCTCAATTGATATTCAACCTAAAGTGATTGACAGTAAGATGAGAGTCGATTGAAGAAATTTGACAGTTTTGTACTTTGATGTGTGGCTGTACGAACTAAGAGGTTTCGACAAGCGACTGTACACCCTTTGTAAATGTCTCCCATTGGCTAATACAGCCTTGTCAAATTTGACATCATCACTAATGAACAGATGTAAAGGACATCTGTTCATTAGTGATGATGTCTTTGATATGACTTTGATGCTGCGAGAATCGCCTCCCCCAGGATCACCGGTCGGCTTCGTCGGCTAAAGCCAGGCACTACAGACCACACAGATGAAACACCAACACAGCCGGACCGGAGAGTGATCGATTTTATAAAGTACCTAGGTAAAATAGTAAATGGCCTCTTTGCCTACGCGTAACATGGAGGCTTTTTAAATGATAAAAGGAAAACTAAGCATTCATCTCACATAACTTGTTATGACTAGTGATCGGAAATCCGAAAGCTTATTTACCTACACTCACAATTTTTAAGATTAGAATGAATATGGACATAACTTTTCAAACATAAATTTAATTTAATAATTCAATTCCAGTTTTACAGTTGGTTAGCTTTAGTACTAGTAAGAAATAATTATACGTTGTTAAATATTTTGAGATTTATTAAGCTAAATCTGCTATTTCCCTGCATCCATTTATAAATAGATGATTAAAACAGATTTTCGTTTTATATGACGCTTTTATGCGTCTGAGAACAATAAGCCGCGGAATCAAGGCGCAAGAGCGCCGAGCGGCGCCGGAGCCATCGCGGGGTTAACAGCGCGCGTCTTTATTGTCATTCGGAGGCTCTGGGATTATCTATCTTCTATACTATTTATTAAGAGGTTAATTCTATAGGCAATGACAACGCTTATAGGAAAGCCGAAAAAGCCAACCACTTGATGTAATTGACGCCAGCGCAAAAACAACCAATTTATTTGTAGTTATACCATTAGATGATTCATCTTGTTCTGATTTCATAATCGATGGGCTCTACAGTTATTGTGATTAATAGTGCGTAAGTAAACTCAAGGAAATTAGAAATGCAAATCGGAACATTTAGTGACGCCATTACTCGAGTAGATTACGCCGGATGAGTGGTTGCGCGTGAGTGCGGCGTGGGGGCACGTGAGCTCGTAAATCATCGGGCCCTGGCGCCGGCCCCGACGCCGGGCCTGGCCTTTCATCGGGAGTCTAATGAACAGAACACCACTCTGAGAACTACACGGAATATATACTGGCACTCAAGGACATACCTACTGGAATTTATAAGATTCATGGACGAAATTTGAGCTAAAACTTGATGTTGTACAGGACGTTTCACAATTGGGTATATTGAAGTCTGGCCTTTTAACAAAAGAGAAAAAGGTTTGCACCGTACTTTGCAACTCTACTGGTTTTGTAGGTCTATGGGTGGTGGAATTCGTTCTTAATCAAGGCCAGCTATCTCATTAAAAAAACATACATTTTGCTAGTCTTACTAAAAGACATAAAACGGGGCCATGTTTGGTTCAAAGCGATATTTATTGCACGTATCTAACGTTACCAGAAAATTAATTTCTCATAAAAACGTTTTACGATAGATATCTTTTAGGCACCTAGTTATTGATAAACCTAGAGGCAAAATAGCAAATTAAAAAGGTATAATATTATTCAAACATTATGCATTTACAGTAGTGCTTTTAAGAAGCTATAAAGAAAAGCAAATTGTCGGAACGCGAATGATTAAAATCACCAAACACTTTAGGTTGTTTGGTTGTTGGGTATTGCCAGTAAACTACAATCATAATAATACCGCCTTATATCATAGTTCAAACTATCACGAACTGAAAAGTCAAAAATAATATTTTATACAACTCTCTTCACACTTTTCGAGAGTAACAATAGTTCACGCGTAAAGAAGAATATTTAATTTGGTGCCGCACAAAAGCAGTGGTAGAATGAAGTAATCTGTATAAGCGTTTCAGCATAAAATTAGGCATTTGGGAACGAAGCTAATTTAGCTAGTTTACGCCACACGCCAAAAAAGGGCACCCAAGAGGACGGTTCAGAATCTCTGTTGATGAGTAATTTAGACACAGCCTAGCGCGACAGAACGGCGCGGCGCATTGGTCTTGTATTGTTACAAACCTACCAAGTTTAACCAACGTGCTGGACAGCGTTGTCATCCACATACCATACAGACTAATGCCGGCGCGCACCAAGAGGTTTAGCTCCTCGTTCCTGCCCCGAACCATCAAGTCATGGAATGCCCTTCCAGTTCAAGTGTTTCCTCCTTCTTACAATCTTGGGTGTTTTAGGCGGGGCGTAAAACGGGTGAGAGTGACAGACTCAATGGACACTATGTCTGTTCTTTTGTGCCTGTCAATCTCATATTTGGATCTCACAGGCCGCTTACCATCAGGCGGAGTGGGATCATCTTGATTGTCCTCAATATAAAAAAAAGTTGTTTCCGACACTTCGTTGATTCGTCGCTGTGGTTCTGTAATCCAGCAGGTTTTACCACAGGGTATACAGTGAGTGTGGTCGTGGGCACAATAAGCGCGACCCGGAGCAAACTGACCCTTGCTCGATGATTGGTTTGCTCCGTGCTGCCGCATCTATTGTTGGGCGCCCGGGTGTAGTGATGCGACGAAGAAATTTCGAGTTAATCTCTGTCACATTTTTAAAAAATGAATATGGCATGCATATTTCAGTTATCTAACTAAGAAAGCGCGCAGTGAGCCTTGGCCTCCAAATGTCAGTCACTATCTAAGTAGTTTAGTCCTAGGCCACCTTCTGCCAAAAGCGTCAGCTAAATGTCTGCAAATCCACCAATCAGCAAACTGATTTTCGCCCATTTAAATTAATTTTGATTAAGATCAGAAAGCTCAGTTTAGGCTGGTATATTTCATACAATGGAAAGCACTCTGCCCCTTAAGGTAACCTGTTTAGTACGTAACACTGATTAAAAAGTTATAGTACCAATTTAAGCGAACTGGGTTTGGCGAGGTGGCTCTCTGTTAAATTACTTTAAGTGCCATTTCTCAACATTCCATTAGATTGATTGAAATATAGGTAACTTGGAAAAAAATCTTTAATTCCAATAACAATAAACGAAGGCGAGGTTCTCTCAAATCGATTCAACATTTTTACAATCGATTTTAATTATATTAGAGCATCACTAGCTCAAGGCCGCAGCGGCCCCGTAATCCCAAATGGACTCGGTAATTATAACGCGTAAAAACGGGCTAAAACCAGAAACCCGAATAACATTACACCAGCTTCATTGATATTAGCCCGCGAATGATTCCGAATGTTCTTTACAGCCGAATCGTAAAGAGCTGTTTTCCAACCGTAAATCTTTCTTTACCGTTTCAACATTGTTTGGGCAGGTTTCAGAACGTTCGCACACATCTGTCGTCCAAACCCGTGAATGAAGATTTAACATTTGAAAACATCAACATATTCTGGTATTCAATGTCTAATGTTGCTTCGCTTTGATGACTTTGCTAGTACATACGAAATAAAAAATGTACAAAGAGAAAATTATGTAGCGAGATTTTATTTCCCTCACGAATTATGACTTGTTTGTAACTGAAATACATAATATCTTTGCTGTTCTGTGATATTTCTCAACATTTAACTTCATGTTTTTAAATTATATTATACAAATAAAAATGCGTAAAAATAATGATTGACATTAAAATTTGCGTGTATATCAACATTATTCTACTTGATTGAATCCAGCACACATTACATCAACTGCCACTTGTAACCAACCAGACTTCAGTGAACAATTATATTACCATATTACTATCTACTTATTCATCGTATTAGACTCACAAAGTTTCCATAGACACGGATGCAAAGCGAAGCCGCGCTTCACCTGGGATTTCGCGGGATTGCTCACCCGGCCGGGATTGCGGGTAATCCGGCTCGGGCCACGCGTTCATTTGCGTGGAGTTGCACCTCATCCCCGGGCCCGGCCGGCCGCGCCGTCCTGTGGGATTAGCCTGCGGAGCTGATGGAAGCCTGTGGAGCGCTCTGGATAGACGTGATTGAGTGGTTGGCGCTACACTGATGTTAAGCTGTGGCAGTATCAGCCAAATAGTCTCTCACGGTTGACCCTTTTGGCTTATGAAATAAGAGTCCGTTTTATTGCTCAATTAATTGTATTGCATGGCATGACCCGAACACCTAATCATAATAGAGTTTTGTGTAACTGTATTTCTTAGGGTCATAAGTATACATACACATGGCTAAGCTCAAAGCTCCAGAACTCCAGGTGTCCCAAATTCCACGATGATTAGTAAAATCAATAATTAAGTACCACTTCAGGTTTGCCTCAGAGGTTGTTTGATCTTATTACGCTACAGTAACATGAACATTATTTATTCATTATTTATTTATTGTAATGGTACATACAAAGTATATTTTTTATTGATATATTTATCGTTTTATTGCTCTTTTCATCACTTTTCCTCTTATGGTAACAAACAGTATCTTTGATGCGTTAGTTAGGTAATGTCTAAAATAAAATAATGCGTTACTGCCACTGGGTCAAAAAGCTGATTTTGAACGAGGAGATCTATTAACAAACTCGCCAGTTAATATCGTCAACATTTTTATACAATGTTAGAAAGGTTCAACTTTCCAGTGACGCGATAACTTTTCGACGTACTCTCACTTCTATTTGAAATTGTTTTCTTTAAAATTGTACCTACCAGTAGGTCCAATACCAATTTTCAACCTGTTAACGCTTAAGTAACATATGGTTTCAGATTATTTACGAGTATTCATATCTATTCAACAAAGGTTGAGTCGAAGCCCCTTGGCATTAAGTTAGCCTATTGTATAACACTTTAATGAAGTAAGTATATAAATCTACAGCAAGCGATTCCTTCGTAACTTAGCGTCCATTTTAACGTGTAACGCTGACGTCAGCGTGCACTTATTCTTAAACTGATTAGAATCCCCTCGCGAGGGTCGTCGCGTCAGCGCCGCTCATTCGATTTGTCGCAACTCGATTGATTCGCGTCGCAGTCGCAACGAGTAACATCGTTACTCGGCGGGCAAGAATGAGAGGCGCCTGGCGTAATGGACACGTGTTGCAGTTTCAATTCTGAGATAAACCCGTCTTTTTAGGGTTCCGGAGTCATTGAGGAAACGTGATATATAGTTTTGGACATGTCTGTCCGTCCGACCGTAGCCTAGCTCAGAGATTCTTAGTGTTAGAAAGCTGAAATGTGGCATGATTAAAGTGGTAAGTAATATATTTTTTAATAATATTACTTTTTGGGTCGATATTATTTACAAAATAGACACGATATACAAAATCGTGGTCGTAGGTTCGATCCCCACCCTGTAGGAACGGTCGTGTAAAGACATTTGTGTTTGTCAATGTCTGGGTGTTATACCTACATGTATGTAACAATTTATTATTTGTACTGTTGCCTGATATGCGTAACACAAGTAAACCTTTAAGCAAGCTAATATGGAATTAGATCAATGTATGAGATTTTTATCAAATTTATATACTTATAGGAAAGCAATGTAATATTTCAAACTGACAAAAAAGCAATCAACAACTTTCACGGGAACCAAAAAGCCTTACCTCCCGCAAGGGGCACTTGTTGCCTTCACCTCGCGTCCCAGGTGCCGATCCGTCCCGCGCAGCGTCCCAATTAGGAGGGACGCGTCCCGGGGGACGGCCTTTCCCTAATTATATGAACATAGTATGCAGTGATTCTGAACGTAACAGCTAGGTTCTTAAAAGGAGATTTTTGGACGAAAAAGTCTCAGTACTCAATTCATCTGTGGGATGTTTGTACAATGTTACGAAGCCTTTTTCTTGTGAAATAAATTACTGAAAAATCGTCATAAATAAAATAAATTGATACAACATCACGTACAAACGTGGCGTTAAACTAAGGCTTCCTTTGTAGTATATGGACACCAGGCACAATGAAGTATCAAGTACCATGATCCAATCCAAGTTAGAAGGACGCAACAATTTATCCACGTACTTTTCATATAAGTACTTACAACGTGGTTCATAAAATATCAGTGACTGGCAGAAATAATCTTAGCTAATAGCTCACTCAAGTCAAGTTGCAGCGAGCGCAGTTAAAGTGCATTTCCTCGTTTCAGCCGCGCATTATGCAGAGGACGACTGGCTGCAGCCTGCAGCTACTGGCGCGGTGTACTGAATTATTTACAATAATTCAACTTTTAACACTTTATTACAATACTGAGGACCTACAACGAAAACGAGCGACAATACACCTATCGCACCAAAAGAGAGCGCGGGTGAAACGGACGGGGATAAAGATTCGATCGGTAAAAAGCATTGTGTGAACATAATGAACATTTACATTCCGTCTTATGCCAATAATTCTGAACAAATTTTTTTAAACGACATTTCGTAATTCTCATAAAAATAATTCAATTCTTCATACCAAGTCAGTCATTTGGAAGTTCATTTTTTATGGGGGGTAGAAAAAAAAATTAGAACAAGTAAATGTTGTTCGTAATGGTTGTTGGAAGGTGGTGGCACCTCGCCATGTACATCACCATGTAAATGTTCACATATACGTACTTAAGATATAAAGTACCTATGTATTTTTTTGTAAATGAAGAGTTGTACCAAGTAGGAATGGAATATGATAATCCTAAATATCACCTATACCGTATAGACGGGTTCTGCAAACGAACAGTGCATCTGAAAGCAATAAGGTAAACGTGTTTATTTAAGCCATTTTATTGGCCGTGTGTTTCTGCTCGTTCTTATTCATTTTTAGTTGTGAACGCCACGCTTAACTAATGTTAGGTCGTTAACTGCTTTTTCACTAGAGACGCAGCTATGCTGCTAAGATGTAAAATCTACGCTACGAAAATATGTGACCATTTCCACCAATACTAAGCTTGACGACCCGGTTGGTTCAGTGGTAGTGAATGCTGCGTCTGGGCCAAGGGTTGCGGGTTCGATCCCCGCACAGTACAAACATTTGTGTGCATGAACATGTCTGTTTGTTTTGGTCTGGGTGTTCTCTATGTATTATAAGTATGTATTTACAAAAGAAAAGTATTATATGTATATATTTGTAATCCCACTGTTGGTTCTGATATCTGTAACACAGGTGCTTGAGCTACCTATCTCAGAGTCAGATCAATGTATGTGATGTAGTGAAATATTATTATATATTATATTATAATATTATATATTATGTAGCTGTGCGAGAAAGATGCGCTAGTGCTAAGCTATGTGCACCAATGAATTTGATTGGTGCACATAGCGCATCTCTGGTGGAAAAGAAATCTTAAAAGCGTTGCTACGTCCGAGAATAGTCTGCCACTTAGCGACGTGATAATACCAATGTAAAGAGGCACGCTATATTTATGATTTGACCGCTATTTCTGTTCTGAAGGTTGGGATACTGTGTCATCATAACAAAGTCAAAACTTCTGTGAAAGTGTATAAAGGTCAAAAGGTTCAAAGTAAAAGTTGTAAACTAATCTCCTTTACATCTGTACCTGTCACATTTCTTCGAAGTATTCCTTATTTATTTGGGCAACAAAACATCCCGATAGAAGTGAAAACATCGTTCCTTTCGAGTTAGGCAGTTCGGAGCGCCAGATATTTATGGCATCAAGTTGCGCGGCACAGTGGGAAGTTTTTCCTCGGGCGACGCTAGGCCTAGCCTGGCATTCGATTGGAATGCTTGAAGTAGCTAATTTGAAGAAAAATATCTCGAATGCAAAGTGGAGCTGGTACGATTCTTGTTAAAGCGGCAATTTTATAAGAGTTGTTTTTTTCGCTATAATTTAGAAGTCGACTTTAAAAGTAAGAAAGCGAGTAGTTTAGTGGTGATATATTTGAAGACAACGGCGAGGCTAATAGGTAAACAGTAAAAGCGAAATACATGCGCGAAGTAATCGACATCCAGCGCCATCTAGTGGTACAATTTGGAACCAATTAAGTCCAAAAACTAATAATTAAATAATTAATAAATGGTAATTATAATAAATAATATGATCATGTAGGTTGTACCTACCTACATAATAATTTAGTGGTTTCAGAACATTACTATTTGTTGATGACACAGAAGAAGGTCTAAATCGCCTGAATTGATGAAAAGGGTGCGTTGCTTTCGCTGAAGGTATCATGACAAGGGGCTAGAGGCTTTGGCACAATAAATCAAACCCGCTATTTTGGCTCGTGAGATACTTATTGACACTTTGTTTGAAGAATCCGACATCAAAGGGTGAAGGGAACCATATCCAACGTTATTGTTCTTAGTAGGTAGGTACTTGGAATTAAGGCTTAAACAAGCAGTACGAAATTCAGGTTGATTTTATCAAGCCTTTTTAATTAGAGTCCATATCCATCTATCTAGCCATGTGCCAAAATAATGCTATAATAATACATGTGGGATCGTAACTCATAAGGGATTTACACCCGTTAGCGAAAATAACATAAGGGATCATAGTGCATATAAGATAACACGTCAGAGGTCTGAAATCGAGAGTAGTATTTTAAGTCATGAGGGATCTTACATCCATTCATTCATCATAGTTCACACGGGATCTTAACTCATGTAGAATCTTAAGTTAGGGGGATTAAATTTATGTGGAATCATAACTCATAATGCGCCATCGGATTCAGCTAAAATCCAAGTTTAGTCGGGTTTAACTTTAATGCATCGATCCACCACCCATCAATAACATCGTTACTCAGCTGAATCTGTTCCCACTTGTTTGCTGTCCGATGCAAATCGTCCATTTTCTTCTTGTTTGGAAGCGCCATCTTTTATTCATCGCGCGAATCTCGCTCAAAGAGGACGCTATGCATCGCGCGACGACTTGCAAATTGCCACATGCACCTCGCTGATGCACTCCCTCGTGTGCAGTTGCTGCATGCGAGCTAATTCGGGAGCCGTGCAACTTGTATGGAAATACGTCATGTCACATAGTGTGGTCGGTGCTACTATAAATTGTACAGCTGGTATTAAAGGCACAACCGCATAATGTTATTGAAGGAAAATAAAATAACATGTACATTTATTTATTGACCATCACAACAATCATAATGCAAAGAAAACAAAATAGTAAAACAGAGAACCAAATTCATTAATACAAAACAAATGTAGGAGCATATAACACGACACAGATACAGAGGCAAGGAGAAGAGAAGGTCGATTAAGTGTTGCCGAGCTATCGATAGTGAAACTATTAGTTGAGCCGAAAACTATTCACGATATCGATAGTAATTGAAAAGTCCAATACTTTAAATTTTATCGATTTTTATAGTGATAGTATTGGGAAAAAACCTATCGGATCGTTTTATTAACAATACTATCGCTATAAATCACAATACTATCGATACTATTGTGATTTGTTAACAGCAACAAACAAAAAACAGACAAAGGTTAACTCGTAGAGAATGCCTCTTGGCATTAAGTTCGCCTATTGTATAACAATAAGTGTAATAAAATTTTAAATATATTACAACAATTAGATGATGAACAGAAAACGCCTTGAATACCTACTTTATATTGTTAAGCATTTGAAATGTTGGTCTAAAATATTTCTAAACCCTTTAACATCACTACTCGCAACTCATTGTTACTAATTGTACGTATTAAGTTATAACTAGGTATGTATTATTAGTGTTGCGGGGTATCGAAATAATCAGCTGTTCATCTGGAGGCGAAACATGTTGTGCGGTAATTAAACCCGACCCAAATGTATACGAATCCGAAGCCCAATCTAAATTATCTACCAGTTGTCTGCCTCTTGTTACGACGAGAGTGTAGTAATCCGTGACAATGTTATTATTAGTTCCATACCTCAGTATGTCCGTTTATAATGTGCTGATGGGCGGCCCTTACTTCCTTTCGGGACGTAACTTTGACAATTATCCATAGATGGCGCTGGGAGTCGATTACATCGCACAAGTGCCATAAAAGCCATAACGTTGACTGTGCTTATTAACCCCTTTATAAATAGTATAGAAGACTAGTGTAAAGCTTAGACACTGAACAAACACATCACGAATGTTGGTTTTGAGGATCAAATCCACGATGGCGTATGAGGCAGGTGCGCCATCCGGCCAGTATTTTTTTTGAACGCAAATAATTTTTCTACAATTTGAAAACCAAAATATTCGGCTATAACTCGTCGGAGTTCGACGTACGTACTGCCTTACTAAACAAATATTGGAAGACGTGAAGAGCCAAACGTGCTCCTGGATTAGATATTGAATAAAAATCTTGCAATGTAAGGGAAATTCTCAACCTTGTTTAACCCTCCAAAAGTTTCATGTAAATAGAATGTACCAGTTGATTCAGCTTAGTGATAGGTACCTCAGTGGATGCTTGGCAGTGAGGGGAAACAAAGGAATCTGTAAGTGCGCGGCCCCTAATGCGGGTCTCGCTGAAAATCAGCGCCCTGGCCGGCCAGATCAGGAAGACCAGGGCAATATGCTAAGCGGAGCGGGCGCTGATTTAGCAGTAAATAGTTACAAGCTTCATATCTCGTGCTCTATTGTATTGGTTTTACCGATGATCCTTTTTTTCTGCATGTTAGGTTTGTATCTTTATTTTGCCAAATGATAAATAAATAAAGGCCTCTTTCGCTGTGAAAGGATTGCGGAGGTCAGACGGCAGTCGTTTCATTGTAATTACCAGACTTCTTATATCCTGTCCCATGGTCTAAACGTATACAGGGCAACAAAGCGACAGCTTTGGACGCTCAAACTCAAACAGGACTCAGAAATTGTACCTACCCTAGGATGAGAAAGAAATCTTTATTATTAAAGATACTCTTTTATATATAAAATTAATATTTTATAGAATATGAAAGTGTTATTTTCGTCCCGCGTTGATTACAATAATAAGTGGGCCTAAAATAAGTCCCTCCTACACATCGCGTTTACATGTTGAAGCCATAATGTATTTATGCGCAAACTTCCTGCGCTACTGTAAACGACATTACGAACGTTTGCTTGCCTCAGAGTTCGGAGAAAAGTAAAGTATCAGTAAATATCACTATCACTATCATCAAGTATCACTATTTAACGTCCCACTGCAGGGCTCAAGCCTCTATAATAGACATTAAGTAGGTACGAGTATTATGATGGGATTAGGCTTCACCACTACGCTTGTCTAATGTGGATTGGTGATCAATACTCATCACAAACTCGAGCTACTCGTTATTCGGAAAATTAAACATACTTATACTTTTTGCTCGACCAGACGAATCGTTTGCCGAACCTAGGACCCAGAGATCACGGCCTTTTCAACGAGTACGCGTTGTTGGGTAATATGAAATTCTATTTCGAGCTGTTTACAAATAGTAGCAGCAAAGGAAGTTCATTTTAGAAATTAAAATTACGAAAATAGATACAGGACGCTTTACCTGAAATTGATATTGAATAGTTCGTTGACATATTATTATGCGCTAGTCAGTATATCGCATCGTGTCTGTCCCGCACACGTTCCGTATACCCTGTCTTTAGGCGAGAACACAAACAATTGCGTCGTTTGTTTAACACGCGATGTATGCAGTACTTACATATTATATTTATTTACTTACAAATATCACTAGCCAAAAATGAACACAACTGAAAGAATTATAAAGCATGTCAAACCGTGTTTACATTTGAGTTCTTAATTTGAAGATTATGACTTGAGACAAAGAATATTATCTAATGATATTAGAGTAGAATATTATAGGAAAGAAAACTTACCGGTATAATCAGGTTGCTTTGATAAAGGCTCCGTTGCTCAAAAATGATAACTCAGCATCAATCTGTAACAAGTGGAAAATTATATAAATGTAACGTTATTACATGCCAATAGGAAGATGATAAGTTAAAGGTGGTTAGTCATTCTTGTACATAAGTTTTCTTTCAAAGCATTCGTCCAGTCACTGTGGCGCACGACTATGTGTTGATTATAAATGATGGTGAGATGGCAAGTAAGGTAAGTCGAAGGAAAACGACCTAGAAGAAGAATCCCGTTGCAATGGTCTGACCAGGTTCGTAATGCTTTGGACCCACAACCTCGCGATGACCTTAATGTCACCAAAGATAGAATCCGATGGAAAAATGTGATGAAAGAAAAGATAATTTCAAAAGGGGATCACGACCCTCAGTCATTCATGAGGTTTGTGGCGGGCTAACCGACCGACTGACTTTTGCAACTTTTCAACAGGGGATCCAGAATAACTGAATCAGAGGATCTGATCAATCTGTCAGATGGCGTGATAAATTTACTATTAAAAATCAATATGTATCAAAAAGCAGACTTTTATACACCGGTACTTCATGAATAACTGATTAGTATTTGTAGGTATTCTCTTAGCGCACCCAGTATTGGTAAGCATCGAGCTGCGCCAACATCGCACCTCCCGCCTCGGCATATTTGCCCCGGCCCGATGTAAATACCTGCTGGCGGCAAACAACGTTACATGCGAGCTTGTTACTTAAGCAAACAATAGTTTGTTCTTTAAATTGTCAGGGGACATCACACTAGGTGCCACAAAGGCACGTGTTAGTGACCCTGCCTCATTATAACCAAAATGGGTTGTTACAGACATTCGTGTCTTGAACATTTATGTTTGTTTAGAGAATGACTGAATGTTATTCTTTGTTGTACACAAAACAAAGGGTTTACCACACTTTTGGATTATATTGATGATAGGAGAGTTTCAGGATTGATAAATCAAACCGCCGTTGAAATGACAGTGTAATAATAATTTCTCCGTTTTCTATCTAATTATCAAAGCACAGTCAATGCTCAATTACCAGCGCGAATCACCGCAAGAGGAGGCCTTATAAGGAAGTCGACCCGTAAAAAAGAGAATATACCTGTCGCATCCAAATTAGGGTCACACAGCGCTCACTAAAGGGAGGGAAACTCCGATTCGGTCGTAACATCCGGTTTATTTTAGGCCCTCAGGACTTATTTTATCAGTAAGCATTAAAAGGCAATATCCTCTCTATATTGTCTGGACCAATGAGCCCTAAGGGCCGCTTAGCGCCAAACGTGTAGTAGACCGAACAAAACGGTCTCAGTATATAGGAAACAAATAGCCAGACAGAACGTTTTGCCGGGACATTGGCCAAACTGTGCGTTGAATTTACCCATAAAGTATGTGTGAGTGTTGTATGTAGCCTAATTTGGAATTAAGGAAGTCAATTTACTTAGAAGTCATTTATTTCGACTCATACAAAGTCATATACCTAGTCAAAATTAATACTTAATTGAAATTTAACATGTTGTTATTGAATCCGCTAACATTAAATGCACTGACCCGACTACTAATTAGCATAACCACTTGTGTACTTTGACGATTTCGTTATAGGCTCTCAGGTTTGACCCCAGAATTTCTCCCGGGGTTTGAAGCATCCGCTACTTTAAAGTGCCTCTATAGACCACCATGATATATCCAAAAATTATTCCCTACAATCTGAAACTAACTACATGTTATAAAGTTCAAATTATGAATTCTCCCATTGAGTCACGCCACGCCAGTCGTCAATTACGAAAAGCGGAAAGATTTATCTTCAAATAGATAGATTGCGAAAAGATTTACACTCTTCCTTCAGAAAACATTATTTACTCTAAAATTCTGAAGCACATGTTTATACACATTGCCTCATCGCCAGTCCCCCCCCCCCCCCTCCCCCCGCGCATAGGCTTAGAGCTATTTCCCAATTTAGCTAATGATGTACAGTCGAGGAAAAATGTTTAACATTCACTCGTTTGATCTGGGGTTTAGCAAGTCGATATAAATTCTAATATTGTTAAAAATAGTGACTAGCTTTAATGTTGTGTGCATAGGATAAAACAAATTAATCGCAAAGTATTTGCGATGAATTTGCTTTGCCACAACAACACTCATTCATAGACCTTAAACCCTAAAAAGGCGCACGCAACAAGTTATCCGTTTTCACACGTTTTCGTAAAACATTAATTAGGAATGTAAACAAGATTTATGAAATAGAGACATTACAAATTGATAACGTTACAATTTGGTGACTTAATTATGTACTTGCTGCCAAAGATTTGAATCGTTAGATATGCCCTGACACCTAAAAACGAGGCAATATTTTGAAGACACATAAGGGCATTTTGAGTGACTTTTCCTTGCAAAAATCCAGGCAGCTGTAGCGTCCAACTGTCACCGAGTCCAAACGACAACTAATCCCAGTTGAGCGGCACTAGGTTATTGGAGGTTGGACTCATATCGGCGCGGTCAAAGTATGGTGAGAGCATGTCTAACGATTTAAATCTTAGCTTGCTGCTAGACGTTTCGGCTGCGTTACTCGCACAGCTGCCGTGGTCACAAGCGGACTGGCGGCGTCGTCGGCTGTGGCCTGGTGAAGAATTTTATTTGATCCTCATTTATTTATTAAATTGCTACTAGAAGAAATGTCAGTTACGAAGCTACGACACGCTGCACTAACGGTATTGGCGTTTGTTTCTTTTAGTAACGGCTTAGCACTATCCATTTGCTTATACTATAGTTATAATGCAACACGAAAATTTAAAGAACTATAAAATGTACGAAGTTTTCCTCATAGCTTGAACATGAGCTATTTTAATTCACAGCCCGTAAAAAAGCCCGCGCCCGCTGGAAATAAACGAAACTCCGCGATGTTTTGACTAATCCATGAAAGTGGCAAACAATGGACGAGATACTTCACGCAAATTGTGCGCTAGCGTAATTGCTTCGTTACTTAACTTGAGGGTTTTGCTGAGGGCATTTCAACACGGTCTCTCGCACATTTTGAGTCAAAATTCTTATCTATTCTGTACTAGTAATAAAGAGCTGTACCTACTCTATAGAAAACGAGAAGGTACCTATAGGTAAACCGAAATCGCGAAACTCAAAAAGTAATAGATTCTCAGGGCCATATTCTATTGGCACTGTTTGAATGAAATGTACCAAAACAAATTGAGGGCGGGTCACTTACAAAATAATTAAAAATCATCAGGCAATTCACCTCCTTGCTCACAACACTGCACTTGACTACTGCGCTATTGAGCAAGTCTGCTTATACGGAAGGTTTTTCTTTGAACCTTAAACTACTTATATTTTAAGATTTTATGAAACATTTTACAGAAATATTTGATTTGAGGCTGCCACAAAAGTTAGATCTCGAAGAAAAACAAAAAAAAAGTCTTTAGTGACGTTTTGACCCCCTGCCGTGTTATGTCTGTTAAGTAACCATTTTAGACATTGCTTTACACTGCCTTAACCTATTAACAATACTCTGTTTCTCTCCTCTACGCCAAGGTCGTCTGCAAGATATCGCTAAAAACGATAAGAATGCATTCTAGTACTTTATCGTTATTGTAACTCGTATTTGTTTTTTTGTGCATCCTATCCAAAATCAGCCATTAGTTAAGAGTTACGACGCCTTTGACAGAATAACAGACAAACAGAGTAGAGATAGATAAACAAACACATACCTACATTCAAGTGAGTTGGGATTGAAAAGACACCGCAATAAATCGGTTTTTCATTAGATCTATCGTCTCAAGCCGCTGAAGAGCTGACACTTAATCGATACCCGATTGTTTGGCTCAAGACTAGTGTGTCAGTACTCCACTATCGATACTAAAAGCAACATTTTGTACATAGTTTTTCTGTTCAGAAATTATCAGTGTCAGCCCGAAGTCTGGAAGCTGCCGTTCTTGTACCCCCGTGCCTCGGAAAGCACGTTAATTGGTCCTGCACCCGATCTCTCTTCGGTCGTGTCACACAGGTGTTCCATCGAAATATTATGATGGTAAGGGAATAAAGAGTGCACTGTGTTTGCGTATACATTTTAGCACTAGGTATACTAAGTAATATATCCTGCGTACGTGGTTGATCGTATAATGGCTGTGGCCGAATTGGTTACAAATTCAAAATTCTTTATTCAGTTTGAGTCCTTTATAAATGTAAAATTTTGTAATTTACCGCTGAACCGGAAGGTCAATTTCTACCGAGAAGAATCAGCAAGAAACTCAGTGAACTTCCTCTTTTCACATTTGTAATCGTACAATTTTTAAAGAAATAAATAATGGGGGATATTATTGTTGTAGTATATGTTTCGGAAGTATTGCTGCCTAATTGGTTTTGACATCGGCAATACTATCGACTGTAGTCAAACTATCGATAGTTGAACAACTCTTCTCCGGGCGCGGACGCAGCGAAGCGTCTTCGCGAACCAAACTCGCTTCCACAGAGAGCGAAACAAGTTCGCAAGTCAAACAGACCCGGCACGCACCGGGGCTTATTGTTCTACATTGCTATTGATCCTGTTATTAATCTACGCAAACCAATCTATACCATTTTGAGGTTATCCCTATGCACAACGACAAGATTAAGTACCACGACAAAAAACTTAGGCGATGTAATCGGCACCCAACCATCTATTAGTAAAGTATGGGACTAATAGCAAAATGAAGTTCTGAAACAAGGTATGGGCCACAAAAATTTAGAGCACAATTTTTTATGTGATAAGTGACAGACGAGTAGGTAGACCAAATTGTTATCTGATGGTAAACAATTACCGCCGCCCATAGACAACCCGCAATGCCAGCGAAGTTACTATAGTGCTGCCAAACTTTTGGCTCCCTATTTTCCCTAATGGGCCTCCGCTACTCTCACACACTCGTCGAAACACAGCGCATGCGAGAAACCTCTTACCTAATTAAAATTTGATTTCACATGCTGATTTAGAATGAACCCAGCGAACCACTCGCGTAGAAGAACCATACTTATTTGAATGAGTAAATAGGTACTCGTTAGTACAAAGTAGTTTGTAACTTACTCATCCACAGTATACCTATTGTTTATAGATTGTAACTATGAAACTAAATTACGTAGTTGGTTTCGAGCTTCAACTGCTACCAGACACAATAAAAAGATACGTGTGTGGAATTTGGTCTTGCTAATCAAGATGTTGCCAACATGACCAAACAAGAAAGAAATTAATGTTTTTATTATAATACAGATCTGAAGTTAAGGCAGTTTGGCAGCCGGATGATCCTCAATTTGAGATAACAGCGCCAAGTCCTTGACTTAAGAGGGCACTGTTTTGTTTTTTCAATTCAGTCTGATATCTTCTCCAGTGGGTATCAATTTCAGTGAGTCAAGTCTTCTTAAATCCTAAAAGTTCGTTTGCGATATTTATTATGTAGATATCTGGGTGGGTAAGATACTTTCAAAAAGTTGACCTCTTGTAGGTACCTAAGTCGCAGCCGTTACTACTTACTTAAGTCCTAAGTCGTAGTTATTTTTATGATAGATATAAATCCCAATTTTCTATTTTAATGATCTTGGCTTATGCTCGGTAAGCGTAATGCTAGACGCCCTGCTGATGATATCGTTCAAAGGCTGGCTAGTGTGAGCTGGATGAGAGTGGCCGAAAATCGGGAGCAGTGGCGTGCATTAGGGGAAACCAATATCCAGCAGTGGACGAGTTTGGGTTGCTGATGATGATGATGGGTCATACTACTCTCTTCTTCCATATTAACTATTATTAATTAGGTAAGATTTTGGCCCAGAGTACGCCAGACGAGCGAGAATGGACGAAAAATATTCTGTTTCCCCACTTGGTTTCTCTTTCAGGCATACTGTTACCCCAAAAGCTGTGCAAGGGGCGGATTTCGTTACATCTAAATCCCTTCCCAAGGGCTCGTCGGATTTACTGTCCTTTAATTGACTTCTTTATTCCTCCCCGCGGCCTAATTAGTCGAAATTTTTTTCACCGAATTAGACCACTCCAGAATAATCCCGCAAATGGTGCCTCTTGTTTAAATTTAGTAAGACTCTTGTACATGAATTTCCAAGAAATAGCAAGCTGTACCTCGTCTCAGCGTTTTGTTCTGGGTTGCATCCAAAGCGGCTTTGGAGCCCGTAGTACGTACAAAATTATCCCGGATTTGGTGAGTCTGGTAGTTACAATGAAGTTGGTAATTACAAATGTAATTAAAGTGAATGTAAAATGAATGATTATATTACCAACAACCTCTCGTTAGAAAGGTGCAAGTTCTTATTCACTGTGCATCGCTGTAGCAATAAGCCTCTGGATCACATAGCCCGATGAAATCTTTCTGTCGTGTCTGGTAGCTGAAACTTGACTGGCCGGATGGCGCATTTGGTAGTGACCCTGCCTCATACCAAAGTTCATGGGTTCGATCCCCACCTTGGACCGACATTCGTGTGATGAACACTTATTTGTGATCCCCTGTTGCCTGATATCTGTAACACAAGTGCTTGAGCTACTCAGTACGGATTTAGGTCAATGTATGAGATGTTGTTAAAAAAATATCAACGTCCAATGCCATCTATTGGTACAGAGCGGTAATGTTCCGAAAAGAAACGAAGGTTTGTAGCACTAGATGCAACTAGATGTAGATAAAAATGAGACTTACAATCAGCGGGTACATTAGGTTCAAATCCATTATGTCCCATTCACTAAAACCAGTAGACACAGTTGTGAAGTTATAGACGAATGGGAAGAAGTCGCGGAGTCAGCTGTGCGTGTGCGCAGCCGTAACTCTTGTTAATGGCCGGCGCAGGCGTACAAATAATCACCCTGAACATCTGGACAGCGAACGGTGAGACGATGTACATAAATACTGGTGGACTTGAAATTACGATATGCGATTTTAGAGCTTCGCGTTGTAGAATAAAAATAAAATAATATTAACGGGACTACATATGTGACATATTTTTTCATTTATTGAATTCAGTTTACAAGTATATAGACTAGTCCGCGGCAGCACCAACAGTGTTAAGGTAAGGGCGATAGCGGACAGTGTGGTTCTGTCAATAATTATAATATCGATCACTGCTTCGCAACAGCAGCGGGACTGCGCAGTGACATGATGACTGATATACTTGTATAATAATATTGAAATTTATAAAATAAAATAATTTTATTTAATGTTTTATTTATTTAAATGTAATGGAATGTAATTGTACCGTGTAACTAGCCTAAGCTTATTGTTGGCGATAGATCTTGCTGGCAACCCCGTTGCTAGTTGTTGATTGTCAGTCAGGCTAGCAACGGGGTGCGCTTAGAATATACTGCGGACTGGGTTGCTCATGACATCCTCCGCCTCGAGCGCCGCGACCTCAGCTTCGTAGGAGGCTTCCACGGCCTCTCGTTCAGCTGCAGCGACGGTTGCTTCAGCTGCGGCTATTGCAGCTGCAGCTGCGGCTTCCTTCTTCGCGATCGCAACGAGCTGTTGCTTGCGTGTCGCCTCTGCCGCTGGTGATGGGGGAAACAACATCCAGTGGCAGTTCATCCCACCGTCCGCGCCATCTATGGGAGGGGTCTGGGAGCGGCTGGTCAGAACCGTCAAGAGGTGTCTTTCCGTCGTGCTCCGTGAGACGGCACCGAGGGAGGAGGTGTTAGCCACGTTTCTGGCAGAGATCGAGGGACTCGTTAACTCCAGGCCGCTGACGCATGTGCCTGTTGCCCACGAGGACGAGCCGGCACTGACGCCCAACCACTTTCTCCTGAGGGCGAATGCCACCCTGCCCACGCCCGACTCTGTGGATGCAGACCTCACCGGAAGGCTCGCATGGAAGAAGGCGGTCCGTCTCGCTGACCGGTTTTTGGGTTCGCTGGGTTAAGGAATACCTGCCCAACCTGTTGCCGCGAGGTCCAATACGCCAGCCTAATGACTTAAAAGTTAACGATATTGTCCTGATCTGCGATGGCAGTTCACCACGCGGAGTGTGGCCTCGCGGCAGGGTTGTGCAGGTATTCCCCGGCAAAGACGGCGTCGTGCGAGTAGCGGACGTGAGGACCAGCGCAGGGGTCCTTCGGCGACCTGCGCGTAAATTAGCCAAGCTGGACCTATCGCCATAGCTTCTCTGGTAAGACCTTCGGCTCTTACCAGGGGGGAGAGATGTTGGCGATAGATCTTGCTGGCAACCCCGTTGCTAGTTGTTGATTGTCAGTCAGGCTAGCAACGGGGTGCGCTTAGAATATTTTATAAGTTTGGTTTAATATTTTTATTATTTAGGATTAGTACTTTGATCGCCGATGCGGACAGACGTGACACCTGTGTAATTGCAATAAACAATTTGCTTCAGCAAATTCGCGACCTAGTGATAATCTGCGGAAGAAACTCTACTAGGTCACTGTGTTTGTGCAACGGTGACCTACTCAATTATATTGTGATGTGTAATTTGTAGCAAATACATATCCACTTTTAATAAAAATGGACGGAAGTCCATTCACTAAGAGCGGAAAAACAGTCCGAAGCCCTCCATCTACTCCTGCGCCGCAGCCCTCGCAAGTCCAACCTCAGCATCAGCAGCACTACCAAGATGACGGCCCTGCAGTTATCTCCACTCCCGAGCTACAGGAGTGGATGAACAAAATCGAAAAATGCCTAAATGAGGTATGTGTAATCTCATGTGAGGGTAAACTTAACGCAGACCAAAAACTGCGTATAAATAATTTATGCCGAAACGTCAGCCTGGGAACTTCACAATTAGTCGTTCAATATCAAATCGCTGAAGACCAAAGCCATTGATACCATAATCACCTGCACATGCTCAAGGAAAATCAAGACCTCTCGCAAGAGCTACAAAACCTAAGACAAGTTATTGCAGTCTCCTCAAACCCAGCCCCAGCAATAGCCTCCTTTGCCGACATGGTGAAGAAAGGCGAATCAAACTTTATTAGACCAATAAGTGTTAGTTCAGTAGCGATATATCCTGCTGATAAATCCAAATCGAGTGAGGACACCAAAAACCTCATACAAAAAATTATTCGCCCTGAAAAAATGAAACTGCAGGTGAGGGGTCTTCGAAAAACCAAGAACGGTGGCGTGATTATTAGCACTGACTCAAAGGGTGACATCGATAAACTCAAGAAATCGGAGCAGCTGACTACATCTGGCCTTACTCTAGACGAACCTAAAAAACGTAGGCCCAGAATCGTCGTTATCGGAGTACCCACTTCCATGACGGAAACTGACGTATTCAATTGCATCTGGCAGCAAAACTTAGTCGACAAACTGACTAACATGACCATGGAGAATTTCCTAAGCTCTATTAAACTCAGTCATAAATCGGGCCGAAAAAACGCAGAAACCTGCAACTACGTTATCGAGGTCCCTGCAGTGATACGTAAAGCCTTAATCTCAAATGAGAGAGTCTATGTAAATTGGTCGTCCTGCCCTGTTCGGGATTTTACACTTGTTACCAGGTGCTACAAGTGCCAACAGTACGGACATGCCGCTAAAACGTGTCGGGGAGAGAGCACCACCTGCGCTCACTGCGGAGACCAAGGACATGAAAAGAAGGATTGCCCAAAGCAGGCTGAGCCCCCCAAGTGCGCCACATGCTTGCAGTACAAAAAACCATTCGACCACAAAACTGGTGACCTTGAGTGTCCAGCCAGAAAAATGGCCGAACATCGCTTGATAAGGTCCATAGATTATGAAGGCGCCCAATAGTGTAATTATTAGGTAGGCAAGGTTTGAACAACATTAATTAGATTTAGTTTATAATGTTTTATTATGTAATCTTAGTCTTTGTAAGGTGTTTCTAGGTAATGCTAGATAGACGTTTTCAAGTTTAGAGGTATTTATGTCAAGAAATTTATCAGTGTCATCAAATTTTCTAACCGGGTCATTGTTTACATATTATAATCACGTTTATGCCTATTTGTAGATATTTAGTTCACATTATTTACATGCACAATTTTGGTATATTTTATTATTACTCGGATCTGTCTTTAAGTTCTTATGTTAAGTATTTGTTTATTAGTATTCGCATCTGTCTTTAAGTTGTTATGTTAAGTATTTGTTTATTGGTAAAATTAATTTGTTAATTAAGTCCTTTCTTCTATTTGTTTCTGCCTAAGATACAGGATACTCCTAGTTTAGGCAGCAAACTAATAATTGTTCCCTTAGTATAAGTAGACTTGTGTATTTTATTGCTCTGACGATTTTTTCAATAAAGTTTTTATTATTATTTATTATTATTTATTATTTAATATAATTTTCTGTAAATATATGTGGTCATAGTAAATATACATTATTTATGAAAGTAATATTTTCATTCCGTAGCTAACACTTATGTTAATTTGCCCTCCCATTCGAATGAAAATCAGTAGAGAAACGAGACGAGAATGGACGAAAAATATTCTGTTTCCCCACTTGGTTTCTCTTTCAGGCATACTGTTACCCCAAAAGCTGTGCAAGGGGCGGATTTCGTTACGTCTAAATCCCTTCCCAAGGGCTCGTCGGATTTACTGTCCTTTAATTGACTTCTTTATTCCTCCCCGCGGCCTAATTAGTCGAAATTTTTTTCACCGAATTAGACCACTCCAGAATAATCCCGCAAATGGTGCCTCTTGTTTAAATTTAGTAAGACTCTTGTACATGAATTTCCAAGAAATAGCAAGCTCTACCACCTCGTCTCAGCGTTTTGTTCTGGGTTGCATCCAAAGCGGCTTTGGAGCCGCCAGTACGCACAAAATTATTTTTTGAGTTTTTGGATTTGGTGAGTCTGGTAGTTACAATGAAGACGGTAATTACAAAAGTAATTAAAGTGAATGTCAAATGGTTACATTACCAACAACCTCTCGTTAGAAAGGTGCAAGTTCTTATTCACTGTGCATCGCTGTAGCAATATGCCTCTGGATCACATAGCCTGATGAAATCTTTCTGTCGTGTCTGGTAGCTGAAACTGGCCGGATGGCGCATTTGGTAGTGACCCTGCCTCATACCAAAGTTCATGGGTTCGATCCCCCACCTTGGACCGACATTCGTGTGATGAACACTTATTTGTGATCCCCTGTTGTCTGATATCTGTAACACAAGTGCTTGAGCTACTCAGTACGGATTTAGGTCAATGTATGAGATGTTGTTAAAAAAATATCAACGTCCAATGCCATCTATTGGTACAGAGCGGTAATGTTCCGAAAAAAACGAAGGTTTGTAGCACTAGATGCAACTAGATGTAGATAAAAATGAGACTTACAATCAGCGGGTACATAGGTTCAAATCCATTATGTCCCATTCACTAAAACCAGTAGACACAGTTGTGAAGTTATAGACGAATGGGAAGAAGTCGCGGAGTCAGCTGTGCGTGTGCGCAGCCGTAACTCTTGTTAATGGCCGGCGCAGGCGTACAAATAATCACCCTGAACATCTGGACAGCGAACGGTGAGACGATGTACATAAATACTGGTGGACTTGAAATTACGATATGCGATTTTAGAGTTTCGCGTTGCAGAATAAAAATAAAATAATATTAACGGGACTACATATGTGACATATTTTTTCATTTATTGAATTCAGTTTACAAGTATACAGACTAGTCCGCGGCAGCACCAACAGTATTAAGGTAAGGGCGATAGCGGACAGGGTGGCCTGTCAATAATTATAATATCGATCACTGCTTCGCAACAGCAGCGGGACTGCGCAGTGACATGATGACTGATATACTTGTATAATAATATTGAAATTAATAAATTAAAATAATTTTATTTAATGTTTTATTTATTTAAATGTAATGGAATGTAATTGTACCATGTAACTAGCCTAAGCTTATGTTAATTTGCCTCCCATTTGAATGAAAAAGCAGTAGAGAAAACGCATATTCATATCGACTGTCTTCATAAACGACACATTATCGTTACTGCAATGGATAGTGCAAGTGTAAATAACATTATTTATGCTAAAAATAAAGCACAATCATGCTCTGGCGCTAAGAGCCAGGCAACTGTAATGAAGGAAGTTAATTGCTATCATTAAAGCGGGATGCACGCTCCGGGGCGAATGTTAGAAGAGGAGGGGCGAGGCGAGGTGAGGCGGGGTGAGGCGAGGCGAGGCGATGTGAGGCAACTAGCGATTATTGCATGTATCACTGACATGCATCGAACAATTCTGCAGTTCTGCTTTGAATTACAACTATTACACGTGTAGTATAAATGTACAAATCGACATTCCAAACCAGCTGTAGATAAAACATGTTGTAATTATCAATGAAAATTTCAAATTGTTATTGTTGTTGTAGTTTATACCTCTGTTTTGTGTGCAATAAAAAGTATATTTATTCATTCATTGTTCTAGGACACAATCAACATTTTGTTCTACGACTTTTGGAAATTCGACTGCTCATACAAAATGCAAGTCACGTTATTGTATGAAAAAGTGGTTTGTATTATCTGTTCAGAATGCTTGGTAGAGGACTCGGTTAAAAGGATGTAAATGTTTACAGAATACATCCTGTATATAAGAAGAAGACTGAAATTTGGGAAAATATCTGGACAAATGACAGTAGGTAAGTACCGTATTACAGATGTTCATGGGCGGCGGGGGCTGGAGCAGCCAGGACCCAGAACCCAGAATGGACCAAGTTGGAGTCCAAGTGCGGAAACAGAAGTCCACATTACATTACATGTTGATTCTGATTGCCAGCCATCAGGTTACTCGCTATGCTTGTCGCAAAAAAGCCTTTTATAAATCAGAAACATTGTTACATTTTATAAACCTTCAAACACATGAATGACGTTAAAAGGTATTACAACCTACATCAGGTTTATAACGAACTCATATCACTTATCATAAACATTCTGAGAGGTCCAAAAACACAGCTCCAACGGACCGACAAATTGAGTTGAGTTGGGTTATAAATAAATTATGACGGGGAGTATTTTTAGCCTGTGATTTAATTTAGCATGAGATCTTGCCTACTACCTACCCACTTACTTGCATTCGCAAATCTTCTACAATATTCATCAAAGCAGTAAAGAGATTAGGTGCGGAGATTAACAAAGGCGCTTTATGAATTAAAGTTCTTTATGTTAATTAAAGGCAAATAAGTAACTGAGTTATCATAGTTTTATTTGAGTTTACTTGTAATTTAATAGAGGTTTTGCGGATAATACTACTTATAAAAGTTCTAGTTATGATCAGCAAGTTAGTAACGATTTGTAAGTAACTCGCCCACAGCGCTCGTCAAGAAAAGATGGTAATTCAATATTGGCACGAATAAGGAATGAGAAAGTTCTGGGAAGTGTCGTGCTAAGCCCGGCTTAGAGTTAGGCCGCGATAAGCGCCGGGACTCAGTCCCGACACTCGCTAACCGGGATTAATTGCACAATCTCGACAAATTACACAAGAAAAATGTCTTTTCGATTTCGCGATGCGCAAACGATTGAGCTTCATCTCCATCGATGGCTAGTGACGATAAAGCTAAAGATAGAATAATGTTTTAGTCCAGAAACCCCAATTAGGTATTGAAGAATTTATATATTTTACTCGTTGATCCCAAGGATCTAAGGGCGCACAATAAAGTGACTAACATTAAAACCTATGGATGAGATTCTGAGTTTAATTTCTGGGTTAAGCAATATACGCATAGGCATACTCTATGCACATATTATCTTTTCTATTTTCTTTTACCTGAGAGTTTTTTTTGTGTCATACGGTTTTTATACGATTACGAAATTCACAGTTCGGGTGAAACGAAATAGAATAGAAAAGAAAATTATTATTGCGGCGCCAAATTATAGGAACAATAATACAATCATGCGCCTGAAATTCTCTTGTTACGAAAATCCTCTTTCAGAATATATTAGCAACCATCTTGTAACCCGATTTAGAGACATCTCGACAAGTTAAGATTTCTGATTTTCAGCCTTCTATCATAAAAGTACCTAACTAACTACTGAGATTTGACAAGTGTTCTGCATGAACTTAAATAACTTAATTAACTGAATAAATATTTTGTCGTTTTCACTACTATACCCATATTGTTGTAGGTATTCTAATCTTTTAGTGTACATACAAGGTATCTCTCTAGATATCGCACTACTATGATAAAGGCGAAGGTTTGTCATAGTAAGGGAAGGGAGGCCTATACTCAGCAGCAGTGGGTACTCCCGGGCTGATGATGATGAATTCTTCATAAGTAGGTACACGCTGGAACGATTTTGATACAATTTGGTATGAAGTTAGATTGATAGAGACACCCTGGGTTAACATATAGGCTACATTTCACTGCGGGAAAATCTTATTACCGTAGGAAAATCGATGAAAGTAAATTATTTTCCTTTTTATTAAGTGAAAAGTCAATACTTACTTCGCTTTTCCCTAATAAACGGTAGGTAGCACCACGGGGCGCAGCTAGTCTTATCTTTAAGTGGCGAAAGTTTAAAATGAATTTCCACTTACTCCAAGCGTAAAAATAACAAGCGGTTTCCACCTCGAAGTGAGCCAGCGCCGAGCTTAAAGCTCTCAAGCCGTTTCCTGCAAGCGCGGCATGCGACGGGAACATTCCGAGTACGAGATAAGCACTACCTCTATTTATTAGGACATGGATCCTCGTCGTTGGACACGAGAGCGGAAATAATGACCGAGTGAAACAGAGAAGTTTCTAGTTGGTTTTTGAAAATACTTACTCCACTGGCTCAGCGACACGAGCCGAGTCTTGGCTAAAGAGGTCGCCACTCTGGTTGATCTGGCTTTTTTGTGAAAGATTCTTGTGTTTGTTCAGTGGCTGGGTGTAATATATACTTATATTTAAGTATTATATTTGTGATTCGTCTGTTGTCTGATATCGGTAGCATAAGTGGGAGCGTGGTGCAGCGGCGTGCGGTTCCTCTTCCGGCGCTCGCGCGAGCGATTCTGTGATGTGACCTACTTACCGTATTATAAGTACGTAATTATGTATATTTAAGGTGCCGTGTTTATACTGTTGTTCCTTTGGTTCAGTGGGTTCAATGTTAAGTAATGTAATGTAAATATAATTTGCGAATTTATGTGTGTTTAAGATATGCGGAAGAAACAAGAATAATAAAGAGTGACCGGCTGAAAACACCAAAGATCGTGGGTTCGATTCCTTTTTTTGAAAAAAGTAGTTTTGTGTCATTATTAAGTAGTAGAGTAGTCATTCATTTAAGCTTTATTCGCAATCCGGATAAAATTTAAAAAAATGTGATAGTTTTGTTTTTGTTTTAGACAAAAATTGTTCTAAACGACGAATAGAATACTTATTTAGAAGGATGTCAGTATTCAGCCTTTATACATACATATATATGACGATAGGTCAGATAAAAGGTTCAATATGAAGTAAATGTGGATGCACCCTTAGAACCAGGAGGGTTCTTAATATTCCGATTTGTAACGAAATGAAAGGGATGTCTTATCCGGGAACACTCGCCATATTATGCCTACGTCACATGCGCCGCTCGCTTCTTGCTGCCTTTAATCTCATCAAAAGGGAAAAGACAGGAAATATGTATTACTTTTATTTCGTTTCAAAGAGCGCTTATGGAGTTTATGTTTCTTAAAATAATATTTAAGTGGTTCTATGACAGATGTTCTAAAATTGTACCATCTTTTAACGGGCTGCAGATGTAAACGAAATGTTTATCTATAACCTAGATGTAACCTAGAAGATATAGGGTTGTCGGTTTTAAAAATACGAAATCCGAAGAAGGCATTGTAAAAGCGAAAAATATCCTTATTTTAAATTGAAGTGTACATTGAACCCCAATTACATATAAAAGTGAAAACCCTAGACTGTTTTATTTTTTATTGATATAAATCAGTCATTAGTCGTAGGTAAGGAAATGTTCCAAATTATATGAAGAAAATTGTACAGGATGACTGGGTATGGGACGTCTAAATTGAATTTAAAAAGGACTGATTGGGAAGCGATTAAACTATCCTCTTTCAATTTACTTTTATATCAGCCGTTTGTCATCGACGGACAGTAGTAGATCAAAATCATTTATACTATTGATCTACTGAAGAACAGCTTCAGATTCGCAAATATATATCTAACTCTGATTTTGAATCATGTGGAGTAAACTGACAGGTGCAAATGTCAAGTTTCTATACATTTTGCTTCTATCAAATTGAGTGATAATGTATGGGCATGACACATTAACATAAATAAATAAATAATAAATAAATTGAGACAACATCACATACATTGTCCTGGTCCCAAACTAAGGTTTTCCCTTGTGCTATGGAAACCAGAAACAACGAAGGTATCACAAACACCCAGACCCAGATATCTGTTTCATCAACAAACATTTGTGTCGGCTCGGGAATCGCACCCGCGACCCTTACGTCTCAAACCATTGCGCTAAACGGGTCGTCATTTATCAGTTTACTTCACATGATTAAAAATCAGAGTATAGAAGTGTTAGCCCTACGGAAGGCTAGTCGCGACCCGACGCAGCCGAGTGAAAAATTCACACGAGCCGTGACCTCGGGCGCCGCTCACAAAGACAGACGTCACAGTTGAAACAGTCTGCTTAATGAGTTAATATTTCCAGCCTTAAACTGTGCTTAATACCTTAAAGCACGATGCCCAAAAATGGCCATAGCACGCCCATAAAAAAGATTTTGGTTAAAAATTATGTTTTTAATTATTTTTAATGGTCAACATATTCGTTTTGCCCCTAAAGTCCAGAATAATTTATCACACTAAATAAGTTTTGAATTGACCCCCACTAACACAGGAATCATTATTTTCCTGGAAGTGCAGAGCCGAGTTGCCATTTAAGAGCCAAACGTCAATTAAATCGATTCTTATCGATTAGAGTACGCACCACAACTCAAGGGGGCGGATTTTTAATGATCTAAATAAAATAACCTAAGGACGCGTTATTTTCTTTATTTATTCAAAATATAACAATTAATAACAGCTCATAATTTCCCAAAATGTCAACATGCCAAAAGTCAATAGCAGCCTAACTGCTGTGTTTTTTTCAGTGAGTGAGGGTACCGGAGACTCAGCGGGGGTTTACCATACTTGAGAAATAGGGGAGGTTACCGTCTTTCGCGCTTTTTTATACAGATTCCTTGCTTCACGCTTGCGGGCCAGTATGGCGATGCCAACGGATAGGATACCATGAGGATACTTCATCCGTTGACTACCGTTGGCTACCATTTTGTTTACCACCAGGCTGAATGGAGTCAATAAAAATAAATAAATATCCCAGGACACCAATTAGGTACACAACAAACAATATGAATGCATTTTTTTTAATAATTTGAAACAATCGATATTGATTACTGTTTCATTTATTCAATAGGTATCGATTGTTATATTTGCAGTGGCAACCCCACTTACTTATATTATTTATCTATGCCACTTACAATACGTCAATCGTCATTTTACGTAAATTCACGTTAGCTCTCGAGTTTTGAACTTTTGAAATTGAGTATAATATTTTATTAAGTAAAACAACGAATTGGAATAAAATGGACTCCGGTGATTGATCTAATACTGAAGACCTTGGCTTGAACATGGATTCCGCTCCCGCTTCCTCCGCAACCACTCGCCCGCCATTATCACTGAGGTGCAAAATCTCATTCAAAATGGATTAATTCAGTGGTAATAATTATCGTAATATCTTTTGATTGTTTAACAATTTACAGTGGACAATATGATTGTATATATGGACTTTTATTGCAACAGGTATTAACAAGCGACGACATTAAAGTATTAAGGTATTAACAAGAATTATTCTTGCTGGACAGCAATTTGGAGGTGAAATAAGACAGCCTACTTCTGCAGATCAACAAAGTGCACCAATTGTTGGTCTACCGTCCTCAGGAGATACACACACATGTGTGTATCTCCTGAGGACGGTAGCTTTTACGAAGAAGATCACACACATTGACAAATAACACCTCGTGTGGATGGTATTAGAAAAGATATTACTCGTCAAATTGCACCTCGTGAGGTAAGTTTTTGACTTTATTAAGGTTGCATTTATTTGTGTTGATAAATCTGATCGGAGGTGAGTCGTAGGGTGTTGGCGTGCCTGAGGAGCCTGTATCGATTTAAATTTTTTCTACCATCTTCAACTAAACTCATTCTGGTACACTCCTTAATAATCCCCATTATCGACTACGCTGATGTATGCTACCCCGATCTCACTGAGACCCTGACTAATAAACTTGATCGTCTTCTCAATAACTGCATCCGTTTTATCTTTGGACTTCGAAAATACGATCATGTTTCCGCCTTCCGGGATCACCTCAAATGGCTCCCCATACGTCAGCGTAGGAACTGTCGAATACTTTGTTTTCTCTATAATATTCTCCACAACCCACTTTCACCGTCTTATCTCAAAGACCACTTCCAATTCCTTTGCCAGTCTCATGACCGTTCCCTCCGTTCTTCCGACAATCTTCGTCTCTACACACCGCGACACCACACCTCGTTTGTCACCAACTCTTACACCGTGCAGGCAATACGGCTTTGGAACTTGCTCCCTATTGACATAAAATCCTCAACCAACAAAGATGCTTTCAAAAAAAGGGTTCGTGAGCACTTTTTTTCGATCACTCTCGATAAAATAAGACATAGTTGCTATCTATCTATCTATCTATCTATCTATCTATCTATCTATCTATCTATCTATCTATCTATCTATCTATCTATCTATCTATCTATCTATCTATCTATCTATCTATCTATCTATCTATCTATCTATCTATCTATCTATCTATCTATCTATCTATCTATCTATCTATCTATCTATCTATCTATCTATCTATCTATCTATCTATCTATCTATCTATCTATCTATCTATCTATCTATCTATCTATCTATCTATCTATCTATCTATCTATCTATCTATCTATCTATCTATCTATCTATCTATCTATCTATCTATCTATCTATCTATCTATCTATCTATCTATCTATCTATCTATCTATCTATCTATCTATCTATCTATCTATCTATCTATCTATCTATCTATCTATCTATCTATCTATCTATCTATCTATCTATCTATCTATCTATCTATCTATCTATCTATCTATCTATCTATCTATCTATCTATCTATCTATCTATCTATCTATCTATTTATATATATATCTATATATATCTTATATATCTATTTTATTTTATATATGTATATTTATCTTATTATAAGTATTATTATAATTGTATCTATATTATATAAAGTTAGATTACCACTCACTGACTCACTGACTGATCAGGGCTGTTTTTGGGGTGGTTGCGGGTTTTTTTTGCGGGTTTTTTTTTGACAGCCCTGAGTGTTTTTTTAATCAAAGCAGGTTTTTGTGGTTGAAAAAAAAAAAACAAAATGGCGGCCGTTTTTTGCGATATTCACTTTTTTTTTTTCTATGGAATGATCATGTTTTGAAAAGTGTCTGAGAATCGCCCGTTGGAGTTGTGCGAGTGGAGGGGGAAAAAAGTTGAAAAAACAAAATGGCGGCGCCGCCATCTTGGATTGAAAATTCAATTTCGAGCACTTTTCACGGGATCGTAGCTGGGGGGGGCGCCGCTCGATTTTCAAAATTCTTTTTTGTATCTGTGGCGGACATGTTCTATTTTCAAACGTCAGTTGCATTTTTCCAAAATCCAAGATGGCGCCGCCCCTGGCGGCCATTTTGTTTGGAGAAAAAAATTGGTGTTTTTCAAACGGATTTTGCGGGATGATGGCAACTCTGGAGAGGGTCGGTATGTTCGGACCGTCGGGGGGTAATTTATCAAGGTGTTGCCATGACTGAGAATTTCTACCAAATTCATGGTAGTTTTTGGGCCACGGCCCCGAATGGTAGAAAAAAAAAGTTGCCATGCTTGCGAAATCCGAGTATGCAGTTTGGTAGCTATTCGGACTCGCAATGTCCTCAGGGTAGTTTTTTGGAAAAAACCTGGCAACACTGGAAACGGCGGCGAAAATAAAATTTCGGGTGTCGCTGGCTTTGAGGGGCTCCTGGGACGAGAGTATCATAGACTGGAAAAAAAATAAAAATTGTCTCTGGTGCGCTATATGATGTAGTCTATGGTCAGGGGACGCGCTGTCAAAAAAACAAGATGGCGGACTGGCTGGCGGCCATTTTGTGAAATTTGAAAAATTTTTGGAAATTTCAAAGTGATTTTTTTGACAGATGGCGACACTTGAGGGAGTTTGCATGTATGGGGCGGGTGTGAGTCTCGCTTGCGTGTGTTGCCATGTCGAAAAAAAATTTTGCTTTTTTTGATAGTTTGGACGTCAGGGCCCGAAATAGTGACGAATCGAAATAGCCATTTTTGGGGAAAAATAATCCCAGGAACCCGTCAAATGGGCCAGTCCGAATGACATTTGACCATTTTTAAAAATCTCACCTGGCAACACTGGGAGTGATTGGGAAAAACATTTTCGCGACATGGTCATTTTCGGCGATAGTTATTTGCCCTCTGGTATTATTTAAAAAAAAAATTAAAAATGCCATTTAGTTCCGTTATAGATGTAGTATATGGGAAAAATACGGATTTTTTGAATTTCAAAATGGCGGACGAGTTGGCGGCCATTTTGTAAAAAGATGAGTTTTCAAAAAACTTCAAAGTGATTTTTCGGGCAGATGGCGCCACTTTTTCAACTTTTTTGACTTGACCTTTGTTGTTGGGCTTGACGAGAGCTACGCGATGGTGAAAAAAAAAACTCAAAATTCTTGATATTTCCGGAGAACGACCCCCAAACGTAAAGTGTCAAATTTTCAAGTTCTGAGTATGAGGTCCTGTCAAAAACTGACGTCTAATGTCACTTTTGCCCAATCAGAGCGTCTATGTATATTTGACGTTGAAAAAAAAAGAAAACAAATTTTCGACCTGGTAGGAAGCTGTCCCATACATTTAGTACTGGAGGTGGCTCGGGTGAGGGTTCCTAGGGAGTTGTATGGGGAAATTGAAACTTTCCTACCAAGACCGAGACTAAAGGCGGAGCGCCGCGTAGGGCGAAGCCCGGAGCGGCCACTACCATGTCGGCGCGCCGGAATATGTATGCGGAGCGCCGCGTAGGGCGAAGCCCGGAGCGGCCATTTTATCGTTACATGGAGTGGTAGGACCAAGCGGAGCGCCGCGTAGGGCGTAGCCCGGAGCGGCTATTACATCGATTCCTGCAGTGGGAGAACCAAGCGGAGCGCCGCGTAGGGCGAAGCCCGGAGCGGCCATTCCATCGTTACATCGAGCGGCAGGACCAAGCGGAGCGCCGCGTAGGGCGCAGCCCGGAGCGGCCATTTCAATCGTTCGGTACATTGCGAAAACATAGCAGAGCGCCGCGTCGGGCGCAGCCCGGAGCGGCCTTCTAACTGTATGTATGGACTTTATCATTGTGCTCTATGTAATACTGCAGAGCAATGGCGAAGCGCCGCGTAGGGCGAAGCCCGGAGCGGCCATTTCATCGTTACATCGAGCGGCAGGACCAAGCGGAGCGCCGCGTAGGGCGCAGCCCGGAGCGGCCATTTCATCGTTACATCGAGCGGCAGGACCAAGCGGAGCGCCGCGTAGGGCGCAGCCCGGAGCGGCCATTTCATCGTTACTATTCGAGCGGCAAGAACCAAGCGGAGCGCCGCGTAGGGCGTAGCCCGGAGCGGCCATTTCATCGTTACATCGAGTGGTAGGACCAAGCGGAGCGCCGCGTAGGGCGCAGCCCGGAGCGGCCATTTCATCACAACTATTTTCAACAAAAAACCAAGCGGAGCGCCGCGTTGGGCGTAGCCCAGAGCGGCCATTCATCATAAGTCTTTTCAACAAAACCAAGCAGAGCACCACTCTGGGCGCAACCTGCCCAAGGACACACATTTGATTTATCCTTCCGTTGGCATAAAAAGAACAAGGGCAACGCCGTCACAGACAAAAAACCAACCTATGTAATCTCGCGAGGCCGCAGGCCGAGCTGCGTCTCGCGAGGCCGAAGGCCGAGCTCCGCGGAGGGCGAAGCCCGTAGCGTCGCCGCGCAGGGCGCAGCCCGGAGCGGCCGAGCGTCGCAGACCTAGCTTGAAGGCGCGCCCGCGCAAAGCGCGGGGCGGCAAAAAGCTAGTCTATATTATATAAAGTTAGATTACCACTCACTGACTCACTGACTGATCAGGGCTGTTTTTGGGGTGGTTGCGGGTTTTTTTTGCGGGTTTTTTTTTGACAGCCCTGAGTGTTTTTTTAATCAAAGCAGGTTTTTGTGGTTGAAAAAAAAAAAAACAAAATGGCGGCCGTTTTTTGCGATATTCACTTTTTTTTTTTCTATCGAATGATCATGTTTTGAAAAGTGTCTGAGAATCGCCCGTTGGAGTTGTGCGAGTGGAGGGGGAAAAAAGTTGAAAAAACAAAATGGCGGCGCCGCCATCTTGGATTGAAAATTCAATTTCGACCGTTATTTGACAGATCGTAGCTGGGGGGGGCGCCGCTCGATTTTCAAAATTCTTTTTTGCATCTGTGGCGGACATGTTCTATTTTCAAACGTCAGTTGCGTTTTTCCAAAATCCAAGATGGCGCCGCCCCTGGCGGCCATTTTGTTTGGAGAAAAAAATTGGTGTTTTTCAAACGGATTTTGCGGGATGATGGCAACTCTGGAGAGGGTCGGTATGTTCGGACCGTCGGGGGGTAATTTATCGCAGTGTTGCCACGACTGAGAATTTCTACCAAATTCATGGTAGTTTTTGGGCCACGGCCCCGAATGGTAGAAAAAAAAAGTTGCCATGCTTGCGAAATCCGAGTATGCAGTTTGGTAGCTATTCGGACTCGCAATGTCCTCAGGGTAGTTTTTTGGAAAAAACCTGGCAACACTGGAAACGGCGGCGGAAATAAAATTTCGGGTGTCGCTGGCTTTGAGGGGCTCCTGGGACGAGAGTATCATAGATGGAAAAAAAAGTAAAAATTGTCTCTGGTGCGCTATATGATGTAGTCTATGGTCAGGGGACGCGCTGTCAAAAAAACAAGATGGCGGACGGGCTGGCGGCCATTTTGTGAATTTGAAAAATTTTTGGAAATTTCAAAGTGATTTTTTTGACAGATGGCGACACTTGAGGGAGTTTGCATGTATGGGCGGGTGTGAGTCTCGCTTGCGTGTGTTGCCATGTCGAAAAAAATTTTTGCTTTTTTTGATAGTTTGGGCGTCAGGGCCCAAAATAGTGACGAATCGAAATAGCCGTTTTTGGGAGAAAATAATCCCAGGAGGCCGTCAAATGGGCCAGTCCGAATGACATTTGACCATTTTTAAAAATGTCACCTGGCAACACTGGGAGTGATTGGGAAAAACATTTTCGCGACATGGTCATTTTCGGCGATAGTTATTTGCCCTCTGGTATTATTTAAAAAAAAAATTAAAAATGCCATTCGGTCCTGTAATAGATGTAGTATATGGGAAAAATACGGATTTTTTGAATTTCAAAATGGCGGACGAGTTGGCGGCCATTTTGTAAAAAGATGAGTTTTCAAAAAACTTCAAAGTGATTTTTCGGGCAGATGGCGCCACTTTTTCAACTTTTTTGACATGACCTTTGTTGTTGGGCTTGACAAGAGCTACGCGATGGTGAAAAAAAAAACTCAAAATTCTTGATATTTTCGGAGAACGACCCCAAAACGTAAAGTGTCAAATTTTCAATTTCTGAGTATGAGGTCCTGTCAAAAACTGACGTTTGATGTCACTTTTGCCCAATCAGAGCGTCTATGTGTAGTTGACGTTGAAAAAAAAAGAAAACAAAATTTCGACCTGGTAGGAAGCTGTCCCATACATTTAGTACTGGAGTTGGCTCGAGTGAGGGTTCCTAGGGAGTTGTATGGGGAAATTGAAACTTTCCTACCAAGACCGGGACCAAAGGCGGAGCGCCGCGTAGGGCGAAGCCCGGAGCGGCCTACTCATGTCGGCGCGCCGGAAAATGTATGCGGAGCGCCGCGTAGGGCGAAGCCCGGAGCGGCTATTTACATCGATTACATGTACTGGGTAGAACCAAGCGGAGCGCCGCGTAGGGCGTAGCCCGGAGCGGCTATTACATCGATTACATGCAGCTGGGAGAACCAAGCGGAGCGCCGCGTAGGGCGAAGCCCGGAGCGGCCATTTCAATCATTCGGTACATTGCGAAAACATAGCAGAGCGCCGCGTCGGGCGCAGCCCGGAGCGGCCTTCTAACTGTATGTATGGACTTTATCATTGTGCTCTATGTAATACTGCAGAGCAATGGCGAAGCGCCGCGTAGGGCGCAGCCCGGAGCGGCCATTTCATCGTTACATCGAGCGGCAGGACCAAGCGGAGCGCCGCGTAGGGCGCAGCCCGGAGCGGCCATTTCATCGTTACATAGAGCGACAGACCAAGCGGAGCGCCGCGTAGGGCGTAGCCCGGAGCGGCCATTTCATCGTTACATCGAGCGGCAGACCAAGCGGAGCGCCGCGTAGGGCGTAGCCCGGAGCGGCCATTTCATCGTTACATCGAGCGGCAGGACCAAGCGGAGCGCCGCGTAGGGCGTAGCCCGGAGCGGCCATTTCATCGTTACATCGAGCAGCAGGACCAAGCGGAGCGCCGCGTAGGGCGTAGCCCGGAGCGGCCATTTCATCGTTACATCGAGTGGTAGGACCAAGCGGAGCGCCGCGTAGGGCGCAGCCCGGAGCGGCCATTTCATCACAACTATTTTCAACAAAAAACCAAGCGGAGCGCCGCGTTGGGCGTAGCCCAGAGCGGCCATTCATCATAAGTCTTTTCAACAAAATCAAGCAGAGCGCCACTCGGGGCGCAACCTGCCCAAGGACACACATTTGATTTATCCTTCGTTGGCATAAAAAGAACAAGGGCAACGCCCGTCACAGACAGAACAACGCCACTATGTAATCTCGCGAGGCCGCAGGCCGAGCTGCGTCTCGCGAGGCCGAAGGCCGAGCTCCGCGGAGGGCGAAGCCCGTAGCGTCGCCGCGCAGGGCGCAGCCCGGAGCGGCCGAGCGTCGCAGACCTAGCTTGAAGGCGCGCCCGCGCAAAGCGCGGGGCGGCAAAAAGCTAGTCTATATAATATAAAGCTCGATTACCACTGACTCACTCACTGATCAGGGCTGTTTTGCGGTATGTTTGGGTTTATTTTTGCGGGAAATGTTTTGACAACCCTAAGTGTTTTTTTAATCAATCCAGGTTTTTGACATTTAAAGAAAAAAAAAACAAAATGGCGGCCGTTTTTGCGACATCAACTTTTTTGTTACGGCAGTTATTCGAGATGTGAAAAGTGTCTCAGAATCACCCTTTGCTATTATGTACATGACAAGGAAAAAAAAGTTGAAAAAACAAAATGGCCGCGCCGCCATCTTGGATTGAAAATTTGATTTTGAGCACTTTTCACGGGATCGTAGCTGAGGGGGGTGCCGTTCGATTTTCAAATTTCTTTTTTGTATCTGTGGCGTACATGTTCTACTTTCAAACGTAATTTGCGATTTTTCAAAATCCAAGATGGCGCCGCTCCTGGCGGCCATTTTGTTTGGAGAAAAAAAAGTGCACTTTTCAAACGAATTTTGCGAGGGTGATGGCAACACTGGAGAGATTTGAAAATGTTCCGAGCGGCGGTGGGTAATTTATCACAGTATTGCCACGACTGAGAATTTCTACCAAATTCATGGTAGTTTTTGGGCCACGGCCCCGAATGGTAGAAAAAAAAGTTGCCATGTTTGCAAAATCCGAGTATGCAGTTTTGTAGTCATTGGCCTCGCAATGTCCTCAGGATAGTTTTTTGGAAAAATACTGGCAACACTGGAAATGGCGGCGGAAATAAATTTTCGGGTGTCGCTGACTTCTAGAGGTTCCTTGGACGAGGGTATCATAGATGGAAAAAAAATAAAAATTGTCTCTGATAGGTTATGCTATGTAGTATATGGGAAAAATACGCGCTGTCAAAAAAACAAGATGGCGGACGAGCTGGCGGCCATCTTGTGAAATCGTATTTTTTTGAAAATTTTCAAAGTGATTTTTTTGACTGATGGCGACACTTGAGAAAGTTTGCATGTATGAGGCAGGTGTGAGTCTTGCTTACATGTGTTGCCATGTCGAAAAACATTTTTGCGTTTTTTGATAGTTTAGGCGTCAGGGCCCAAAATAGTAAAAAAAATAAAAATTGATTTCCAGGAAAAGTAAACACATCAAACCTTTTGTTGAGTTAGTCTAAATGACATTAGGTCATTTTTAACAAAATCATCTGGCAACACTGGGAGATATTGAGAAAAATGTTTTTTTGACATGGTCATTTTTGAGAGGTTCCTTGGGGAACCAGTATTATTTTAGAAAAAAAATTAAAACGCCATTCAAAGCGATATATGATGTAGTATATGGGAAAAATATGGGTTGTCAAAAAATCAAGATGGCGGACGAGTTGGCGGCCATTTTGTAAAAAAAAGGAGATTTGAAAAAAATCAAAGTTGTTTATCGACCAGATGGCGCTACTTGGGGAACTCATGATGTATGACGCGAACGAGTGTCTTTCTAAGGTGTGTTGCCATGTTCAAAAATATTTTCATAATTTTAAATAAGTTTCGAGACTTGGTCAAAAAATAAAAAAAAATAAAATGACAGTTGTTGGGGAAAAAAAGTACATGAAGGCTTGAATTTAGGTATTTGAAATCCCTTTTGTCCATTTTTACTAAAATTAACTGGCAACACTGGGAGCAGCGTCCAAAAGAAAATTTTGACAGGGGCATTTTTGAGAGGTTCCTTGGGCGAGCAGTATTATCTCAGAGAAAAAGTAAAAACGTGGTTCGACGCGGTATATGTTGTAGAATATGGGAAAAATATGGGTTGTTGAAAAAACAAGATGGCGGACGAGCTGGCGGCCATTTTGTAAATGTTGAGTTTTTTCGCACTTAAAAACCGATTTTTCGGGCAGTTGGCGCCACTTGACGAGAATCGTTGTTATAATCTTTATGGTAGGTATTAACAAGAGCTACAAAATGGTAGAAAAAAAAAACTTCATCCTCAAGGAAAATTTTAAGATTTAGTACAAAACTTGTGTAAAATGTACGTAAAATTGTAAATACTCAACGTCTGTGTATTGTGCCCTGTCAAAAAGTGACATGTATTGTCATTCTCAACCAACCAGAGCATTTAAAAAAACATGCGACGAAAACAAAAAAGAAAATTTTTTTTTTCCCCTCTACTACGAAATTTTCCCATACATTTTGTACTGAAGTCGGCTGAACCCTACACATAGGTACCAGCCAGAAGAATTATTATGAAAATATGCGATGGAGATACAAAATATTAGGGTTATGGGAGAGATGGCAACTAAACCGGGACTATGGAAGGGAATTGAGTTGAGTTGATATTGATGATACAACGGGTCGCCTGCTTTATCGACCTTCTGTCTTAAGTTTTTACGTAATTCTCAAACCTAACAACTTACAGTGACCATATCATATTGAGGAACTATAAAGATTCAATAACATACAAAACTAAAAAACTCAAGAAAATTTAGAGTTTCAAACGAAACCACTTATGTAAAATCAATGAGAAGAACCGCAAATATAACTTGGTAATTTCATATATTTATATAGTATTACCACAATATTTATGCGCTTAGTGTAACTAAAAATTTAAATTAAGTTGAATCAAAATTTCATAAAGCAATTTTATCACTTGTGCTTGTTAGCACTACCTACTGACATTAACGTTACGATTATGAACTTTGAATCGCTTAGCCAGCTCAGCGTAGGCATCAAGTGTGGGCTTATATGGAGCTTAAATGGAAAAAATCTAAATACTCGACACAAGCCCCGAACACTGAGCGAAGCGCCGCGTAGGGCGAAGCCCGGAGCGGCCATTTCATCACGAGTTTTCTTCACAAACCCATGCGAAGCGCCGCGTAGGGCGAAGCCCGGAGCGGCAAATACATCGATTGTTGCACCGGGAGAATCCCGCAACGGCCATTTCATCATATCATACAGCGGCAGAGCCAAGCGGAGCGCCGCGTAGGGCGAAGCCCGGAGCGGCCATTTCTATCACTCGTTATATTGCAAGAATATAGCAGAGCGCCGCGTCGGGCGCAGCCCGGAGCGGCCTTCTAACTGTACATATGGACTTTTTCATCGTGTTCAACGTAACATTGCGGAGCAAAGGCGAAGTGCCGCGTAGGGCGAAGCCCGGAGCGGCCACTTTCATATGGGTGCGACGAAAAATGAATGCGGAGCGCCGCGTAGGTCGAAGCCCGGAGCGGCCATTCCATTACAAGTTTGAACTTCAAAACCAAGTGGAGCGTTGTGAAGGGCGAAGCCTGGAGTGGCCATTTCAACCTGACTTTCAGGGGCAGTACCAAGCAGAGTGCCGCGTAGGGCGAAGCCCGGAGCGGCCATTTAAATCACTTGGTGTGTTGCGAGAATATAGCAGAGCGCCGCGTCGGGCGCAGCCCGGAGCGGCCTCCTAACAGTATGTATAGACTTTTTCATTGTGCTCTATGCAAAATCTAGAAGCAAAGCGAAGCGCCGCGTAGGTCTAGGGTCCTAACAGTATGTATAGACTTTTTCATTGTGCTCTATGCAACATCTAGAAGCAAAGGCGAAGCGCCGCGTAGGGCGAAGCCCGGAGCGGCCATTCACCCCAAGCACGACATATCAATCTAAGCGGAGCGCCATTAATAGACACACGACGCATGACATTAAGCGGAGCGGCTTTCATCGGTTAGATAGACGGGCAGAACCAAGCAGAGCGCCCGCGTAGGGCGAAGCCCGAGCGGCCATTTCTTGTAAGTTTCATACGCAGAACCAAGCGTAGCACCGCGTAGGGCGAAGCCCGGAGCGTCCATTTCATCGAAAGTTACACATGCAAAACCGAGCGGAGCGCGCGAAGGCGTAGCCCGAAGCGGCTACTTATTTCATCTCAAGTTTATTAAACATAATAACCAACCGGTGCGCCGCGTAGGGCGAAGCCCGGAGCGGCCATCCATCTCAAGTTTATTAAACACTAGCGGCCGCCCGCGACTTCGTCCGCGTGGAAAAGTAACTTTTTACCCCCTTTTTTACCCCTTACAACCCCCTTTTCGCAATAAAAAGTAGCCTATGTTCTTTCTCAGGGTCTAGACCATCTGTATACCAAATTTCATTTAAATCCGTTCAGTAGTTTTGGCGTGAAAGAGTAACAGACAGACAGACAGACAGACAGACAGACAGACAGACAGACAGACAGACAGACAGACAGACAGACAGAGTTACTTTCGCATTTATAATATTAGTATGGATAAAAACCAACCGGTGCGCCGCGTAGGGCGAAGCCCGGAGCGGCCATCCATCACAAGGCTTATGGACAAAACCAAACGGAGCGCCGCGTAGGGCGCAGCCCGGAGCGGCCATTTCATCACAAGGCTTATCGACAAACTAAGAGGAGCGCCGCGTAGGGCGCAACCGTCCCAAGATCATACATTTCATTTATCTTTCCGTTGGCAAAAAAGTATAAGAGCAGCCGTGACAGACAGAGAACCGCCCCGTGTATCTTCGCGAGGCCGCAGGCCGAGCTGCGTCTCGCGAGGCCGAAGGCCGAGCTCCGCGGAGGGCGAAGCCCGTAGCGTCGCCGCGCAGGGCGCAGCCCGTAGCGGCTAAGCGTCGCAGACCTAGCTTGAAGGCGCACCCGCGCAAAGCGCGGGGCGGCAAAAAGCTAGTTTAGGTTTATACGTTTGTCTATAGTTACAGGTATTTATATTATATTAAATTATTATAAGTAGTACATCACCATTCTTTAATTAATCTGTGGATTGCATTAAAACTTAAAGTCCTCCTTTCGCCGCACCATTGTACTTTCTGCTTGACCCAAAGGTTGACTGGTAGAGAATGTCTCTTGGCATTAAGTTCGCCTATTGTACGAAGTTTTGTGCAATAAAGTTTTAAATAAATAAATAAATAAATAAATCGGTGTTGATCTTGATCAACAGTAATAATACAGGTTGTGCAGCAATACAACAATACTGTTGCAATTGTATTGTAGGCCGTCAAACTGTGGGATGCTGTACCCACGTCTTGTCGGTGATCTGGTATTTGGGATGGGCTCGTCATGAAAGTAATATAGCAGTACCTGCGCAATTTCTGGATGACGTCTTAATTGTTTATGACGATGAATAAAGAACGTTTTTTAAATGAAATTCCGACTTTTACTTATCTGATGATTACCTCACAACAATAATTACATTATATACTATATTTTACGCATAAAATTATTGGTGTGCGCTTTTCAGCCAAAACTATTCTGAGCTTTGGGCATTCCCCTTTGCGGAAACATTTTCATTCATCAACATTGTACGCTAAATGTCTGTATAAGTACCTAGATTTTGTTCTGTTGAGCAAAGTTGTTTGATCCGGCTCGAAGGACCAAAATGATAGCTACTAATGCGGTGGACTATATAATAAATGGGTGCGAGTATGATGAAAACGCCAGCTTGAATATCAGGTATTATAATTAGGCATTTATCACAGTAGGAAAACAGATCAGTAACCGCAAGACAGCGCGAAGAGTCTAAGATGACAAAAAACCACCATGAATAAAATCATTCATCAATCAAGCATAATTTAACGATTTTTGAAACAAAGTTGATCCTTATGGTTAAATACGATAATCAGTAAATTTAGGTGTGCGTTAAGGGGTAAATGCGACGTTTACAAATGTAATACTCGTATGTACTAGTGACGTCAGTACATTCAATAAAAGGGGCCGTCAACAACGATGAATATTTCACTAAGCCGTAAACTTGTGGGATGTTGCCGTAAAATTATAGGTTCTCGTATGATGCAGTTAAAACAAAACGTTAAAAGAGAATAACTATGCCCTCACACGCTCATCCCATCGCAGCATGTTATCAGTATCCATTCCGGTTGCGTTTTAAGCTATAAGCTATTGCTTTGAAACCCAGGATAAGCTTGGACCATGGCTCATGCTCCCTGAGTGAAAATGCCACTGAGCCCATTGCACTGCTGCGGCACACATGCAGGACAAGGAACAATAAGTATTTGTTCGGTTCCGCAATATTTGTCCCATTTATTCCGAATTGTAATTTAATGTGCATGTGTGTCTTTTGCTGCCATAAACGATTTATCTATCTATCATGGTCCATCATCATCCAGGATGTAATGAGGCTGGATGGCGTTCTGGATCATGATTCAGTGATTCTGGTAACTACCACGAAGCGATTGCCACTTGACCTTCGCAATCCTTAAATAATGGAATTGGACCAACTGAATCACGTCAACAGAACAATCCAACAATTATTGTGGGTATTCACAATTATGAGAAACTTTCGAGACGAGTTAATAGTATACCGTTTGTCCCAGACATCACTCGTCGGTTCCTAAACAAACACTTCATTTTGTTTATGGACGACGTCGGAAAACTCACCGTGGTCATTCTCCTTTAATTAAATCCGTTTGTTTAAGCAGTTGTTTTATGCAGGATCATGTTTTCTTGATAACTTAAATAATACATTAACAAAGGAGATTGACCATTTTTGTATGAACGTTGGACCAAGTGCTGCCCAGGATTAAGACACAGTGTTGCTTAGACTAATAATAGTCTGTCACCCAAAGGGACTTCAGAAGACTCCGAGGAATATTGAGATTTTTATTTTTTTTATTTGCATGTCAAATAATATAAACAGGCAGCAGATGAAAGTAATTGGCCACTGCGCTTCCACTATGTAAATAAAAGCCACAGACAAACAAACTAAAATCTAAATGCTATCTTACCTGGAGGTTGCCACAGCATGCAATGTGAACCGTATTATATGATCGACGGAAATGAAAAACTAAGACCGGACAAAGAAAATTTACGTAAGTCAACTACATAATTGGTTATTTACAGTTCAAATCATCGGCACTAGTTTACTCAGTGGGGTCGGCCTGACAAAGTTGTCCTCGCTCCATCGACGCCGTTTACGACATAATCGTGAATTTGCTTTATCGCCCATTTGAGGCCACTTCGCCCACATACCCCCCTCCCCCTCCTCCGGTCAGCTCGGGATGATTGAAATCCTGTACTTTCGTAGAGGCCATGTTTTCCAGATTGCCACTCACCGCCTTAACTATCGCAGATGAAGGCTACTTACTGTTTATTGCGTTAAAGACGTTATGATTAGGTGGTTATTTTATGAAACAGGAAGGCAAACAAGCAAGCCGGTCACCTGATGGTAAGTGTTCTTCGCCGCCCATAGCCTGCTATGAAACCTGCTATGAAAATATAGGTACCTTAACTACAAATAAGGGAAAAAAGTACAGTTGTTTCAAAAACTATTGATAGAACTGATCATTTATATTGTTGACATACATAACTTGCAATTTAAAATGCTGACGAAACCCGTTTATTATTTCCTCAAAGTCCCAAACTGTAATCTCCGCCGACTTGACAAAGACCAATGAAATGGAATGCAAATCGGTCGCGTCCAGCGTCTCTAATCTTGCTGGCGCATCTGATTAGCTGACAAGTTAATATTCATCAGCTAGGTCAACTGAACGCAGACATGCAGCCTCACACCAATGTATACAAAACTGTTCTTTTTTTATTGTCTTTCATCTTACTTTCATAAACATTAGGTTGAATATCAATTGAGGAAATTTCAATTTTCAACAAGTAAAGATGAATATAGCCATAGAGCGAAGGTAACCAAAAGTACAGTAGATTGAACAGGTCATAGATTCAAATCCCAGGACGCAGTTCTAAATATTTTAAATCTACGGGGTATTTTTTGTGAAAGGTGGCAAACAGATCATTTGATGGTAAACGATAGTTGCCGCCGCCCATAAACATCCGCAACACCAGTGAACTCAAAAGTGCGCTGCCAACCTATTATCCCCGTTGCCCCCCGCTTCTCTGTATATGTGTGAACATTTAAATCCCTTTAACCAAGTCTTCTACCAACCATTCTGTACAACATCTAAATACGTGTTTAGATCGTGTCTACGGCCTGCTGCTTAGAAGGCAATTGGTATTATCCACTGGGCTATCACTGTTGCGTCGGGGCATCACTAAACTAAAGTGCAATTGGCGAGTTTAACGACTACATACGTAAACAAAACCTAGGTACACAACATGCGCATATGAAATTTCTCAGTCTGAGCAAACATTCGTGTCTCAATACTAAAATTAAAGTGCTGGTACACACGGGGCAATGGGTCTCTATTGTTAATAGTGATTGGATTTAGGCGTGTAATATTTCGCGCAGCTGTATTGTCACACCGCGTGATGTTGCTTGAAACATCTGCCACATATTTAAAGGCCTATGATGATGATTGACGAATTCTTAGTGGACGACGGTGCTTATTTTTATTGAAATTTGGTTTCATACTAAACTCTGCAGTAGAAAAGAAGTCTACGATGGAACAGGCTTACCGAGAAGTACCCTATTTACTCTAGTTAAAAAAATGTTGTACGCATTATAACCGATAATTACCGGTACCGGTAATTTTTACGTAAAATGTACGTAGCATGTTAACTTTCGATTTATAGTAGTCTCTGGTTTTGATTGTAGACTGTAGGTGGAATTATTAGTTGCATAAGCATAAAATAATGTGTAATTATTTTGTGCTACGGCCTTTAAAACTGGTAAATGGGTCATTAGCTACAGTTTTATAGCTATCATAAACCTGCATAACCCTATGCGGTCACTAAAGCCATAGCTTTTCCCTTTTCCGAATGTAAATCTTAGGAAATTTGTCATTATTTTAGTGAGTTTAGCGTAATCCCCTAATGGTCATCGGCCTAACATGTAAATTCCTAACCCTTTTATAGTGGAAATTAACATCAGGGTTTGGGACTACACTTTATGAGTATATCTCTCTAAGCCGAGTCACTATATCTTCCTAAGCCGGGGGTTAAACAGTTTACAAGAGCGGAGTTACATACACCCATAAATACATATTTATGTCTTTGACATATAGATATGTTTATGTCAGCGATAACTTTGGCAGCTGTAAACTTGAGATTATAAATATTCATACATCATAGTAGAGGAGCTGGGAAAAAATACAATTCTATATACTAAAGCTTGTAGGAAAAATGTTGTAATTATTTGTATTTATTTATTCTTAAACAATTTACATTGTGTTAGAAATCATACATTTATCAATAAGGACATTATAAATAATAATTGCAAGAAAATCTAATTGAAAATTATTTAATTTTATGCACAAGTCACAATAAAAATAAAATAAAATAATGTCCTCATAAAACTCATAGAAAATCAACTGTAAAAATATATGTGAATTCAAATACAGGCACATAAATATCTGCATATTTCTACCACTAGCTCAGCGATGAGGAAAAACACCGTAAATAAACCTGCACGTTTCATATAGTTTCTTAAGCGGAGGATACCCAAAATTAAGAGAGCATGATTGTGAACATTAACTATGATCTAGTTGGTATATTTCTCCTGCCTAATAGTTGCAAAAATGTCAGACGTCAGTCGGCTCATATCGCTTTAACGACTACCCACCATACCACGTTTTACTTCAAAATCCTGATTGATATACCAAAATGATAATGACTTCAAATTTATAGTCATGCCCCTCCTCCTGAGATGTCATGTGAGCCTCATTGGTTCATCCCTGGCAATGACACGTTCTGTTCTGCCTCCAACTCGCGCATCTGTGTGCCAACTCGCACTAATGCCGCGTATTTCAACTAACAACTAAATGTAGCCTTTTAGCGGCGCCCTCCTGTACTAGAGCTTTGTATGGGCGTAAGCTCCACCGTTTATCTCTGGCGGTGACACGCGCTTGCCGACGCCGCGCACACAGATGCTGAACGATTTAACTCCCAACAACAGAAGTTTGACTCATCAAAAATTTGTTCAAATTCTTGGAATGTTTTGTCGAGCGAATTAATTTTGAAGTTCGGTTTACCTCACGTTTAAGTTTAATCAAGTCTGCTCGAATAAAAGCTCTATTATTTCTCTTAGTTGAAGATTAATTTGTGGTTTTGCAGGTCAATTTATTCGTTATTTAGACTTCTTAAATCAGCTTATAGAGCGACAAGAATGTCGTGAAAACCTAAAAGAGGATCTCCTGCATAATGTTGTACTTTATTCATTGTAATTAGTTTTAAATTATTATTTTAGTTTGCATGCTGTTGTTGACGGCTGAATAGGTGGTCATTTATGTATATTATTGTCATCAACTGTATACCCAATTCAAAAGCAAATAAACGGTTTCTATTTCTATTTCTCCTAAAAGTAATACAGGGAGATACAGTCAGCTACAAATCAGGTTAACACAACTTGTCAAATATCCTCAATTGATATACAACCTAATATGTATGAGATGAGAGTCGATTCTCGATAGTAGTAGTCGATACTTTGATGTGTGACTGTACGTACATATTATGTTGTGTTAAATAATCAATCATTTAAGAAAAATATAGATTAAAAAATGACAATAATAGTAAATAGTGCAAGAATCCTCAACAGTGTAGTTAGACAGAATCACCAATACGCCATCGCAATCGAAATCGAATGAAATAACCAATCACAAGCGGCGCAATAAAGACCACTTGTAAAGGAACGAACCGGCGCGTCCCGGCATTCCGGGAAAGCAAACGGTCAGAGCAAATGGCCAGTCTTTATGGGACGCGGGTCTTTATTGGGACACAGGGACATTCGCGTTGTAGGTGAGAGGAACTCATAAAAGGCTTTAGGGACGGAATTGTCAATTGTAGCTAAAATTTGGAAAAAAGATAGTACCACTCCGGGCCGGCGCACGCGACGCGTCGCTACTCACGTCGTTCTATAATTTCCGTGCGCGCGTTGCCGTTCCAATTTGTTTTAATTTCGATTAAGTATTACAATAATAATTTGTCCTATCTTGTTGACCTAACCGCAAGACGGATCACCTGATAAAAAGCAATTGATGCCGCCTTTGCACACCCAACAATAGTAGAGTCACAAGTGCGTTATCAACCTTTCAACTCCCCTTTCCCGATTGGGCTTCCCTTGACAAAATATTGAGCAAACCTTTGTGTCTTTATTATTTATTACTAGCTGTTCCCCGCGGTGTTACCCGCGGGTTATTAATGTAAAAGTAAATAGTCTTTTAACATTTAAAATAAACACTATTCATATTCTACTGCATTTGTTATTTTGCAGTGTCAGCTAATACCATACAAATTAGTATTGAAATAGCTAAAAAAATTTTTGTTGAAGTAATCCCTATTGTAGGACTGACGAAACACATACACCGGCAATCTTTTTAGAGCGCTACGTAGCAGCTATACCACACCTACTAAAAGGCATTTAAGTCCCATATAGACGCCGATACGCTCACGAGGGCCTAAGTCGCGGAATGACGCCATTCACGCTCAAACGTCGGGACCGAAACAAGCTGCATACAGGTGTCTCAAGTGCGGCTTATAGAGCCTCAGGTAACAGCCGACAGACTTGAACGAAGACTGAAATGATTCATCATGGGGACCGAACCCAAGGAGCAGTATTACAAGACTGCAAAATTGCAATTATCACAGATGATACTTATTCTATTGCCGCTATAATAAAAACACAAAATAAAAATACTTAGGCATCCATTCAAGAAGCGATATTAAGACAGTAATAATAGGTAGGCATAACTAAAGTAAATAAATAAATTGAGGCAAAATCACATAACTTGTCTTGGTTCCTTGCGAAGGTTTTCGCATCCGCATCCGCAACTACAATCCCCAAACCCAACAATATCTGTTTAATCCACAAGCAATCGTTGTGCGTAGATATATTAGTGTGTGGGAAAAATAGTAACTTTCTAGTAAAATTAGTAGTTTCCAATCACGCACTTCTGGGACCCATTAGTTCGGTGGTGAGGGAAAACGTGTAGAATTTTCAGAAAAGCGACCAACACTAACACAAATCGTTTGGTTAGGGCATAACAGCCCCATTATAAGCAGGTAACAACGACCGGCAAATAAATATAATTCCAAACGTTAGTTGCAGAACGCGCTATGAAAATCTACGTAGTGATGTATATAATTGTCAAGCAACTTTCGATAATCAGAATAACTTTCGTGTGAGATTTTTATTTTTTTAAAGGACTTAATATGTGTTGTCTTTATGTGAATAAAGCTTTCGAAAACCTTGGATGAATGGGGATCAAACTAACAAAGACAATAAGAACCAAATGTTGATGATATCCAACTCACACAGAGAGAAAGAGCTTGTTGTGACAAGGCTTAACCTAATCAAACTTTCTTTTAAAATCTTTTGCCATTAGCTCTTTGATTTTCTGGACCTTTCGCCGGCCGCTCGCTCGGTTGACTCGTTTTTGGCCCACCAGTTATTTAATTTTTTTTAGACGTATAGGTTGGTCATAAAAAAGTATCAAATTAGATCGTTCTACCATCGACAGAAAGCTGCGTGATATGACCGCACACCCCGGCTCGCGCCAGAACCGCGTTAAAAATGTAACAATTCCGCTGAAACGGAAGCCGCGCTTTCATTCCTACCAACCGTTACACGTATATGTCAACATGTGTACTAAACCGTTTTTCTACCAATATACACAGTTAAATTTTAGTAGTTTTAATCACGAAGCCCTCATTATAGGTAACACGAATAAAACCCCTTTAGCGTGTTAGATCATCAAAACAAGCAAAATAAACATCAGCTGTTTCATAAAATACTTATTACCTGGTTTTTGTATGGAGTATTTATAGAGCTTCGAGATTAAAACAACTCAAATTTAAAGTGGTAGAAAGGTTCAGGTAGGTATGTACAATGTACATATTTATTAAAGAAAATCGGGTACGCGTCAAAGAGAATTAATTACCTTTTATTTTCTATTTAGACAGTTAACGGAGATCGATGCCTTTATTGGTCTGAGCGGACTAATTAGAAATCGTAGAAAGAAATCTATCGTAAAGTTCCAGACAGACAGACGTTGATGAAGACACAACACACTTAAGAGGAGTAAAAAAAGACAGACCCACACGCTCCTGCACTTAAACAACGAAATAAAAGGTTTAATTTGGTCTAGAAGCACTACCTATATTATACCTATCTTTTGCAATGTTTAGGTATTCCTCTTAGTTAGTATCTACGGTATAAGTTCTCATGTTTTCCTAATGGTCTTTATTTTGTGTATTTGTTTTAGAAATATGAGTTTGTTTTTTTTTTAAACTTTCCCGGTTCCTATTAGGTATCATAAACACAGATCCAAAACAAAAATCTGTATGTATTTTTATAAGATAGTCGACAGACGATACCTGTAGCGATTGCACTCAGTGGTCAATAACGTGCCTTCCTTTCGGGAAGATCGTGGTTCGATTCTGAGCATACCTACAACTCTGGATTATTCAAAACTATGTGTACATTTCGACCATTACTTAGCTCGGCGATGAGGGAAAAGAACGTGAGGGAAACTGCACGTTTCTAATAGTGATTGTTATAGTTGCCAGGCTGGAAGGCGTATTTGGTAGTGACCCTGCCTCGTACGCCAAAGGTCGTGCGTTCGATCCCCACCCTGGACAAACATTTGTGTGATGAATAATTGAGTCAGGTCAATGTAGTTGATGTGTGAATAAATATAAAAAAATGTTTATTTATTTATTTTATCACAAAGAAGTCACTTTTATCACTGAATTACGTAGTGCATCTATAGAAGTGTTTCCTTCGTCTGCGGCTGTTAAGTCCGCAGTAAAGCTATAACGGCGCACTTATCGCCATCCTCGCAACTGGGTTAGAGCTATTTTAATTGATTCCAGCGCTGGTGACGTCACGGCTCAAGTTGCATGCGTTCCTACGCGTGCGTGGATGAAGCAATGATAAGATTTGCGTTTTATACTCACGCCTTAGTGGCGAGGAAAAATGTTCGGAAGAGAAAACTAAGTAAGCGTTAAGTCTTTAGTTTTTTTTCTTCTTCAATAAGTTGTAAATGAATATATAACAAAAATGAATATTACCAGGCAATAATGAATGGCACAGCTGACTTTTATTTTGCTTATTTTGATGATGTAAAGGGCTAAAGGGCGTTATTCGTGTTAGGTACCTATTTATGAGCGTTTTGGAATTAAAACGACTAAAATTTTAACTGTGAGATATTTTTACTTTTGCTATAGAAATTCTTTGCAAATTGTTCTTAAGGAAATAATGCACTTAAAAAAACATTCCGGGTGGCTATTCTAAAATGTAGAAGGTTGGGGGTTCGAGTCCCAACTGAATCCTACGATGATTTTTTTAAGTGCATTATGACTAGTGGCTCGCCTTTTAGTGCTGTTTTCGTAATAGTCGTAAGTAAATCTTTGCTAATAGATGGCGTTGGGCGCCGATTACATCGCGGCAGTGTTTCATCTTTTCGGGCTGCATAATATATGCCTAGGTTTTTATAGACGTTATCACTTTATAAAATTAGTATTATGATGATGCCACTATCACAGCTTCATTAATGCATGCTCACAACCTTAAATCCGTATTGATATAAACGGCCGCAATCCTGTTGTAACAGGGTAATCCGGGCCGAAGTCCCGGGCACCGGGCAATTAGGCAAAATTAACGCGCCGCAGGACATTACGACTCGGGCCGGGTCGGGTGCGCCGGCGCGCCGATTGTGGTTGTGACGTCATCGTCATAATAATTTTTCATTGCTTCGTGATCTCAGTAGTGCAGTGGCTGGTTGGACGCACTTTGAAGCGACGAGCTGTGCAAAAGTGCCCAGATTCGACTCCCGGGTTGGAACAAAATATTTGTCATACCCTTTAAAGTGTAGTATATTTTTTAGTAAGATAGATAGATAGATACTCTTTATTGCACAACACATTACAGAACTTAATGCTAATAGTAATTTACAAATACAATATCGGCGGCCTTATCGCTAATAGTGATAAGGATAGTAAGATATTCTTTTATTTCAAATTAGCGTATTTTTCTACGCGCGTATACGGTCGTTTCTGTATACGCTGTTACACGCGCGCAAAAATTTTCCCCAAAAGTGGGAAAACCAGATTTCCCTACTTTTGAGAGTTCGACGTTATTTTACTATGAGATGATGAGACATTAAAACTAACCATGATTCAGATAGTCTAAAAGGGAACTAACTAACTAGTCTATTGTAAATATCAGGCGCGTCATTGTAAATGCCAGACTCGTCAAAGGCATTACTTCCACTACTGTGGGTAAACGAAGCGTGATTTTTGGGCGGGACAGCTCGGCGTAAGTGGGAGTAATTAATTGGCGCGATTGCTCAGCCACGCTGCGCGCGCGCCACAAAGCGTGCGCTCTACCACTTGTTAGGGATGCAAGCACTTTGTGCCGTCATCGATGAAATGGGTAACAAGCTGAAAAGTAAGGATTACCAGACTGCATTTGAGTATCTCTCACTTACTTTATATGCTTACTTAAACTGTGGGAGAGCCACGCTTCGGCATGAATGGGCTGCCTTGACCGGAATGACACGGAATCACAGAAGCCAGCGTGAAGCAGCGTCTGCGCTATGTTTCGTCGAATGAGGGAGGGTACTGGAGGCCCAATTTGGGGGAAAGGAGGCGAAAGCGCGTCCTGACATGGACGACAGTTTAGGGTTGTTTCTAAAATGTGTTATGGTTTTCTTAAGTAAAAACTAAGTAACTTTAAAACAAATGTTCTTAGATTTAATAAGATAGGCCATATTAATGTACCTATTGTAAAACTACTCGTATTATTGTAATTTAGCTTGTGTATACTTTGGTGTAATTGCATTGTAAAATACCAAGTGTTTTTGAATAAATAAACCCTGAGAAAGAACATAGACTACTTTTTATTGCGAAAAAGGGGTTATGAGGGGTTAAAAAGGGGAAAATTATTAAATAATAATTAGAAATGCTACCCAAAGATAGCGACTATTACACGCAGACGTGGGTAAAAGCTATATTGCATATTTTTTTAAGTGATAGGTGGCAGACGGTGAATGTACTTCTAACGATGTCACTATAAGTATTTTAAAAGCAAATACACGTAGTACCTACGCCATCCCTAGCGGCCCGCGCTGCGGTGCGCGCCCTCATGCACAGTCGCAGTATGACGAGCAATCACAATTAGTCGCTATTGTTCGTGTTTATTTCAATTTTGGCACTACATTTTGAAATTTATTCACTGAAATATTAATTCAACTACTGAAAACCACACACACAGGTGTACATAGATATCATAATTCTACAATATTACATATATTTTCAATTCACAATATCACAGATTACTTGTATATAATTATCAGTCTAATTATATTGTACCACTGTAGGGCAAAGGCCTCCATCATAGAAAACAAGTCAGCACTACTGTGATGGAATTAGGCTTCAACACCACGCTTGCCTAATACTGATTGATGATCACAAACCGAGTTATGTTCGAAAAATTCGAAACATATTTTACTCAACCCGGGAATCGAACCCAAGACCCCGTGATCACGGCCCGGTACTTAAACCACTAGACCAACGGGGCTCAATCGTATATAAAAGTAACTACTTACTAATAGTAAATTCACTTTGTTACTAATATTATTATCATTCGCACACATAATTCACTGTATTAGTCCTCTACCCTTAGGTTGCTGGAATAGATCGCTACTAACGATAAGACCGCCGACGTTGTATGTATATTTGTAAATTACCATATTAGCATTAAGTTCTGTAATATTTTGTGCAATATATAGTATCTATCTTTATATAATGCTCAGGTACATTATTATGTGCATAATAGCGAGCCATTCGCGTCAAAACAAGCCGAAAATCTCGGCGAGTTTCTCAAGTTCGAATGTAGCTTGGCGGTGAGCCAGGCCGCACTTATCGCTTTATCAATCTTCGCGAGCTGATGGAGATGGAGTGGCGCAGTAATGGATCATGTGTGTATCAGATTTGCGGCAATAGTGGGAACGATCTGGTTAACGACGCGGGATCCCCGCGGCGCGTCTGGGGGTTTTCAAACGGATAAGTGGCTAGGTTAGATTTACAAATGCTTTAGAATAGTCATTTACGGGATTGCTACAATGTAGCTTATTTTGATGTGTTTCTAAAGCCTACCTGGCTTTTAGAATATCTTTTGGAAGTTACAGAGGTCATTAGTAAATGATTTTATTTGTCAGGAAGAGACCTAGGAGTAACAAAGTAATTAATTGAAAAAAAAAATCTACAAAGAATGATGCACCACCGTTCTACAGATTGCTCTGCATTTTGTTGGCTACTGCAATACATCCAATGTTATGTTTGTGTAAAATTAGTAATCTCCTCTCTTTTTCTGTGAGAGAAATTGGCACAGGGTGTCGTTTGCATCGCGCTATCGTTTTATCTTTTAGTTTTTTAAGAGATTTGACAATGTCTGTAGAAATTACCTCTGTTAAATTAGTGTTTAATAGACACCGAGCGACAAGCGCTTAGTAAACTAGCGGCGCACGCGCAATAAACGTGATATATTAGGTTTAGGCCGTGTCGTTGACTGCCACTTACGATCATGCTCATTTGCTAATGTTTGCCGACTACCCGCGCTGACTGGTCAGGGCTGCCAGCTTTCAGTATTTTAATAGTTCGGAATAAATATTAAAATCAAAAATATTTCCACAGTCTTAGTAGAGTAATCAATTCCTGGCTAGTTTTGTAAGAGCTCTATCATCGACAATTCGTCAAAAGTAGGAAAAGAGGTAAACTATTTGAGTCATATCCTTCCTGGTTACGTGGAAACTCTGAGCGAAACCTAATTCTGACATAACTTGATTGGCTTTGAATTTCAGAGTCGCTAACGTACTAATAATAACTACGCACTCGATATCATGACTATTTTTGTTAGATAAAAATGTATGACATTGTTTTCAATATGTTTTGACAACCCTATTTATCAACTCAATTAACCCGCGGCCAAACAGACCTTCACATCGGACGCTAAACAGCGCACCCTGTATAGCGGGCGATTAGACGCCTAATAGAGAGTTATGAACATCCTTTACAGTTCCCACACATTGCTACAAAGTTGCGAAGCTTCGATCAACAATAATAAATAAAGTTAAACAAAATCTCGTATATTATAATCACCACGATGTTTATTATTAAGTACTGACAATGTTTCAATAATTTACCATGTATAATACATTACTTTTGTACCTACAGTTAACGCAGCCAAGCAGTAAGTATAAAACAATTTACATAATAATAAACGTTACGTTGATTGATATAGTTATGATGCAACGTGAAAATCTAAAAAACTATTTCGTATATCTAGGTATTGTCCTGATAAGCGCATTCGTTACGGATAACAGACAATAGAGAAAATAAATAAGGCTGATACTTTATTTCACTAGCTATTGAAAGATGTTTGATGGAAGAAGCAACTTTGTTTAGGTATACCAAGTCTTTCGAAGCAATAGAATTAAGGACTAAACCGCAATCGTTTGTTTAGCGACATTTGACAGGGTGTCAGCCAATCACGCGGCGGCATAGACATAGCGAAGCGACCAGTAAACCGCGAATCAGCGGGAAGAACAGTTACTGTCTTATTTTATATTGGCCATTACGTCCACCTTAGCACCATCTCCGTTGCTTTTAATGTTTAATTATTTTCTTAAGTCCTGTTATACGGTGAATGGACTTAGCTAGATTTGTAGCCGAAGAGATTTTATAGGTATCTTTAAAGGGCCAATTAATGTGACATCTACCTAAGTAAGGATGAAATATACGCATCGTCTTGAGCGTATTTTATCATCAGCTCTACGGTGAGGAAAAACATTGCTGAGGAAAGCTGCACGTTTCGAATAGCTTCTGAAATTGAATCATGGGTACGATTCAGTCGGAGTGGTTCCCCAGTAAAGGATTGCGAAGGTCAGACGGCATTGTAATTACAAGAATCCACAAATCCTGAATAATTTTGGTCTAATAAACGTACCCCGGACTAATTACATGCTAAGATGAGATTCCTTTAGGCACAATAGAATATTTAATTTATATACTGTACAATCTGTGTTATACCACTGTTAAAGCCACATAATATATTCTAAATATATCCTATTTTATCATGCTAAACAGTTGTTGGAATGTCTCAAAAATAAATCAGCTGAAATGTAAACTGGAACGAAAGTAACTCATGCGAATGTAAGCGTGATTCTCGTGGGCTTATTAGTCGTCATAAATAGCCAACTCCAAGCGAATATGTAGGACATATTATGCAAATATTCATCAATCATAATTAACCAAAATACATTTTAAATCTATGCTTGATCCAAACACGTACGCTAGATTTTCCGAATCTAACCAAGAGCAACCGAAATAAGACTGTGTGGAAAAAAACGCTACGGGTTATCTTATTGATGCTTATAAGTACATCCCAAATTCCCCAATATGATCATGCCAAATTACCAGCATCCAGCACTGAACAAAAGTCACTGAGGACGAACGCTCGCTGACTCCGGAACCCTAAAACTTATCTTGGAAGACATCATAGTAACATAAACTAACTACACAATAAATATCAGTGTGCAAATAAAGCCCTGCTCATATTTACCCACATTTTTTATGTAACAACCTCACATGATGCCTATTTTCCTTTTTAGGGTTCATAAGGTATAAAGAAATCCATACCTATAGGATTGCTTAGTGGTACCGTATGTCTTTTAGTCCGTCTAATAAGAGTCTGTTTTTCAGAAACTCTTGAAGGCACTAGTAAAAAGATACAGAAGGTTGGCTTTAGCTGACATTGATTTCGAAGAAATTTTTAACCTATGCACTAGGCAGCATATAGTTTCGTATCTCTTCCGTTCCGTAAATAATTAGTAGGTACTGTCTCTAGCTCAGGCCATACCACAGCCAGATAACATGCGCGCGCATGCATATAAATGTTTGCGAAGCTTCCTTAGCACGCATTGTATATGTATTTATGGTGTCAAAAAAATATAAATACCAACAAAGAACACAATCTTCTAAATCTGAGAAGAACAAAGTGCGGACCAATTAGGAAGTGGGGACTTACAATTACTTACAAATAAGGAGGAAAATTTATTACAAAAATATTATTTGTAATTCATTTTCCTACCAAGTCACAAAAAACAGATGTATAAGGATAATTTGCAGGCGTTTTTTTCCTCTCATTCACGCTATGTAGGTACATATTTTATGCATATAATTTATATAATCTAGGGCGGGCTTGAGAAGTCCAGATATTTATTTTCGTTATTTTAGCAGACGACTCCGTGCATTAAACCGTTGAACATAAGCGTTATGCTTCTTTAGAATCTTTTTATAAATAGTATATAATACTATGTATAATGAACGTGAAAGTTTAAAATCGTATCGTCATTGACATTTACATAATTCGTTGTCAGCTCTAAAGGAAGAAACACCACCAATGGCAGCCGGTGCTAGTAAGAGTGAGAAAGAAAACCTGTGCCTTATAAAGCTGTAAGATATTCCTTCAAGTTGGTACGGAACCCATGCTGCTTTAACCCTGACTCGCATGACATGTTTTTTATGAAAGCACACCCTATTTTCCTCCGTATCGTATCAATAAATAATAAGGATTGCATCTAGGAAGAGCTAACAAATTCGCGGCGACTCGGCGATCTACAGGGGGCTCTCATAAATTAAGGGGGATACTTTTTAGAAGCTGTCGGCGGAAATTTGCGCGATAAATCTGACCCCGGGCGTGCTGGTGAAAATCACTTTTGAAAGCTGAAGTTTAGAAGTGTGGGGAAATAAATTGTATTGTGAAAACTTTTTGATAGCTGCTACTTATGCCGACCGTATGTTTTAACCATAATTACAGTGTTAATACAGGGAGTCATAAATCTTTTTTTATTCTTTCAGTAAGTCTGGTCCCACTGCTAAAGGGTTCCAAAGGTGAGACGTACGTCCCTTCATTGTAATGAATCCCCAAATCCTGGATAATGATCAAAGCGTACCACGGCCTCCTAAGTGACAGCTTTTTTTACATTATAGCGGACAAACAAGCAGACGGCTCACCTGATGCTAAGTGATCACCGCCGCCCATTGACATCTGCAATAGCTTAGGCATCACAAATGCGTTGTCGGCAAAAGCTTTGGACGAACCCTCTTTCTCATATGCTCGATCTTCTTGTAGATATGAATCTATGCATCTTCTATCGCATATACAACTGGGTGTCCCTAGGGTCTGTTCGGCCCCATTCTATATCGTTATAAAGTTTTACTAATCACAGAAAAGATCCACCATATCAGACAAGTAGTAAGTCCGCATCAGCAACGCTCATACAACATTGCAGAGGCTGCCCTAGTTCAACACCTGCCGGTGCAAGCGCATGCATTTCTCATGCGGACAATCTGCAAGATTTCCATAAAACATATTATTGAAGGAACTCATTCGTTCTCGGCGATGCTCTGAGACGGGCGCATGTGTTGCGGCAGTCTGTCGGCGTTGTATGAAATACGTGAAACATATTTGACGGCTAGGTGAAAACATCGTGCGAGAAACTGCATAATATTCAGATATTCTGAAAATATTTAGATTGTGTCTGGTGAATTCAACAATCTGTTGGTTGATTTTATTGAATTTTCTAGATATTAGAAGCAGTTAGTTCCCTGGTGGTTGGCTAGATGCCTTGGCGCGTTGGCGCTAGGTAGAGTTGAATGTAGCTCCGCTATGCATATTCTACCGCTTTACCATGGGGAATGCTCCGAGGAATTGCTCGCATTAATACCGCTTCATTTCGACATCGCTCTGGTGTTGCGGGGTCCAAGTCTATCTTTTGGCGATGGTTTTTAAAGATACATTATAAGTAGTACACCTACGACACCATCTATAGAGCACACATTTAAATATTCAAGTCTCTTACTTCTAAATCCGAAGAGGAAACTACATGCCATACTTTAAGTTTGTAGAATAATTCTAATTAATCTTCGCTTTTACAGACTTTTTTTACATTTTTGTGTCATGGACTATCTTATTGTATTGGAAATTTAGATTGACCGATAGTGACCGAGTAAGGCGGATCATTAACGTTTTCTGTGAAAAGCTAAAACACCTGGACACCAAACGGCAATTTCTATGACGGTAGCCTTATTTGCCAGACAAGTGACCGCATGTTTTGATTGTAAAGTTGCAAAATACAGGCCCAACCTAAATCATCAACATTCGTACTAAAATACAAAAAGTTTGCAGCTTTTCCCCAAGATTAAAAACTTCATTAAAGTTTCCACCAAAGGCTTTTTGATGGTAAAAGACAAGTAAGATTCGGCCGCAATCCGAAGTTGTAGCATTCAAGAAAACTTCGGGGAGCGGTTGGAGGCCGAGAAAAAGCTGTTTTACAAAATTTTGTATTTTATTGTAATCTTGGGTATCCCTAAATTCATTAAAACTCCAAGTCTGTATCTTACATTGGTACTCAAAATTAAGAACTACCATTTACATACAGCCGCATTATAAAGTATTTATACCTACTATGTAAAAAAATATGTTTATGGAGAATTGTGCAGACGTGTTTTTTTTAATGTGAGAAATGGAAGACGAGCAGACGCATCACCTTATGGTAAGCGATTGCCGCCGCCCATAGACACTTGCAACAACTGTAGAGTCACAAGTGCGCTGTTAAACTTTAATCCCTTTTCCCCTAGGTATATTGGGCCTCCGGTACCCTAACTCACTTAACAAAACACAGCGCAGGCGCTCTTTGCATTGGGATAATTTTGATGAACATTTCAGATTTAAATGTTCTTAGTATCGCGTGCATGTGCATTAGAAAAATGTAACGTTTACCAATTATGTCAGTAAGTATCACTTTAAAAAGATTTACGATAAAGTAAATATAATAAATTCTGCAACAGACTGACAAGATGAAGCCATTCTGCACGTAACAAAATAACGAGACGGGCGCCAGCACTTGAAATGCGCGATATTGAGTTACTGCAGGTATTTGCCGAGTGTTACGCGATCGCTCCCGTCGCCAATAAAACTGATTGACGCTCCAGCCTCCCGGGGGACGGCTCCTGCAGGGGACCACACGTTCAGGTCCCGCGAAGAACTTCCATTACTTTTTATGTAGCCTATATTGTCCCACTGCTGGGCATAGGCCATCCCCCTTTTTTTTGTCGACCCAGGTGAAATGCCGCCGGCCCGAAGTGCAATGAGCCGACGTCGCCACCTTTCGGCGGCGCCTTATGCTCACCCCCGGCTGGGAGAACGACGGGTAGTTTTGGGCTCTCCCATGACTGGGGCCTCAGCTATTCTGAGGCTGGCCCCTCTACTGACAATTTGATCGCAATCTGTGGCCAAAGCAAAGTTGTTAAGATCAAGATCATCACACCATCTATTCAACATTATAACAGGCGAGCGAAAAGTGGCTATGGACACCCACTTGACCAGTGCTAACGCATTGCGCTGCCGACCTCTCCCGATGCTAACTGAGCCTCCGGTACCCCTCATTAATTTACGACGAAAAATGCAACTCAAAGTCTTTTAAATCGATGATGAAAACTGTGACACCCTGTTTTCAAAATACCACCGACTTTTACTATATTGACAAGTAAGTATATCCTCGGAAATCTGGGACACACCTCACTCCACGCCATAGAATCGCTTTTCGACTTCCATGGGATATATTCCGCTTGGAATACGTGGCAAACAAAGGATAAAAATAATATCGAAGCTCGGCTCGTCTGAAAATGTTTACTTATGTAAGTACTATCAAGTATGCTTCAGATGTTTTTAAAATACCCTGATTATTAGGCGAAGGTAATGCTTATTAGAACTTCTTTAATTTCTTATAATCTGAACAGCTTTAAGACGAGAATGAAAAGGCATCATCTAAAAATCTAGACAAACGATCGATCGAACGATCTCTTAGACGTCATCATTACTCTCTATCATATGCTAATGTGGTCAAGCATTAGCCAATAATTATAATGGTACCTCTGAAAACTCTGTGCCTACCTATATTATTTTAACAAATATAATCTACTTCGCGTTAGAACTCATTTTCCAAAATGTTTTTTTTTGGAATTTTTAATTGCAAAGCAAAAAAATTAGACTACTTATGTAATTAAAAAAACCTACAATTTATTTTCTTTAATAAATTTCTTACGATATGTTTACGTGTCCTATTTTCATTTTTAAATTTAATTCAAGCACATTAAATTAATACCGACGGAATATTAACAATAAAAAATACAACTGCGTTATTGTAAACTTTAACAGTACAATAGTTAAGCCATTTCAATTAAACTACACGCGGTCATGTCACGGCCCCGCGGGGCCTGACCGCAATCACACTGGGCCTCAAACCCGCACTAAAACGCCGTTATGATGCATGTAGCTTTATAACTAGTGTCCCCGCACCTTTGAACTGACACGTAGATTATAATTTGCAGCTAGAGTTTTATTATCATTAAAACAATACAATAATGATCTACAGTCATGTGGAGTATTATTAGATACAGGCTACAGTTATAACAAAAGTAGTGTTACTTATAGACTGTAGGTATTGTTACTATTCAACAGAATTGATACAATGTATATCGACAGAGAATTATGAGCATTACTAGTAATAACGACAATTCTATAGTCCGAGGCAAGAAAGTGCAGTTATGACCTTGAGTGCGCAGAAACCAATTTTGATAGAAAGTCTTCTTTTTTACAAGTGCGCAAAATAACGGTCATCGCTATACTTTCGTGCCTCCAGCTATACCGATACTTTTACGTTAAATAGGTACTATACCTAGCTATAATTATAAGTTCTATTAGTTCATCAAAAACAATCAACACAATAGTATCGTATTTAAAACTATCGAAAATATCGATAGTCATAGAATAGTCAATCGCGGCAAAACTTTCGATGTCCTGAAAATTTTTCAAGGTCAACTTAAGAAAGCAAAACTATCGATGTTGCGCAACACAACAAAAGTTCCGCTTTATAATCTTTTTGTGGCAAACAGAATCACACGCCCTCCTAGACTAGCGGCGGAAGTTTTTTTCTGAGGGTTGGCATTACCAATAAATCAAAACTTATGTTCTACTCATACATCCCCAAAGGACGCAAAAACACGAGATGTTTACAGTCGAACAAGTTACTAATGTTTTTACGAATAAATTTATAGTCAAACTTACCAACTGAGATTCAGGTAAAACAGAAGACAGGATGCTTGATGCACTGCACTTTCAATCACTCTGGAACAGAAAGAGAACATGATTGAAGCACTGCGTAACCAATTGATTAGTTGGTGCATTTAGTAGTCAATGCACAACCCAATATGCCTGCATCGTACGCGCTGTTTCTGTCCTCTACTTAAAGGTTGGCTGGAAGAAATCGCTACAAGCGATAAGACCGCCTATTGTATTGTTTGTTCATTGCTGTTGTTTCACTCATGTATTCTAATACTGCGCAATAATGAATATCTATTTACCAATCTATGCAAGCGGTTGTGGGGTCGATCCCTATTCTAGACTAAAATTAGTGTGATGAGTATATTCGCCTTAGTATTAGTCCTCTTCATTAACACACCACTCAACTACGGTCCCCTGCCAGGCCATTGTTTCCCTACCTAAAGAAGCTATATTTTTATTTCATTATCCGTTTTACGATTGGCTCCGGCGCGCGGTAACATAAGCAAACACACGCGATAATGCGAGTCACATGCGGCGCGGCGCGGTCGCCGGGCTGCGCGTACGCAGCGTTATCGTTGCTTACGAGTCTGTGATTGAAAACCGAGGTGAGGCATAGGCGTACGGATTATGCGCATGCTGAGATAAGGCAGTACAGAGTCTGAAAACACTTTTTATTGCTTTAATTATCACACTTGATTACAGCCTATCTGATGGTAGCTATGCCTATAGGAATAACCGCCACTCATATCCAATGACTATGCTAATTAATTAAATAATTTATTATGTAAATTGAGATTACATCTCATACATTGCCTTGGTTTCAAAATAAGGTGTAAGTACTATGGAAACCAGCATTTAACGCCATCTATCTATAAGCATTTGTTACGAATATCAATTAATATTGATGTTGTGACGTACCTACCTAATAAATAAAAAGAAACAAGGTGAACAATTCTCACGACGGTTCATTCGTTCGAAAGTGTGTTAATTGTCAGGATTTAGTGTAACGTATCGCGGCGTTTACAGCTCTCAATCACTTAGCCGATCGCTCGGTTCCCTCGAATAAATCACTCGACGTCGTAACAGCCCGCGAGCCTCTGGGCGCGCCGGCCGCACTTCGCATTTCAATCTACATTCATTAAATGAAAAGGCGAACAAACCACTGATCCAATGACGCATCTACCACTAATGTTATAAGGTAAGGGAAAGGACATAGGCTGGGAAAACGGACCGGGGAAAGAGACATTAGTAAGTTACCTCGTGAGCATTTCACAAGATTCGGTCCGTAGCTGATACGGTAGTAAGGACAATGAATGTAGGTACGAGCTTAAAAAATTAAATTAAACTAAATTCAATTATTTTTCTTATCAAAAGTGGCCCAAATGCGAAACTGACGATTGATGTCGCAAAATGGCCAAAATAATGCGAAATGGACCGAAATTGCCGTTTTGCGAAGTGAGCTATTAGCGCAATATACGTTCTGTGGAGTGGCCCAAATGCGCCTAAACGTAACTTAACAGCTAACGTACAGGATAACTTAGACTTTTTTTTTATACAGCGTCGGTAGCAAACAAGCGTGTGGGGTTCACTTGATGGTAATGTAACCTTTGGAGTAAATGTGTGTGTGAAGTGGGAAATGCATAAAATTACGCCTTAACGTTTAGCGTTACAGTAGCTACTAAGTCGTAGCCTTGAGATGCCTGAAACCCCCAGAGGCAATACATCTATTGGCCTTATTCGAACTACGACCCCTCGCATGAAAAGCGCGTATTATCCACTGAGCCATCGCTCAATCCTCCTAATTCTCCGTGACGTCAGAGCATGCAGCTGAGTGGTGTAAGTGTACAACGATCGGATGATCCTTGACATTCAGCGCTCTCGTCGTGATGGATGAGGCTTTTACGACCACAATCAGGCGTCGCTCGTACTCGTAGTCGTTTGTAGTAGTATCTTACTTTTAAATTTTAGACTACAAAGATGTCATCATTATCGGGGATCTATTTTATGTGATAGAGAGAGAGAGGCAGCAGACGAGCTGCCAGTCGGATCACCTGATAGTAAGCGATGGCCACCGTAGTCAAAAGTGCACTGCCACCCTTTTAATCTCCTTTTTTGGGTCTCCGGTTCCCTCTCTCACGCGAAACACAGCGCGGACTCTGCTTCACGCTCATCGGCCCATTCATGCCGAAGCGTGGCTCTCCCACGATCATAGAATTATTCAAAGTTAGCGAGGTGCGCGTGCGCGCGGCCACGATGCTTCTTCTTTAGTAACGTCATTACGTCGCCAATTAGGCGGAGACGTTAAGACAGCATTACATTTTTATGTTGCCCAGTATTATTCATAATTTCCGCATTTGAGCCACAGTAGGACAAAGGTCTCTTGTTTCACGCTTTTGACAGATCATATTTTTTCTAAAACGTTAAATATTTTTCGTAAGACTTCGGAATGTTTTTAAAATGTGACTGACATTAATTTCGTTTAAAATAACGCTTCCGTGGTGAAATATAGAACAGTTGACACTTCTATTTTTCCTCGTAGTTTTCCTCGTAGGTAATTTTTGTAATTCACTGCTGGATGTAGGCCCCAAAATACGTTCACCATTTTGTTCGATCCTTGACTACAACAGCACTACGTCAGAAAATTAAGTAAACACTAGAAGTCAGCTTTATTATCTGTCATTGATATCGAATAGCTCGTAACAGTTAAAGCAGTGGTTTCTATCTTGATCGTGGAGTAAGGCTCCGTACCACTGCCCCACGATCCTCTCCCACTTAAGGACGATGAGGGAGAGTCCTAGGAGTTTTAGTCGGTATACCCCCGCCTTCTGCGGGGGGGAGTCCGACATAACCCATCTGTTTACAGACGGATGGGTATGCGTAACGCATTTCTCCTGGGCCAGCAAAAAAAAATGGGGATTGTGTTTACCCCTAATTTTTCAAGTGAGCTCCATACAGATAATTATTTCGTAAATAGTTGATTTATTTTCATACCATGTGCATGTGAGCGCTGTGCTACCGTTCACCGTACTTACTATTATTTTGTTTATTGCTATTTTAATAATATGTATTTACCCCTGTGGGGGTAATTACCCCCAGGTTAGGAACCACTACGTTAAAGCAATATAGCGTATCGTGTCTCTCCCACACGTCTATCTCCGTCTTTCACACCGAGATACGTTGACATTACCTCCGGTACCCTCACTCACTCGATGAAACACAGCGCAGGCGCCGCTTCACGCCGGTCTTCTGTGTGACCATGCTATCAGTCCGGATGAGCTGGCCCAATCATGACTAAGCGTTGCTCTCCCACAGTTTGAAATTTCCGATACCGTTCGGCGCGTGTCGCGCTCGTGCCGAACTAATTGTTATCTCGTTAGCGAAATTAGTCAAACTGCTCGCTCAGATGAGCCGGTTGTGAGCAGTTGCGCGGCTTCTTCGCTAATTAGTTAGCCAAGTTCATCGTAATGGCTGGAGCGATAGCTGAATCTAAAGGGTTTGATTAAGAGGTGTTGTCATGCAGCATGGTCAAAGCTTCAATGTTTTATGTGATAGGTAACAGACGAACATACGGATGACCTAATGGTAAGTGATACATTAGTAGAGTCATAAGTGCGCAGCTAACTTTTTTCTTCACTCAACGAATACAGCGCAGGTGTAATAAAAAAACCTTTTTAATTATTTCTCAAGTCAAAAGTTTGTCTTTGATATCCGTTGCTGAGAGCAACCGACGCTCCATACAGGTCCTCATCACTACATTAGCTCATGGATCGGGTGCTCGAACCACCTGTTACCTCCAGAGCCACACGCCATTACACTCGCATGGAATGCGATACGGCTTGTCTGAACTACTCGTACGCTCCTGATAACGGGTACAATGGCGCTACGGAGATGTATGAGTATTCCCTCCTGAGAGAGACGTAAAATGATTGTACAAAACGTTAAGCATTTTTTATGTCATTAGTTGCAGATGGATAAGTTTCCTGGGACTAGCCACAGATGGCGTTAAATAAGAGGGAGAGGAGAGGAGTAGAGGAGAGGTTTGGATTAGCAGCGTATATCTACTAATTACAGCCACAAAATGAGAATAGGTTCAATCATAGGAGAGCCACGCTTCGGCGTGAATAGGCTGCGACGGGAGTGATATCACGGCCTGTATAACGGACGGGAGTTATAAGGCATCATTTGTCTGTCACCTATCACATAAAAAAAATGTGCTGTATCTCAGTCATCGCTCCTGATTATTCATTTAATTTCTTTTCCTGAATTTTTAAACTTAAAGAAGCTCAAAACAGGTCCGTGACCTGCATAACGCTGTTAACGATCTTGCGCCTCGTGGTTTATAACGAAGCCGTCCCGTAACGAATCATAATATACCTGTCACATTCAACCAAAAGAGACTCACAGCGCGCGTGAAAAGGGAGGGCAAAAACGATTGTTGTAACGTCCGGTTCGTTTTAGGCTCTCGGCCAAGTTTACAACAAACAAACTGTCACTTGAGCGTCAAGCGGCTTTGTCCCGGGGGAACTTTGGCCCACTTTACAGCCAGTAGGGCTGGAAGGGCTCGAGCTGGCGAACTTCACCGTAGCCTTTTAGGGCTTTTATTACTAAGTATTTAAAAGATATTGCCAAAAAAAAAAAGAATAAGTAGGTAGCAGCCAACATCTAAATTGAACTTTTCACAGCAGGTTTTGCCTAGAGAATGCACTCCCCGAGCAAAGGACATTAAGTCAAGGGGGCAAGTTTTCGCCGGGTTATGAGTTTCCTCCCTTTTGGCCTGCAATAACTGCCTTCTCCAGGGAAGTTTGTGTCAGCCCTAGAGGCTGTACGTTAGAGCTGAAGTGTAGTCAAAGGGTCAGGGGTTTGAGCGCCTGTTTTGAGACGCAAAGGTATGTTCAACGAATATTATGTTTGTTAATGAGACAGATATTTATTTATGTTGGGTTTGGGTGTTTATGGTACGGTGGTAGTTTCCTCGTTTCATGGTATAGTGGAAAACTTTCGTCTGGGACCAATTTCAATTTGATTTTTAATCTATTAATTACGAATCACATTACAGTTAGGTACATAGGATGGAATAAAATATGACGTGTGAAATGTGACGCTTGGTATTTGGGCTTTGTGGTGGTTTGACCAGGACAATGTATGCGATGTTGTCTAAATTAACTAACTTTTTTCGGCTTGCAATATCCTGCCTTCTCCAGAGCCTGTTTCGTGGCAGCCCTAGAGACGCTAAGTTGCGTGCCGTAGTGTGAACGCGCCTGAACGCCGGCGATGGCGTGTAAACGACCCCATTATAATTTGGGCGACGTTCAACGTTCTTTTGTACAACTTGTACTACCTTCAATAGTGGCAGAGTTTGATGTCAAGTTGGACATGTAAAAGCTTTTAAGAGTTTTCTCATTTGCTTTAAAAGTAATATTTAAGGAGGCCGTATAACGGCAATTCAGATTAATCGAAATGACGAAGCGACAGTAAGTCAAAACAATAACAACAACACAACATTTTATCTCTTATCAAAACAAAACAGCCTCATATTTTACTTAATAATGAAAACATTATTTCCTTTTCTTTTCTCTTTCTTGACTTTTAACTAGGGTAACTTTTTTTTCTAGCATGCGAGCTGGAATAATCTATAGTCCAATAAATAAATAAATGAAACCGTCAACAATTTAACGATGAAAATTGTGATCGCCAGTCAATAAAGTACCTATATCTAAATCTATTACAGTCATGCAAACATTTGCGTTGGATAGTTGTATTACTTTTTTACTGAATCTATAAACTGTTTCGAGCTAAGCCCATAATACCAAATTTGTATCACAAATAGCTCCTTCACAAAATAACCAACGGTGGCAAATAAATTAAAGTGTAGAAAGCCAATTTGTAGGCAAGTGCCGTTGTTCAAACATCGCCGCGGAAAATAGTTAGAGCGAACGTCAGCAGTCAATTTCCTGGCTAGACTCCGGCTAAATTCAGTTTCGTCGCGAGGCGCTAGTGCTGCGCCGAGGCCCGGAAGGACCGGTTATTGGAGATCCCGGAGACATGGAGCTTTTCAATTGGTTGCACGAGCTTTTCAGTTGATTCTAAAGATTAAATGAAAATACTTTTGGTAAATTTTCAGAAAATAAAATAAAGTATCAGCCAATATACTGCCCCGTGCAGGGAAACTTACTATCTACGTATTGAAATAGGTACAACTAAGTAGGGATGACTTTACTATGATGGGATTAGGCTTAATCACCCTGGTTGGTGACCACAATTCGAAAACATTATTTAACTTACTTCAAAAACATTCCAATAATTACCAAATACGGTTTAGTTATTATCGCGAACTGGAAATTCTATTTAGTCCAGCGCCATCTATTGGTACAGGGTTGTCACTAATACTTTCAGAAGAAAATTTATCTGGTTTTGCAAAATAAGTCCTGATATAAAGTGATACTAACTACATTGATTTGTCTCTGATACTACGTAGTTTAAGCAGTAAGCGCTTGTATGGCGGATATCAGACAGCAGAGTAATTACAAGTACTTATCTAAGTACCTAAAATACGAACTCACGACCTAAGTTAATGTCATAGTTTGAAACTAGAATTGAGGTAGGTCAATTGCCTGGCGCAATTTTTTTATTGGGATAACCGGTTTTCCATAATATCCGGAAGTTAACACCGGTTGTCTAAATGCCCACACCTCCCCTGGCGTTTCCCTGGACTTTTATCTTGTAATTTCCTTGTTCGGCAAAATTGAATCTCTCTACCAACTTCAAAGTCACGCTTAAAAGATTAAAACAGTTATTTAATTAACTTCTACTGAAATATAAAACATGCTGTTTGAGCCGCGGTTTTAAACTGGATTATTAATTAAATATTAATAGCTAGCGGGTTCGATCCAATATTCGTATCGTATGTACCCCTATAAGTGATATAGGTAACTCTGAACTGACTGGATGGGGTTCTGGTAGTGTGATCCTGCTGCATACAACAAAGGTCGTTGGTGTGGGAATCGAACTCTTTTTTTGTTTTCCCAGGGGAAACCATCATGGCCTTTACCTTGCTACATATGAGGAACAAGGTGGTGTGTGGGACTCTAAGTAGGATTTTCCCTCGCGGAGTCATGACACTGAGCAAGCCACTCCCCAGTAGTGGGTATGCTCACGTCTTCCAAAAGCCCGATTAGTCGCCTCTTACGACAGGCCGGGAATACCTTGGCAGTATTCTTGACGCCCCTAGCCACGACACGGGAATCGAACTCTGGACAAACATTTGAGGGGATGGTAGGGAGCAGACGGACAGACGAAACACCTGATGGTAAACCTGATTACTGACGGACACCTGCAGCACTAGTGGATAAATGCGCCGATGGCCTTTTAAAATTTAACACGCCCTTTTCTAGAAGGTCGAATCTGTCCTCGTCAAAAATGCTTAAGCTATTCAACTTGGGGTCAGGTCGATTGCCCTCTTGTCTGTTATTTACGAGTATTTAATACCTTTTCACGGAAACTGTTTAAAGTACATTAAGCGTTTAATTTTTTTGTGAAAACTAAGCTTTTTGTATTTTGGTTGTGCGATGCGGGTAAATATTGTAAAGTATCACGTCCAATCCATTTATCGTTCCGAACTCCGGATGCGTTTATTTTTATACAACATACAAATCTTAAATATTGGCCTGGAGCTCACCTCACTTCAAAGGTTCACATTCAAATATTTACCTTATATAAAAAGGCTCATATTCTCAGAAACCGGAGTGATTATTGTCTGCGCGCCATTTTGTGTATGCTCAGTGTAACGTGCACTCGAAATCTTGAGAAGGTTTCGGCAAATGAGAAAAATGGGACGTTATACTTGTGCACAACGGTGTACTGCGCCAGCGGTCTGGATTTGTTATAATACAATTTCTCAAATTGTATTTTAGCCAGTGTCAGTAATTAATTATTTATTATTTTATTTCTTTCTTTCATATAAAAATTATTAAGTCTACTTTAAGTTTGTCTAGATACTATTATTCTGTATGCACATCACAAATTACACCTAAATTACTAAATCTAAAAAGAGGATTTGTCCCACAACTGGCCAGAACATTGTACATACAGTTTTATAAAAAATCAAGAAGACTCTGCTCAGTAGGTTACGAAAACCTGTAAAGATAGTTTAAGGAAATATAAATAAAATAAATAAATTTTACTCCCAACCAAGCATACAATCTGGGCGTCAGACGAAAAGTGACATATACCTAATGAAAACCGCTGTCTAATGTGTCACGTGTCACTTTCACATAACTAATGGTATGTTTGTATTGTCAACCCTGACAGCTAACAGACGGTTAATCGAAATGTCATTCTCGCCAAGATGGATGCTATTCTACATTGCTATATTTCTAGAGATTTTTATTTTTGTACCAGGAAACAAAGCCGTTATGAAATAAATTGGATATTGAAAACGGGTTTTGTAGTATTATTTGCCTTTTTGAACAACTTTGCAAGTTCTTAGCCGAGCCTCCATACAATTTGGGACCATACCTTACTCTAATCATAAACTATGTTCTAAATTTGTGTGCAAGTAGCAAGGCACACCTAAGTATGTAGGTGTGCCTTGGTGCCTGATGCCTCTGTTAAACATTACCTCATAATCATACAGTTCGGGCAGACGGACAGACGGATCACCTGATGGTAAGCAATTGCTATAATAATATTCAGTGTCATTACACTACAATGAGATGAGATAATCACCGTTTTATCTCCTCTACCATTGCTTGATACACACTGAACTTGGCCTATTTAGTCGACATCTTTGTGTCATTCGTAGGTTTCCTGACCCGCGCGGTGAGTTGTGTTGTGACAACGGCTCTAATTTGGCTTTGTGTTGAACAACCTTCTGAATATTTCATCGGCCAAACACACTCGCACCGGAATAATATTACGGTATTATTAACATGGCATTGTGTTCTTAGAAAGAATTTGCATGAATATTAAAAGATGGTTCCAACAAAAAGAATACGTAACAGTGGAAGAGTTCAGACATTGAAGACGAATCTCCGTAGCGAAGACAAATAACCAATTTGAATACATTGTTACGAGATAACGCGAGAGCAATTTAAAATAGCAATGGACTTTTAAAAATAACTTTACACGTACTTGGCTATATTTTTCATTTAACAAAAGTACGCAGGTAGTTTTGCGGCGCCAAATAATATAAAAGTTTTTTTACGTTGCTTATGTGATAGGTGGTAGACGAGCAGACAGATGATGATGATGATGATTGGGCTATTGGAACTTTCACTCACTCGGTAAAATCCATCCGCCATCATACGCACACACGTTCGTGACCGTACCTACTTATAAAAGTACCACCACACACACAAGTATACCCCGATGTGAGAAAGCCCCCGGTGTGAAGGAACGCTTGAGCTGTGTTTCGCCGAGTGAGTGAAGGTACCGGAGGCCTAATCAGGCAAAAAAGAGGTTTAAATACTTGTGACTCCACTGGCATGGCGTCTATGGGCGGCGGCAATAGCTTATCATCAAGTGATAAGTGTGCCTACTATGACAAAAAAGAAAAAAAAAGAAAGGAAATGACCTAATTGAGCATTTATAATTATATTTAATATCAAAATAAGTAGATATACTAATACTCCAAGAATGTCTGGTCTTGTTATTTGAACCACTAACACCCAATGAAACAGCCTTCAACTTCCTAATTTCCCGCTCTACCACTTTCGTTACTACACGTTGCCTAAATATATCGTGTTAATTGAGACGTCTTGTCCCTGATCGATCCTCATTTACACGGCCCATCGCGCGACCCCCCCCCCCCCCCCTATCCCCCCTCGCGTGCCCCTATCAATCGAAACCCATTGGGTTGGTCTACTGAAGCTGACAATAATTCATTTTCAATTTGAATTTATTATCAATTCTGTTTTGGAGTTGCCGAAAATAACGTATAGAGCATCTTTCCTCCAAACCTACAACCAATAATTACGCATTGATATTGAATTAATGAAATTGAGCTGAGAAAATATTCTTTAGCACGAATGGGCCAGTTCGACTGGGAGTGAAACCGCTACCTTACAGAAAACTGGTGTGAAGCAGCGTCAAGCGAGTGAGAGTTCTGGAGGTCCTGGAATGGAGAAGGGGAGTGTAAAAGTTTACAGCTCACGTTTTGTATCTCTATTAGTGTTGCGAGTGTCCATAGACGACGGCAAACGGCAAAAAACAAGATTATCACCTTCAAACTTGAACACTTGAAGTATTATATTAGTGTTTTCTCTGAGGTCTGGTATTTGTAACACAAGTGCTCAAGCTACTTACAACGGAGTCAGTTCAATATGATGTTGTGAGAATTGTGTGAAGTTCGCGAAATGAGGCCCAGAAAACCTTATTCTTTTCACAACGTTAGTTGCAATAAAATCAGTCAGCCCGTCGTTTATTACATAGCTTGATTTAATTAAAATTCTTAACACATCCCAGCGTTTCTTTATAACGGCCTGTGATGCCATCTGCCGGACTGACAAAGGTCAGACACCTGTTAGTATATCTTTTTAATTAGAAAAAAACGTCTTACCCGAGACAAATTCGAGCCTGAAGACAATGTTTCAGAGTAATTGTTTTTACTTTTCGCGCAGGAAATAACGGTTATTATAATTTATTCGTATGATATTAACCAACTCGAAAGTGAATTCAAAGATAGGTGTGGTGACAAACGTAAGATGTCTGTCTAATCTTACGTTTGTCACGGCTAAATAACATCACATTTTAACCGTTCACCGGTGAGTTTAGCTGATCTGAATTTTCTCTTCTTCGGTTAGTGTAAGATAGTATAAGAAAATGTCATGGAAATCGACATAATTATGGTTGTATGCGCCCCGACTTGCCGTAGTGTTGCATCGAGGTAAATTATGTGCTCTCGTGGTAAGAGTCTGCATTTTAACAGAGTGAACAAAAAAAGAGTCCTAGGACAGTAGGTATATAGCCCGTTTTCAGTAGGTACCCCTCGGCGCGAATATTTGACAAGGCCACCGCAGCTGCCTTCGTCGAACGACACCTTCATCAGTCATGCTACTGGGTGGCGTTATTTATCCTGTGGTTGAAACTAGGCTTCACTAAAAGCTAAATAGTATCACAAATGTTGTCATCAGTTGCTCCCAGAATTAAATCCTCGCCAGTAGCATAGTAAAGGTTGGCGACATTCGCAGACAACACAATTTTCTCGTTCCCCGAGCACCAGCGCGGCCATCGCAATGCAACGTTGCCTCCGCCCGGCGCGAGGCAGCGGGCGACTAAAAGGTTAAGGGACAGTTTAAGGGGACACCGTGACGAAACTAGCGTTGATGCCAATTGATTTAAATTAATTGTGCCGATTATGAAATAGTTTAAAAAATCTATTATGAAAACATTAAGGAAAACTTTAACAATTTTTTGAGATGCGTAACAATATTATTTACACGCGCCAAGTACAATAATTTGTCATAATTGCGAAAAGTGGCTACTTTTAGCAATGATTTATGAAATTTATGAAAATTATTGTGATTTGTAGGATGAAATAATTAGATGATTGTGCCCCAAAAATTATAAATACTTTCCTATATGTTTAATATTAGGATTTTTAATTTTATCTCATAATTCTCACAATTAATATATATCAATTGGCGGCGCTAGTATCGTCGCGGTGTCGCCTTAATAAACGAGTTTAAGAAGTTTATTCTTTCAATAACGTCTGCACTAAATGTATCTTAGAATAGTAGAAATAAATTTGTTCAAAAATATTTGATAGCGCTAAAAATGTGCACTGCAGACTGCTGCTGTAAAATGTCACTCTTAATTTATGAGACTGAACTGAAAATTGTGTGAAACCGAATTACTCGTATTTCTAGTAGTAATATGGACGACTTGAGGAGGATAATAAGACTGCTATGACTTATTAAATTTTAAAGAATAAGAAACAGAAGCGTCTTTCCACCGAGAGCCACGCTTTGGCATCAATGCCCGTTCGCTAAGCTGCGTTTCGCTAAGTGAGTGAGGATACCGCTGGCCCAATTTGAGAAAAGGGGCAAATATTGGGTATGCACTTGTGGTCGGATTTAGGAGTGCAACGCTTAAAAAATCGATACAAGTTAATACGAATAATGTTTTGCTTATTTTCTTTTAATTTCTAATATGAGGAAGTGCATTTCACACGTATAAATTATTTCCGAAATTTCTAAATCCCGGGCGCGTATCAATACTATGATGTAGTGTAATGTTTCATGACATTGACCCTAAATTGCACTACCTAATCCGATCACAGATCATGTATTAGCCGGTGGCAAATGCTTCCCATCTGGTGAGCCGTCTGCCCGTCTGCCACTAACATAAAACACCTGTTGTTGTAAAATTAGATCTTAGTAGTTACGTATAGCGTGGCCCTGCCTTCCTTTCGCGGCGACCGGCGCAGGCGCACGGTCAAGGGAACATCGGGCATGGCTAGATATATGCGAAGTCACGAGCTTACGTGCAATCTATTACATTCTGTCTCCAGCTGTGATCATTACTATTTTGCTGCATGACCTGTCGGTTACAATCTACATAATACTAGGTTTAAAGAAATGTGTTTCCCATAAAAAACTGTACAGTCACTTCCATGAGAAAAAAAAAACGTAATAGGGGGTAGGTAATCAGAAGCTGACTACGCGCAACATTTAATAGTGAGAATAGGGTTTGCAAGTAGTCGGATGTTGTACCTACCTTATGCTCATACCAATACACAATAATGATATCTATTTATTAATTTGAGTAAACCCTGCACTGTTCCTAGCAAAAGTTGTCTAATTACCTAGTCATTATACATTTATTGTATGTAGTGTAGATGCTTATTTGTGCGTAAATGCAGAACTAATTAATAGTTTCTTCTTAAGGCAGTCTTTGTTCAATGTTTTATTAAAAACCGTGACTTTGACTGCGTCGTCAAAAGAAAGTTCAATAATGTTTTCCCCGGTTCACTTTGTATTTGAGTACAGTCGATCCAATCCCAAGTCCTTTCCTTGTTTGGAAACAATAACAAAGCCACTTCACTGAGATATACGTACCAATGTTTACTTCCACCTGCCACAAAATAGTATAACTATTGTAAACAATATACATATAATATTATGTACCTATGTTTAATCAGGCTATGTGGGCGTAACATCTACTTATACCTCACTATGTATAGAAACAAACCATACTACTGAAACTGGGACTCGCTTACTTCAGACCCGAAAGTTATTACTAAATACTGAATTATATCGGGGGAAAATAATTACAACGTAAAATATTAGATATACAAATTATTAAGTTTTCATTTCACTACCTACCAGTAACAAAAATAGCTACACTTAGAGGGCATGGCTATGAAGTAGTCCCTTATCAAAGTATTGATAGTAAAAGTCTTACTAAATAAAACTTATCTGCAAAATGCTATATAGGTATAAGGCTAGAAAACGAAACGAGTTATTAACAGAGTACTTAGTCTACAATTTGGGAGAAACACCACTGAGCATGACAATTGCAGGATCCCATTCCCGGATGCCCTCCAGCCTATTTGCGGACATCAGAGAGGATCAGAGGAGGTACACCGGGACGGGCACAGGCAAATGCTAAAGCAGTGACGTAGTTCCACTTTTTTAATCAAATCACACACACGCCACAGAACGTTACATCTTAGACTTATTGTCACTCTCCATCAGGTGACCAGGTGGTGGTGAAAGCGAGCGTATTCCTTCTTAAAAGGTCGGCAGCGCATTTGCAACTCCTCTGGTGTTGCGGGTGTCCATGGGCGGCGGTAATCACATACCTTCAGGTGATCCGTCTGATCTCATAAAAAAAAGGTGAAGTGAAGTCAAGTGCAAACCTATGTAATATAAAAAATAATCTGGGAAGACTTCAATGCTGAACTTATGATGAAGAATGACAAATTACTGAAACGGGGGTGAATGGAAGAAAAACACATATAGCGCCGACCCCAGTTAACCTGAGAACGGGGCCTAGAAGTAGTATTAGAGGAAGAAGCCACGAGAATCAGACAAGATTTCCCACTCAGCATGCACGCAAACCACCAGGATCTCTGGATCAATTGAAAGTTATATCTGTCCTATCGAACTATGTAGCCTGTTCCTTACTGTGTGTGCCTGCGCTGTGCCCGGCCTGGCAATGTTATTGGTCGGAATCGGTTCGGGGCGCAATTAATTGGGCAAGAACAGAGGTCTGTGGCCGGTGGCGTACACTAATGCGAATACACGCTGCCTGATGAATCGGCAATATTTAGATAAGAATAGACCTCATAAAAGAGGTTTCTACAATGTTTTCCTGCGTTAGTTTTCCCTAACGACTACAACCCCAACATGTTTAAAGCTTGAGTGAATAGGCTAGTTTCTTTCTGGTGAACTCAGCTAGTGGTAGCCTTTTTCTTAACTCTGGGGTTTTCACTGAGTGTGATACAAAGATCTGGACCGTACACAACAATATGCAACGCATTTTTTCCACTCATCTAGGCACTTTTTAGGCTTTACATTTATAACCTATTTCTGAAATACCTTAAAAAATATTTTATTTTTCTTTTATTTTTTCAAATAAATACCTAGGCTGACCGTGAAAGCTTTCAAATCAAATCAAAATCTCTTTATTCAATTTAAGTCCTTTACAGAACATTTATGAATGTCAAATTTTATAATCTACTGCTGATGCGGAAGGTCAATTTGGTCTTCAAGCATTGGTCTCAATAGTTATCAATAGTACTTGTAGTAGCTTTTTAAAACTTACATTCGTTTATGTAACAATCAACTGTTTAGCGGCTTTCACATTTTCCACTTCCGAGGCCTTGAATAGGTACTTGCGATTTTAATAAGTAAGTGCAATAAAATGCCAGACATGCTATTGCTACTTGATTGCAAAAATTCAGTAAGCAAATTGAAATACTACTTAAATAAAGGCCTAACATACGAATTTGTCTCAGTTTCCGCGAAACTATTAAATGCCGATCGACCGTTTTCCATATGAAAGTCCTTGCGAGCCAATCGCAGGCCGCGAATAGCTGAAGTAGGTCGCGTGCGCATAATTTATGTCCAATAAGCGACGCCGACGGCCGTTTGTGTTCGATTCCAATTGTAAAAGTGGAAGTTTTAAATATGCAAAGGGAGGTTTTTGCATGATTGGTGCTACCAAGTTGCAGAGACGATTTTATGGTGTAATGGCAATTTTAACATCTCTGTGCCGGTAGGAACACTTTAAGGAAATCGTCTGTAATTACCAAATCTTTAAATAAAAAAGAAAATAATAACCCTCACCATTTATTTAATACAACATTTTGTGGCGGCGGCCATCGTAAATCAGCGGCCATCAAACATAGCTTAAAAACACTCCCAACTCTATAATCTTTTAAACAAAATTAAAATCGGTTTATCCGTTCGGGAGCTAGGATGCCACAAACAGACACGTAAAACTTAATAGTACCCCGTCGTTTTCACGTCAGGGGTTAAAGACGACATATTTTGATTTGAGATGTTGCGGAGATCAAACATTCGATCCTACTTGTCGAACCCGTGCCCCAAACTAAAGCTTTAAACGGCACTGTTCTTGCTTTTAAAAATATACCTGCATTATACATAATATAATTCAAAGTGGGTATATTGTTCGAATGAAGAATTTCTTAAAATGTAAAAGATAACCTAAGTGCGAAAACTTATCGACATTAGTGAGAATTTATGAGAACAACTCGACCGCGGGATTCGGTTATGTAAAACTTAAGTGCCGTATTTTGCAACTTTCAGAAGGTATTTTTCGCGGAAATTTCTTGGAAGAAAGTTAACCCAGATCTTACTACATTCAGTATTGATAGGTATCTTTTGTTCTATTCTTGCTGCTAGCATAATACTCTTATTTTTAAAACCAATTTACAATAATAAGGTGTTTTGGAATGGACTGAACAACGAATGAAAACGACTGACGATGGACTGAAAACGACGTGATCGAAGCCACGTCATGTTGTTCTAAATAAAAATATTTTACTTAACTAATTCCTAGTTTTCTTGATTACTTTATTATTAACTAAAAGTAGTCACCCACACAAAAACAGACCAAGGGGTACACAATTTATTATTACCTAAAAAAAATATATTAGCATTTGTCGGGAGCCTAGCGCGATGTGGCGCCCCGAAATTGTTAAAAATAAATCCAGTTAGGGTAGCTAAACATTTAAATCAGTTGGCGTCGCTAGTGCGCCTTCTCCGTCGCCTTAATAAAAAGAACTCGTAAACTTTAAGACGCAGAAAAACTTTCATGGAAGAGGTAAGCATTTTCATCAAGCTCCTAAACGCCTAAGTGGACTTAGCTCACCCTCTCAGGTAAGTTAGGCGAGTCCGGTCCGAGGAAAAGAGGAGTAATGTTAACTAAGTACCTCTCAGGATATTATCTTGTTAGTAATTGTATTCTTGGCGAAATACGTTATAAACCAACCGAAGTTCGTAAAAGCGGTTTTTGTCTGAATCGACTACATATCTCGTGTAGCTATACCTATAATTACAATGTACCTACCTAACTGGTGGGCCGCCTTCACTTTGCTTCTGAGCAGTAGTTTCAAATTGAACTAATAGATAATTAATGATTAAACGAACTTACCTTAAGTGATGTTCTATCATAATTATACGAAGGCTTCGTCTGAAGAGATTAGCTCCCTCCCTACCCAAAACCCTGATAAAAAATTTGTTAATAAAAATTAGTGCAAGTTACTAAGTCACTACTCTGAACTAAATGAAGATGGCGTCGCTGTACCCAGTGTGGCCATGTAGGGAGACATTACGGAAGATCCTAAATAAGTTTATTTTTTAAGAAATTAATATTATTTAATGTATTTAAATATTATTTTCTTATATTTCTCAACTATAGTGTATGAATGGCTACACGGTACGTGCTACTACAAGTATTCTAATCTCTTCAGACGAAGCCTTCGTATAATTATGATAGAACATCACTTAAGGTAAGTTCGTTTAATCATTAATTATACTTTGCTTCGTCTTCGAGATTAGAATACTTGTAGATCTTTAGAGCTATAAAATTTGTAAATAAAAAACAGAAATTAAATTCATATTGTTTGAGTACTTAATCATTTACTGTATAGATAAAGCAATATATAAAAAAGAACATAGGTATAATGAATAGAACCTCTAAGTAATTATAATATTTCAATTATTCTTAAAAATAATTAAAGAATATAATAATAGGAACTTCATTGTATTTACATAATAATTTTATATTATGTATAAACGCAACAACATGACATTCTTATTTATTTATTGGTTCAACATAATAGGCACTTAAAGCTCTTAACTATTTGAGTTTAATATTGATATTGCAAAATCATTTCTTTGCTCTTCAACAACAGACTTTTGATAAAATCTTGCAAATACACTGGAGGAATTTGACCATCCAGCGGTCTTTCTAATCAAGTCGAGACTAATACCATTCTTATGTGCAGTGGATGTGGATGCATGCCTGGTTGAATGTGCCGAAAAAATGTTTGTGTCAATACCACTTTGACGCAATACCTCCTTTATCCATCGACTGATAGATTGGGAGCAAACTGGGTTATATGGACCTCTAGAACTTATGAATAGTTGGTCAGACTTTCTTATACAATCCGTTCTATTTTTGTAATCTAATAATGCGTTTACAGGACAAATTTGGGGTTTTTCTTTGAAAAAAGGCAATATGAGAGAGGGTTGTTTTGTGTATGCTCGTGAGGTCTTTATTAATTCTGGGATCTTTATAATAATTTTATCATCTGGGAAAACTTCAATATTTTGTACTTTTATTTTACTCAAAGTTTGCACCCTATGTGCCGTGACAAGTGCCAGTAATGTCACGACTTTTTTACACAATTTTTCTAAGGTAATTTCATCATGTGGATACCAATTTTCCAAAAAATTTAAAACAATCGCTGGGTTCCATGTAACATCATATTTTGGCAAGGGTGGACGTAGCCTATAAAACCCCTTAAATAATCTAGACACCCTATCATCAGTACCTATTTTACCATTTACAATCAACGATAATGCGGACCTGTATGTATTTAATGTACTATACTGAGCACCAACATTAAAACAATCAGTCAAAAAGGAAATCACCTGAGGGATTGACGCCTCGTATGGAGCAATATTATATATTTTGCAAAAATTAAACCACTTTTTAAATGCCACACCATACTGTTTGATTGAACTGTCCGAAATAGAAGCACACATAATGTCTAGGGCACCTGCTGGAATACTTCTTCGTGAGAGGGCCGTGCGGATAACTTCGCGGCTATCAAGGTGACTTTGTGTTGGAGTTGTCTGTTAGAAATAGATAATAAGACATCTGTATTTATTCCAAGTATTATCATATCTCGACACAAGCTTTTAAATATGGGAAACCATGGTTGAGTGGGCCAGTTAGGTACAACCACTATGCCTTCAGCATTATCTGATATAATTTTGCGAATCATTTTTAAAATTACAGATACAGGCGGGAACGCGTAAAAATTTAATTTATTCCAGTTTAAAGTGAATGAATTGATAGCGATAGCACCGGGATCACGATGCCAAGATATATATTTGTCACATTTTTTATTTAATCGCGTAGCAAATAAATCTATATCTGGTTTTCCAAAATGTTTAACGATTTTGCTGAATGCATGGTCGGTTAACTCCCACTCGATATCAGGATGTGATCGTCGTGATTCCACATCTGCCACTTCATTATCTTGGGAACTTATGTACGATGCAAAGATATGTATATTTCTGCATTCACACCATTTCCATATTTTTTTTGTAACATCTGTTAAATGGGGAAAACGTACACCTCCCATTTTATTAATGTACGAAATGGCAGTTGTATTATCAATTCGAAGGAGTATTTGACAATTTTTTAAATGTTTTGCAAAAATTGTTAAGCCAAAGTAAGCCGCTAATATTTCTAAATAATTGATGTGCATAACTTTTTCATCCTCGCTCCATTTACCATTTGCCCTATCCTTACCACATGCTGCCCCCCACCCTGTTTTACTAGCATCAGAAAAAATTTCCATAGAATAATAATCGTCTCTAATTAGGTTAACAGAAGTATTAATATGTGTTTGCCACCAAATCAGGTCATCACTTAGATGTTCGGGAATTGACATATAACTGTCATAATTATTTGTCTTTAATAAGGCCTGATATTTACATCGTTCAATGTTTTTTGTGTACATCCAACCATATTGGATGGCCGGGCAAGATGAGGCAAGTAAACCTGCTAATCGAGCGAATTGACGTATAGTACATCGTTTTAATTTTAAAAACTTTGTTACTTCTATTTTAACTAAATTTCTTTTCTCTGGGGGAAGCGCGATATGGTAATTTTTTGTGTCAATAATGAAACCTAAATATTTGCAGACATTACTCGGTATTAATATACTTTTTTCATAGTTAATAACGAAACCTAAAGACTCCAGTATTATTATTGTTTGTGTTATATTTTGATGTAAGTTTTGGTATGAGTCCGCGATTAAACAAAGATCATCTAAATAAATTGAGGATATGTAGCCTAAAGACCGCAATAAACAAACAACTGGTTTCATTAACTTTGTGAACACTAAAGGTGCTGTGTTAAGACCAAAGGGGAGGACATTAAATTCAAATAATTTGTTGTTAAACGTAAACCGAAGATATTTTTTAAATTGATTTTTGATAGGCAATAAAAAATATGCATCTTTTAAATCTATTGTACATAAAAATGAATTTTTTGAAAGTAATTTTAATGTTGTTCTTAAGTCCTCCATTTTAAAATGTTTTGTTGTTATAAATTTATTTAGTGATTTGAGCGATAAAATGAAGCGGTTTTTGCCATTTGGCTTTGGTACTAAAAAAATACTTGAAATATATTGCATATCGCAGGGAGTACATTCAGAAACTGCACCTGATTCCAGAAGTTCATTAATTGCGATTTGGAGGTCATTAAATTCCTCTAACGAATAATTTTTTGAAGGCGGTATATAGTCTTGTATAGGTGTGGAATGAAAGGGTATACTATACCCTTCTGTGACCCAGGATAGTATTACATTATCATTAGTAATTAGACGCCACCTATCATGAAACCAAGTTAATCTGCCGGATGTGGTGGCATCGTGGCATACCTCATTTATCGGCGGGTTTGCGTGCGCCCGCGCGAGCGCTGCAGCTGCACTGGCGGCTGATGGCGGTATCCCATAGCCTGCGGAGCTGGCGGTGGCGGCGGCGGCGGCGGCGGCGGAGGGGCGGGGGCTTGATATCGGCGAGGCTGCGTTATCGCAGAGGCCGGTCTTCTCCCCGCTCCCGCCTGCCTCGCCAGTGGGAGCGGAGGTCTCACATTTAAAGGCCGAGGTGGATTGGGTCCAGTTTTGGAATGAGGCATGGTCTTCATTTCAGCACCTGATTTATTAATAGCTTTCGCCGTCTTCAGTGTATCAGCTAACTTTTCCCCAAATAGGTGGCTGTCGATTTCAGTAGCAAACAAATGATCTTTAATATCTTTTTTAATGGTCGTTGTTACAAAACCTCGACGGGACATAGACTCAAGATACTGAGAGTCACACAGAAGTCTCGATGCGTCAATTAAGTATTTAATTACATCGGCATCTTTACTTTGACTTGCAAAGATCTTTGTTAAAGCCTGACCGATGCAGGATATAGCTACCGCCTTTTGATTCTGTTTGGTTTCAATAGCAGTATCTTTTTTTACCAGAGTATCGGATAACGCCGCTTTTATCTCTGGGTTCAGCTTAGGGGCACTCAATTTTTGACAATTTTCAGGTATAAAGTATTTGCCCAACAGATCTTTTTTAATATCCTTTGGCAGTCCTGTGGTTACGATGTGTTCCCAGCGCAGGGCCAGATCTGCCTGTATCGGTGAGCTATAAGTCTTATTTTTTGAAGGAGTTTCACCTAATAGCTCGAGAATGTTTTCATCTAAGGTTATAGCCGGAGCAGACGCTGATGTTGAAGCGGAGGGCAGATCGGAAATTATCGGATCAGTTTCCAAATTTTCCTGTTCTAACTCGACATTTTGGGGTATTAGGTCCTGGTTTTGAGGCTCTTGAGTTGGTAACTGAACCATATTGTCCTCATGTATGTCGACGGAGACATCAGTTACATCTACAGACTCCTCCATTTGATTGTCTAAAAAAAATAAATAAATAGGAAATGGACCTAAGTTTAATGAATTGTAGGTCACAGGCCTTAAAACCTGTACTCATTCAAAATTTCGTGAAGGAAACATCCCTTTAAAGATGAACTCAACACTAATAGTTTTGCAAAATAAGAACATTACAAGGCAATAGTCCGATACAACTATGCTCAGGTATGTTATTATTCTTTAATAGAATGAAGGTAGCACTCTCAACTGAAGTGCACTCAACATTTATTTTGTATTTTATTAATACCATGGAGATTAACGATTAAAAAAATACCTTCATGTAACGACAACTCTGCGTGTGAGCTGTTTATAGACGTACTTGACGACCTTCTCCGACCCCGTTTTCTTAATTTTTTTTCTAATTTTTTGATTTTTCTTAATATATAATCATCACCATCACTTTCCTTACGTTTACGTTTCGGCATATTTAAAGCGTGGAGCGAATTTATTGGAATGCGTGTAGAACGGCCGAGCACTAGAACGCGAATGAAGATGGCGTCGCTGTACCCAGTGTGGCCATGTAGGGAGACATTACGGAAGATCCTAAATAAGTTTATTTTTTAAGAAATTAATATTATTTAATGTATTTAAATATTATTTTCTTATATTTCTCAACTATAGTGTATGAATGGCTACACGGTACGTGCTACTACAAGTATTCTAATCTCGAAGACGAAGCAAAGTATAATGCTGGGTGTCGTTTAAATCGCGCTAATGTTTCATGTTTTCGGTCAACCTAATAAGCGAAGTTATTGTCTACAGAAGTTATAAATCGTATAAATATGTCCATTAGGAAGCTTGTGAAAGGACATGTTTTTGATTCTTCAAACTCAGGATTTTAAATCAGCTAGACGCTTCACCAAACTGAACTTCAGCTAATTAACATTAGGTACTAAACGAATACATTGGTTTTCGAATCCCACCAGAAAACGTATTGTTTACTTAAGAAATAATATAATTACTTTCAGCTAAAATAAACTTACTGTCACTCGCTAAAACACTACTTGCAACTTAACTCTTCAACCGGCAAATTCTGGACCCCAGAGACGGTCTCTGAAAGAGATTGTGACGAATTGGAACCCACCGGGGACGACGCGGGGAACTACGCTCATTGTTCGCTGGTGAGCCATTTTGTTTGCTAACTAGATGACGAGTCCGTCTCTCAGGACATTACGTCTAAATTGATTCCTAGAGTTATCGAAGTATTTTTCTCTGCGTGAATTAGCACTAAGGTCTGTAAGAGGGGAGGGAGGTTTGATCGAGTTTTGGAAGATTAATGGATTGCCATCGAAGTTCTGTGGTATCGGAAGGCGTAGGTACAATTGCCGATGATGCGGCGATTTCGACAAGTAGCTCTTATATTAAGAACCGTAATCAAATGAGTTAGTGGTTATGTAATTCATCCCGAGTGCTAATGTACCTCTAGAGCTGCTGAGCTGCCTATCAAGTGTTTGATTGGTAGACATTTCTAGAAATATTGCTTTTATTGGATACGGGCCACTAGGCATGCCCTCACTTTTCTTCGGGATAGAGTTTCAAACTGAATCACAAGATGGTGCTGTGTGTGAATTACATCGCACTAGTGTTTCGTATTTGCGGTTTACCTAAAAGCTTTTTATATGTGATAGCAGATGAGCACACGGATCGCCTGATGGTAAGCAATTGCCGCCTCCCATAGACACCAGCAACACCAGTAGAGTCACAAGCGCAGCCAACCTTTAATCCTCTTTCCCCCAATTGGGCCTCCGGTACCCTTACTACTCGACGAAACACGGCGCTCCGGTGTTCTGTGAGGGCGTGGTATCACTCAAAAGTCTCTAAATTTAATACATTACATCCCGTTTGTGCCGTTTTTGAAACACTACAGCTATTTTAGGTACTTCTGTAGTAAATTGAAATATTATAATACATTTCTACAAGTAATATTTAAACAGCAACGGGTCTTAGAAGAGTAAAGCAAAATAATATTAGATAATTAGGTGTCTGTCTGTACTCAGAGTCGCTTCGTTTGATTTTCATTAGAAGTTGTACAAGCCTAGGATTTCATTAATTGCTATTGGCTTGGAGACCTGTATTTCTTTCGTTAATGAGAATAGAAATAATAGCTTTGAGATTTTTTTCAAACCATCTGTTATGCCTAATGGGCAGTGGTCGAATTACGTAGTCCAATTTAGTGTCAACGATCTTAAAAAAAGTAAATTAGTATGGGTACGCCCGCGTTATTTCGAGATTTTTGTTTTAAGTGATAGGTAGCAAGCGAGCAGGTAGATCACCTGATGGTAAGCAATTGCTGCCATCCATGGACACTTGCAACACCAGTGGAGTTACAAGTGCGCTGCCAACCTTTTGTTTAGATTTCGGAAATGTTCATTAAAATACCTTTCCTTTTCCTTTAAATTAGTACACTTATACTTAAGTCTCTACGCTGGCTCAACGATCCAAAGTGGGTCTTGGCCTCCGACGTCAAAGTTCGCCATTTTTTGCGGTCCTGTGCCAATTCCGCCCAATCGTGCACGTTAAGTGCTTTGAGGTCCTTGGCGACTTCGTCCCTCCAGCGGTATCTCGGACGACCCACAGGACGTCGCCCCGTTGGTCGTCCCAGATAGGCTCTTTTGGCTGCGCGATCCTCTCCCATTCTCCTCCACGTGTCCGAGCCAGCGTAGTCTGGGATGCTGTTATTTCCCCCGATGATGTTCGGCTCGGCTATCAGATCTTCGATCTCACGGTTAAACCTGTGCCTCCAGCACCCATCTTCTCCTTTGGTTGGTCCCAGAATCTTTCGGAATATCTTCCGTTCCGTTGGTTTTGCTCCTTCAGCGTTAGTGTCCAAGTTTCACACCCATACATTAAGATTGGTCTAATGACTGTCTTGTAGACGCGAATCTTAGTAGCCCTGCTTAGTAACTTGGACACCAACACCTTGTGGAGGGCGGCGGAACATCTCAGGGCGCTTGCTACGCGAGCATTGATTTCATCCTCCCTGCGGTTTGTATCGGTGATGGTGCATCCCAAGTATTTAAACTTTTCGACGCCCTTATAGGTTGCACCGTTAACCTGGAGGTCTTTTCTTGTAGCTCTGCTGTCTTTATAGCGCTTCATATGAAGATACTCTGTTTTTTCTCGACTGATACTTAAGTAATACATTGTATTAAGGACGAACCATTTTCATCAAATAGTAATCAATGTATAAGCACCGGGGTGGCAAATTCATATTCAGATTTCGTTAAAAATTGCACACCTAAATCCGTTCACGATGTAAACTCAGGGATGGCGCGGTCTTAACCCACTGAGCTACCATCGCTTTTCAGTATTCGTAGATAATTTGTGAAAATAAAACTTATTTAAAGTAAAATCTTTCTTAGTCTCAAAGGTATTTGAATGTTCATAGTACATAAAATCAAGACTGTTTTCCCGACGAGGTGGGTAACTTATGACCCGGACAAATGATCGCAATAACGCTCTAATCGCTCGCCACACCAGATGTAATTTCCACTTCACTTCGCTCGCAAGTCGAACCTCCAGAACCTTTTACACCCTTTTTGTACCTTCAACCTCTTTATTTTTAGTCCCCAGGGTCCACTACTTTAGGTTGCTAAAGCTTAGATACCCAATTTAACCTTCGTGATTTCACTCATTTTATATGATAGGTAGCAAACGTGCTAACGGATCACCTAATAGTAAACGATTGCCGCCGCTCATACCTACACACTCGTAACTATTAGTGAAGTTATAAGCTCATCAGGTAATCTGTCTACTCGTCTGCCACCTATCTAATAAAATAAAGTCTAATAAAGAAAACGATGTCCATCTTTTTAACTCCCTGTCCCTCCCAATTGAGACTCCAATACTCTCACTTCCTCCACGAAACAGCGCCGTCTGTTTTCAGTGAGGTCGTGGCATCACTCCGACTGAGCGGGCCCATTCATGTCGAAGCGTAGATCTCTCACAGTATCTAAGCCTAATAAGGAACCATAAAAATAAAACTATACGGTGAGATTGATAGCTTTCGTCCTAATGGCGCGAGAGCTTAATTAAAAAGCTCGTAAGCTCTGCGACCCGCGACACGTCGGGACCTGGGGGAAATCAGCTGCTTGCTGACTTTTGTTGATTACTCGGATGTAGCTTAATGTGTTAATGGTTGACAAAAAGTGCAGCAGTCGCAACGCGAGTAAGCAAAAGCTTATTTTTATGTCACTAAAGAAAGAAAGAAAATACATTGATTAATTTAGACATCACAACACATCACAGACATGACACAGACAAATGACACAAACACAATAAAATACAAACGAAAACTAAAATCTTTAGGTGTCGTAGGACCTAAAAGGCTTTTTAAAGGAAAAATCAATAATTTTACTAATTTAAGGACTCAAACAATAAAAAAAAACACTTGCAGCGCACTTGTGACACCACTGGTGTGGCAGGTGTCCATAGGCGGCGGTAATCGCTTACCATCAGGTGATACGTCGGCTCATCTGCCACCTATATCATAAAAAAAGACAAGGAAATATGACTAGTTAACTCAGTGCGCACTCTCTCACAAGGTGGGCCCCCCAAAATCAGCCACCCTATAAGGTGGAAAAGCGGCAAAATGCATCTTATAAGTCAATCAATTCAGAGGCTCAGATAACTCTATACGAATTGTGTTAAAATTTTTCAGGCGTTCAGTCGTGAAGAAGTAACAAACATGCACACTCACAAACATTCGCCTTAAAAATTTTAGTGTGGTGTGATAATGGTATGCGGAATGAGTACACTATACACTAAAGACGTATTAAAACCTCGTCATCTGAATCTTATTGTATCTTTTGTCAGTAATAGTCAGATTAGACTTGGTCTATTGTAACTCTATCTTTATTCTTGGAAGCGCCGTTAAATTTTCTTTACAAACAATTACTCATTTCATTGTAATAAATGTGTTGTTCAGTTGTATACTTTAAGGCAAAAAGTAGTCCAAGCGCTTAATCTTATTTCTATACCTAGATGAGTCGGTACGTTTGGAACTTGATTCCGAGCTCTGGAAGATATGTTTTTTTTTATGTATAGGTAGGTCCTTCCTACTACAAACATACTCTTACAAAGTAATTTAAGCATAAAAGTGGCGAAGTGAGTTTCAGTTCTAAGTGTGGAGAACCTTAAAAATTACAATAGTTGTTGATCACTGTGTAACCCAACCCCCTTATTACAAAATGCAGCATGGTTTAAAATTGATGCTCTGACTTTTATAAAAAGTCACGAATGAAAGTGACAGCATAAGTTTCAAACCAAGTCTACCCTTAGACCACGTTTTGTAATAAGGGGGGATGAGTTGTAACGTGATATATCATAATTATTATCTATAAACTCAAAAATGGTGGAAGAAATGTTATTTAAAAGGTATATAGATGGTACTTGGTAGCATCCCGTAAATATTTATTTTTAGTGACTCTGAAAATTTTAAAAAATACAACAATTTATAGTTTTTTTAAATTGTGTACGAAAAATTTAATGCGATTTACAGACTCTACATCCACTTACCAAGTTTCAACAATATTTATGGCGTCGGAAAAAAATGGTTGTGACATACGGACGGACAGACACAAATATGACGATAGATTAGTCATGTCTTTTAAAGGGTTCCATTTTTTGCCATTTGGCTACGGAACCCTCAAAAGAGGACCTCAAATCGTAGGCACTTGCTCGTAAGTAATTATTTAATAAATTGCGGTTAAATAAATGTATGAATGTAGGTATATAGTACGTAAGATTATAGAAGTGATGTTATGTGAAACTTAGGAACAATATGTTCCTAACTAAAGAAATAGTACTGTGTCTCCAACCACTGAGGTATTTCCCACAAGACGACGTAATTCCTGAGACAATTCTCAAACTTTTCTAAAAATTGGATTAACACTGGACACTCTCACGAAGAAAGTGCTTTTAGACACATCTTTGTTACTTAAAATATTAAAGAATTTTCTTACATCCACCTGCGCCCGTAACGTTTTTTTTATTATTTTTGCTGTTTCGTAGTTCTAAAAACATTAAATTAATAAATTAACAATAAATTAATAAACTATGTAATACCTATCCTCTTCTTGTGATGGTAATTTTCCAATGTCAAGTAGGTAATTAGTAGTTAAAGTAATGTCCATCAAAAGATGTCATTAGAACTCAAACACAATCCCCCAATTAATAACAAAACGGGGTTTCTTTGGCGGGTAGGGGAACAAATTGCATAGGTTGATGCAATTCAAGGGTTTAAAATTAGTATTTAATGGTGTTTAGTTTGCAAAATTGATGTTATTTTGTGCAGTGAAGTATTAGATCATAAACAAAATTTACATCAGTACAAGATAAAATAAAATAAAAATTGTATCGTTTTTAACACTGCACACTGCTATTGTGTGTCAAGTGTGTTGTCACGTGAAGGTTTGCCTATAAGTCTTATACTCTATAGAATTTATCTGTACAGTGGCCAGCACATCAAGTTACTACAATCTGTCAAATTTCCTCAGTTGATATTGAACTAAACACGTTTGACATAAAAGTGAGGTTCGATTGAAGAAATTTGACAGATTGTAGTAACTTGATGTGCTGGCCACCGTACATAAATAGTATAGATTAATGATAGACTAACGCTTGACCACAATCGCGTCTTATGGAAAGCGTCGATGAGGTCTAGGATGATACGCGTTTGCCATGAAAACGACTGTTTACTCTTGTATTAAAGAAATGTTGATTAAGGGTAATAATCAGGAACACAGACTTTTAAGACAAAAAAAATTGTTTGCCCTCACTTTTTCAAACTTGACTAATAGATGGCGTAAGCGTTTCGTAATTTAAGATTACCTAGAGCCTGGTGATTATCTATTGAATTTACCTCTTTATTACTAGTATAGGTATCCAATATAGATAGATAGATAATGTGAGTGTAAGAATATGTATTTGTTGTACCTTCGTTGGTTTTCATTCCCGTAACACGTAAAGTATCACGTATCGGGTTGTCTCAAATTGTTTTTGTTAATTAACATCTTCTCGCTCATTATATCCGAAAACATAATGCTACGGTTAATAATAGCAGAGCGTTTCGTTATAACTCCAGTTTTATTACTTTTCGGTGCGTAAATAATAAACACTGGTACATTACGGGGTGATATGAATTTGAGAACTGTGACCTGATCGACAAAACACTGTTATTAGTAGAAATATTTTTTTAAATCAAGAACACGAAGTATAGAATTCTGCACTTGTTAATTTGTGCGCATTTTTTCTTGCGATATCCTTAGCAGATTACCTACCTATGATCTACACACTTTAGAATACAATATAGCTTTATAACAATCGTGTTATAATATTTAATGATTGTGTAATGTTTGTCAACATTACTACTAAGTATGACTGTTTTTTATCAAATATATCAAATCGACGGTCCCTACGTATAAACAGACATGTCCAAAATGGCAAAAAAATATTATTGCATAAATGGCTTCGGATTGCCTTTACGCTCATATCCATATAAGATTTTTTTTTAAAATATCATAAGGTTAGCTCAGTATATAAATCGTATAAAAGGACAAGTATAATCATCTAGTCAAAAGTGGGCCGTAGACACAGTTATGTATACATGTCGTCAAATACTTCGTTTGAAACCTAACCTGTAAAGGTGAGAGAACGAATTAAAAGCGGTCATGTCAGACATGTCCGTTTATACTGCAAACATTTTTTAAAGTATATGGGACATATCTGATATGACCGTATTTACGTCGGGTTTTTTACTACTGTAAATAAATTGATTTATTTATACGTAAACTCATTAATTTTACTTAAAAATAAATAACTTAACACAGAATAAACAGTTTTTAGTATCAACTAAGTATTTTGCAGTCATGTCTTACATGGCTGTTTGTACGTGTAAGTAATCAATATTTTACGGTTATGTTTCATTACGTTTAAGTTTTTAAATATGGTAAACATGCTTCAATCTCAGACACAATTTTGTTTCGGTTCTTGATGACGTTTTCCCGAGAATGTTGGCGCGGCCGGTGTAAAACGCATCGCCCGTACTGTCATCCGCATAGCAATGAATATCGCGTAAACGCATCATATCATTGATATGAAGAAGGAACAGCGTGGGCGATAGCACACAGCCTTGCGGGACTCCGGCATTTATGGACATAGTGTCGGAGCATTCACCGTCAACTAAGACCTTGATGCTTCTATGTTCCAAAAAGCTAGAGACCCATTAACATAATTTCTCTTGAAGCCCATAGGAAGGAAGCTTCGCGAGAAGCGCCTTGTGCCAGACCCGATCAAAGGCCTTCGCAATGTCCAGCAGACTAACCGCCAATGCCTCTCCCTTACTCTCAATCGCCTGTGCCTAACGGTGAGTCAGGAAAGTCAGCAAATCACCAGCTGACCGACCCTGGCGGAAGCCGTACTGTCGGTCGCTAAGCAACTCTTGACCCTCGAGATACCGAAGGAGCTGGCTGTTAATTACGGATTCCATAACTTTTGAGAAAAAGGAGGTTATGGCTATCGGTCTGTAATTGGACGGATCTGAGCGGTCGCCTTTCTTGGGGATCGGATGCACTAAGGCCGTCTTCCAGGACGTCGGGACTACGCCAGAAGAGTAGGAGAGCCGAAACAGTCGCGTGAGTACCGGTGCCAACTCCGGAGCGCACATCTTTAGCACAATGGTGTGATTCTATCGGGCCCACTCGACTTGTGAACATCTAGAGACATGAGGGCTGAACGCACCGAGCGTTGGTGGAAACGGATGTCGGGCATATACCCTCCGCACTGCGGTATGCTCGATGGTACCTGGCCCCCATCATCTAAAGTCAAGTTGGACGCAAAGAGTTTGCCCAGAAAGTCGGCTTTCTCTTTTGCGCCATGGGCCAACGAATCTTTTCCCGTGCGCGAAGGAGGAAAAGACGGTTTGCAGAAATTACCTTCGATTGCTTTGGCGAGAGGCCAGAACGCACGTGTTTCCGAAGAAAGACGTTCAAGTCTCTCGCCAATTCTACCGATGTGCACCGACTTCGCTCTTGCAATGTCTCTTTTGAAGGACCTGGAAGCGAAGTTGTACTTCTTTTTTGAGCGCGCTGGTATTTTCATCCCCCGTTGCCACCGCATCAGCCCAGGCTTGGTAAGCTTCCTGCTTCTTACAAGAAGCTTTTCTGGAAGATGAACCAAACCAGGGCCGAAATCTGCCACCGATAGGAACCACAGACGACGGAATGAAAAGTTCCATTCCCTGCAGCACCACATCCGGTAACAGAGTCAGCAACGACGCTGGGATCATCCGGCAAGAAGCACACCTGCCTCCAAGGGTAGGATGCAAAAAAAGACCGCATTCCATCCCAATCTGCTGACCTATAGTGCCATACACGGCGCCCGCGTGCTTTCCGCGGTCGAGCCAAGTCTGTGAGTGGCACTATACTACGGACAAGGCAATGGTCCGACAACGGATACGTTGTAGCCGTCCGAGTGGGAGATCAACAGAAGGTCCAACAGTGAAGGAGCATGGCCTTCCACATCTGGGATTCGTGTGGGCGTGGTAACCAGTTGTGTCAGTCCATTTGCAAGAGCGAAGTCGTGAACAGATCGACCTTGCCATTCGGCGTGGTGGGCATTAAAATCGCCAAGGAGGATGATTTCCGCAGAGGGGATCTGCTGCTGCACAATGTCCGAAGTCATCTGGATGCGCTCAAAGAGTCGGTCAGTTTCGGTGTCACCGCTATGGGACCTGTAAAGGCACGCATAAACGCGAGGGTGGTCGTCGCTGTCTACACGGAGCCATAAGATAGATAGGTCCCGACCTTCAAGATTGCTGAGGCGACGAGAGCTGATATCGTCTCTGACGTACACACACACTCCAGCCCTAGGTAAAAAGGAATGTTCTAATCCATACCCAGGGTACCCAATAAAAAAGAGTATAATATTTAAGTTGATATTATTCAGCTAATAAAGCTAAGTAAATAAAGATAATTAAGCTACAGTGGTGATTTTGACTGTGATTTCTAATGGTAAATTAGTTCCTATTTCAGAAAAAATTTAAAAAATACATAAATATTGTTAAGAAGATAACTTATGTAGCAATATATCATTTGATTAAAACTTGTTTTATTCATATACCCAACCTATAACAAAATCTTGGTTTTATTAAAGGACATGTCTTTTTATACTATGCAGTAAGTAGGCCTACGCTTATTTAGTTTGTACCACGTATAAAAAGACATGTTACTATTAATGCATTCTGATCTTAACATATAACTGTAAATAGATTTTTACGGATTGCTTTGAAAATTAAGTCATAATTACACATTCTCGTAAAAAAAATAATTAAATTCGTATTGAAAACCGCCATTTGTTATTCCCGCTGTATAAACAGGCATCTTAGATTTGTCCGACTTGACTTTTTTTTATTGACAGCGTAGAAACAGTTAACTCGTAGTTTTATTGGGAAATTGTGATAAAAATACATATGTTTCAATACTGCTAAAAGCGTTCTAATGCTAATAAAATATTAGTGAAAAGATATGTTAATAATTTTGATTACATTTTTTTTCAGAGCAAAATGAACCTTAATTCCGCTCTCCTGTAAACCTACGTTTTTGACATGTCCGTTTATACGTAGGGACCGTCGAAATGATCCAATTTCATCAGCAGCAGCAATATCCATAATTTCTAAAAAAGCCACGACGTAATATTTTCAGCGTTGTGAAAATTTTTAAACAAACATTTCCTACACTTTTCACATCAACGCATTTAAAGTAAACACGAAAATAAATAGCTACGCTTTTAAGAATTTAAAGGCGTTCGTCTATCGCACGAAGTCGTAAAACTTTACTCGATCGCGGAACAACGCCGCAACTGCTTCCAACATCTCAAAGTGTTAAGAAACTTACTTAGGAATCCTTGTGGGTTCCACCCGAGTGCTAGCAACAGGTATCCTAAGGCAGTCCTTACGAGGTTTCCACTGCGAACTCGCGGACTCTCGGCACAGAGTCTGGCACGGCCAGCGGCGGCGGCGGACGCTCTCGCACTGGCGCGATGGCGTGGCTACCATGGACTGGTCCTGGCTATGGGCTCGTAACGCGATCACGTATAATGTTTAAACATTGTAATAAAGTTACAATTGATTTCTGTGAGGTCTAGTGAGATTACATTTATGAGTCGCTCTGACATAGAGCTGGATACTGCGTAATTGTAAAGGATGTATTGACGATTCCCGCTTATTTATAACAGACACGAAAAGAAAACGTTTGATAAAATATAAGATCCAAATAATAGTACAATTAATTACTTTTATTGATTTAATTTTATTTGCACTTTTGGTCCATATTTTAATGCCAAGACGCATTTTTTACCAGTCACAGATTTGTGCAGACAGGACTCTATTATAGGAAAAAGCCATACAGAAATAAATCTTAGATCAAGGAAGCCTCTGTTTTTTATTTCAAATTAATTTTGCGTAGCAAATTAATAAAGGAAGATCCTTTTTTTAATTTGAACGGGTACAAAATACCAAAGTTTAAATTAGACAAATTCTTTTGTTCAATATATTATTATTAAAAGCCCGTCGTGTCCCACTGCTGGGCAAAGGCCTCCCTACCCCTCCTCCACGTTTCACGATCCTGGGCGACTACGGTCCAGTTGGCGCAATAGGTGTCGAGCTCATCCCGCCATCGCCTCCTCGGTCTACCTCGTGGCCGCCAAAACATTAAAAACCAAAACTCGTGGCTCGTAGCGTTCAATATATTATGAAAAAAAATCATCGTCTACACGATCGCCACTAATGAATGTAGATGCCTCCTCCAGAGATTCTAAATTAACCAATCTGATTTTTTGACTAAAATTTGTAGTGTAGATAAAGTAGTATACTCGTATAAGTACTACTATTAGGTATGACTTATTAAAACTGTGATAATAACAATTTGAATCTAACCCATGATCCTTTAGAAAGAAAGAAAATACATTTATTGACCATCACAAAATACAAAATATAACACATACAGTGAGGATAAATATACAAGGAGAAAGAACTTAAGTATGTAATTAGGTAGTATGTATGTTTGTGTGTGGTCAATCAGGTCCCGACCTCAGCATTTGCTGCTACGGATATCCGAAGACGCACAAAGTCCGCTTGTGACCACGGCCGTTGCAACGCGCTCGAAACGTCTAGCATTAAGTAGTCACTATAATGTACTTAATATATTTAAATATCCTCGCTTTTAGTCCCATTTTTATCTTATTAGTATAGTAATGAGTACCGAATGCGTCATCGGCCAGACAAGAGTGAAAATTAAAATGTAAATATTGTTCTGTTAGCTGCTCATATTTCGGCGCTGAAATTACTTGAAACTGAGAGACTTGGAAATTGACCCCGTAAAGGATTTGCTCTTGAATCTTGAGTCAGTTAATGAGATTCACAGAGAACCTCCTTACATTTAAATATCTCAATCTGAATCCCTGGAGCGATTTTCGTTTGTTTACGGAAAATTTTAAATTAAAACGATAGAAATATAATTCTTGTTCTGTCACCAGTCGCTGTATTTAATAAAATAAAAAATCACTGATGTAGGTAAGAAAGAAGTTATGATAGCACAGTGGATAAGGACTCGGCCTTCTATGCGGGGTTCGGGGGTCACATTCAAGCATGCACCTCTGGATTTTTCAAACCTGTGTATTTCTTGCGCTTCAAGCGCTTGACCACAATCGCACGTCAAACGCTGATGTGGTCTAGGATTTTATTATATAAATAGAATAGTGGGTTTACCTATGTTTAACTTTTTACGTCCACTTGTTTTTGTACCTTAAGGCAGTTTTACAGACGTCGTTCATATTACGTATGTAATAGCTATTATTTATTTAACAATGATAATAACATAGATCGACGTTGAAAACCGTCCGAATTTTCAGGGATCGGTTTTGACGGACTAAATTAATTTCATAAAGTTTTATATTATTATAGTTTTGATTTTCAAAAAAATAGGATCCTACCTTCCTAATGATCCATTCCATGAACGAGATGGAAGCGCCTGATCGCAGAGTTGGCGAGGAAAACTTTTTTAATATAATATTTAGTCGCGGGAAATATTTCAGTCGGTTCATAACAGGAAGTTTTGCAAAACGTAGTGGCTTCAACTGAAATAATTAGCTACCTAACATTCAGTCGGTACGACTAGGCCTGCCTTGCGGATTTGTCTGCATTTCTGGAAGATATCCTGAGTGTTACGATAATAGGATTTATAAATCAAGAAACGAGCTTACTTACTGCTTTGTTAATAATATGTAGTATCGTTTAATAAATAATAATAAATAAATAAGCAAGGGTCGCGGATTCGATTCCCGTAACAGCACAAATGTTTGTTGATGAAACAGATATTTATGTTGTTTCTAGTTTCAGTAGTACACTAGAAAACCTTAGTTTACGACCAGGACAATGTATGTGATGTTGTCTCAATTTATTTATTTAACTAATTACAGGAAATGTGAGTAGCCCGTTGGTGCATTTCGTAGTGATCTCAAATCATACGCGAAAGGATATGGGTTCGGTTTCCACTCTCGACAAATAATCTAGATACCACAAACATCCGCACCAAAATACAAATAAGTATTTCATTTATTCACCCGTGGGCATGGAATCCGTGATAGAAATGTAAGTGCTTCTTGAAATCGAATCTTAAATCCATTGAATTGAATCAAGTCCCATAACATCTTGTATTGAAAGTGAAAATTGATTTAACCTTTCCATATTTTTTTGGGCATGAAATTTACATGTTATTGCAACGCAGCTTCTATACCTACCTATGTGCTCGTATATAATCGGTAGCGGAGCAGACGTGGTGTCTCCGGTCGTGTCGACCCATTCATGTTGAAACGTGTCTCACCACGTTTAAATACGTATCAATATCATCGTAGCGTTTTGTCCCGGTTGCGTCCCAAGATGTCGCTTCGGAGCCCGGGATCCGTTTTTCTGCTTCAACTCCTGCACTTTACACGGTTTGGGACCATAGCACACCATAGTATTAGTGCATAGTACTCAGTTGTAGAATAGACTGGCTGGTGTTGCAGGTGTCTGTGGGCGGCGGCAATCGCTTGTCATCCGGTGTTCCGTCTGCTCGTCAACCACCTATCACATAAAAAAAAACTAAAAAAAACTCATGAGTGGTAGTGGTAATGCGGTTATGTCGATATATAAGTGGACTGTATAGGAATGAATTTTTGCGGGAGAAAAGTATAAGGGAAGATTTGCGAGAACTGCGAGACTCACCCTGATCTGCTGAATATCCTGCCTCAGGATAGGTCTCCAAGCGGCGAGCTGGCGGTTATGGCGGGCAGCAATCCAAGCCCGCGTGGTGCACCACACACAATTGTCCTGTTTTGTGGTCGGCCGACCGTAATAATACCACACAGCCTGGTAGTAGCACTAAGGACACTTTTTCACGGTTAGTTATTGAGAACGCACCGTTCAAAACATTATTTTATGATTTTATTTAAAGCGGGCGCGACGCCATCGTTTAGCGGAGGATTTGAACTCGTCGTCCAATCACAGGCGATCCTCGGCGTTGGAGTCACGTGATGATTCGTGTCTCGCTTCTCTGTCTCGCAGTATAGGATTGGACGGGGACAGAAATATGGGAAGAAATGTTTGACTTGCGGAAACGGAAATGGCGCGAACATCCTCCCGGCCTTGATAATACGTTGTATTATCAAAAGAAAGCGGTTAAACAGAAAAGAAAATAATTAACATACTATAGGACACTTATTCCTTATAATTACTTAACTTATTATTATTATTCTTAATAACGAACTATTTTATTGCGAAGGCAATGGACACAATTTGACAATAGGTCGTTTGAACGTACTAGATGCAGTTTTAATCAAAGCGACGCGCACTCTACCATCTTTACCCGGATAAACCTCTTGTACAATGCCCAAAGGCCAGCGGAGCGGGGGAACATCATCCTGATGTATCAAAACGACCGTACCTGTTTTAATGTTATCCGTATCAGTAAGCCACTTCTGCCTTACTTGTAAAGTGTGAAGATACTCTAAGCGCCATCTCTTCCAGTAACTACGCACCATTTGATCGAGTAGTTCTTTCCTAGAGCGTAGATTCTTAGTCTCCTCAGAGATAGGCGCGGTAGGTAGGTATGTCAATGGAGAAGCCATTATAAAATGCGCGGGAGTAAGAGGCTCGGGATGCGGGTCCTCTGATAAAATACAAAGCGGTCTAGAATTTAAAATTGTTTCGACTTGTGTCAAAACTGTTAACAGTTCTTCATAGGTTAGCAACTGAGAACCAATAACGCGGTATAAATGAAGTTTCATACTTTTAATATTAGACTCCCATGCTCCCCCAAAATGTGGAGCACGAGGCGGGATCATATGCCATTCGATACGATGGTCAGTAAGCAACTCGTTTATCTGAGACTTAGCGCCCACAAAGTTCGTCCCATTATCTGAATATATGTGTGTAACAGGGCCACGTCTAGAAATAAAGCGTTTGAACGCTGAGATAAATGCTTCAAATGATAGGTCGGAAGCTAGTTCGATATGAACTGCTTTGGTGACTAAGCAGATAAACAAACAGATATAAGCCTTCTGACTTCTTTGACCACGGCGTCTACATAAGGTAATATTTATTGGACCGGCGTAATCGACACCGGTATGAACGAATGCTTTGGTTTCGTTCACGCGGTAAGATGGAAGATCGGCCATTTTAGTATTAAGATGCGATGGAGAATTTTTAAAACACGAATTGCATGCATGAATTCGTTGTCTAATTACATTTCTTGACGATAAGATCCAATATTTTTGGCGCTAAGGACACTTTTTCACGGTTAGTTATTGAGAACGCACCGTTCAAAACATTATTTTATGATTTTATTTAAAGCGGGCGCGACGCCATCGTTTAGCGGAGGATTTGAACTCGTCGTCCAATCACAGGCGATCCTCGGCGTTGGAGTCACGTGATGATTCGTGTCTCGCTTCTCTGTCTCGCAGTATAGGATTGGACGGGGACAGAAATATGGGAAGAAATGTTTGACTTGCGGAAACGGAAATGGCGCGAACAAGTGGCTTTTCTAACATGCTAAACCTCTGCCACATTTTACTACAGACGAGTAAAGACTTACTTGAATCCGCATTTCGTTGCATTCCATTCAATTTCACTCGTGAAAAATCCGTGTCGGGTATCCGTTAGGCGCCATCACGTACACATGACCAATTTTCCACGGCTCGTGACTTACGGCTATTTAACATTGACACTTGATTGTTTCTAATATGTGTTCAGCTTCAGCTTCATTATACGCGTGTGCCATGTCGGACTAAGCTCTAAGATCGAAATTCGACGCAGGACTTAAGTCCATGATATTGTGTTAAGATAGATGGAACTCATGTGGAATTGGCCAGACCACCTAGCTAGGCGAGGTGATGGTAGGTAGAGTAAGCTGGGGACTACGGCGCGACCTCCTCGCGTGAGACCCAGGAGCAAGATACAGAAATACATGGTTATGTTGTGCAAAAAACTCAAGATGCGTTTGAACAGCCACTAAAATCTTCATTTTTAAACATTGTGTGATCTAACTTTTTGTGATCACTCATGTTTATGAATGATCGTAGTTCCGCTGTTTGTATTTCCGTTATCTTTACACACATATTAGTTTGGATTTCATTAAATGATGATGATGATGGAGTCCGGCCGATTTCCAGCTGTCGCTGGTGGGCTCGCATGTGGCTTACGTAGCCAATCTTTCTCGCCAAAACTCTCGCACACCGCGGGCATGTGAACACACCGTCGACATAATTGTAAGTTATAGCCGCAGGTGGTCGGGCTTTTAATTCTTCGCGCTTGGAATCGAGGTCAGAGAGCCGTTGTGCCTCAAAGTCTCGGACTTTAGTTTTCAGGAAAAACCTCCACTCTGGTCGCTCAGCGGCCAGCTCTTCCCAGCGAGCTGTGTCAAAGTGTCATTTTTTAGTTTGACGCTTAAGCGCATCTTTATACCTGAGGAGCTGTCCGCCATGCTTGCGCTTGCTCTCCTTAAGTTCTGAATAAAAGATCTCTTTCTGGTTTTGGTTTTGACTTTTTGGTTAGCCATAATGGTTGAAATGATCTCCTTTACATCTTTAATTTCGTCAGATGATGATGCTGGTTCTGGGTGTGTATATAGGACGTAACTCTGTTCCGGAACGGTGGCAGGGAAATCGCCCTCGACCCCGACTGTTCCAACAATCTGGTTTTTGGGCACAAAATCTTCTTCGGGCACAAGGTATTCTTGGGATTTTTGGGCTACTTGTACAGTCACTACTGTTGTCGTGTTTTTGGAAATTACTCAGAAAAAAAATAACTGCACGTGGAATGCAAGGGTACTAGTGTATAATGGGAAAAGGCTGACCGCCTCAAACCATTATAATATGTATAAAACTTCGAGTCGCCTTGCGCGAGCAACGGTTACGAAAACCACCTAAAGCAGCAGCGAAGGTACGCAGCGCACTTGTGACACCTAATGGTGGCAATTGCTTACCATTAGGTGATACTCATATAATTTTTCGGTCTTTGATGAAAGACCTTCTGATATGCTCGTACCTACCTAGTATTTGTAGTTACCATAAGGTGATGCATAAAAAAACACAAGTGGTAAAGTTACATACTTTGCGAGGTCAATGTATGTGCTGTTATCTTTTTATATCTTAACCAACAACCATTACGTATACCAATATCCTCAAGCATAACGGCATGATCTCTCCGCAATGTTGAGTCAGGCTGAGTGCGATTGACTATTATGGGCTTCGTTAAGGCGAGCCGAAGTTGCCAAGATTGTTGTTGTTGCTCCAATAACAATATCAGTTAGCATACCAAGTGGGCACTTCACACATGCTCCTCCAGTTTTCTTCCTTACATAGGGGTAGCATATGAAATTTTAAAAGTCCTGAACAAAGAAAAATGCGCTTCGGCTTGACCGGAGATACCACGGCCTCACCGAAGACCGGCGTCAAGCAGCACCTGCGCTGTTCCGTCTAGTGGGTGAGGGCATCGCGGAGGCCCTATTGGGGGGAAAGGGGTTAAAGGTTGGCAGCACTTGTGACTCTACTGATGTTGCAGGTGTCTATGGGCGGCGCCCAATGCTTACCATCAGGTGACCCGTATGATCGTCTGCCACTTATCACACTTAAAAAAACACTCAATATTCACTTTTCACACTGTGCACCACATTCAAAAGCTAATTATTTTTTTTAGTTTTCTTAAAGTACCTATACAATAAAAGAGTCATTTTATGTTGCATTAAATGTTGACTAGACTGGACCATTCTCTCTTAGAGTAACTGTGCATAGCTCATCGCTCTTCCACAAAGTACCCGAGTTAGGCAATCATCTCCATAGTCCACATCACATGCAAGCTCCATATGAGACGAAGGTGAATAATGGATGCCGACGGGGCCCATGGGCGAGTGTGACGGAGGATCATGCGCGCTTATCTCGGAGCAACAGGGTTTTGTTTGGGCAGCCATGTTTCTTTGTCCGACAGAGTACAGCGGCGGACTTTAAAGAACAGTTTTGAGCGTCTGGAATAAAATAGAATAGAGATCAGTGAGCCAAGCGATGCGATATAAACAAGGTTGGATCGTCTCTCTTCTGGTAGAATACTACTATGGATATTCTATCAGATTGTATGAGTATTGCTCTATGATTGTTCTATAACAATCATAGAGCATAATTATCTCCCTACCAATTAGCTGCCGTCTGACCTTTACAGCCCAATAACAGGAGAATAATTGTTATACGTTTAAAATACTATCCGAAATTTGCAGGTTTTCTTAGGATGTGTTCACTCACTTCCCTATTATATTATTTTGTGGCTTTTTGTTCTTTTATATATTTACTTGTATACTGCTGTATGTACTGTCTATGTTTTCGCCTACCGAGAGCGCAGTCGTTGTGGTGGAGTATTGGGCTGGGAAAATTTAATATCTTGATACCATCGACATGAGAAGAAAAATAATCCCAATCATCCCAATCGATGGCTCAGTAGCCATCGCTCTCTTGAGGCCCAAGCATTACCCCTTAAAGAGCTCGCATCTATGCTGAGTCAGGAATAGCGAGGCGGCCTGGAAACGGGGCGCGGGAGTTGGTCGGCGATGGGTAGACCAATTTAGAGACTCGGGCGTGACGGTTCTGTGATTAGGTTGAGTAGGTTTAGGACGAATCGGTAGTCTATTTTAGGAATAAATTAATTTTAAGCTTGGTGGTTTTCCTTTATTTTTCACTACTGATACTTCTTAACAATAACATGTCAGTGCCCCCACTGTTCGCTGTGCGCTGTAATAAGCAAGCTTGTCGCGACCGTCGTCAGGTGGACGAGACAATCTCCGCCGGACCGCACGCTTTTATTGCTTGCCGGCGAATTAATGCAGGGAATGTCTCTGTGGTCTTAATAAGCCGGACTTAGCGGCCTAAGCAACTATTGAGCCAGTGTATTACAATGTGGATTTTGAAGATTTGTCATTGAAGCTTTTCTTCGGAATTGGTAATAACAGTTTCAAGGCTGTGTAATTTTGTATCATAAAGAAACCAAACATAGTGTTATAGTTGAGGATGATTTAGAGAAGGGACTTTGTCAAATATTTTTACAAATCCAGTTATACCTAATATAATTTCGACTCTTTTTATAGAAATGTTTTATTTACTGAAAATATACGCTTCGAGAAAGTACACGCTTTTTCAAATTGTAGCCGTTAACTAAAACGTGTACAAATATTTTCAAAGATAACTAAAAACTTAGTTCATAATGCTGCTTACTGAACTAATTTTGTATAGAACACATTTTCATTTCAACAGTTAGCAAATACTATTCAAAATGAATATTCATAGTTTGTATTTGCGCACACTGTAACTAAAATATTGTAATACGTAATAATCACTGTGAACACAGTTAAAAAACCATTAGAAATAAAACTGCGCCCCTACTTTACTTCGCGCACCGAAATGAAATGTAAACCAAAACCTTTATTAAATTTTAAGTTCATACAGAACACTTTATCACTTTGTCATGCACTCCGTTCAGAACTGCATTTAGAACTAGATTTTATTGCACTAACAATTGGATCTAGTTTTAAATGGAGGGAAACAGCCAAGCAATTTGGCTAAAACACTGGACCAGCCCACTTACATTTGTGTGGTGAGTCAGCTGTTTGCGCTACATTCCATTACACGAGGACTTCGAAGGCGAATATCGTTAATTTATGAACGCGCTTTCCCGTTTAATCAATAACGTAACATTATTAAAATTTATAAGGGTGTCTTATATTTATTCTCGAGAGGAAGCTCCAAATTTTATGCGACCTTAAAAGCAATTGAAAAATAATTAAATATACTGAAATGTTTTCTAGCGTAATGTACATATCTACCTACTATGTACATCATAGTTATCACAGTAGTCTAGTGTTGCTGAATTGTCGATAGTTCCACAATGAACTGGTTGACCTCTAAAACCATTTAAGATAGGTATCGATAGTATTGCCAAGTGAAATATATATACACACAAATACATATTGACACAGAAGGCTGACTGCCCACTAAGAGCTAAAAATATGTCATGTACTCACGATGCGCACTAACGGGCAAAACGCCTTTTCGACCACATTAATCCTAACTTATGACATAAGATTGTCAAACTGTCGAGGTCTATGGTAGAGGCCGTGCGCTTATGTACTCATGCCGCGCAACAACCCTAGCATAATTATGTCAACGAACTCTTCTAAATTCAAAAGCAGGTCAAAGTCTAACTTCTGTGTGTAATTATTTTGTGATACAGCGGTAAACAATGCTGTTTGATTTTATGTTGAAAATCAGACTGCGCTGTTCAAGTGGTCGACTGCGCTAAACGCTGTCCAACAATGCGAAAAAGAAGACTGAATTCCGAATTTCCGGGCGGATTCCCGCGAAAACGGTCAGTTGGTCGTGCGAGTGACGCGCGCGCAGCCAGCCGAGCCGCGCCGGCAGATAGCGGCCATGGAGTATTTGTGAATGCACACTTCCTAAAACCATACAGTGACTAAATAAAGAACTGACATACCTACATAACATATCCTTACAATTATGGAAGAATTAGTTGAGCGGAAACGGAACCGTTTAATTTGTCTCTGTTTCATGCCCAACTACGCCGAGATCAGAACGCGCACATGTATGGATGTAGTCTGTTTAATACACGATGTACCCAGCTTTTCTGTGTCCTCGGCACACTAAACTTACTTTATTTTTACTAGTGATTGTATTTTCTTATGTTGTGTCAATTGTCTGTAGCATGTATTATGTGTTGTGGTGTCCAAATTATTAAATGTATTTCCTTTCTTTCTTAAAGTAATTTGTGAATCCACTGATGTTGCGAGGGTAACATGTATCTACCATTTGGTACGTACTATTTATTGTTTACTATCTATACTGTATAAATATACAATTCAAATATTTGATACTACTGCATGAAAAGTGTTAATTACACAATTTTTGTCATGGTTCGATTTCCCCATCCCCAAAGGAAAATTTTTAAAGGATAAATTCCAAAGAAAAATTGTTTTAAAAAGCTGGCCAATCAATATTTACAGGGTTTTGGGGTGTTATACCTTTTTTGTCGAATTTAAACATAGAGGTTCTACAATACGCCGCCCACCAATCCTGGGCGGGATTACAAGAGAGCCGGCTGGAGTGCAGCGATTACCGAGCGCCGCAGACGCGTTCTAATGAAACAAATCCTACTGAGATACGACACACACTCGTATAGCACTGCCTCTTTCTTCCATATCCGTTGTTCACGAGGAACCATAATAATTTTGCCATATCCATCCGTCCGTCTGTTCGCAGCCGAGCTCAGACTAATTTCCAGGCCCAGGAAGTGGTAGAATATCATTTGGGCATCTCCCGTGGACTTGTGTGATATCGTTAGATAGTATATTTTAAAGATGGGATTGGGGGCTGCAGGTGTAAACACAAATCATCTTTTACTCTTCTGGTGTAGCTGATGGGCGGCGGTGTTAACTTACCATCAGGTGACCCGCTTGCTCGTTTGCCATCCTATATTATATAAAAAAATATATTCGATGTAATCTGCTGCTGTTGTTACGTTACTTTGACCAAATGTAACAAGGTAGAAATCATGAGCGCGTGTTCTGATATTAAAGTCCAACCTTTACTTCGAATATCAATTGATCGCGCCTAGGATGGCTCAAAAGGAATATTCCAATAGCGCAGGCCGGGCACAAGGCTAGATAAAAGCTTACGGGCCGAGCGAGGACTCCGCTTGAGCAACGAGCGGCAATCGGACTTTACATTAGCCGTCAAAGCTATACTTAACTATTTATTATTCAAGGTATACTTATAAGTTTATATAACCCAACACAAAAATAAAATAATTTAAGAACCCCACATTTAATACAGCATTTTGGTGGCGGCCATCAAACAGTTAAGAATACTCCCGATTATATACCCTTTCAAATAAAATAAATAATTTAAATTTATTCGTTCGGGAGCTACGATGCCATAGTCGTCGTGCGTCGCGTCGGGGGTTAAAAATATGTTTCATCAACAAACATTTGTGTTGGTGCGGGAATAGAACCCGCATGTTGCATCTCGACCGGCGCTAAGCCATTGCGTTAAACTGATCGTCGAATGTATGCCCAAGCGTAGCTTTCCCACTTCACGAAGGGTGTTATATATGTTTGCATGTTTTTCTCCTGCCGTAAACTAAATTCACCGTGGGTAATTCACTTAGATCATCTAAACAAACTTTGAGTAAACTTTGAAACCTAGGTGCATTCAATTTAATGTGTGTATGATTGTGTGTTGTGTACCTAAGTACCGAGGGTGTAAAGGACAGCTCACTGCATCTTCCTGATCTATTGCTCGGCGCCGAGTGCAGACATTATTGCACCGGGAAATCTTTGTCAAACACTGAATAGTGAGCACGTGAGAACTATTTGTCCAGGAAAGCTTTGAAAGTAAGTTATTGCTATTTTTACACACTCCTGAGGACCTAGCCTAGCACGAACATTTTAAAGAAATAAATATGAAAAATTTAATAGCTCGCTCTATCGAACGTGGCCGCTTACAATGGGCCGCTTAAGAAATATCAAAGTCACTCAGAGGGCAATGGAGAGGGCTACGCTCGGAATCTCTTGGCGTGATCGTGTCAGAAATGAGGAGATCGACAAAAGATCTAAGGTCGCAGACATAGTCCAAAGAATTGCGTTTCTCAAGTGGCAATGGGTAGGGCACATTGCGAGGAGAACAGACGGCCGTTGGGGCAAAAAGGTCCTTGAGTGGAGGCCGCGTACGGGAAGTCGGTCCGGCGAAGCGCCAGAAAAACAAAGAACTAGGTAATGACAAAATATTTTAAAACAATGTTAAACTTTGTTACAACATAGTCATAGGCCAAGTTTTCTGTGTCGTTTTAGGCATTTTTTTTTTGAGTACGTACAAAAGTTTCCATTTTAAAAGAACTCGAAAGCCTTTTAAAAACAGTGCAGTCAAAACTTCTTTCGACATGTAAGTAAATATCTCAACGTGAGAATAACTCCATAGAGCGCCACAATGAAGTCCACGATCACTTTGGCTCTTGCCAGTTACACTCTTGTGTACGACAAAAAATAAGAAGATTAGTACATTTCCTAGCTATTGTATACAATGCCAGATAATACAAGTTGCCGGTAACATCTCTACTCCCCACCGGAACAGGAAGCCGTGAACAGTGGAGTCACGCTAATCATGCCATGCGCACCCGCAGCCGGCTTATCGTACTCCGGACGCGCCCGTCGAGCGCTGGTATATAACTACTACCACTAGTTACATTTTAAACTTTTGTTCTGCGATACATTATAGAAATAACTGATAACAACTGGACGAGGCGCGAAGCCGCATGTGACCAAGGGCCGTATAGCGCGCGGTCGAAACGTTAAGCAGAATTTTTTAGAGGCGATAAACTAGCAAGCGGGTCAGATGTTGGTATGTTATCTCCGCCGCCTATGAACGCCATCTGCGAGATCAGATACTAATTATTAAAATCGTTGCGTTTTGTTCCGTTGTTATCAATTATTATAGCCTACTTATAATATCCCACTGCTCAATTTTAGATGAGTCTGTTTTTTGAGGAATTCATATTGAGGAGGTCTTTCAATTAATCAATCAAATTAATACATAGTTTACTCTCAACACAAAGTTACAACTCAGTTAGTTATGTATTAGATTTATTGGGTAGTTATTAGCCAATTGAAAAGAACAAACGTAACCTGCCATGCGGTATACATTACAATATTACACATGAGCATTAATTAACCTACAATACAACTGTAAATACCTAAGCTACCATTTCAGTTAAATCTTACTTAACGACTTTTAACTATACATTTAATGAAATTATAAGTTGCCTATAAAAATGCCTTAAAAAATATTATACTTCCAGTGCGCTACCAATCTTTAGAAGCTCTTTCTCCCGATCTCATCTTATTTTTTCCAGGTATTGCAATTTATATTTCCGAATATTGTATCTCCATAAAATTTACCCACGATTTATGGGTATGATTTCAAGTTTCATAACGAGCTAAAATCACAAGAACCGCTATTAAATTAGAATCGAAGTATAACAGAAGTAATAAATCTCCCTTTGTGCTCTAAATTGCAATATCCAACCGAAACTAGGTTTCCTTTCGCAAAAACACAATATCGGAACTTGCGCCGGAGCGGACTTATGACGGAGCACCCGCTCCCAGGCAAATTACTTTACTTATCGCACAGATATAGAACTCGAGAATTAGTTAGCTATCTTCGATCTGTGTATCTATCTTCTACACTATTAATAATGAGATGACTTCGTTAGACACAACCATAAGGTTTATTATGGAACCCGAAAAAATCCGGGCCACTCTTCTAGTAACAAATGCATAGGCATATTATTTGTAGACACTACACTATTGAAATCTATAGTGGACTATCGATAGCCAATGTGTCACTCCGGTGTCACACACCGGTCGAGCCGAAACATGGCTCTACCACGGTTTAAAAAAAAATAGGGACAAAGGATATATGGGAGGTTCTCAAAGAAGAGGATACCGGAAGTTTTGTATTTATGTGACCGTTTGCAGACATGTAGACCGATCACCTGATGGTAAACAATTGCCGTTGCACATAGACAACCGCAACACTTAAGCTTCGTCCTAAATCAAACAATTTTCTCAATTTGGACATCTCTACAGCCAAGACCAAACTTCTAAACAATATCAAAGTCTAAATATCCCGATAAGATTATTAGACAAGCTCTTCAGTCCAAACATTAAGTACATTAAGACTTTCGTTACTTAGCATTTTGCCAATGAATTAATTGAAATGAAACGGCATTTATTCAAAGCACGTAAAAGCTTTATATAAGTCTGATATTTCAATCTCTTGGATTTGGAAAGTAATTATACCTTTTGAGAAGGAAGAAACCGGCAACAAACTCAGTATCAAATTATTGTGAGTAAACAAATAATTTGTTACGTTTTTTTACCGCATTATGCTAACAAAATATACATTGATATTATATTCTATAGATACAGAATTTCATACTGAAAGCGTTTGAAACAGTGATCCCAACAGACTGTCATTAGTAGGCTAGCTTTAAGCCTACAGATTTGTTGTTTGTCCTCTGTTATCTAATATCTGTAACACAAGTGCTTAAGCTACTAGTACGGAGTCAGGTCAATGTATGAGATGTTGTGTGAATTTATTTATTTCTAGAATTTCGTTCTATTATAAATGGAGCCTTTATTGATGGCGGCACTTCACTCGTGGTTACCTAGGGTTTCTATGATCTAAGGAAATATACTTAAATGTAGATATTGCTTGTCCTAAAGAAATACAGTAGCCTCATATTCAGACTTTGGAATTCCGACAGATTAAAGACAATAAAAATATTCTCTCCGCATCCTCGGTGTTATGCGTTCAGTATAAAACAATACCAACGCACGGCAGTAGATTTATGCGCCGTACGCGGCAAAAAGAAAAGAATTTATTTAAGTTCGCGGCTTTCTTCCGTTTAACACTCCCTTGGCGACGTCACCGCGTACAAGTTAATAATGGTAAAAAAACTTTTTCTGGCATGATGAATGACATTTAAATCTGTGGGAAATAAGCCTACATCTTTTTTAAAGACGCGTCTGCACTGTTTCTGATGTAGCAGATTAGTATCCATTATAGCATCAGGTGACCTTCTCGTTTGTCGTATTAGTGCTTAAGATTTGTTACTAAATCACGTGGACTTCTTTATCATGAACTAGCTGTTACCCGCGACTTCGTCTGCGTGGAATAGTAAGCCTAGTTTTTTCTCAGGGTCTAGAATTTCATTCAAATCCATTCAGTAGTTTTGGCGTGAAAGAGTTACAACCAGACAGAGAGTAACTTTCGCATTTATAATATTAGTTAGGATTAGGAGAATATATAGAATATCCCGCACCGATATGGCTGATCGTTGAGATTAGCTGCTCTAGCCCAAACATCGGTTATGAGGACATTACTCTTATACTAAAGTCACGCCATCGCTTCAACATGGAACGCAAAGAATGCGGGCAGTTAGTGCTAATGAGGTTGCTAGGATAACGAATGGAGAGCTATTTCTTGATGATGAGAAAAACTACGTCGTTAGGTACACGCCTGCCTAGGACAGGGGAAAAAATTAGTTCTATAAAGTAGAAATCGTGAGATACTGTGTTTTTGGTAGAACTATAGATTTATTCGGATCTACTCACGTCATTTCGTTTTGAGCGTAAAGCTAAAGTTTGCTATTCTTTTCTAGGTACCAAATAACTGTAAGATTATATCGCGCTAAGTAAGTATTGTGCTTTTTTGGTTTGCACATACAATTTCTCAGTGTCCATAAAATTTACCTCTTTATAAGTAGTCCTCTAATATATTATTAAATTCTAGTAGAAAGTGTAGGTTCTATCTATGAAGATGAAGATAGCCGGGGGCATTTCTCAGGAATAGCCAGCCGCGAGTCAATTAAAACTACTTTTGCTAAATTAACCAAAATACAGAACCCTTCCAAACTTTACAAACAACACCATCACTACGTTCGGATTCTATAATTTAACTGCAACATCCTAAGAGGAAGTTGCAGCGGACCTAAGCGCCAGCTTAAATCTCAAATTGCAACTAGCTCATCTGGAAACATGAGCGCAGCATTGATTACAGCCAGCGATCTGCCGACTAAGTCTAGTCACGAGCACTCCTAGATCCTCCCCGCCCCCTCCGCCCTCCGAGAGCCCCTGCGTCATCGTGAATGCATGTGCAGGATCCGCTTGTGATACGTGCAGTTATCGTTGCAAGAAATAAAGCACAATAAAATGGTGTTAAAGTGAAGAAAACTAAATCCGCTGGTCTGCTGCAGTTTTTTTTAATGTAATAAATAATAAGCCCATAGACAAACGCAACACCAGTGGAGTCACAATTGCGCTTCCAACTTTTAACCCCCTTTGCCCCTGATCGGGCCTCCGGCACCCTCACTCACTCGGCGAAACATAGCGCAGGCGTTGCTTCATGCCGGTCTTCTGTGAGGGCGTGGATCACTCCAGTTGAGCCGGCCCACTCATGCCGAAGCGTGGGTCTCCTACAGTAACATTATACCATTTTTCAGTTCAACATTTTTTTGCAGCTTTAATTTACAAATCAGTCGTCCCCTGAAATTCTACCCTTAGGGTTCTAATTTTAAACTTTGTTTTGATAAGCACTTAAAAGATAATGTAAAACATCGCACTTATTTATAATGCGTGGCATGACAGTAAACGTACTCGTAAAAAAATCGCAAAACCATATTACATGATTTAACAAACTTACTCAATTTCGGAAGTCGGTTAAAAAGCAGTATCTTTTACGCCGCGGGCGCAACACAACGTGACGTTATTTAAAAATAAGAGTGACTGAGAGTACCAGGACAAGGGTGAAGTATATGACAGGACAGTAAGTTATTTACCTAATGTTGGTAGCAGACCGAAAGGTCCGTAAAGATACGTACTGTATTGCGGTGATGCGGTCAGCTAAAGTATGGAATTCGCTGCCGAAGTCTGTGTTCCCTGATTATTAACAATCTGGATATCTAAATATGGCTAGAGTGAACAGGTATTCCTAGGTAAACGCGTAACAACCTAGACCTCTTTGACGCTGTCCAACCGGTGACATTGTGGTCAAGCGTTAACCTATCTATACTTTTTATAAAAAGATGAATTAGATAGACATCGATTAATCGAATAAACAAAACACTAGCGCGATGTATTCGATACCTAACGCTATCTGCTGGTACTAAGTGGAACTGAACATTTTGAAACGAAGTGGGGCGCAGAATTAAAAAAAAACCTCTTTGGTCCACAATGTCACAAGTTGACGGCCATGGTGGTATCTCATTTATTCTTTCCTTCTTTTTTTGGTCTTATCACAGGTTTTATAAAGAACACATCTCAATTGAAATAATTAGGTAGGTATGCTTATATTATAACAATTTAAGCCATCAGAATTGCGCGAGCGGGAAAATTCATGCATTTCATAAAAAAGTTTGCAAAGCAGAATTGGTTCAAATATTTATAAACACGCCTACATCATTTGAATTAATCTGAAATTTATGAATCGTCAAACTTTTTCCTCAATGATGTTTTTCACATTCAAATTTGAACATCATCTAATGGTGCAAAAAACTTCATATAGGGAGAGATATTGGGTCCTTTTTTAATGGGGTGAGTTAACTCATGGGATGGGTACGAGTAGGTATGCGTACGTGTTAATACGCCGGTCGTCTGTGAGGCCGTGGAATCACTCCGCTCGAGCCGGCCCATTCTTGCCGTAGCATGATTTTTTATTGTTGGTATTGTGTTTTATCTTCTTTCTAAACGTATACTATGGCATTTCAGGTCTCGTCTCGAGGCAGGTCACGTCGAGCAGCGTCGGACAGATAAGCGCGTCATACACCCGGGCGCGCTCTAATCGATCGCTTAATATTTTACGACTGAGTGTAGTGTCGCTTTTATGAGGTTTCCTGCGATTTGACTCAACAGAGTTTCGATTTCAGTAGATGCTTTTGATGCAGGGTTTTTAGTAGACCATTCAAGGCTGGTCAGTAGGTGCATGAGATGTTTTTAAATCATTGTTGCGTAGAAAGCTGTCTTATAGGAGCCTGGGGTACGTTTGAGTGTGATCCAGGATTATAAGTAACTCTTGATATAAACGAAACTAAACGCGAGGATATTTAAATATAAGTACATTACAGCACTTACAGCTTAATGTTACGACTGCGTTACAACAGCCGTGGTCACAAGCGGACTGGAGGCGCACGGCGTCGTCTGCTACGCCCGGCTTGTGCATCTTCGGATACCCTCTCATTTTCGATATTTGCACTGCCACTATATAAACTGTCAGCTAAGTCACTCCGACACACTACACTTCGAGTGACTCGGCTCGTGGGAGGGTCGTCGGAAGGACTTCACTGACAAAATATTATTTAGTGGCAATATCGAAAATTAAAGGATATTCGAAGATGCACAAGCCTTCCAAGGAGAGGTTTCCTAGTGTTCCCTTAATACCAATCTAATGGTAGAAATACGCACATTTGAAAAATCCATATTATGTATATATGCTCACATTCGAACTACGACCGTATGCGCATTCTCATCCACTGAGCTCACCGCTCTCCATTTCCGTTAATACCATAATATAATTTACTACCCCAATAAATGTGCCGATAGATATTCTCCGATAACACCACAATACAGGGTTGCAAATAAAGTTATACCGTCTCGCAAATTAACGAGCAGCGGCGGACTTGTTGTTCGGATCTTAGCCACCTTCCTCCCAATTATCAGGACGCCATAGTTAACTTGAAAAGTAGACGAGGCTCATAAACAACTCCAAATATTGACAAGTAAATTACAGACTAGTTTATAAACGCAGACTATTGGTTAACGATATTTGCACGTTTTTCGCAGCCCATTCTGCACACCTAATAGTCTAGTGACCACCGGGATGTGTTCTCGGGGTCCTGGCTTCGATTCCCGGGTCGAGCAAAAAGTATGTTTTGAAACTTTCGAACATAGCACGGGTTTGTGATCACCAATCTGCATTAGGCAAGCGTGGTGATTAAGCCTAATTGATTTCTATAATGACGGCCTGTACCCTGCATTAAGACAGTAGGTATATAGGCTGATACTTTTTTCAGTCTTAGAGCGTAAATCAGTCGAGTTACGCACACTATCTGATATTGTGATGACTACAATCTACAGTCTACGGGGCAGATTATGAAAAAGTTGGTGTAACGCACATGAGCACACGGATCACGGATAAGTGATTGGCGCCAGTGGAATGAAGGTTGGTTTTTAAATTATACCTACATACAATAGTTTTAGAATACATATGTAGATGGTTAGATGGTTTACATGACTTATTCTCCTGATTTACTACGTCCCTGTGTTCGCGTAGGGTCGACCGCGGTCGAACGACGGCAATTATTCAAATGGTTGGCTGATCAGCTTAGAAGGGCGCCGCTAAGCCGATTTGTTGATCTCCAAGTCCCTTTAACATTAATTTATTTACCGGCTAGAGTGCGCCCGTACAAGTGTTCGCCAGGTTTGAGTCTGTCACAACAAAGTTCTGAATTCTAGTGTCTGAATTGTAGTGAGAAGCCACGCTTCTTCATGAATGGGCCGGCTCGACCGGAGTAATACCACGTCCTCACAGAAAACCGGCGTGAAGCAGTGCATGTGCTGTGTTTCGCTGCGTGAGGAGTGAGGGTACCAGAGGCTCAATCCAGGGGATGGGGGGTTAAAAGGTAAGCAGTGCACTTGTGATACCACTGGTGTAGCAGGTGTCCATGGGCGGCGGTTATCGCTACCATCAGGTGATCCGTCGGCTCGTCTGCCATCTATATCATAAAAAAAACCATACAATCTTTATATCACCAACCCGGGTCTTTCGTTACTCCGACTCACGAATGCAAACTTCCTGATTACCCCCACGGGGTTACATTTCGCAAAACATAAGCCTTTTTCATTATTTACTAGGTCTCTAAATAAAGATTTTTATAGGGTGTTTTTCTACCATCATTCTATAATAGTATAATTTACGGTTGGCAGACTTTCATTTAACAACTTCAAATCGCTACTATAAAAACTTAAAAAATCCTTTACACATTCCCATTTGAATCATGTGTGAAGAAATATTAAAGTGAATTATTTTTTGCTGAAAAAAATGCAAAGAAATTCCCAACATAAATTAAATAGTATCATTGCTACCACGCAGGGATTCGGGTTAGAACCCAAGTTTTCTTGTAATAAAAATGAAATGTTACGGTATCTGTGGGATCTTGTAGCGACGTTAATATTGTCTTTCAAATAATTTAGTACAAAAGCATTGTCTTGGTACGTATTGTTTATCTAACATTATTTAAATAGAATTCGCAACCATTTTCACATTGAATTTCAAACCGTAATTATACGAGACCACGATAAATCATCGAGTAGATACCATTAGCAGATTGTGTCTAAGTTCATTGAGTGATGATTAATTTCAAGGAATAGAGGTGAATCGTTGTTTACAGTACGACGTTTTGTGAGACTTTGTCGAGTACAAGGAAGCGAACATTCTATACAATAATTGGTAAACTCATAATATAACGACGATAACAACGATAGAAAGGATATATAGGATAGGTAATGTCGACTTCAAATAATTTGTAATTCTGCGTGTAAAAGTGAAAACTAACTTGTGTGGAGTTTTAACGGGATAAAGTCTATTATTTGAATAGGTACTTGTGGGTTTATTAAAATTAGACTAATAGATGGTGATGGATGAAAAAACCATTTTTGAGTTTTAGTTCTAAGTAATTCGCCAAAGATTTTTTTATAAAATATTTATATAATGCGGTTCATAAAATAAATCTACGTGGTACCGTTTCATATAAGTAGTTTCGGAAAAAAGTGGCTGTGACATACGGTCCGACAGACACAACTAAAATAAAAGGTCCCGTTTTTTTTGCCATTTGCGCAAAGGCTACCGCCTTAGTGGTTTCTTTTAATAGGAGGGGAGAGGCTCTTATCAATTTCCACCTGTACATTAACTAATACGCCAAATTAAGCTTTTTGAGCATCTCTAACGAGCGGGGGCCGCCACAGAGGGCGCCACTTAACAATGGTTCCGCTTTGTTTTGTTTAAGTGCGCTATTACACCGCATTAGAATTAAACTCACGGAGGAATATTCTATGCGAAACGCCGCGGCTGTGGGCCTGCGGCGTAAATCAGAGAACTTATAGTGAGTGAACATAGCGATGTTGAAAAATCGCTTGCATTGCACTTGATCAGCTCCACTGAACTCGCTGCGCGTGCAAGCAATTATAAACTAGCACTAATACACCGAAAAATCCGTCGACTGTACTCTCTTACAGAAATCAACCCATAGCCGTACATACAAGGAGCGCTGGAGCAACGCACTATCGTCACGGACACCTTTCCTAGAATGATTGGGACCAGTGCAGCAGTGATAAGTCGCGCGAGAGGACGGATCAACTAATGGTAAGTGATTCTTATCCAGTGGAGTCCCTAATGCTTTGCCAATTGTTAGGTCACCTTCCTCCTCCTCCGGTATCCTGACTCACTCTTTAATAAAATTGTTCAACTGATTCGCAGACAAACGTGTGAAATAAAAGAACATAGATACATACCCGTATTTGCAGGTTACAGAAATGAAACGTTTCCCTAATTAAGGCACCTTTCTATGAAACGTGTGTCCATCTATCCACCTTGAAGGACCATGAAAAGTAGGTGAAAGGTGGATAATCAGAACAAGCGTTTCTTATGTTAGATGTTACAAACGAGCAATACGTGCTGGCCCTTTAAGAAATAGAACCTACGCTCGTATCTTCCAAATTTACGTTTCTGAATATCCACCTACGGTCTCCTGTTTCGATTAAAGCTCTTTCCATTTAGACTCGCAACCGCGACGTGCGTCGCAGAGAGTTTCCCCGTGAGTCTACCTCCTCCAGAGGCCCGCGCGGAGCCGGTCCCTGCGGAGTAATGTCGTTAGACGGTTCGCTTCTCAGAGGTTTTCGCAATTGTTTCCGCAATACAGAAGTTTTCCCTAAGTTTTTGATGACATTGCTACAAATGCCATTACGACAACTTTATTGACATTTTTGCTTGTTTTTATCGTGCGGATTAAATCTTGATATGAGCGGGCCTCCATCCAGCCGATCAGACTGCCAGAGCGTGACAAATATTTGAATGTGGACCCGCCATTTTGTTTTTTTTTAGTTTTGATATACCGTGGTTACGCACCGGTTGCGCATCACGATAAATCAAATGACACCTAGCAAGTGAAATCCGTCAAGCAGTCGCATGTATGTATGTTCATTTTATCGGCACACTCTAAAACCTGCCCACAATGGGGGTGCTAATAAAATGCTCGAATAACTTTACTCTTCTTTCTTCGGCAGTCGGGTAAAAATAAAAAGGTGATTTTCCAATTTTAATACAAAATTAGTAGAAATACACACGCTTTTTGGTTTCCTTAGAATATATTCCGTTGTTTATTAAGATATCTCAAAGTTTCAAATACCGTTTTCTCACGCACAACAAAAATAACGGGACCTACAGAATTACCCTCCCCGGTCACGAGCGGAGAGGTCGAGCGCCGTAAAATATGCTTTATTACCACTTGTATCGACTCAATACTGCCACAGTGCAAAGATCAATACGTAAGGTCGTTACCAGATCAATCGATCAATCGCCGATTGAGGTCATCGGTCACGTCGTTCGTCGATCGATTCTTAAGCTCGATTTCATATAAATTGAAGGAATAATAATGTCACTTTATGGTATTTTACGTAATATATAAAAAATGGGCACCTCACAAAATATTAAATAGTTTAAAGAGCCATGTCCCGTTCTGAATTCAAATCGCATTCAACATAGCACCAGTATATTATTGTGCCGCTTTTAAGTCTCACACATACGGTACGATTTATGATATTAGATGAAAATTGTGAACGATTACCTTGACAGTTGTTAAGTCACGACGAATCGCTTACACACATCAGAATTAAAAAACATTGAATAGTTTATTATCGTAAGGAGCCAATGTATAGTTATTTTCCGATTTCCGATAGCGTCCTCGATGAAGTAGACACTATTAATTCGTCAACCCGATCGTTAACGATGAGTCATATCGTAAAAAAATACCCTTTTTGATTTTTAAAGCACGCGCCGCGCATCCACCACTACGACTACGCCGTAGCTGCGGCTACGCGCCGTAGCAGCGTAGCACTTTCGTAGCGGTACGAGATACTGAAAAGGGGGATTTTATTACCTTGATAGCACTTGATAGTAAATACTCGCATTACTAAAATAATATTTGTAAGGGTTTGTATTATACATTTCTAAAGCACGTAGAGATTGGTTTCAGATGCTTACTGTAACTTTGTTTTCCGTATTTTGTAAAGTCTTAATTTTAAGTTTGTTATTATTTTACGAAATTGGCCAATTACAATATTTGACCAATTTTATATAAAAGGTTATTTTCTCACACTTAAGAGTGGCACATGAATATTACTGTATTAGTACTTAAAATTTACACTAAAACTTTAACATCGTAACTGGTTTTATGGGCAATAACAACAGGACCAACGAATAAACGTGATCTGTAAATTGAAATATTTTCAATTTGAAGGACCACGCACATCTACTATCAAAAGTTGTGCTATCGAGCAATACTACATAGTTTTAAGAGTCAACAGAGCTATGAAATTAAACACACTTCAAATATTTACAAGTTAGTGGGCGGTTTTAATCGGCGCGTGGACGCAAGCGCCGCGCAGCGCGAGACATGCGACAAAAAGTTGCCCCTGGGCGCGACAGACTGCGGCGTGACGTTGCCAGGGACCTACTGAGACACAGACAAATTAACAATTAACTAAGCTACATTTATATCATAAAACACAGAACGCCGTCAGCCTACATCCCGAGCTAAACAAGCAAACACATACATATGTACCTAAACGCTAAATGCGACAGACTACAGGCAGCGTGGCTTATCATAAAGCTCAATTTTTTGATATTTTCTTCTGAATTGACCTTCACAGTGGTATCTATTTGACATCCGAACCGTTTCCTTAAAAAACCCAAATATACGTGCTCGGAAATCGGAATTATTCCACCATCTACCGTTATACATTATTATTCGTACGTGATCAAACGTTGGTTTCTCTCTGAATTTTCAAAACAATATTTTTCCTGGACAAATAGTATTCTCTACTACCAATCAAAAATTATACGAGTATTGTGACATTCGTTTTCAGAATAAGCCCCCGGGCTTAAACCCCAATGATTAGAAACAAGAGATCAACACAAAAGATCTCGGGCTCACATTATCCTTTCATAATTAGAAAAGGCATCCGCGAAAAATAAATGGCGAGAGATAATTCTGCAGCTTCTTTTGATAAATGAGAAAGGATTATGGATACGGTGTCCTATATCCGTCTCTGTCGTTTCCCCAAACAAATGGGTGTTGGTGGTTGAGGCTGGGTGTTACATTTTTTACCAATTTTATTAATGGTTTCTTCCCGCGCAGGATCGGAATGGTGGATCTTGGGCTTAAGAAGGGTACAAATTACTTATGTTTTGTTATAAGTCACTTTAATTTGTTTACTTTACTTACGGGGAGAACTTTTGTCGTATGTTTTTACTTATAGAATCATACTTTCTTCAGCTTCAAAGTCCATAAAGAATATTTATAAATGTCAAATATTATGTAAGCTACCGCTGATTCGGTAAGTCGGTTTCTACCGAGAAGAATCAGCAAAAACTCAGTAGTACGATTTTCAAATTATAATAATAACAGCTTTCAAACAAAAAAAACAAAATTTAAATCGGTTCGTCCATTCAGGAGGATTCCAACAGACAGACAGACAAACACATCAAACTTATAACACCCCGCTGTTTTTGCGTCGTGGTTAAAAAGAGTTTATTATAAGTAGGTAATTAAATAATATAGTTTGATATTTTTTAAAAAATCACATCAATGGGCTAAATTGATAGCTTTATTTACTATAGCTATAGTATAAAAGTGAAGTCTGTTCGACTTACTTCCATTAAATAAAGAGCTATCTTCAATCTTCACAAAATTGCCCTGTTTAAGGCGACAAAAACCTTTCCCCACAGTTTAAATTGTCCCAATTTGCGGGGCCCGGGCCGGAGCACTCGAGGCCCGGCGATTAATAACTTTCGCCCAGTGTTTTTGATAAGAAACGAAACCTAATATTTAGTTTATATCTATAGCAAAACGCTCCAGGATAACAGTTCTTCATGAAGAAATAACTTTCCGTACCATGGTCATATCTAAAGAAGGCAAAAAATGATTGACTGAAGCTCCAGGCATAGAGAAAATATTTGATAAACCAATACTTTTGTATGATAATAGATGTATTATTGCATCTGGCCCCGATGGCATTGGTTAGTGACCCTGCTTGATACGCCAAAGATCCCCTCCTTTTTTATGTGATAGGTAGCAGACGAGCAGGCGGATCACCCGATGGTAAGCAATTGCCGCCGCCCATGGACACCTGCAACACCAGTGGAGTCACAAGTGCGCTGCCAACCTTTTATTATTATTTTTAAAATTGGGGATGAATGAGAGTATTATAAACGTAAGAGTAAACAAATACAATCAGAAAGCTCCGAGCTATCGGCCAAATTACACAAACACACACACACGCATAAACAACCATACTCACATACTTACTACTCGAAAAATACTTTGTTATTATCTGTTTCTTTTGCTTTCTTTAACTAAATTTAAAATAATAAATGTGGAATGTGGAATATTTATGTTTTAGGTGGGCGTTAACAACTGCTGCACAGTTTATAACTACAGCAGATATTTTCGTGCACATTTTTATTGTGCACGTGTTTTCTACTTCAAATAATCTTTATTATTATTTATTACCTTACAGTTCGTACATACCTACTCGTAAAACTTGATAGTAAATTGAAATTCGCAACCGCGATCCACAACCGTCGACAATTATGTGTTGCCTTGTGTAATTTAATAATATCAATTAATCTTCCACAAACATCTAATTAATTACATAAAGCCTTATACAATTGTTTTGTTTTGTAAACCGTTTTGGATATCATAATGAAAAGTTGAATGTTTTTCTGCGGAAGCAAAAAGGTCTAATACCTTTTTGAATCAGAACGGGATTTAATTTTAAATTGGTTAATTCGGACGCCTCTCGCAAAATGTTTACCAAAAATACAGGTTCCTTCAGCCATCACCAACTGCGATTAGCGAAATTAGATTCTGAGAATAACCTCAACTCACATTAGCTCCGTGGTAACTTGTTATCGGAATTTCAGCGAACGACAAATGGAAAGATTATCGACTTTAATTTTATCAAATGATAAATATGAACGCATTTATAATAAATTTCAGAATTCGGGATCATTTAACAAATGTTGGTAATTTGTCTTCCTTTCGTTCAACCCGACAAATTGGCAAGTGGCAGCGGATTGGTCCGCCGGCCATAAAGCCGATAGTCGTGTGAAATGCTGACGGGTACACTAACACGGGCACCTACAGAGCAAACGCCTCCATCATAGAAATCAAGTCATCGCTACTATGATAGTGTTAGGCCTAATCACCACGCTTGCCTAATACCGATTAGTTAGATCAACCCGCGAAATGTATAGTTTAGTGGTAGTTATTTGCCAAAACTATAAGATAAGAAAACAAATAAATAGTATATGAAGTGCCTATTTGGTTTATTGATACTAAATCAGAAATCCTTTTACGTGAGGTTTACGCCGCCCGCCCCTGAAGCGCTGAAGCGCGTTTACGGGCACTTTTCAGGCAGTTTCAGGCTGTTCGATCTCATCTGAATGATTCGCAGTCTATTATGGAGGGGATATTAGAAGTTGGCTCGTAAATCTCCAATGGAGTCGCTATTTAATGATTTATTAAAACGTATGTCGGAATGTTTGTAAAGCTATTTATGTTATAAGTCGTATGTCATTTTGATATTTATTGGTGTTGATATTATGAAGGACAACAATGTGTGTTTGTAGTAGGTAGACGAAACAACAATGGGAGAGCCACGCTTCAGCATGAATGACGTGGTATTCCACGCCCTCACAGAAAACTGGCGTAAAGTAGTGCATGCGCTGTGTTTCGCTGCGTGAGTGAGGGTACCGGAGGCCCAATTCAGGAGAAGAGGGGTTAAAAAGTATGCAACGCACTTGTGACACCACTGATGTCATGGGCGGCGGTAATCGCTTAACATCAGGTGTTCCGTAGGCTCGATTGCCACCTATATCATAAAAAGGTAGGTTCATCCCTGTGTATTGAATTTTACTTTAAAATAAATAACACCATATGTTCGGTTCTATTGATATCGAAGACTTCGTTGACCTCCGAAACGGATCAAAATGAGTCTATCTGACTAAATGCACCAGCGCCACATATAGGCTTTCTATTAGGTTTATATGTATGTCATCTAGCGCGAGCCGAAAACGCTCTTAAAAATTAAACTCAAAACACTAACACAATGCCAACTAAGTTATAGTTTCATCAAACTACCTAAACCCTAGTTAGCAAGTTCCAACATTGAACTCAAACACAACCCGGTCACCTCGCGAACAAACCAAATTACACACGAGCCAAATCAATTTAGACCCAATAATGTCGTGAAGTCAGCCTTGAGCCGTAATAACGAACAAACAAACAATCAGAACGACAAACACACGCAGGCCTAGCGCAAACACGAGGACTGAGGTTACAGTTTTACCCTTGCTCGGAGACAGCTCGCTATGTCGAGTTAGAGTGCTTACACACGAACAGCAATTTGCTGTCGACGCATGCAACTGCAATGACGTCAGAAGGCGGCGGCTAGCTGTCGACATGCCGCCGCAGTGCTGTCGACACGTTGGCGACTGCCGCCGGCAGTGGCGACATCACCATTTTGAAGGTCATCTGTCAATAGTCCAGGAGCAAGTCTGAAATACTTTTTCGCATGACAGTATTTTGGCGACATATCGCAACAAGCTGTCGACACGCCGACAGCTTGCTGCGAGCACGTCAACAGCTAGCTGCCGACAAGTGACGGCGACTGCGGTCGCCTTGCAGTCGCCTTTGCTGTCGTCAATGTGCTGCTGGTGTGTAAGCACGCTTATATTACCCGACAATTTTGCAGGTACTATCGGGGACACTTGCGATGAAATCGCTAAGCGGTTTTTGCTAAGTTCGTAGCAAAAATCGCATTACTGGCAGTGAACCATCTACCGCGTAGCCAATTAGCGTTAAGCAGCAGTAACACTGAATTGTTTTAAACTTTCATGATCACTAACATTAGAATAGTTACATAGGTTATTGCTACCATGTACCTTATTTTTGTAAATGGAAGGTACATGGTAGTACACACGTCACCTCGGATTGAGCCTCCAGTGCCATCACTTATTCGGCGAAACACAGCACAGGCGCGGATTCGTATGTGTGATGATTTATGTACGATTTTCAACAGACTTGTAGGTAATTATTGCAACCACAAATTTTCGTTAAGTTCGATCAAGTCAAGTCAACTTAGGAAAGTACATTTTCTAAGTTTTCTTGGGTCTGGGTGTTTTAGGTTGACGCCCCCAGTTAATTATCGTCGCCTGGTACTCATAGTACAAGGGTTGCCTTAGTTTGAGACCAAGTTGATTGGTGTGATTGTCTGGCGCATTTATTTATTATTTATTTATTTATTCCATGAAAATTAACATAGGAGGATATGTTACTGCCTTATTTGATTTTATTGGTCCGTCCCCGAGCCCTACAGACTGGAATCTCGGCTTCACGTAATACAATATGGAAGGTACCTTGTCGGATTACCGTAAAGGGATTTTGTAGAAGTTACGTTTATTTACAGAGATATTTACTCAAAGAATTGGTTCAAAGCCACAATAAGTCATGGCCAAACTAAACGACGGGGGAACGAAAAGCTTAGACATCCTGGAGTGAATAAATGTAGTCTAATTTGACAAATCCTGTCCTGTGATTTTGAAGCTTAGGGGTTTTAGTATAAACTTGGGGGCCTCTGACGTGTTTATATAGTTATTAGAACTAAGAACTACAAAAATTACAAGACAAGAGTTTTATTAACAACACCTTGGCGCGATCGTAGAGCTAAGAAGATTATCCAAAAATATAATATAGAACGTTTTGCTAAGAGCGAACACAGGGTTCCACGATATTACACCCCTCTCAACTTTTGAATATAAGCAAGACATCCAATGATAATATAATCACTATGTTATAGGTCGGTCACGGTCTTATGGTATCTTAAGTTTACAAAGAAAATAAAAGGGTACTATTTAAACGAGCTTCTTTTTAATAGCATTTTTCGCCTCAGAAAATATATGTTAGCTTCTAAATTACTAAGTCAGCCACAACCAATGCGCGTCTGAATAATAGTATTTCAGCCACTAGATATCTTTTATGTAAGCCACTGTAAATATAACTCAGCATGGCAGTTATTTTTAGCATCTAAATTTGTGGTATGCATTCAAATAGCAACCTTCTAAATTATTAATATATGACACCAAAATAGTAATGATATTAGCTTCTAATTTCATAATTTAGTATGAATAAAATGTAACTCATCCTACATTTATTCGATCGTAAATTTACCCAAAATTGTCATCGAATATTATATTAAAGCCACTTAAAATATTACACATGAACTATTTAAGGCAACAACGCGACGATACTAGCCGCCAATTGATTTATATTAATTGTGAGGATTATGAGAAACATTTAAAAAACAATCACGCTATGAAAACAAAATGGAAAGTAGGTTAATAATTATTTTTTTACTTATGTAATAATTTCTTCCCACAAATCAATGATTTTTATTGCAAAATTATTGATGTTTGGCGCGTGTAAAAAATATTATTACGCATTTCAAAATATTGTTAATGGATTCCTTTATGTTTTCATAGCATTTATTTTGATTGTGAGGATTATGAGATATATTTAAAAAATTAAAATAAATCAAATTTATTGGTATCGTTTTTAGTAAGTAATAAATTTAAATTAGCACGTATATGTATGTAATTCAGAAGTTATAAGAAAATTAAAATACCTATGTATTACTGGCTTATTAATGGCGCTCGCGCTTAAGTTGGCCTTCCACGCTTTCTTTTCAGTCCAAGCACTGTGCTTTTACCTCCAATGGCGCCATTACGAATTTCAGTCTGATTGCTAGGCCGATCAGATGCTTGCGTAAACGTAGGTACAGTGGCTATTTTCTCAATAAAAGAATATGAAGTATTATTTTAGATGTTAAGTTATAATATTTTGATGTTGAGTATTGAAGCTGGAATGTATTATTTTTGTGGACATTGTATTGAAGCTGTAAAACTTAATATGGTGATGAGTTACAAATTCCGTGGCTGAGTTAGTAAATTAGTTTGCAATATATAAATCAGAAGGACAAGTTAAATTAATTGTGGATATTCACTTGATGCTTTCTTTAACATTTTTAGTTGCCGTTGTAAAGAAGATGAATCAGTTAATTAAAGGCTAAGTAATTTTCCCGATGCTTAGTTATTAAATTAGAAGATTGGGCGCGTGGCCAAATAAAAAATTTGTGGCCATGTTTATTATTTCTCAAAATAAAATAGCGATGGAGAACAAAGTGTTCGTCCCTTAATCATAAATGAGATATTAAGTGCACGCGACCTGGGCGTCAGCAGGGTTGTCACGACTCGGGATGGAGCTGGACTGAAGCAGGCATTGTTGGTTGTGTGTCCAGCCAAATAAGACAGTGTCCGGCCTGTGCGGCTTATACTTTTACTTTTTTTTTAACATTTATTTGATTTACGTTTTGACTCCCGTTTTACCTCGTATAGTGTCCTTCCTCCTACCTTCCTCATCGATTCCTCGGGATCGTTTCAATTCATTTAATTTTCTTAGTTGATTTGATGAAAAACGGGTATCTTTATTCGGTTTACGATAGTAATAATAATCGTTTATATCAGTTAAGTAAGTATTCTATTCTTCCATAAATTTCTTTGCAACTTATAATACCGATGAGATTATCCGTGTCGAATGCAAGCACTTTCGATAATTCCTCTGCTTAAGGTCCCGGTACCCGGTTAGTAAATGCTGATCCCACCAGAGGACGCTTTGTTTTTTTTACAGCATGTCCACTTAGGCTGTCCTCCGCTTATATCCAAATGTTCGGCTAAATAGTTAAAACGTCCGGACCCGGCAAAGTGGCAGCCCTCAACAAAGCGGTGCTCACCCGAGAGGGTTTGATGTGCGGCCCCGCTCGCCCCGACCTCACTCTTTACTGAGACAACATTAACTTTTAAAACTACATCAGTAAACAAAGGGTACAATGTAGGTACAAATTGCCAGGGTTAATGTCGAAGCTACTTTTTACTATTTACCTATACTTTTCTTTGGAAACTCCTTGGCAAATTTCAGCTAAGCGATACTTGATTTTTAACTCTTAATAACCCACACAAGATATGGAAGTATGAATGAATGAATATACTTTTTATTGCATACAAAACACAGGTATAAAACTTAAAACTAGTTATTACAAGAGTAATGTACAACAAAGGCGACCTTATCACTATGAGCGATCACTTCCAGGCAACATTTGGGTATAGGACACTTGAACAAGGTGTAAGGCGGTGCAATGATGTAATACAATACTTAAACCATGAAAAAAAGTAAACAAAAAAGCAAGAAAAGAAGAAGAACCTACCTATTTCTACCATTAGCTCGGCATTGATGGAAAACAATCGTGACGAAACCTGCACGTTTCGGATAGTCTCTGAAACGTGTGTGAAATTTTGATCCAGTTGGTTTGGTCCCCTGTCTAAGGGATCGAAGGGTCGGACGGAAGTCGATTCATTGTAATTACGCTCAACAAACGAACAACTTGTATTTTTATCAGAATAGGTATTTATTGCCACTTAAAGCGTGTTCCTGTGTTTTCCGTTTTTTCGTTAAAAGTGTTACACTTTATAGCGTGTTCCTATGTTGTTCCTTTTGCGTTACAAGTGCATAAGTAACGAATTAGGTAAATGTATGAGATGTTATGCGAATCCATGTAACACCCTCGTGTCACAAACTCCTTAGACATTAATTGAATCCTTATCAATCCTTTGCGAGTGTCCCCCCCCCCCCCCCTCTCATTGATTGATCCCAAACAATTATCACGAGAGTCCCCTTAGACAGCGCCCTCTTGTGAGGAACTTTGTCCCCTCGGCGACTCAGACAAGGATCCTGACAATCAAATTGAGTTTGGAGTACCCTTATTACGCCACTCTGTATGTTGTTAATAACTAGTAAATGCCCGCAGCTTCTGTTGCGTGGAGTTCAATGATTTTTTCAAAATAAATTAGATGCTAAATAGTTCCCTGTCCTCAAAAAAGTTTCATTTAATTAGCGCGAACAGACAGACAGCAACAAGTTAAAAAAATTGTATTTTTGCATCCCCAAGTTATTTTGTGTTAATGTAAAGATACAGCTAATTTTCATTTTTTATACAGGTTGCATCTGTGAACATTTATATCCCTTTAAGAACGTCTTCTACCATTCAATGACTTCTAGAAATTCGCAATGGAACCAGACCAACTCAATCATGGTTACATACTTCAGAAACTATCCGGATCTTGCAGCTTTCCTCATGACATATTCCCTCACCGTCAACCTAATGGTAATAATATGCGCATAGGTTTGAAAAATCTTAATGTACCTACATGCTCGGGACCTGCCTGCCTCGCGGAAAGCGCGTTCCTATCCATTTAGCTTCCATCGCTATTGCATACCCACGCATACCCATAGGTATATAGAGCAATCCTAATTGAACAAATACAAACACCATAGACATCCCATCGATTTACTTCCATTCGCGAGTCATGCATCGTCATTCATCATTGACATCAGCATGACGCTTTCCGTGTTATTCTCTTGGATGAATGACGTCGAGCAAAATTTGTATGAAATACTCAGTCATCGGGATCCGATTTATCTGTAGGTGTACCGCGGTTATCACACTTTATACAAACGTATACCTACTTATACTATTCCCCCAAAGAGTGATGGTACCTTGCTCAGTCAATAAGAAGGTCGCAGCTTCTGACCCGATTCACACACACAAAAACTTTGAATGAATGCACAACTGGTATTGATATAGATCAGCAATGGTTATCAGCTGCTCCTACTCCACTTAGGTATATTGCGAAGTAGATATAATGTTTCAATAAAGTCGTAAAAATTTAAAAGTTCGTTAACTGTGAAATGTAAATTTGTAAAGAGTTAGTTGACACTAAGAATTTGTAAAGAAAATATCAAAAGAATAATAAAAATCTAAGGAACTATTAACAACATGCACATTTACAAGTTTATTATATCGTTTTCGTTCACTAAGCCCCACTTGTATAACCCTTGTCTAAAATGACTTCTCCCGTAAATAATCCGGAACTCTTGCTGTAATAATAACTTATGGTAATACCATTGTGCACATCCTCCCGCGAGATCAAAGGCTGCGGCCGCGCAACCCGTCAGATTACCGGCTGCTACCATCGCGCAGGCGAGTAGGGCTGACACAACAAGTAAAATAATTCTTTGACGCTTGCTTGTGAGCCAACTTTACAAGTGGACGCCTCTGCAGATTTCGACAGGTGGTTACAACAGAGAGATCACGATGATCTGTCCACACACTTTCAGACGTGGGGACAAATGTCGGCTAATATCTATATAAAAACCGACAGCGATCGTATTCGAGGTAGTAGGTATTTATCTTTTGCAGACAGTAGCAAAATACCTAGACGTACAATTACGCCGTATGTACATCAGCAGGCGCATCGGCAGATGACGTCAGCAGATGCAACTGTCTACGTGCAAAAAATATTTACAGTTACTATTTAAATAGAAGACTGAGAGCTCCTGGCAACTGACTACTGAGTTTACTGTAGATGTCGTCTCAGTATTAATCGATATTTAACCAACACCAGCGTATATTTTTAATTTGACATACTTTATAAGCGCCAAAATGTATATACGAGTACACAACGGACCCGGACATATAATTAATACATGAATGTTTATCCAGAATTTAGGTACACGACTTAACTAGGAGCTTCTTAAAAGCACCATCCAAGAGTCTTTGAAACTAACATTTCATGAACAAATCTAGTCATAATTTTGAGTTTACTAAATGTTTTAGTTAGGTGGCAACCCTCGTGGAAATGTTTGACTTGCAGATGATCTCCCGTTATGGAGACCGAGATATCAGGCACCGTGTAACACGAGGAAAGCTGACACAATCCGTAATGCTGCACTCTATCGTGCCTCGCCCGAGAATCAAACCTATAACCCTTCGCGTATTGTACAGATCATCAGTGTTGGATAGTACAGGGTGGAAAAAAACATTGGGGCCTGGAGGGAACTACCTCACATCTTTAAGTTAGCAATAGCACTTTTTATTTATGGGAATCATTCCTAACTTATTAAAAGTAATAGTTGAAAATAGTAGAAGAAAAGTTTCCCTTAACCCTTTACAACCGACTTGATATAAAAGTAAAATATGTATACCAATTAGAGAATTTAAGGTCGGTACTTTTCTTCCAGTGTCCAATGGTTTTCCACTCGTATACATGTTTTAAGAATGAGCTTAAAGCAAAACAAACTGTTGCTTACAAACTTATGTTTGCGAAATGATGGCATTTTCCACAACATAATTTGGCAAGTCTGGTAATTGATTGATTCCAGTATGACCTACGACCTCTAGACAGGGAGTCAAAACATGTGGATCATGTTTACAAGTTACACTTTGTAGGCACTGCACTTTACACCTATTTTGTACTATTGGCGGTACATCACACGCGGGCGCGGCGGCCATTAGCGATGTGTCAGCTGATTAGTTTGCTCAAGTAATCGCTAAATCCATTTGTCCAGTTGTCGCAGCGGAATAATCGACTGTAATGTAACCTTTTCGAAGCCAATGTTTGTGACGTATATGACTACAAGCAACGAGAGTAAATTAGCATTTAGTATACATCCTTCCAACTACGAGATCTACAGTTATTATCGTACTAAAGATCATACCACCCCGTTTCAACACGCACTTCCTTAATCATAGTTTAAAAACTAATGCTTTCGCTTTCATAAAACTGACAACATCAGTTTTAACCTAAACTAACTTTGACCACGTTTTGATGTAGGATAATGTTAGATGGTACTGAAATGAATATTACTAATAAGTGAATAATGTTAAAAGGGCCTAGAACGAGTTTAGTTTCAGAACTTTTTATAACGCGTTTGTTATAAGCGGAATGTTTAATGGACACAAAATTAGTTCACCACTAACGTGGATAACTTAAAAGTTTATTGAAGCAAATCAGTTCTAACATTTTCTTCACTATTCATGACTATTAAAGATTGCCACTGTCAAATGAACATTTTCAATTTGAGAACGAGAGCCTATTAATTTCACAAATCGAAGTCATTTAATAAAACACCGGTTTATGAGCCGGCGCGTCGCAGAGACCACTTATACTCTGATTCATAATCATGTAATATTAACTGACAGTTGGTGGGTTTCCGCGTTACCGTAATATAAAAATAGTGTCGGTCGTGTCGTGATTAATCGAAAAGTTCAATTGCGATTCAATTGCTTTTCATTTTCTTTTCATGACATGAGTTAATATTGAAAATTACATTTGGAGGCTGATTGATGTCCAAACTTCTAACTAAATGTACGAAGTGTGTTAAAATGTAGTCATTCAATAAAATAAATTTAAGTATTTACAAATAAAATAATCGAATCCAAAAACTTAGTTACATAAACTCATTTTCAAAGGAGCTTAAAATTATTAAAAATGAAAGCTAACCATAAAGTCATAAACTAAACTCTAATTTTTAATCATGCGAACCTAACTGACAGATGCCATTGTGTCATTTGAAACCCTTTGAGAGATGCAAAATCGGTTCGCATAATTAAAAATCTTAACATCTAAAATGTTCAATAATAAATTCAATTGTTCGCTCACAATTCAATTATAACAGCACTAGTACACTTAGGAGGCAACATTAAAAAAAATAAAGGTCGGTTGTAGCTGTCAGTTTATATTACATGATTATGAAGCAGAGTATAGTAACAAACGCTTGCAAAACCTTCTCATTCAATCTCTACTAGAATAAAGAGTTAAAAGGTCTGTAGATAACGACAAGGCTTACTTATAGAGAAGCCAAAATAACAAAATACTAGCGCAATATAAGTAATCGACGTCCAGCGTCATCTATTGGCACAGATTGAAACTAATGTAGTAATAGTAGTGTAAGCCGCGCCAGCAAGTTTTCCAGCACCGGTAAATGAATGTCTAGCATATTGTCTTGTCACATATGACTGTTCGTTCGATATTTACTGACTTGGGTGAACAATCCGGTTTGAAACAAATTGTACTAAACAATACAGATTACTAAATAAATGCACGCGTAAAGTATCCAATTATTTTGCGTTGTAATCAACGCTTTGACTATAATTACACCCGTGAACCTCATAATCCGGTGCCCTGGTACAATTATTCAAATATGAACACATCCGGATTTAACCCCGGCGCTCAAATAAGGATTAGGCCTAGACCCCTCCCCCCTCCCCCCTTGACCCCTCGTGAATTTTTAACGCCCGGTCAACGTCTCGGACGGTCGGAATAAACTAGTGCCACAGAGTATTTCAATCCGTGGACTTGGATCCGTATGATATTTTTATGTGATAGGTGGCAGACGAGCAGACGGATCACCCGAGGGTAAGCGATTGCCGCTGCCCATAGACATCTACAACACTAGTAGAGTCACAAGTGCGCTGCCAACCTTTAACCCTTTCCCTTTTATTAGGCCTTCGGCACACTCACTCGGCGAAACACAGAGCAGGCGCTACTTCACGCCGGTCTTCTGTGAGGCCGTGGTTTTCGGTCGAGCCGGCCCAATGCCGAAGCGTGACTCTCCCACAGTTTACACAAAAAAATAGTTAGTGTTTGATTGTAACCTAAAGCGTTTACATGCAGCATTTTAATTTCTCTACACAAAAAAAATATAGTTAGTTCTAATAAAGTTGCTACGAGGATTGGAAATAATTAAATGATATTTTCTGTCCTGTGGCACACTTTGGTTTCCCCTTAGCAGTCGCGTGCCCTGATGACCGCTAGTGAGATAATAACCCGGGCCTTTTGACCTTTCCGCTGTCCAGAGAATTATGGGAATATTTAGTTTTCTATTTTTAATGCTTGTGACATTTGTGGGTGCGAGAAGTGGGTGGACGGAAAACGGTTTAACTATGTTGCTCATAGAATAGACTTCTGAAATAGACTTCAGATTTTTTTCATGTGATAGCTGGCAGACTAGCAGACGGATCACCTGTAAAATGGTAAGTGATGGTAAGCGATTGCCGCCGCCCATAGACACCCGCAACATAAGTGAAGTTACAAGTGTGCTGCCAAACTTTACACAGCTCCCCCCCGATTCGGCCTCCGGTGTCCTCACTCGCTCGGCGAAACACAGCGCAGGCGCTGCTTCACGCCGGTCTTCTGTGAGGCCGTGGAGGCGGCAGTCGAGCGGGCCCATTCATGCCGAAGCGTGGCTCTCCCACGGTTCAAGAACATGATGAGACAGAAAACAGCTTTACATACAGTAATTCCAAATTCTGGGAATGAGATACCTAAAGTAATCACAAATTCTGAGAGTCTGAGACGCGACAATCTGTGACGTACCTTACTCGTAAAGCACCATAGGCCATCCCGCAATGGACACACTTTAGGCCGTTGATTACCTACCTGCAAAGACGAAGCAATCCTCTATCACAAAGACAATATGGTCAGCAAACATAACTATTACATCCCTTCGACCAAGAACAATGGCGCTCCAAAGGCTTCGCCTCCGCTTATTAATCAGCTGATAATTGGCCATCAGCATTCCGCTCCGCCCAGAGATTACTGCAAATTATGCCCGAAATAATTATAATTCAACTAATTGCTTCCTGACTTTGTGTTCATTGTCACATTATATTTATTGAGGCACAGAGTCGCGCCGATATTAATGGCGAGGTCGTAAATAAAGCCAATATTTTGGCAATAGCTTAGGGCGATCTGCCTCTAGTTGGACACAAAACAGACACAGAACGGCCAGCTGCCTACATCGCGTGCTAAACCAGCTCTACATACCTAAAAAGGTTACCTACGTTTATTAAATTAATACAGGGTATATCTGTGAACAACAGTCACAGAATAAAACAATAGTGTTGTTCAGAATGATCGGTAGAATATGTGGTTAAAGGGATACAATTTCAACTTTTCATGCAAAGTGTATTCACAGATATATATCCTGTAATTGTGTAAGTAACTACTACTTTAGACTTTAAAGATTACAACACTTACGTGCGTAGAAACGTGTGTGAGATATAAGCAGCGTAGGTCGACCAATACTTTGATATCAGTGTCAGCTAGAGCCGTCCTTCTGGGTTAATTTTGAGTTAAAGTCTAACAACGGCTTCATTTTATCGAATTGCAAATGAAGAACAAACATCAGACCTGCCGCGCCAGCCGTTTTGACTTAATACGAGTATACTAGTGACCGCCGTAAAAGGACACAACTGCCCATTGTCAAATTTGCGCACGCGCCGCCAAACTGTGTATTGTTCCGCCGACTCCAGCGCCGAATGTACGGCGTGGACAGATATGGAAAATAATGGCGAATCGCAATTACTGCGAATCCCTTATCAGATGATAATATCAATAAATTTATTACAACAAAGTCATCCCGCCTCTTTAAAAACGACTAGTGGCCCGGCCTCACTTCGTTTCGGGACAGTAGTTCCACTGTCTACCAATAGATGGTGCTGAGCGTTCATTGCAACGCGCTAGTGTTTCAACTTTTCAGTTTGTATATAGGGTTTGTCGATGTTTTGAAGTTTATCTCTTTATAAATATGTAGTATAGAAGATATAGATTAATAGCCCGCTTCACTTCAATTTTCAAAAACCGGTCTTTCATTTCTTCTTTACAGAAGCTGAAAAACTCTGACCTTCAAAACATCTGAATGTACGACTGACAAACAAATTAATAGAGATGGCGACTTTGCGCTGACTTTGCGAAAGTTATGATGGATGATAGTTCACGACTGACAGGTCGTAAAGCGATAATCTCAAGCGAGGGGCCGCATGCAGCTCACGTGGGTGTAATTTGATTTCGCGTGTCTGATGTATCAGAACAAAACACAGAAAAAATTACTCAATATCAAAATAAATATGACATGATCATTATGAGGACACGTGGGGAGAATGGGAGAGCGACCAAAAGAGTTTGAGGGACAAAGTCCCCAAGGACCTAAAGGCATTCGGGTACGTTGCAGCAGCTGTGGTCACAAACGGACTGCACTGGAGTGGTCACAAACGGACTGTACTGGACGTAGCCGAAACGTCAAGCAGTAAGTACAATTCACTGCACTTTATTAATTGTCGTTAATTAATTCCATTTTAATATTATATTGATACGATGTTATGCTTTCAAAATTTCAATTTCCAAAACCAAAACCTATAAAATCGTTCTTTATATTATTGCGTTGTATAACTAAATAAGGTTAATTTAAATAGGTTTTCAGTAGGTAATCTTTAGTAGATGTATGATTACTTAATTTCTCGTTAATTCTCTTTATTATTAACCTAAAACCTATCACTTAGTTACCAGGGTATCAAAATTGAATGCTTCGACAAAACCTATTACTTATTTATGCATCAGCCTCATCGACGCAGAATCCTGATTGGTTATTACGCGCTTATCCCGTGCATACGATCTCGCCTGAAAGCTGAAAGCTCTGAAGTGTAAGCTTTAACCCGATACTATGCGTTAGTTGCGAAGTGCAATTTACGAGGCCTTTGTTACCCCGCCCGTGGTATACGGGGTGTATTTGTAGACATTTGCATCCCTTTAACCACGTCTTCTACCAACTATTCTTAACAATTTGGTATCATCATCATCATCATCATCATTTCAGCCAATAGACGTCCACACAGATCCGTCCTGTGCCACCCGCATCCAATGGACTCCCGCGACCTTCACCAGATCGTCGGTCCACCTGGTAGGAGCCCTGCCACGGCTGCGGCCTCCTGCGCGTGGCCTCCGCTCAAGGACCTTTCCACCCCAACGGCCGTCCGTTCCCCTCGCAATATGCCCTGCCCATTGCCACTTGAGCCACGCAATTCTTTGGGCTATGTCCGTGACCTTAGATCTCCTGCGGATCTCATCATTTCTGACACGATCACGCAAGGAGATTCCGAGCATAGCCCTCTCCATAATTGCCCTCTGAGTGACTTTGAGCCTCTGAGTGAATTTGGTATACGACTTTTGAAAATTTGTCGTTTTTTTTACTTCCCATAGAAAATTAACGAGTTGTGTGAATATTAGAAGCCCAATCCGGAGAACCTACGTTGCGTGTTTTTTCGAAACGGACTCTTGCTACCGTCTTTCTATACTATGCCGTAGAAGTAACAATATTGTAACTTGCTGGAGCGATTATACATACAACTAAAGATGAAGCCGGACAAGGTTCAATGTTACAACGTGTAATGTCACCGTTAGTTCATCAATTTCCGTAATCATAATGAACTGTGCTAAATAACATTTAAAAAAAAATATTCTTTAGGTTATATAATAACCTTAACTATTTTAAAAATTGGGCAACTTAAAAATGGAAAAGCCCCGGGAGAAGACGGAGTCACAACCGAGCTTCTAAAAGCTGCCGGCAAACCGGTGCTGAAGGAACTTCGGCGTATATTTAACTCGGTTCTTTTCTCCGGGAGAACTCCTAGGGCGTGGCAGCGGAGCTTGGTCGTGTTGTTCTTCAAGAAAGGCGACAAAACCTTACTGAAGAACTATCGACCAATTTCACTCTTAAGTCACGTCTATAAATTGTTCTCAAGAGTCATTTCGAATCGCCCTACACGAAGACTTGACGAAGCTCAACCTGCAGAGCAGGCCGGGTTCCGACGGAGTTATAGCACCATAGACCCATATTCACACAGTGAGAAGGTTATACAGAAGACCAAAGAGTATATAACCAGCCCCTGTGCCATGGCGTTTGGGGACTATGAAAAGCTTTGACTCCGTCGAGACCTGGGCTGTTGCTCGAGGCCTTGCAGAGGTGCCAAGTGGATTGGCGATATATCGAGGTGGTGAAGTGTCTATTATGACGCCGCTAATATGTCCGTAGTAATCAGAATGGACCAAACCGAGCCTGTCCTGCTGCGACCGTGGTGTGAGACAAGGAGAGTTTATATCTCCGAAACTCTCTCCGCTGCGCTGCAGGACAGTTTCGAAACGCTAAACTGGAAAGAGCGCGGAATTAATATTAATGGCGAATACATGTCCACCTACGATTCGCAGACGACATCGTCATCTTGGCGGAAACCTTACAGGACCTACAGGAGATGGTGAGCAGCCTGGCTGAATCTTCTAAAACACATCGGTCTTTCGGATGAACTTGGGATAAAAACCAAGGTCATGTTCAACGAGCTCGTTGATCCGGGACCGGTCGCTGTTAATGGAGTACCTCTCGAAAGTTGTCCAGGAATATTCTATCTAGGACAAAACGCTCCAACTAGGCAAAAACAACTTCGAGAGAGAAGCCAATAGAAGAATTCAGCTAGGCTGGGCAGCATTTGGTAGGCTTCGTCAAGGTCTTCTCGTCACCCATCCCTCAAAGTCTTAAGTCGAAAGTCTTCGACCAGTGCGTCTTTCCGGTCATGACTTACGGTGCCGAGACGTGGACACTCACGGCTGGACTAATCCAGCGGTTCAAAGTCGCTCAAAGAGCTATGGAAAGGGCTATGCTCGGAGTATCTCTGAAGGACCGCATCAGAAATGATGTAATCCGACAGAGAACCAGAGTCACCGACATAGCCCACCGAATTAGCAAACTGAAGTGGCAGTGGGCTGGTCACATTAGCCGCAGAACTGACAACCGTTGGAGCCATAAGGTCCTTGAGTGGAGACCGCGACTCGGCAAACGTAGTGTTGGACGCCCTGCTACAAGATGGGATGACGACATTCGAAGGCTGGCTGGAGTGGGCTGGATGAGAGTGGCCGAAAATCGGGAGCGGTGGCGTGCATTAGGGGAGACCTATGTCCAGCAGTGGACGAACGTAGGTTGCTGATGATGATGATTTTAAAAAAAGGAAACCTAACATCGTTTAAACGAATAATCTCCAATGTCATCCCCAATGTAATCCAAAAATCTCCCCAATTATAATTCCGTTTACCCTTCTCTTACCCTTTTAATTAAGTATCAGAAAATGATGTTGTAAGTAATGGAACAATATAGATAATAAATAAACTAAATACCCCTGACAGTTTGTCAAAATTCATTCATTCATGTATTAAGCTATTTCATTTGATTTCTATATTACTAAACAAAAATATAAAATTCATCATTTTGTGGTGGTGGTCACCTTATGTTGGCGGCCATCTAATCGAATTACACTCCCGAGTATTAAATTAGAATAAAAATCATCTCATCTGCAGTTTGTTATTATTCGAAAGTTGATCAACTTACAATTCGAAGTATTTTACAGTGACATACATAGTGTTATTATGTAAGTTGCTAAAGTGTGAAGTCTGGTAAACTCCAAACTTCGAAGCACGAGAGAAAGGTCGAGGCCAGTTGTAACAATAGGGAAAGTAACAACTAAGTTTCTTGGAAATACTTCTTGAATCCCAATCCATGACCCTTAGGTCACATATAAAGCATTTAACATTCATTTTTCCAATGTCAAGTGACAAAAGAGACACAGATCATTCAACAGATTTCAAAGCCAACTGATTCCAAAAAGATTCCTTCAAAAAAAGAGTTTGTGAGCACTTTTTCCGATCATAACTATCGATAAAATAAGATTTATTCTTGAGTTATCTATTTCTATATAGAGTCTTTTAAAAGACTCAGCCTCGAGTTCTCATAGGCAAGACTGGGTCTTTTTTAAGTACAATAGGCGAACATAATGCCAAGAAGCTTTCTTGACTTGTGTTGTAAAAAGAAGTTTTGTGCAATAAAGTTTTAAATAAATAATAAAGTCAGTAGTTTTTCGTGTAGATTAAAGTGGAACTATTTGTCCAATTACCTTGGGTTCTGTTCATTTAATATAATCAAGTGAGACAGTGATTACGCTAATTGTCACAAATTGCTGCTCCGGAGGCTCCGCCGTAATGAAGAGACACGAGGATTCACTATAATTTAATTGTGAACCTACTAATATCGAAATTAATGCCATTATTAAGTTAGACACAGCCAGCATCAAAATTATCTTCGTGTTCAAACCTATCAAAAATATCTGGGCATTTTGCATTTTCACTTCGATAACAAATGACAAGAAATGAAAGTTCATGTTAAGTTAGTGATTTTAGTCTAGTTAATGCTCATATTTTTTTGGTATGTTTGAACGCTATATTATTATTAATATATAATAAATGATACTATCATGATACTAACATACCATTTTTCCAACTTATTTTAGGCCTACTTTTCGTATAAGGTGGACAACACAAAATTTCACTAGTTAAACAATATTAATCATCTGATAACTTACTCGTATTATTATTTGACAATGGCTGCCAGTCTCAGCATATAGGGCGTAGGCGTGAATCTGAATACCCTGCGCTTTTTTTCAGCCTGGGCCTATTAACTCAATGAGCTTAGTAAACGTACAGCGGCCGCCCAGACCAGTAGTAAAGATACAGGGCGCTGGGCAGTCACGTCCGGAGGTAACAACGCCATCATTGCTGCCCTATCAGTTACAAACGCAATACGCATCGTTCAGAATATAAACAGGGGTAAATATACTACGTTTATTACTAAAGATAATCCATGTTGGAAATATTATAACTTTTGGGTTATCAGAAGTGTTCGGTAGTTCTATTTATAGACAGCTAATTCCTATCTATATACAATAAACCTAAGATTGGATCTTAATTTCAGAGATAAGGCATGGTGATTTTAACGGTATCAGTAGTTAATCGTTTTTGAGTTTCTGTACACCATGCTTACACCGTCTTCGAATCTTTTCCAGGGTATTATTTCCCGAAGTACAGTAGGATCTATCTCAAAAAAAATCCATACAAACTCCTTCAATCAGCTGATCAAAGTGATTATAAGTAATCACCGCCTAAAACATCTGTGACACCAGAGAGGTCGCTGATGCGTTGCCGGCCTTTCCGCAAATAGGCCTCTTCTCTTGAAGGTCGTTTGATCTGCTTTAAAGCAAGCCATTTCCTTCTTTCACTTCTACGTGTTTTATGTATTTATAGGTATTTAAAAGCAAAACGCGTGAGATGAAAGTTCGCTGGCGATATTGCGAGTGCCGGGGGTTCCCCGCGTTTAAAATAAAGCAGGATTAAAACGGCTCTGGTTCAGCCTGGATTACGGAGTAAATTGGAGTCAATGTAACACAACTGACAAAATTTTTAGCTTCGTATTTAAATAGAAAAGCTATGACTCATACCTCATAAGATTCTCCCAATTATTAACTGTGTTGTCTATTGTGTACCTATGTCAGTGTAAGTTTTGTTTGTTTTAGGCAATGACATTTCATAGGTGGAATGTCATTGGTTTTAGGTGATCAAAAACTCAATTAATTAAAGAGAACAAGCTCAGTCACCGACCAATTTCCAAAGGAACGTGTCTCTTTAATCACTTGACATTGGCAAAATTAACTGTGTCCTGAACACAATACAGGCCAATAAACAAAAAAAAAAGACTCATACCTCTAAATCAGAGATTCCGAAATTGGGCTAGGAACCCGAAATCTTATGGACTTATTTACTATTAGACCCAAAAATTTTGGCTTGACGTCATTCGCCCGTTTTATTCTAGTACTTATATTTCAGGTTGCTTTTGTGTCACACTGGTGTCCCATCGAATTACGAGGGTAAGGATTCCCTTACAGAGAGAGTGCACCTGTGTTTGCGCACATACTTGAGCACTATAAATATCCTGCGTACGTGACTGATCCTTCAGATTGTTCGCTGTAGCCGAATATGGGTTGGAGGAAATATAAAAAAATATTTCAGACTTTTTTTTATATTCTAGAATGGACTTTCTTATTGAAATAATCAAGAAGTGCACCCACGGACAGGGAAATCAATCCTAAATCATTATTTGAACACTTGTGGAAATCTACAACATTGAAAACATCAGCGCCGACAACATTTACACTACATCACGCAAGCACAACACAATTGGAAATACATACACAAACCTCATGTTAATTAGGTCTATGTGTTACTCCCAACAATCAATTACTTTGGTGAATTCACTCTCCTAAAGTGCTAGGAATTCTCCAACTACCCGCAATTAGCGGGGCAAGTTCCGAACTATTCGCGCCTAACGACTTGCGGGCAGCATGCGCCGGCGGTATCCAGGGGAGAGGAAGGGGTGGGGCATTCCACAGGTGCATTCTCAGCACCCATTATGGGCCATCTCACATTCTACGACAGATGAACTGCGGTGGAGTGAGGAGGACAGCTCGTCTTGGAATAGATGGAATAACGGCCCATGGTAAGTGTCGAGAAGCATTTGGGATATTGTCTCCCGCCGAGACAGTCTCGTTGAACAACTCGATGGCGTAGTGGCAAAGATATGGTGCCTAACCTAATTACGATTCGATTCTTAGTTGGGAAAACATTTCTAAATTTAAGGCCGGTAAACAAGTTTAGAAGGTGGTAGACACTAGATACCTGTATAACATCACTATCATATTATAGATAATCTTTCAGAAATATCTTACATTCATGCACATTGTAATGTCATGTTCCCACTTAAAGATATACATAACACACTATAGTCGCCCGACGGTTATTTGATTCCCGGCAAAAGTCGGAAGTAATGCTATTTCCCTTACAAGTGTCAGTGTTGATTGGCATTTTCCCATAGGAAAAATACTGTACAACGCCCCCTGTCAATGTACCTACCTAATTCTACTATAGCAATAAAAATGAGAGGATAAATAATAAATAAATGCGCCAGACAATCACACCAATCAACTAGGGCAACCCCTGTACTATGAGTACCAGATAACGATAAGTAACTCGGGGCGTCAACCCAGAACACCCAGAAAACTTAGAAAATGTAGTTTCCTAAATTGACTTGACCAGGAACCGAACCCGGGACCTTTCGCTTTTCGGGCGAACACTTAGCCACTGCGCCATCGAGGCTGTCAAGATAAGATAGTAAGAAAGTAGGTTTATATTAATTCCTTAACTTTCCTAAGGGAACTTCCAGTACAGAAGAAAAGCCAATTAAAGCAGCATCAAGAAAGAGACAAAGACAATCTTGTTAATTAAGAGCAGTTATTGCGCTCTATAAGAGTGAAAGTTGAAGGAGGACTCTACGTTACATAAAACCTGTGCAACTTCCAAGGCCGAGCAATCAGTGAACAAACTTCGGCGACACGAAGATCTGAAAGAATTACAGTTTTCAAGAGCTCAAGACTCGTGATTTACATAATGTTTAAAGACTTGTAAGTCCTCTTATTGGACTGAAAAGGAAAGTTTTAAGATATTATAGTTTTTGAGTGAATACCTAGATACTATTTGCAAGTAAACCTAATAGGAAAAAAATATGTTTAAAAGGCCAGCGGCGCATTTGTGATTCGTCTGGTGTACTATCAGGTGATCTGTATTTCGTTTGACCCCCAAATTATAAAAAAAGTGGTCGAATTCAGCATTTTCAGTGATTGGTAATATTTGACCTACAAGTGAATCTGCACTTAGTTGTATTTATCTTTGTTTTATTTTGGTGAAAGATTTGTTGGTTGTCCCATAAATTAGTTAAATATAGTTTCCAAAAAAAACTATATAGGTTATTTAAGAATAGAAAATAAGATAAGATAAACGTTGAATAAATAACCTTAGTTTGGGACCAGGACAACGTATGTGATGTTGTCTCAATTTATTATGATTATTTAATCTTATTTCTTACAAAGAAAGTTCTTTGATACCAATTTTTCCTGTAAAATATTTATTTCTCCGTTTCAAATTGCACAAAAACGCGACAACAAACTAATTGCAAAAAGCGAAGCCAAAATCAAAGCAATTAGTCGGAGGAATTAAAAGCAGCATCGCACAGGGATTTGGCTGCATGTTCGTAATAGTGTTGCGTATCGGTAGTCCACTATCGATATTAAAGGCAAAATTAATAATATCTACAGTATTTCCAGTGTAATAGTAACGATAATATCGACAGCATCGATAGAGAAGTTTAAGCAATACCTAGTATTGATAACGCTAATACTATCAATAGATTAATGCCCAAGACATAAAAGAAACAAGTAAGTATCGAGTAGATGATACCTATTCAAAAACAATCGATTAGTTTAGTTTAAGCTCAATTTCGATAGTATTGCTGCCTGATTGGTTTTCTGATAATGCTGTTAGAATCTCAATACTATTGATATTATTGACATTATCAATATTATTGCGGAATTTCTCTATCTATGTCTACTATTGACACTCGGCATTACTACTGTTGATACTACCATACTAACTTTTGACTTGACATACTATTGACTATTGATACCAGCAATAGTACTATCGATTTAACAGTAATAAAATTTTTCAAAGTCAACCATCGATAGAGAAAACAATCTCAGCAACACTAGTTAGTAATCCTTTATTTGTTTGTGCTCTGTTATTTGGGAGCATCCCCGTTCTGTGATAAAAGACTACAGGACTGCACTATTTTTTAATAGAAACACGCCGCTTTTCGCTTTGTGTGCTATTCACAGCAGGTTTTGAGCGAGTCCTTTGTAAGGTCTTTTGGAAAATTCATTCGAAGTGCGAAGAATTTGTCGCTTCGTTTTTGGTGTCATCATTGGCCATAGCATCTTTGAAGATGAAAGTTGCAACGCTAGGAAGTTTGTAGGACTCCACATCTACGGAGATGGCTATAAAGTCCTATTGCTGCCCGGCATTCTTGCCACATCGATCGCAAATCCACCCCGAATTGCTGGGAGGAGACAAGACATGACGGAGCTTTTTCTGCTTTAAATTTTCCAACCAGTCTTTGTCATGTCTTGCTACCCCCTTCTTAATGTCTTGACGCCGTTCTGGCCTCATTGCAGCACGATTTTCCCTGATAACGGTCGGGATTCCAAAACTCGTCATGTCTCGCTTGCAAGAGTTCTTTACGATTGAAGACATGGTTAAAAGAATATAAATGTTCGCAGATCCCTGTAGGTATACAGGCTTATTAAAGGTATCAAATAAATAGCTTCAAAGAAACAAAGCCAGCTTGCAGTCTTTGTTGGTTGGAATGGGCTCGTCAGCTTATCTCCTCACAGGCCGACGAGCGCGTTGTCTTGGGCCAGCGATCGTCTGCCACTTTCAGTTACGCACTACAATGAAAAAATAATAATGGAAAGTCTCTTCGAGGTCAGGGACCTACGGTAAGAATCACAAGAAGGTTGTGACTTACCGTGGGTCCCTGATCAACCTACTACATATTACAATGGTAGAAAAGTTTAAAAAAAACTTCAATATAATTATTGGAGACGGCTATGGATGAATAAAAGAAATATGTTTCAGTTTTAAGCTATTGGAATCCCTCCAAATTTTAGTATGACAATCATAATATAGTCTACCAAAATACATCTACCTACTTGCTAAGTTTCAACGGTATAGTTCTCGTAGCTTCTGAAAGAGTGGCTGTGATATAAGGACGGATCGACCGGCTATATGACGAAGAGTTAACCCTGATCGATATATACGGCTTCCGATTTTTGCCATTGGCTACGGAACCCCTAAAAAGTGAGTGAACTTTTAAAGAAATCGTAACGTTAACGAACGAAACGTAGGATTATTCTAGTGCTCAGCACGAAAAACCTACGCTACGATTTCTGTGAAAAGACGTGCTGGAGTACTTACAGGGATACTCGTGTTGGGCGTACTTTACAGTGGGTAGTGAATCTCTCGTCTCTGCGTGTCAGAGGAGTAAGTAAGTATAATTTAGGTATTGGTGCGCATTCGTCGTACAATATTCACACGCGTCATTATTTCGTCCCAATGATTCGACGCACCTCAAATAATTGAACATTTCTCTCGCAAGGCCGGTCTGTGGTCCAGTGGAAGCTGATTTTGCATTCAACATTATTGTTTGCTGTAATTTTAATACACTTGTATACATTTTTAGTCTGCTCATAATGAATCAATCAACCATTTTGGAATACTTAAATTAACAGTCCCAATTAGTATATATTCAAAATAAATAATAAATCCTACAATCGATTTTCGGCTACGGTGACTAATCTTTCAGCTACGGCCACGTACCCAGGATATATTATATACATAGTTAGACAGTCTTATTCTCAAGGAAAAGTCGATTGAAATAATTTATTTTGCTCCTGAAAACCACTGCGAGGCATAGTCTACAATAATATGAGTCTGTGCGAAGCGTCGCGTCACCCACATGGACTACAGGCTTAAGCGTCTCCCCGATCCGTTTTGGCAATCGTTCGCGAATTACAACGGGCCCACTGAATTTTTACGGAAGAGCGATATTAAGGAGAAGTACTCCTGTATCAATATTTTGACGGATTATTTCCCGAGGCACTCGCGAGTTGTTGGTTGTTGACGGCCGGTATTTGCGTCTCGACTCGACAGGGTATATGATTAAATAGTTACGCTCCATTTTATATACTCTTTCTTGTAGAGAAAATGGAACGGAATAATGAAGAAAACTATTCTCGGAAGCGCGAAGGTATTTACCGATACTTGGTGAATAACTATGAACCTCTAGAATGATGGACTTGCACCATTAGCTATTTTATACACGGGTTTATTTGTAACAATCATCGCCAAAACGAGAGGATGATAAAAGTTTAACATACCGGCTGTCTGTTCATGGCATGTGGCGTTCATGCATCGTACTCATAGCTCACGAAAAAATGTGAATCCAATCGATAGGTTTTGTGTGATATTTATGAATAGGTCTTCAAAAATGTTTATTAAGTTTCCAATATCATTTGTTTCTACACTGATGAATTTACTGAGTATTATCAAAACTGAAAAATATAATAAAACATGTATTAAACAATATATAAAATGGAAGAAAATACCTACACATAATTTATGTAGGTAAAAATTGGCGCACTGTCTGTGTAATCCGATGTAAGTTTTACGCCAAGTTACCCTTGTAACTTAACCTTGCACAGCTATAAAAGCAAAGAAGGTTGGCTATATAGGACGTGAGTCCATTACCGGACCGTCAGCGTCGCGTCAGGCCGCAACAGGTCCCTTCGACCCTCGTCCCACGCCATGGACGGACCTTAGGGCTGCCTACTAGCGGAAAGAACCTCTTGGCGCAAATATAGGCACAGAAGAACGGCTCTAGCTGACATTGTCACTAAATAGTTTGTCGAATTATGTTTAATGTTGCGTTGCGACGACGACGCAATGCAATTATGGGGCCTTTCCTATATCCTATCGTGTCTCTTTCGCTTATTCCGTGCACCTCTTCTCATGCCAAACCACGCCAAGATCTCCTGTACGAAGGCATGTCTATGTGCGTAGGTTGATCAACGTTTGACATGAATTGAAAAGATGATAGAGAAAGAATTTACAAAACTGTCTAAGATACCTAGTTGCTAGTGCGAGAGCGCGCTTCAGCATGAATACCATAGCCTAATAGAAGAGCGCTGCAAGCAAGCGAATAAGGGTTATTTGATACCCACCCATCCAGGGAGAAGACGAGTTTAACGTTTCGCAGCGCACTTGTGACTCCACTAGTGCTGCGTGTATCCATAGGCAGTGGCAATCGCTTACCATCAGGCGATCCGTCCACGTCATCGACCACCTACCACATAAAACGATACAATTTACATTTCAGTGTCAGGGCATATTGCGTGAGAACCCTAGCCCACCCCATAGATACCGCTGCCCACCGTTTGTGACAGTCACGGTCCGGCAAGGGTCATAATGGAGGACACACTCATTCTCTCAGATCCAAATACCTCACAAATATGCTGCTACTTCGATAAAGACTCTAGATTCCCGACTACCTCGTATACCCGGCTATGGCAAAACCGAAACAAGAATTGTGACTAAGTTAGTATGTAAGGAGTAGATTCGCTTCAGCAGTTTTGGCGCAATTCATCAAATTGCCACAAAACTACTGAACCGAGTTTGATGAATGAGGTAACAATCGATATGCAATTATTATCCGAATGACTTGTCATATTTTTACGAAAAAATCTTTAGGGTGTAATCCTTGATTGCGTTCAAAACTTTCGCTTCGGAACCCAGGATACACTTTAACTTTCAGGATTTAGGGGAGTCTGGTATGTAATTACAATGAATTGACTGCCGTCTGTCCTTCGCAACCCTTTAATAGATATAAATATTATTAGTTGAAGGGTAGTAGTTCATCATCATTTTAGTCAGTACATGTCCACAGCTGGACATAGGCGTCCTCCATCTCCACACAAATTTACCACACACAAAAGGAACGGTTTTTACTTTTTGCTAATTCATGTTGATCTGAATGTTTTCTCCACCAAAATGAGACTAGTGTGATTCTCCTCAGGATAACCAGCAAAATCTGTAGGTTCTCTCAAGATCTGAAATTTTTCTGTATAAATTTTCAAAATACAAGTTTAAGCCAATAATAATAATTGTCAAGATAGGTTACCTATTTGATGATAAATGACCATAGAAAACATAAACATTTCAATAAAAATAGACGTAATCATCATAGGAAGTGTTGCAGATGCGTTTCCTCGAATGTGATTACTGTCAACAAAATTTACGAATTTACTAGTCGTTCTAGGACTTTCTAAAATAAAATCTCATTAATAAAATTAACGTGGCCAGTGGACCGAAGAAGCCGCCTTAGCCAGATGCACAGACTAAGGAGTAGATAGGGCAGAGGGTTGATCGATCATAATTCATAAAATTTAAGATGCGGCACTTTATAAAGTGACAGAAACAGAAGTTAGGTGCTCTTTGTGGTACAATCGATGCCTATGTTTAAATATCTAGTGGTAAAAACATAATGTTGGGTTAGTAAATAAATAAAATATTCCTTACTTTTCCTTTCCACCTGTTAAAATACATTATGTATGCATCTTCCAGACACCGATGAGAAGGGGATTTCCTTCCACACATTAAAACCGAGCACTTCCGATGCTCGCGCGGCGTCTACACGTCAGTCAGCGGCGAAAACAATCTACGGCGGAACCGGCACTTATTTATTCCATCTCGGAAAGCCTCTTTGTGCTACTTTATTTTATTACTGGCAGGTTGCGGCCGCATTACTCGATCATTCGGGACCATCTAGGGTTGCCAGGCGTCCGGATAAACCTGGACATTGTTAGGAATGTGAGGATTTTTGATTGCGTGATCGGATTTTCATACTAACTTAGTCAGCTTGTACAGATTTTGTTAGGCTTTTTGTGTAGGGGCGACTATAAATGGGTTTCGGAGGGACAATGCCCGGCATCGACAGGCGACAAACCGTTGGATGACGGAACCACAAAATAAATATCTAGTCAGGTGATCCGTCTGCCTGTCAGCCACCTATCACATTAAAAAAGTCAGTTGAAATACAGGGTGTGTAAATGCTTTTTACCAATGTCCTGCCTTTCGTTAAATAAGCCTGTGGCAACCCTAGTAGGATCGCATGTAAGTACCTACCTAAGTACTGAACTTATATTTCCTTACCCACGTATTGTGCGACGTAAGGGTTGTGACGATGTTTTGTTTTTATACTCATGACGTTTTCGAGCTCGATTTGATTGAATTATGGTACACGTCAATGTAATGGGGGCTGCCTGTGACGCAAGGGGCTTGTGGTCCCGGGCAATTGTACTCGAGTTTTACTGTTAAGAAATTCTGAGCGAAACGGGTAGCATTCCTCACGAAGTTTTCCCTCACCATCAAGCGAATGGAGAAATGTGCAATAAAATTGAAATGCATAGGTGCACGCTGGAGTTAGAACCTAAACTTACCGTTCAGAAGCCGCACAAGTAATCGACCACTGAGCTACCATCGCCCACTCGAGTCAATAAATGTGATGTAGTCTGATACTTAAGTAGTACTTAGGTATATGATCAGGCAAAATTCCATCTATGCTCATAAAGTGGGTACTAAAAGTTATTACCGCCATTCGTTTCAGTAAAATACAAATTCACTTACCTTTACTACGGTAACTGCTCCGAAGACTCCGTTTCACTTCACACACAAAGACACACACCTGATTCTTATTAAGATAAAAATATTAAGTCAAAGTTAAAGCTTACACATCGTACTTGCAATGTTTTTTACACATCTACTTATAAACAAACAATCCATAAAGTTCACGACAGAAACACGCAACGCCAGCGGAAATTGCGAGATCATGAAATTTAATCACGGATACTGGCTGAAGTAATTAAAAGTAAACGATAACCACCATTAAAAGAGACGACAAAATTACATTCAAACCCGCCGCCATTTTAAGAAAAATATTTAAATGACATTTGTAAAAAAGCCATTCGATTTTTGAAACAGACAAAGATGTTATTAGACATACAGCCTAACTTGCCAACGACTTGAGTTGTATCACGTGGTATCACTGTGTGTGACCGCTGCAGTTGCATTCTTTGATCTCAGTTATGTGATGTTGGTTTTTATTCCAAACCAGGATTTAATCAAATTTAATAAAACCGTTTAAAATGCCACAATATGTAGTTAAAGCGGTTCTAATAACCAACAATTTTAAAGACAGGAATTATGATGACGTAAATTTTTTTCTTACTTCTTTTGTACTATGGAAAACAGAAATAGGTACAAAGGTACCACACCCAGGCCCAACACTGTAATCTGTTTCCTCAACCACCTTGTGTGGATGCGGTAATTGAACCCGTGCCCCTTGTATCTCAACCGGCGCTCAAACCACTGCGCTAAGATGTCGCCAAATGAAGTTCGTACGAACAAATCTCTCTCTCACGAAAACAATAATAAACCGTTAAAAACTCATTCTTAGTATGTTCCTCAAAGTTTGAGCAGTAATTAGGTCAGAGTTGGCGAGTTGTTCGTTGTTCCGTCACAACAGGAACGTCAGTCGGCAGGTAATTATGGGCAGGGCTTCAAAGCAATCGGGCTCCGCAGCCGCGGGGAGTTGGGACGAATGTGTGTGACACCTTAATGATGCTGGAGGTATTTTCAGCAAGAAACGATTGATGAAGATTTTCTAAGATAATTTATCTTTCTAATCGTAAAATTAACCAGCTTTGGAAATGTTAAAATTATCGTCATGTACATACATAAGTCAAGTTATTAATCTGTTGTTTTCAAAAGTCGGTGGTAGGTTTATACAAAAGTCGGCAAACGAACTAACTGATCCTGTTTAGAAATTCTCAGTATTAGCTCGAAGTCTAGAAGTTTGCGGTCTCGTACCCCCCGTGCTTCGGAAAGCACGTTAAGCCGTTGGACCTGCTTAAGATCCTTCTCTACACTGCTACTCCCTACAACTTTTTTTTATATTGAGGACAATCAAGATTACCTCACTCCGCCAGATGGTAAGCGGCTGTGAGATCCAAATGGGAGGTTGACAGGCACAAAAATAACAAACAATGTACCTATTCAGTCTATCATCCTTACCCTGAAGGCCTGCTGAGATGCCGTTTCACGCCCCGCCTAAAAACCCAGGATTGTAGAGGAAACACATGAACTGGAAGGGCAATCCACCACATGATGGCTCTCTACCTATATTGAAACCTCTTGCCCTTTGGTTTTATATTTATATTTTTCTTTTTTTTTTACACTATAGCGGACAAACGAGCAGACGGCTCACCTGATGGTAAGTGATCACCGCCATTCTGTCGTTTTTTTACAATAGTTTATTGTCAACGACGACAATGTTTTCACAGTTTATAATAACGCTAATTCTATTGCATTAAATTACAACATTCAATAGATAGAAATAAAATACATTTATTAATACGGATACCACAACAAGCTCATATGCACAAACAGAAAGGATCTAACAAATAAAAACAACTAACACAATCGTAATAATTAAATCAAAACGATTATATAACAGGTAATAATTGCAATAATTAACTGACTGCTTCGGAGCCGGAGGTACACATGATTTAGGATTTTATAAGTCTGGCACATTTTCCACACTCAAGTAAGTTATTATATTTACGTAGGTAAGTATACCTACTTACCTACGTAAATATAATACCTATGTATATAGGCACCTATACTTAGTCCGTCATTTCATATGCTCTGTCATTAACGGTAAGTTGGCTATCAACTATAAAACTATAACAGACTATAGCAGGGAATAATTTCTATAGAAAAGAGGAAATTAAATTTTATGCCAATGCCTTATTTTGGCGCCTTTTTATTCGCTGTTTTTAGTTTACTTAGTTTAAAATAGTGTGAGGAACCAAATTTAATTTGACAACTGTAAACACAGTCCAAGCGAAGTTATGAAGGTTCAAAAAATAATATCACTATGAGTATGAATGGTTTATTTTGGTATTTAAACTAACATGACTGTATTTAACTATCTTTGATTTAACTTGACTCAGACTGAGATTAAATAAAACTGTTTTTTTACATTACTATGGACTTAAAAAACAATACTTGGTGGGTATAACAACAAACAAATGAAAAAGGACGCCACTGTTTCATACAAAATCGGCATTGCCAATCCACACATCCCAAGAAAATAGGTAGCTTTAGTTGGTGCCATCAGCCAAAACAACTTGAAATTCATTTCGTTTAGTCCCAGTTATACATCGATTAAGATCTTTGAGATATAGCCAAATAGACAACAAGAAAAAAAGGCAAGACTTATTGACCATTCAATATGAGATCAGCGAGTTTCTCCCCTATCGCAATAGCAGCAGCGGCGGTGTTCCCGCGCGGCAGCGCCGGCAGCGCGCCCAGGTCGGCCACGCGCAGCGCGCGCACGCCGCGCACGCGCAGGCGCGCGTCCAGCACGCGCCCCAGCGCCGTCGTGCCCACGGCGTGGTAGCTCGTGTGCGTCATCGCGCGGCTGAAGCACGCCCAGTACGCTTGGCGGTCTTCGGAGAATGATGGACAATCTGAAAGGTGTCAACAATGTATTGCCAGCTTTTTAGGAAGATTTAGGGCCGTTTTTTTTAAACATTTCAAAAGGTGCTGATTCTTAAATATCGCTACGTAATTGATTCTACACCCTATACTTATAACACCCAAGTTTTGTTCACAAAGTCACCGGAATGGAGTAGCTAAACTTACTGAATATAAGGTGCTACTAACACTGTGATAAAAATGAAGAAAACATAAAAATAAAGGCGTCATTCTAAGCTCATTACCACCACCTATTTGACAAGCTAAATTGTTACTGACCTGGAAACTTTAAACGCACAATAGAAGCATTCTCCTTTTTAAACGCTGGCGTTTCCATCAAGTGCTCGACGATGTTGATCGCGCGCACCATCTCCTCCACGTCGCGCTCGTCCGACAAGAAGTTGGGTAATATAGCAGGCGGCGCCAGGGGGTCCCCACTAGCTAGCCGCACGGTGCCCTGAGAGAACGGCCTGAGCACCTGCGGCGCGAACACTATGAATGCATACCTATCGTTTAATTCAACCAGTTGTTTAGTGACGTCATCGTTCAGCCCAGTCCCCCGCTGAAACAGAGGCCCTGCCAGCCTCGCTAAATTCCTATCGATATACGAGTGGATGAACTGAAGACTGGGTAACTCGCAGTCGGAGCTATCAGACTTAAGTTGACGGTTCTCAAAGTCATAGCACTTGGAATTAAGGAAAGTGGTCACATCAGTGAGACCGTTCGATGCCAGAGGTCCGCTTTGTGCCAACACCAACTCTGCTACATTTGTAATTTTGATGGTTACGTCAATTAAATCATCTACAATACCGGAACTTTTATCGACCGTAACAAATATTGTAGGTAACAGATGATCAGTCATGTTGTTTCCGACTGGCAAATCGGCGACGACTGGTATATCGAACTCCTTCAAATGCTCGGCGGGTCCAATGCCTGATAACATAAGTATTTTTGGTGTTTCTAATGCACCTGCACTGAGGATCACTTCCTCAGTTGCATATAAATTTAACTTCTTAAAATTGCGGTACATAACGGTGATACCCTTGGCAGTGTTATCATCTCCAATTATGACGCCTGTACATTTAGTCAACTTTGCCACAGCTAAAAGTTTTTTTACATCTTTTCTATCTAAATATCCTCTTTTGGTGGTCATTCTTTCATTTTCGTAAACGTATCCAACAATTTTGGATACACCTATTTGAGATGCTGCATTCACATCAGGATTTACGGGGAAGTTCAGTGCAGTAAAGCCATTGATAATTCTGGAATGCCAAGGGTTTTCGGAATCAACGAAAAATCCTACTTTCATAGTCCCGGTTGTGTTATGATATGGTATAGAAGACGTTGGTAGTTTGGATAAGTCTTGCAGGCCCTCGTAGCGTAAAAAGTAAGGTTTTATGTCGTCCCAATACCACCCAGGGATGCCAAAGTCATCAAAGTCCCGAGGGTTGCCGCGAGTGTACATCATGAAGTTGGTGCTGGTGGAGCCGCCGAGGCAGCGGCCGCGGCTGAAGTAGCACTGCTGGTTTATTGACGCGAGGCAGGAAACCCCGTTGGAGATGGTCTCGTAGTGGTAGTCAATCTGAGACCCTAGCAAAGCCTGAGCAGCTCCTGGTATCTGAAAATATCAACGCATCAAACTTTACCCACAAGTTGTCGCCATAATTTGTTTAAGAGTAAATTTCCGGGCCAAGGGCTGAGAAGGTTGTGACCTTTTCGGGTGTCCCTATGGTTGTTGTATGTATGGTTGGGGCGCGATGCAATTGTTCGCCCTTAGAGCCCGTATCCCGCGTATAGCCGTGAATAATCTGGGATCAGCCCCAAGTGTGTTAGTTGTTAGGCCCATTGACTGGCCTCAGAATAGCTGAAGCCCCATTGCAGTCATGGGATAGCCCAACACTACTCATCGGTCTACGCCGGCGGGTTTACAAGGCGTCGGTCCATTGCACTTCGGTTCGGCGAGTTGCATAGGTCGGCGGTTCACCTGGGTCACCAAAAAAGTCCCTATAAGGTGGTTGTCAGACTTTCTAAAACCTGGTTAATGATTAATGCATGCGGACAACTTTGGTACGCAAATACGGAGCGTGCATCGACACGCTGAGATGATGATCGACTAACTAAACCATGACTTTTAGGAGCATTATATATTTACAGTGGACAGGTATCCGGGGTCTCCCCCCGCCTCGACGAGCAGCACGCTCCTCCCGGCCAGCGCCAGGCGCGCGGCCGCCGCGCTGCCCGCTGCGCCCGCGCCGACCACGATGTACTCGTACGTGGCGCCATCTGGATATGATATAATTATATTCAAACCCTTATTATTTCGTTAGGGTCCATATCGTAACTAAAATCAAGGTCAATGGTCGTAATTATGGAATGTCCTTGGCTTACCACGCAACCGAACGTCCACGCCTTGCAAGTGCACTGCGCATGAGAACCACGTCGCCAACGAGAGCCTGAAAATATATCACAATAAGTCCTGGACAGGCAAGTAGTCAAAGAGTGACGAGCGAACATAGCCCAAGGACGAGAGATTCAACTATTATAGGACGGTTGGCTTATAACAATATCACTCATTCGTCACTGGTTCTCTTTTTTGTTGATGCTGATCACTGATGGAATACCGCCAGTCCCAGGATGCAATGGGCCGCTCCATTCAACGGAACCCTTATCGAAGTCGAGCCACGCAAACTTGTCCTTAAACCTCTCCATTTTTTACGAGGTAGAGGTCGAAAGAGCTGACGAATCATTTGCTGATAAACGATAAACGCCTTTGGACATCAGCAAACCAATGGAGCCTCTAGAGCATCGCTGGCCTTTTAAAAAGTACGAGGTACGGTTTTTTCATAGTTTTGACGGTCGCGTCTATCTGGGAATAGGTAGGTACCGCAGGATAATTCAGTAGTTTAGACATAAGGCTTTCAAGTATCTTGAGAAACCCACAGTTGAAGACTGTTCACCACTTTATTGATCCTCAGCCACCTGCTCCTCAAGGTAGGTGTCACAAGCAGCAATTCACCTGATATACCTTCCCGCTCTGAGTGCTGCATTTTGTGCACCATATTAAAGAATTTCCTTTCAGCCATATTAATTGATTTCGCGATCAGCTATAGCAGAACAAAGGAATATTGTTCTTTGATAAAAACAAAAGCTATGGTATTCACACGTTCAATCAGAATCTGAACAATACCCGGTATAATATACTTATTACTAATAATAAAAGCTGCGATTCCATCCGTCCATGTAGAGGCTACAGCGAAACGGAAGAGCTAACCGAATTTATATCCCCATTTCTTTTCACTTTCGGGCGTTTCTTTTGTTTGGACGCGATAGGTGTACTCCTGTTTGTATCGGGGCGGTTTCGTTGTGCGCCCCCAGGGCTGGACCCCGTTCGGTCGAGCCTTTGTCCGACGCCTTAATGATTATTTTATTTATTTCGTCTCCTCATTATTCGAAAAGCTCCCAAGCTTCTTTCTTCAGGTCGTAGCCCATTAATTTTCATAATGATCCCGTAAACAACAGATGTTTACGCTCTAACATCGTTTCTCAAACTAAGGACGATGTGATTGATGGTGAGAATAGTCTAAAATTACTCAGAGACAAACTGAAATCACTATAAATACCCTTTAGAGTTAATTATGAAGGTAAGAACTAAATGAATTTAGGCATTGTTTTCTGAGTCTAGCTCTAAAATTGGAGGATTTATAATTCCTATGTCGGCAGAACACAGACTGCAAGAGTATTGTACTAGATGAGTCATGTGAACAGTAGGTAAACCTATTAAAATCAAATTATCTCTGCGTAGGAGTGTCTTACGTCTCCACTTGATGTGCTCAGATTAAGCTGACGATATGAAAACTGATGAACAAACGCATTTACAAGCATTACTAAGCCCTGATGCCACGGGTTGTAAATTTTAATATTTCTAGTAGGTAAGTAGCAAGCATGCAGGCGTATCTAATGTGCAATTGTAATAAACCATTCGTGTAAAGTAACACCAAAATAAATATAACAAAATTTAATTTACTGATAAAGTAAATATTTACTGGGCCGCAAGCCGACCTATTGTCCAATCAAACAATATTACCTACACAAAGACGAAGGCGCCTCCACGTAACGCCTGATAAAATCTACGCCGCAATGACGCCGTCGCGATTGCTCTATGAAACTCACAGGCGTTGAGTTTATTGTACGCAAGGATTGTGCGGTAAATAAGTAAATACCCTCACGCCTTCGTGAGATCATTGTATGTATAACGCTATGGACACGTCACTTTTGTCCTGCATACTACAAAAGAGAACCTCTACGTATCTAAAATGCTAAAACAAGGTGTACTCTAGCAATGACTTTCAAACTATACAAGTAGGTAATCTACAGGACACGAGTTGGTCTCACCAATATTTAAAATAAGATTTTGTAGATTCTTAGTAAACACTCCATCCAAATTTATCTATATTGTAACAATGAAGGTTGTGTCGATAAATTTACCACGAAACCACGTCTTCTACTAATAATTCTGAACGAACTTTGGTTCAGCAGGTTCCTCTACCGTGCACATGTACCTATACTAGCGAGAGGGTAAAATAAGATCATAGGGTAGGGTTCCATATGATCAGAAAACTTTCTTTTAACATACGTGGTCCCAGGTGAGTCAAATACAATTTTAAAGTAATTATATACCTTGACAATAGTTAATTGAACTCATCAAGTGCGGATTATCAAAAAACGTGAAAAACACGTGAAAAAACAATGTGATATCTACTTCATACCTTATTAACTGCAGGTACGCAAGTAGCAACATACAGCTGACTTAATAAAGTAGGTAAATACGAGTAATAGCGAAACTAACTTAAAAATATATTAACTTTGGGCTACACTTGGGTATGTAGGCACTTATTTTAATGAAAATTAAATTCCATGACGTTTACTCAGTGGAAGCCTGGTGGAAGAGAAGAATATAAGCGCCATCCGAACGGGAAATTATAGGCTCCAAGTTGTGGATTTTTTAATGCTTGTTTTTTTTATGTGATAGGTAGGAAACGAGCAGGCGGATCACCTGATGGTAAGCCCTATGGACACTTGCAATACCAGTGGAGTTACACGTTGCCAACCTTTAATCCCCTTGCCCTCCCCGGGTGGGTGGGTTGTATTTTGGAAGCTCGATGATGTGAAGGAAAACATCACGAGGAAACCTGCAGATAGTATCTGTAGATAGGTACATAATGTACTTACTGTTTTTTTTTTAAATCACGATTGTTTTCCCAGAGTTAAGTTTCGAATTATTATATTACTATTCTGTTTTGGGGTTGATATTTAAGATTTTGTACTTTTTTAATAAGTAAGAATACCTACCTATTTACTAAGACAAGTAAATTAATAAACTGTGTGATGATAACAAAATACAAAAAAAAAATATCTTATCTTTCTTTGCATCTTTTATTGTTAAGCCCATTGTTTATTCCGGCTTTCTTGTCTTGTTTGATTATTTTATTAACTGTCGCTATCAAACCGTGCCTACGTACTTATTTCCACGCCCCAACAATACAAAAACACCTATTACAATACTAATCATATGTAAAATAGTAATAATACAATTAAATAGTAATAACAACATGCAAAATGTGTTTTAAAATAAAAATAATGTTAAAACACCTGTTTAGGTATTTGTAAGTATTTTATCTCGTTTTTGTAAACTAAGTACTTTTGTTAGCTATTAAGAATAAGAATAAATTTATTTATCACTTTCAATAACGTATACAATACAATGGTACATTTATAAAATATAAAATGTTGTCTATAATTTATATTTACCTTCTTACTTTACTAAGTAGGTGTTGAGGCTGCTTTAATACAGGGTGTATCTGTGAACATTTACATCCCTTTAACCACGTGGTCTACCAACCATTCTGAACAACATTTGTTCTATGACTTTTGAAAATTCGCATAAAAAATTTTCATCTTTCCATACAAAGTCGGTCACGTGACTTGGTCATTTTGTATGGGGAGTTGAAATTTTTTTCAAAGAATTTAGAAAAGTTGTTGTACAAATGTTGTTCAGAATGGTTGATAGAACACGTGGTTAAAGGGATGTAAATGTTTACAGATACACCCTGTATATTATGTGGTAGATAATCGTGAAACATGAGACATAAAACTACATTTTAACTTAAACTAATTGTAACTAAACGTGTTCTAGGCTTGCACGTTGGATTATCTATAAACAGTTATCCATTTATTATAATTATGATGTAAGGACAAGGGCAATTAGGCTTATATAGGTAACCCGAAAAGACAAAAAACATGCACGATGTAATCGACACCCACCGCCATCTAATGGACAACTTTGAAATTAATGAAAAAAATCTCCTAAAATAAAGTACCTACCTACCTAAGGGCGGACTATTAAGAATACTTAATTGAAAAGCGGTTGAAACGTCAAGCAGTAAGTAGGTACTTACCTATAAGATACAGTCGACTCCAAAAATATGTAGGATACTCTTTAGGACCTTGTCACAATACTGTATAAGAATTCTACTTTCATAAACATATGTATTGTGACAAAGTCCTAAAGTGTATACATATTTTGTAGTGGACTGTACTTGTTAAATATCGTCACATTTAGCCCTGATTATTATAAATTAGGTCGCAAGGTAGATGTACCCATAAATAGGATAAAACAGAGTATTAAACGCCACACCTTTGCCTGAACATTTGCGTAGGTACTTTTAATACAGAGTACCTACCCACTTTAATCTAATCATTTGTTACGGATACCTAGGCAGGCAATACACACCCCCCAGTGGCTAAGCCCAGGTAAAAAGGGTTTAAAATATTATCGGCTCGAATGTTTATGTTTGCCTCGCTTATACAATAAAACTAAAAAGATTTTACCTCACGGAGAAAACCCTAAATTTTCCATGAATTTAGGCATAACACAAATAAGGGATGTTTTCACCGTTCACTGAAAGTGTTCGACTGTTGGCTCTACGTGTTAACTCTTGGAATAAAAACAAAAATACTTACAAAACCGCCGCAGGCGTCATATCCACCTGAAACAGTTTCAGAAGTCACATCAACTGGCGCCAGATCAGAGATTCCGCGAGTTTTGTTTGCCACTAGGGTGTCCATAAGCATTATTTGATTCAAGGATGTCTAACGTTCTCGTTACGCTTTTAGATAATTTATTTTGTTACAACTTTCAAGTAGTACCTAATCATTTTGTACAACATTATTTTGTTCTACGACTTTTGGGAATTCGGTTAAAAAACAAACAGATTTTCATATAAAGACAGTGGCTTGATCATTTCGTATCGGTAGGCAAAAAGAATGCCTGGTAAGTATATTCACTAAATATAGCCTGTATATAAGCAAATTGTGCTGAAGCACATCCTTTTTGATACTATTGTTTATGTTTTCATAGTTTTTTATACTTGATTGACGTTTTGTATTTTTGCTGTTAATCACACGTCACGTGACGAACCAGCGCGTTTTTATTTACTTATATTATTCAATCCAAATAGTGATTTGTAATAAGTAAGTAAGTAGATCCGGGTTTAAGATATCGATAATTTTAACGAATTTAACGGACATAAGGATGCCAGTTTCTAAAAATAAAGGAGCGGCGTTCATTCCATGTAGGAGTTATGAATTTTTTACAACTCTTAAACTGGACCAACTCAAAAACCCGCAAATCACCGGATATCTGATAGCTTGAAAGAAGCCGTCACGTAACAAACGAGAATATACCTGGCGCATACAAACAAAGTTGACACACGCCGCTTTTGAATGGGAGGAAACTCCGATTCGGACGTAAAGTCCAGGTCGTTTTAGACCCTCTGGTCACCCTAGTCAACACTATGGAGGAATGGTCCATGTATTATAACCTTTAATCAAACCACGTGTACTACCAACCATTCTGAGCAACATTCTACGACTTTTGAAAATTCGTCGAAAACTCATTTAATGCTTAAGCCCACATCATTTAGATGCTTGGCAATCTTCAACTGTGCGTTTCTTAAGAAACTTTCTGCCTCCAACTACAAAATTATGGAATGAACTGTCACCAGCGGTATTTCCGAACCGATACGACCTACAAACCTTCAAAAAGCGAGCGTATTCCTTCTTAAAAGGTCGGCAGCGCATTTGCGACTCCTCTGGTGTTGCGGGTGTCCATGGGCGGCGGTAATCACTTACCATCAGGTGATCCGTCTGTTCGTCTGCCCCCTATCTCATAAAAAAAAACTCGACTCATCATATTAAATGAAGTCACGTGACCGACTTTATTTGAAAAGTAAAAAAATCATGCGTAGGTATTTCCAAAAAACATACCTAAATCAATTAATGTCGTTCAGTATGATTGATTGAAAGTTGGTGAAAGGAGTGTAAGTAAAGTTCACAGATACACCCTGTATTGTGCCTCAACCTTGACTGAACGATGCACTGATAAGACTGTCGTTCCACATTTCAACATTTACTTTTGACAGAATATTTTCGTATTTCAGTCACTGGTAAAATTTATGGACCTTTAAAGTAGGTAATGTAAGAGGAGTAGATCGGTGGATCATCATCATTATCATCATTGCAGCCAGTGGAATAGAATAGAATAAAAGTCTATTTAAGTAGATGCCCACTGCTGGACAAAGGCCTCCCCCAACGTTCTCCACACAGATCGGCTGTGCCACCCGCATCCAAGGAAATCCCGCGACCTTCACTAGATCGGTCCACCTTGTAGGGGGCCTTTGATTATATAATGTAATCAAAGTAGGGGGCCTGACATACGACTTCCTGTACAGGGCCTCCACGGATTGGTGGTTAAGAAGGTACTTCCCTACGGCTTCCCAACGGGATGTCTAAGTTCGAATCCGACTATGACTTGTCAAATGTGTTTACCTACTTACTTAGATCGGCGCTGAAGAATATCTCCGCGAGGAAACCGCCTCACAACCGGGAATAATTGGCTCATGTTGTAAGTAATATCATTGGAAAATCAATTTAATTCGTTTTCGTTTGGAAATTCATTGAGTTTACTACTAAACACTATTTATTTTCCCTTGTAATTCGTAAACCGCGGGGCACAACTAATTTCAATTTAAAGTAGGTATACCTACAGCCTTATCTCACAAAATAACTATCCAAAATCCGAAGCTTAAGCCGGACTTCTAGTTCTGTTGATCGAAGCGATTTCCCTTTGTTTTCTTTATTCCGATGCTCATGTTGCGTACATTATTTCGCCCGTTCCTTTACGGCATTTGTTTTGTGAAAATCGTCGGCCTGTGTAAACCTCCGCCCACACCTGACGGTACTCCGTGCCTGGGTTGGAGCCGCAGCAGACTTGCTACTTTTATAATTTAGCGGACTATTTTTATAATTCTTCTTCTTCAGCAGCAGCATGTATTTGCCCGCTGCAGAGCGTATGCCTCATAATTTCTCTCCACTTCCTTCTGTCGTGGGTCTTCTGGACCACGCTGCCCAAGCTTCAGCTTTGATATCGTCGGACCGTGTGGCAGTATGCCGCCAACTCCTCCGTCTCTTGGTCACCATTCAAGAAAAATCTCCCCTTTTATAATTTAGCTATTTATAAACAAATGCAGCAATTCAGACCGCGCCTTTAAGGTTGTGCAACGCACACATTTGGATGCACGGCAGGGGCGTGGCATGGGTAGGTTTCAGCCGTTCCGAAGAAGAGGGGACCGGAAGCTCAATTGGGGGTAAAGGGGGTTAAAGGTTGGCGGCGCACTTGCGACTCTACTAGCGTTGCAAGAGTTTATGGGCGTTGGCAATCGCTTATACCATCAGGTGATCCGGCAGCTCGTCTGCCATAAATAAAACCTCGGCCTCGATCGCTACCAAATGCGCCATCCGGTCAGTCACCTAAAAGTTTTTTTGTGATAGGTGGCAGACAAGCAGACAGATCATCTGAAAGTTAGCGATTACCGCCGCCCATAGACATCGCCTGCAACACCAGTAGAGTCACAAGTGCGCTGCCAAGCTTTAACCCCTTTTCCCCCCAAATGGACCCCCGGTACCCTCATTCACCTCATACCACTCGGCGAAACACAGCGCAGGCGCTCTCTAACGCCGGTCTTCTGAGAAGCCGTGGTATCGCACTGGTCGAGCCGGGCCCATTCATGCCGAAGCGTGGCTCTCCCACAGAACATACAGAACCTAAAAGAAGCGCGTCTGCGTGGCCCTCAGATATTACCCTGTGTACTGTAACAATATCGTCGTAACTCGGAGCCGCAATCATCACCCTGCCGCGCCAGGGGACGGACACGACCGTGACCTCGTAAATAACTAGTTTTTCTCGAAAGGGTTAATTTCGTCTTGTGATATTATTTTTACGGGATAGATGGAGACCGAGTAGACGGATCACTTGTACAATATTCCGCCGCCCATTAACACTGCAACATAAGTGGAGAAGATAATACCTATATAATATGTGTCATCATCATCATCAGATCAGTTTTAGAACATCAACTGCTAAAAACCTACCCCAATAAGTTCCAGAATGCCTGTATCAAGCTAAGGGGGCTATCGTGTGAAAAATCTGCTAGGTGGCGTACTGTTAGACTCTGTGCTAAGGACTTGTCCATGAAAGACTAAGGTCAACTTCAACGTCATTGGTGTTGACATCTCGCATCAAAAATAACTTATCGCCGTGTAGATCTCGCCGCTAGATGGCGTACTGTAGGGCCTCAGTTCTACCTATGACATTAAGCGGCAGCGGTGTCATCATTTAGTTTCACATGTTGAATAATAATTTATTGAAGCCACATTGTTACATTTTCTCATACTTACTGCTCATACCCTGGAAAATTTCCCTAAAACCTCTAAACAAATATTATGAGAAGTGGAACTAAAGAACTCCGAAATCAGGCCGTTACAAGAAATAACGAGAATTCCGCGAATTTCCTCAGAAGCCTAGTAGGAAAACATGGCAGAGCGAACGAGGTAAAAGAGTTCCGTAGATGGGTAGTTACTGTTATAGGTGAAATGATTCTAGATCATTTTGTTAGGCAGGTTGTGCTACAAATAAACAAATAACGATAGCAGACGATCACATAAGCTGGTGGAGTACAAAAAAAAACAAAAAACAAAGTTAATCGCCTGACTTGAATCATTTAAATATGGGAAGTAGGAGAAGAAGAAAATAATTTCGACGAATTTCCAAAAGTCCTAGAATACTTAAATGTTGCTCAGAATAGTTAAATGGTTGTCCAAAGACGGTGGTTAAAGGGAAGTAAAGGTCTACAAATACATCCTACCAGTAGGTATGTAAGTAGTTTTCAATGGCAGCTGACAACCTCACCGCCGAGATCGTAGTTTCTCCCGAGTCCTAGCGCTCATATCTGAGCTGAACCTTTCCCATTTCCAGAGGGAGCCCTAACAGTCTCCATTATAGCTTGTTTCATTGTTATTGGCAAGGGAGTCGCGATGCCGGGCTCGACGTCGGCGCAATCCCACATTGTTTCGCAAGTACTTTATAGCCTTGAGACAATAAAAGAAGCCTCGTAAATACAACTGGTTTTATTGTTGTATCATTGCATAAGTAATTACCTGGCAGGAACCCTCTTCAGGAAGAAACGACTGTTTGTTTTTATGGTATTGGTGCAGACAGACCGGCAGACGGATCGGATATGATTTAAGTCAAATTATTGCACTCCGGATGGTTAGGAGGCTAACGATTTTTAGCGGTCTCTAATTAATATTTAAATTCACACAACATCCCATACATTGGCTTACGGATATCTTATCAGAAAACACAACTATACTTAATACTCAAATATCTACATAGGTAATATTACACGTAGACACTGATCAAACACAGTGTTCATCACACACGTACGTTTATCCAGGGTGGGGATCGAATCCACGACCTTTAGCATATGAAGTAGGGTCACTAGCAAATGCGCTATCGGCCAGTCAAAAATATGAAAAATGTGACGCAATCTGGCAAGGGTAGGAACCCTAACGACGGCCCAAGACGCCCACGCCTCGCTACACCACCGTTCTTCCTCTAGTTACTGGCTATTTGCATATTGTGCTGATCTGCTACAAAACACGTCGCTAACTAAATAGGCTTCTTAATGAAATCAAGCTTCACTCTCACCGTAGCCACTCCCGAACTTCTGAGTAGGGTTGCCAAAACTCTAATTTGATAAGCAGGACAGACTACTTAGCTGTTCCCGATAATGCATTGGTAGTGCTTGACGCTACCTCATTCACCAAAGATCGTGCTTTTGGTTGGACCCACCCTGGACAAACATTCGTGTGATGAGCACTAGTTATCTGGGGATTATTACTTACACAGTGTTTAAAAATAAATATTAAATTGAGTCATCGCATCATCCGCCCTCATCCACATAAAGCAAAAAAATACCACCTAATTTTATAAAAGGTGGCAGAAGAGCAGACGGACCACCTGATGGTAAGCGTTTGCTGCACAACACCATAAGAGTAGCAAACCACCTTTTTCCCCATATTGAACCTCCGGTGACTCCGATACCCTCATTCACCGGATGCAACAGCAAAGGCGGTGCTTCCGGTCAGCTGTAAGGCCAATATGATATTATTATGACTCTTAAAGTCAGCCGGCCGCCCATTCATGCCGAAACGTGGCACTCCTGGAGAGAGTAAGTATGATTTTTTTTTTATATTATAGGAAGGCAAACGAGCAAGCGGGTCACCTGATGGTAAGTGATCACCGCCGCCCATGGACATCAGCTACACCAGAAGGAGTGCGGATGCGTTGCCGGCCTTTTAGGAAGGTATAGGCTCGTTTCTTGAAGATTTGAATACCACTCAAACTACTATGTCCGGCCCTATCCGGACGGCTGGCCAGCCTCAACGTTACAGCAGTTTCTCAAAGTGGAGCTGAAGCGGCGCTACCTTTACTTAGCTAAAATTCAGTTTCAGCGGGATTAGCTTAGCTGAACATTTAACTTACACTTTGTGGCGGGGATGCATTTTGCTCCGGCTGCCTAACATTTAACAAGGTTCTACTCATTTCCAGGACTCTGAAAGTGTCTAGGGTAGGCATCAGTACACCTATTTTGTTAAACTTTATTGCCGTTGCGCAGGGTTACCAATAAGAGTTGAACCTAGGGTTGCTAGGTCTTCTAAACGAAAAGCCGGGCAATCCTACTAGTTTAGCCGGACATTTGAGTTAAAAGGTCGACGCCCTAAGCTTAATTTTTCTAACTAGGTAAGTAGATATTGTTATTTATTTATAACTGGAGGGGAGTCAGTAAGCAATCCTTTTCGGAGCCGGCTCATTCGAAGCGTTGCTCTCCCACGGATATATACTGATACGAGCCAAATACTCGTAGTCAACTACCTACTAATCAAAATGATGCGATGAGGATAATGGAGTTTTATTGTTTACTTACTGACGGTCCCTGATTATCAGATAAACCCACCAGACCTGAAATGCTAGGATTAAGTACGGTCGAGGCGAATGATAAAGAAGTTACGACTTTTACGTGTGACCAGACAGGGCACGTGGACCTTCCATCATGCTCGTTACAAAGAATACTTATAAGAGGCTAGAGTATCCTCTTAGGTACTTATTACAGGTGCTGTAACTACAAATAAAGAATACTTCCCAGGGGCGTAGCGTGGATATCAGCCGCCCGGGGCGTAAGACTAAAATTTCACTGACCTTAACATAAAAAGTGCCGCCCTCCCCTGTGCAGTGGCGTAGTTGTCTATTCTTGGATCCTTTTCAACCCAGACCCCCCCCCCCCTTCTCCCCCTCCCCGGATAAAGCAGAGGTTTTGCCACTCTCTAAAAAGTGCAGCCCAAGGCTGGCGCTACTGGTTTGCGGGAGACGTAGATCAATATTCCAATATCAATCTCAGCTAGAGCCGACCTTCTGTGTCCATTTATGTTGCCCGTATGGTTTTGACACAAAATTATTGTTTTGATACAAAAGGTATCCACTGAAGTAGGACTACTTACTTACTTCAATGGATACCTTTTGTTTAAAAGCATTTATATAAATCCTTATAAAGCATTAGGTCGCTTAAGTCAGCCTCGTACATGACATAGTAGGAACTAGGAAGTCATTAAGATTATGAATGACAGGTACATCCTCCACGATGATTGAAGAGTCATGTAATCCATCATCATCATAACAAATAACGACAGCTTGGTTGCTCGTCAATGTAGGTTTTCGCCGTGACACCTGATACCTTCATTAGTATTAAAGGTATTAATATTAAGTAGTTCTTGGAGATATGTACAGTGAGGGACACAAAATGTTCAATGTTAATGGCGTTATTGACCTTATGCCGAAAAAGGTCCTGTACAAAGTGATTCAGCGGCGTTGTGTGGCGTTCCTTTACATATTTTTCTTGTTCTAGTAACGCCTCTTTGGTCTAGTGTCGATTGCCGGAGGATTAAGCCTTTGCCCTGCAGTGGGACTTTTACCTACTTATAAAGTCTGCCACCTATCTTATAAAAAGTAAACTACGGCTCCGATGAAAAAGGGGGCAGCTGCTGGGGCATTGGCGATTGTATCCAGGATAGCTCTTCCTTTTCTCTCGAAAATATAAAAAATGGCGAAAAACTACGACCTCCAGTAAGTAGGCGCACGTTCTTATCCACTTAGCTATCATTACCATGGCTCTTTACATTTCGCATAACCGGCTCATGTAGCATGCGGATCACGTCGCGACCACGCTCGCCGTTATTGACTAATGATAATTTGAGGGAGGGCATCCCTCCGCCCTGAGGTAATTGCAGAGGCGAGGCTAATTAGTATTCAAACTAACTACAATTTCAGCCAATATAATGCAAAGAAGCCTACACGTGACGTTTTCCGTAAAAAATTGGAATTTATCAGAAATTTTCATCTCTTACCTATGTGCGTTTTTCTACCAATAGTTTGGCGGTGAGGGACAACGTCGTGATCTAACCTGCTCGTTTCGATAGTTTCTAAAACGTGTAACCATGATTCAGTTGGTCTGGTTCCCCTGTCAGAGGGTTGCGAAGGTCAGACGGCATTCGCTTCATAATAATTAACATTCATCCTAAATCCTGAATCATGTTCTAAGCGTACTCCGGGCTCCATGGCGACAGTTTTAGACGCAACCGGGAATTATATCGGTAAATAAGTTCTCATTCGAGGTTGAAAAATATAACCTTTTCATGTTAAAGATACAGGAGGATTCCCAAATAAAACACAGTCGTACGTCTACATATTTTATTGTATGTTACAACATATAAAACATACATCAACAACAACACGGTGCGTGCTACGCGGCCGCGCCGCCACACATTCTCACTAGTCATATTGCATCCCCTATCATCACTTGAGTAAAGAGTAAACAGACAGCCAAAACGATTGTATAGTTTTACATTGCGAACGACGTTGTTTAAACTAAACGAAGATTTTTTTTGCCACCATATAAGTGTAGGTCATGTTACCCAAAAGGTAATCTTCATGTTATGATATTTAATTTCCCGCACTATACCAGAAGCGTCACGCTTATATTATGAGACATGTGTATGTACTATTTACTCAAGTGTTTATTCTAAGTCCAATAAATAAAATATCCATTTAATTTGACAATAACAAAATCATATACATCTGTAAAATATATTATTTTAAAGCTTATACACATTTGGAAAGAGAAATATATTGTTCATTTGAGATTGGCACACATTAAAAAAACGTCTGAACCGGTTCATATAACAGTTGGGAAGCTCAAGTCAACTACAACTAACGTTAAAGCTACATAGATACAAGTGGGGTCAAATAAGTAAGCCTAAAGTAAATTTGTTTGACGGAGAAAAATGCCGATGCTGAGTTACCACCGATTTGATGCTTCATCAATCAACTAGATTGTTCATGTAGAGAATATGCATTACTTCATTCAATCACTGAAGTCTTTAGGAAACCGTGGGAGAGCCACGCTTCGGTTCGACCGGAGTGATACGAAACAGGGTCTGCGCTGTGTTTCGCCGAGTGGTGACAGAGGCACCCGGGATTAGGGTTGCCACGGCTCCGGATAAAGCCGGATTTAGGCTTATTATTTAAATTCGACGGTGCCTAGCCTGTTAGGCTTTTATAATTTGAACATTTCTATTTCATTTTAATTGCAGTTAGGTATGTGATGGCTTCCGGAATGTATACCATGCCAACTTGTGGTATTAGTCTTCAAGCCAACACCACCTGATTTGGCGAAAGATTTTCCTCATAATAAAAACTATTCCATTCGGTTGTAGGTATTGCATATTCTCTAAAAAAGCAAGCATGACCGGTTCCTGTATTTAACGACTCTTATAGCAAGACACCGATGGTCTGCTGGATCATAACTTCGGGCGTTACTACTTGCTTGGTTACTTGCTCTGTGGCCCATTTGGGCAATGCCTAAGAGACACTTACTTAAGCCCAGTTTTTTATTAGAAGCTGGTTGGCTAGTTGGCTATTCCGCGCCCTAAGAGTGAGGATGCTGTCGAATCCGCGCAGACGCAACCATTTGGCCGTATTTTAGCGCGGGTATTCGTTACGATGCGTTCCGACGCTCGCCGTTTAATGTGCATACAGTAATACGCGTGATGAAAATTAATAAAGAACAAATTAAGCTGCGTCATTTTATACAGGAACCGGGCCTTAAATATAAGGTCTAAGCTAAAGTGTACCGTCTACGTAGGCCTTAGAACACTTACTCGCTCAAACACTTATAAAACGGTTACATTTACATGTATGTCAATTCCTTCACGTGTTCGTTACATTTACGTTACCCTACTTAAGCTACGAGGATAATGTGCGCTCACAATTAAATTTGCGACGACTAGGTCTGTCATTTTGCTTTTAGCGGAACGGTGACGGTATTCTAGTTTTAAAGAGAGTGGTCAGGTTATGAAACTATATATCGTGCTTTTTGACCGCCTTACTCACTTCTTCACAAAGATTTTTCCCCAAGGAACATTATAGGGTCTAATCTCACACAAAAAACTCACCTTCCAATATAAAAAGTGATCAGCTGATTGATGACATTTGTATGGAAAGGATTTTTTTTTTGTTATTCGGCCTTATGTTCTTTGGGGAAAAACATTTGTGTTAGAAAAGCACGGTGTATAACTTTAATACACGCGATCCGGCTGAAACCGGACCCACTGACATAATATTTGCTACATATCTTAACTCTCCATAATGAGACAAATCTCTTGAAAAAATGCCTCAACAATCATAATTATAATAATGACAGAGGTCCGAGACAGCAATAGAAAATGACAGACCTAGTCACGTTTCTAATAACATATTCATTCTAAAATAATTTGTTCAATTCAACCACATAACAAAATCTTTGGATTAATCAATTTGGTTTCAATTATATCAGCCTTAAATGTAAAAATATATGATTTTTATCAGTAGATAATATGTCCGTTTAGCTAAGCATACTTGGGGTATTTCTGTTCCATAATTATTGTTATCTGTCATTATCTTACAAGGGAAAGCATATTTCATAAAGCACTTATGCCAGAAAGAGTACATAATCATATAAAATAATACAACTACACCTTATTTAAGTTCGCATAAATAATAAACTATTGCATGGAAACTACTTATGAATGTTTCTTGCTCCTCCTTCTAGCTTGTCATACAATCTTCCATGTTATGTTTGAATGTCTGTACTCTGTATCAAATTCCTTAAACTTAGTGGAAAATGGTGGTTATTCTAATACCTTATTATTACTGTAATTAACGGGCAAATGCATAAGTCAAATACTTGACGTAAGTGCTTCATCTATGGCTTCCATAAACATTGTACCGCGCTGGCAACATTGTACAGCTCTAGCTCACTATGCTATAAAAATATTATCTCCTTTGCGATTCCAGTGTATACGGCTGTTATTAATATGTGTAATGGAATGAACCCTTCGTAGGACACTGCTGTCAAGAGTTTGGTCTGCCTTAACTACTATGACATAAAATATATTACTCAACATCATTTACTATAGGAAAACAAACAAAGATAGATAAAGAAATAATATAGTGACATATGAACGCAGTAACAACAGAATAGCCAATAAGGTACGACAAGTAATATTTGTGTTCAATTATTAAGATGTGTAACTTAAATTGATTTCATAAATAAAATAATATAGGTATAATATGCGCAATAACAGAGTAAATTGATTTACCATAATTCTTAAACCGTAAAATTTTACAATGGTTTATAATCTCCGTATAAATACATTTTCTTTGGGGTTTTCCAATACCACGTGACTAAATATTTTGCCAAAGAAATTATTCGTATGTGGACACGTGAAAACAAGAATAAATGTAAAATTTCTAACAATAAAATATTTTTATAAATGACTTACTATCTAAAATAAATGCCTTGCATGTGTTAATACGCCTACGAACTAAATGCAATATTCAAATGCTATATTATGTTTTTTGTCCTCGCAGACGCAACAAACTATAATACTGCTACACAGTGCCCATCATAGTGGAAATAAAAGAAAAAATTGTATCCTATACTACTTACAAAAAATATTTTATCTAAACTTGCGCGATACAATCGTAACCCAGCGCCATCTATGGATACATTCCGAAGCATTGAGCGCTATAAAATAAAACTTGGGTTACAAAAAATCAAGTATTTATTTTCAAAATAGTAAGTAGCGACATCGTCACGTAACAGAAGACTTACTAGTCCAAAATTCCAACCTCTGTCAACAGATGGCGTTAAGCGCAAGATTTCACGCTGCTCAATAACTGTGACATTTTGTGCACTAATAAAATTTTATCAAAATAATAACCTTGCAGCGGCTGATTTTCTTCAGTTGACTATAAATCGGTACTTTCTTATATTTCCACTACGATGTTTGAACACTTCGTGATCATTTACACTTGCACCAAAGATGCTGAAAATAGGGTTATGTCGCATCACTAATGATCAGAAACTCAGGCCTTTATTCACCTATGTTTTCCAATCACTACCGATCACTATGCATTGATATCAATTTGCTTATTTGTGCATCATTTACCACACCTACCTACTTTACTATAAAAATTAAAAAGCCTCAAATTAAATAGTTCATGATAAAAAAAAATCTTATGATCATTTATATAATAACGCTAAAGGGTTCATTTGTCAATCCACCCTACTTCTTACTACAAAACGCTATATAATAAAAGTTTCAAAATAAAACATGTTCGTGCCCCTTTTAACATTGCGTGTTGGTAGAGGATGGCATGTGATTTAGAACGAATAATAACTTAAGATCGCGTTTTGTTAGATAGGTTTTTATTTATTTTTAGGATTTAGGTTTAGTTACGGCACAACAGTGACTACTAGACCTGACGGCCTACAACGAAACCGTCGCGTAACGAACGAAAATATTTGTCGTATCCAAACAAAGGAGACGCACAACGCGTTTGAAGGGGACAGCGGAAAAATTGATTCAGTCGTGCATTTTTGTTTCGTTGTAGCCCTCAGGGACTTTTCACGAATTCACTTTACTAGTTTTTCTCTTAGAAATAGGCTTAATTGTTGTATTAAATGCTCAATAATATCATTAAATATAGACGATGGCTTAAGAGCACTGTTATTGTATGAATCAATGTGTTATACCTGTATGACCAAACATCAAACAGCTATCGAGCGCAGCGTACCGCTCTGTGATTGGACGGCTGCCCGCAATGTCTAAATTAGTATGCTTTCGATTCACGTTCTGAGAATGCCATCATGCAATGCACTGTATTTGGATACATCACAACTTTTTTTTATAGTGGCTCAGTACATTGGCTCGGCACTGCCACACTGGCCCGCGCAACGTTAATTCCTTGTCTACAAACCAATAATGGTTGACTCACATACAATATTAGGTTCGGCAGCTGTTTTGTGCAATATTATTACACAACATGATGAATTAATCTTAAATTGGAAACGAATCAACGAATAACGGAAACGATTTAATTCAAAGTCATTTCCGAGACCTTGAATGTCATACCATTACATTCACGTAAAGACTCGAATGTGTCAATAAAGTCGCAAAAATAAATGATGGCGCCACTGCCGCTTACGCCATAGGGTATGGTAGCCCCATTAGTTATGAACAGTGATCGGATTAGGCAATGGCATTTAGGATCAACGTCCTCAAACAATACATTTTGTAAAATGGGAATTTTACCTACTAATAATTTACATTTTCTCTCAATCTAGCAGTGCGCCATCTAGCGGATTTATCAGACGCGATTTGTGTTTTGACACAGGACACCTCCATTGCACACCTAAATCCGATCACTGGTTACAAAACATGGAAACTCCGTTAGTTGCTCAAACATCCGTGGTCAGAAGTTTACTGACGCATTATACGGGTCATTTGAAGGTCGTTGGTGTCGGTAGGTTGGCAACACCGGTCCCGCGCCTACAGCAGCGCGCAGGCGGCGAGCTTCCTGCGCCGGCGCTGCTTCTCCTCCTGCTGCGGGTGGTTGCGGATGATACGCACCAGCTGGAAAGTCAGACAACAAATGTTAGCCATTTTTTTTGATAAAGACTTAGGGACCTCTAAGAGTGTACTTCCTAAAAGGCCTCCAACGCATCAGCAATTGAGAAATAAATTATAACCAAAATATATCATACAAAGGCACAGACCAATATTGCGTGGACTAATTAAAAAAAAAACACATTAGCGGTCTTAACGATCTCTTTAATATCCTTGGGAGGTGATGATCAGTAACCATGTGGTGATTCGTTTCGTCGTTGGTGACCTTTACCATGTAAACAGTTAATTTAATATTTTTATTTAATTGTTTGAATAGCGGTCGCGCAAACGCTTGTACAGCAATATTTCATTACTTCCAAGGTTATGACGTCACTTCATCATCATCCTAATTTGTTATTCCTAGTTGCATTGCAAAACTGTGGCTGTGGCTTGTTCCCACCTTCGCGTCGTAACATTTAGACAGGGAACCAGACCGGCTTGATTTTGGTTTCACGCCCTTACACAAGCCGTACCTCGTGGAAAGCGGCTAAGATCGGATTAACTGGCTCATTAGGTGGAAGAGGCGGCTCTTTGCCGCCGGTCCCGGTGTAGACTAACACCGGCCTTGGCCCCGCTCGGCTCACCTCGTGGAAGGCGGCGTCGATGTTGAGCGGCGGCTCCTTGGCGCTGGTCTCGATGTAGGGCGCGCCGAGGGCCCGCGCCAGCTCGCGCCCGGCCTCCTCGCTGACGGCGCGCACGTGCACCAGGTCCACCTTGTTGGCCGCCACCAGCATCGGGTACGACTCCCTGCCGATCGACAACACCCCATCAGTAAACAAGGGACAAAGACACAGACTTTAGAGTAAAGAAGCGCACCGGGGAAAGACCCCTTACCAAGTACCTGGTGAGCGTCTACCCAGATTCGGTCCGTATGCCGAGACAGTACGAAGGACCATGGACTGGTGGAGGGACCTCATCAGTATTTAGCTCCTATTTCAAACGAACTGCGGGTTACCATACTTTCTTGGGGACCTTACAAAGCGATTTTCTTTTTTATCGTTATGCGCATTGCCAAGGAGTAGAAAATCCTTCCTGCATCTGTTTTTCCAAACGATTACAACCTCAAAAAGTGAATATACTGCTTTTGGGCTGGCTCGCTTCATCGCAGGCTTCTTTGAGTGTAGTGTGAAGCCATAAGCAAGTCTATTATGAACTTTTAGCCCCTGGCGCAAAAATGAAAAGGTGTAAATAAGTTGGACGTGTCTGTTTGTCACTCCGAACGATCTTTGGCTACTCGCATCAAGCTCCTGCCAGTCATCCTGCGCAAATCCTACAAAAAAGCCATTGAAGGGTCAACAGACCTCCTCATAGTGTTATCGACTTTCCGGAGCGGTGTACCCGAATATGAGATTGACAGGCACAATAGAACAGACAAACGTGTCATTTGAGTCTGTCACTTTCACCCTGAAGGCCTGCTGAGATGCCGTTTCACTGTGATGTGTGTGTGAAGATGTGTGTTGTTACCTGTCCTTGACGCGCAGGATCTGCGTGTGGAAGTGGCGGATGTTCTCGTAGCTCTGCTTGTCGGTGACGGAGTACACCAGCAGGAAGCCGTCGCCCTTGCGCATGTACTGCTCGCGCATCGCGCTGAACTCCTCCTGCCCCGCCGTGTCCAGCACTGGAAACAACAGTCAAACAAATCAATAGAATACTACAACAAAAACCTTTCTTTCGGACCACCTTTTAACCGTGGGAGAGCCACGCTTCGGCATGAATGGGCCGGCTCGTCCGGAGTGATACCACGGCCTCACAGAAGACCAGCGTCAAGCAGCGCCTGCGCTGTGTTTCACCGAATAAGAGAGGGTACCGGAAGCCCAATCGGGGGAAAGGAGGTTAAAAGGTTGGCAACTCTCTTGTGACTCCATTGGTGTTGCATGCGCGCCTCGAGATAATTTTGTCGACACTCGTATTGTGTCGGCGCAAGTTGCTTCTCGCTCACCTGACTGAGCGATGAGCGGGATAGAGGATGCGCTCTCGCGAACGAGAGTCGACAAAATTTTGTCGCGGTACGTATGTTAGGCCTTCAGGTGAGCGATCATCTCATCTGCCACTTCTCACACGTTAAAATGCCCTTACCATCAAGGATGCACCACTGGCCGTCGACCTCCGTGTGCTGTATGTAGGAGTCCTCGATGGTGGGGTCGTAGTCCGTCACGAACAGCTTCTGGAAGAACTGGATCGTGATCGCGCTCTTGCCCACGCCGCCGTCGCCCACCACCACCAGCTTCACCTGCAACCGCCGGAACATCTTAACCCTCCAGGATCCTGGCATACTGACTGCAAGGGTGCAGCTATATGCGGCCATTCAAGTATTACGTAAGGAACGAAGGAGATTTTGCCTCTGCTTACTTTGAGTGAATGAAGAAGAATAAAAATATTTTTTTATCTAACAAGAGCCATGTGATATGAGAATATAAATAAAATCTATAACCAACTCTATAGGCGAAAACTAATATTAACACATGAGTATAGAATTCATGATATTCTTTAAAGGTCCTTTTAATTTCTCGTATTAAATATACGGAAAAAAGCTGTTATTATGAGTGGTTTACGAAAAACAGTTACGAATACTTAAATTGCACTTATAGCAGGTCTGATAAAATACCTACTTTATTAGATAAGTTAGTTGGTGGCCCCTTGTACTTCACTAGTAATGGTAGGATACACATATGCACAAACATACTTCATGCATACAGACAACAACAATCATTCATTTATGTCTTGATGTAGGAGTGATGAATGCTTACATGGACAACCATCAATAAGTATACATGTTGTGTATGTTATGCAAAGAGAAAATAAACATGTAGGTATTCAAAAACGAACACAACGACTTTAACCACATTAACGTAACTGGTTCACAAGAAAATAATTGAAACTGTAACGCAAGACACATGCACAACAAAATACAATGCCACATACACTGTCACAATCTTTGAATATTGACATTCCCCTTCATTTACTAGCCATCAACTCTGAAAAATAAATGAAGACAAAATAAACACAGTTGAAACAATAAATAAATAAAATAAAACTCAGCACAGCACACACAAGCCAACAACAAGCGACAGTCTCTCCGTATTATATGCTGGTGGTCCGTGATACATAAAACATTTTTATCTAACAAGAGCCATGTGATATGAGAATATAAATAAAATCCATAACCAACTCTATAGGCGAAAACTAATATTAACATGAGTATAGAAATTCATGATCTTCTTTAAAGGTCCTTTTAATTTCTCGTATTAAATATACGGAAAAGAAGCTGTTATTATGAGTGGTTTACGAAAAACTGCTTACGTAATACTTAAATTGCACTTATAGCAGGTCTGATAAAATACCTACTTTATTAAGATATTGCTACATAAAAAAATATAGAACACAAAGGCAAGGTCAAATATTTGTTCCTCAAAAGTCACTGGGGTCAACAATATTAAAAAGGTCAGATAAACTTATTTTAAAACAAAAGAAAACATGTGTCCTGAAGCCGCAGGAGAAACGCCAATCTAACATAGATCTACATATAGATATAACATTTCAATAGTATCTCTTGAACACTGTCTTGACATATCTGTTGAGGGGTAGCCTAATCAGTACATAGCCCAAACAAAGGCTTGTGATCCACACAATTTAGTTCCATGCATGCAATCTCCACATGCAATACATCAACAAACATCTTAAATTTGTTTTTTTATGCAATAGGTGGCAGATGAATTGACAAAATGAACAATTTTAGACAGTTGATGGTTTATATTTTAATAATTCTTCTAGGACTCAAACCAAATAAATTTAACACCATTTTTGACAAAGAGGAAAGCTTTAGTTATTTAGCCCATTACATAATAATCTTCTATATAGGTATCACAATCGCACCTGATGAAAAGTGACGATGAGGTCTAGGATGACACACATATATATTTTGTATGAAAGTTAGTTGGTGGCCCCTTGTACTTCACTAGTAATGGTAGGATACACATATGCACAAACATACTTCATGCATACAGACAACAACAATCATTCATTTATGTCTTGATGTAGGAGTGATGAATGCTTACATAGACAACCATCAATAAGTATACATGTTGTGTATATTATGCAAAGAGAAAATAAACATATGTATTCAAATACGAACACAACAACTTTAACCACATTAACGTAACTGGTTCACAAGAAAATAATTGAAACTGTAACGCAAGACACATGCACAACAAAATACAATGCCACATACACTGTCACAATCTTTGAATATTGACATTCCCCTTCATTTACTAGCCATCAACTCTGAAAAATAAATGAAGACAAAATAAACACAGTTGAAACAATAAATAAATAAAATAAAACTCAGCACAGCACACACAAGCCAACAACAAGCGACAGTCTCTCCGTATTATATGCTGGTGGTCCGTGATACATAAAACATTTTTATTTTAGGAACACAATGAGTGATAAAACTACAAATTACATTCCGAGTATTTATTGTCAATTATGTTTGTCCTTAACGATAACTATCCAATTAAATTATATATTAAACTGTCCTATATAATCACCCAACCTAGTTAGCTACTTTCCTTATTATATCAAGCAAGTTCTTTGACCTGAGAAAAAGATTAAAATTAGGTACCTCATATAAATGGATATTTCTCATCAAGATGTCACTATTGTGGCAGTCTTTAAATGCGTATTCCTCCGAAATTGACATAATAATCTTTAAATACTATAAATTTTTTTTTGCCTTCGTTATAATCTGATTATTATAATTTTCAGATTCTGACGCCAATTTCAGAGCAATGTGGGTTTTAAGACTGCCACGGTGGTGACATCTCATTGAGAAATATTTAAATAATTAAGAAGAGAAAATATTTATATGAATATAGGGTTGTATTAATGTAATGTGTAATATTGTATGTCCGAAATGGCCAAACTGTTGAATTTCACAATGTACTTACATATTAACAGCAATCAGAACACAGTTTATGGCAATAAATGTTATCTTATCTAGGTCCTAAATAAACTAGAAAAGTAGATTTATTTACTTTAAGAATTCTACATTATCTTTGATACAAAACGAGTAGGTGTGCAAAGCCAGGACAGGCTGCTAGTTCCCATATTGTGCTAGCCTGTGTAAAATCTCAACTCTAGATTAGATGTAGAGCTGTTTTGCATGTGCTAATAATATACCAGATACAAGTACAAATTGGAAAAAAGATTTAATTAATTATTAGAAAACATAATGGCCATGAATTGTTTAAATTTAGTTAAGAAGCTCTATGTATATTAAAAAAACTATCCAATTTTCCATGGTATGAAGTAAGTATTTAATCACATAAAGACACTAATTTTTATAATAAATAACAAAAGTAAAATATATGAAGTCTCTTTATACTTCTACAATCCTATGATCCCTGCCAAAAACACATTGATTGCTTAATAAAATGAGCTGAAAACAGATGTATGATTGGCAGTGAAAGATGAGTTTAACAGTTAAATGAAGCAAAAGTTGGTGATAGAGAAGAGCACTCACGGTGGGCAGGTTTTCATTGGGAGGCCCCGGGCGCGTCATAGTCTCTCCAGGGCGCTGCGCCCCGCCGCCGCTTTTTATGCCAGAAACACCACCGCACCGCGCTCATGAGCTATTATCTGTAATAGCCACCAAATAACCACGATAACAGGCCGACAAACAAATTACTTTGTATTACGATGGATGGATTTTTATCTGCGTGTTGGTACTTTAGTGATGACGCCCGTCAGGTCAAGACAACTTTACAGCTGATCCCTGGCTACATTTTTGTGTTAAATCAAATAGAACTCACCTCATTATTGTTGTTCGTACTTGTAGTGTATTGTGCAAGGACGGAATGATTGTTTCACTGATACAAAAAACACAAAAACCTTTGATTTTGACGGAAAATAACATGAAACACGTCTTTCGTTTCGCGAGATGATTTTTTCTTTTTTCTGGATTTGCGTTGCGTCACAGATAAAACAAGAATACTCGTTCCTGTCAAATCCTGTCATGTGATATTGTTTGTACCTGGATCTGTGAAATAATATTTTCAAGACTTGGAAACTGTGAAAAACAACAAAACAATGTGGGGTAAGTCTTTGTTAATGAATAAGATGTTATCAGCCTACTACGAAACAACTTTTTTTTTGTTCGCTCTTCATAATGACTCACTCACATTGTCCTTTTAGCAAAATAAATAGAACCGTGTGTGTAGAGTCTACGAGCAAAACTTTCGATGTTTTTTACAAACGGAGTTTTAAAAAAAAAGGCAGTTTTAGTAGGCATCTTTCATTTTTAAGACGGTATTACCTACTTATAAGGTGGTATTAGGCAATAGTACTAAATTATCTCGAAGTTGTCGAACTGTGACCTCTAGTAGAGTCGCATTCACGTAGCATTCGTAGCATATTAGTAATCTGTGATTCGTAGTCTCGTAGTCGTCGTAGGGTCGTAGCCGATCGTAGCGTCATCAGTCAATGCTACGAACGGGATTTTCTTGTTCCCGTTAGTACTTGTACTATTAAATTATTTATTTTGCAGTAGTTACAAGAAAATTAACATAGATAGATACTCTTTATTGCACAACAAATTACAGAACTGAATGCTAATGGTAATTTACAAATACAATATCGGCGGCCTTATCGCTAATAGCGATCTCTTCCAGACAACCTTTGGGTTTAAGATTTATTTATTATTAAGATGATAAGCTGTGATTGCCAGTAAAAGAACTGCAAAAATGGGCGTGAAGCTTAACACTTAAACTACATTGGTATATTTTTATTGTTCATTGCGTTTCCCCATACAAAAAATATTTTACCTAAACTTATGACAGATTGCAAAAAATGACACTATTTTCCGAGTCCGTTCGACGCGAATAAATCGAATCTGCGCTGATCGCTGCACACCTGCGACGGAATGGCAAAATATTGGCCAAATATGCCGCGTGCTTCGCCAACACGCCATCCATCACCCTCACTTTCCCTTGCCAATGTGGCCTGGACTTTCCGGGACATTGTTAGGGTTGCCTTGATGTTACTAACTAAATAGGTACCTATATGTTTATTGTGAAGTAAAAAAATACTTGTAGGTACTACTTGGTACTTGTGATACAATAACAAACAACGGATTAAATAAGACGGTCTTATCGATTGTTGCGATTTTTTCCCCGACCCCCTTTGGGTACCTAAGAAACAGTGCGTATTGGCAATGGGGTAATCTCCCTTACAATGAGAAGTGATTGATGCAAAAAGGATGAAAATACCTAAAAAATACTTCGATGTTTATTGGCTTTGCCATACAGGAAAAAAAGAGTAAAAATAAGTATTTCTGTCTGCTAACTTCAAAATCTTGCTACCGCAATCTTGCTATCTTCTTTAACACACTTTCTAGTTCACAAGTAAGTATAGATAGTTTAGTTCAATTTATATTAGGTACTTATCGTGAAAGATATTATTATATGGGTTAAATTACCAATGTGCTTTTAAGTATAGGGTAGTAATGTGTCAATAAAGCCATTGATGGCGCCACAGCCACTTACCTACCTCCATATGTCTTGTAACCCCATTGGTTATAAAATATGGTAACTCCGTTAGTTAATTAATTATAATTTGCGTTACAATTTTTCTCGCGATGTTTGGCAGCCCTAGAGAGGGGAATCCCCTCGCATAAATAAGATTCGCTTGAAGGATGCGCGCGTGCCGCGGAATACGCCGGAGACGCGGCGGGGCTCGGCGCGCCCAGAATCGGCCCTTCGCTCTGTCCCTGTCAGGGCAGGCGATGCTTTACATCGACTCACTCAGTTCTGATTTAATATTAATAATGTGACCTAAATATTTAGAGAAGAGAGGATAGGGGAAGTAAAGACCGACAAGTACACCTTTTTGCTAGAATCTGTCAAAATGTCTTTCTCGATTCTCTACCTACATAAAATTAAAAATATTACATCTTTATAGCACTTAGTGTTATGTTCATAGGGGAATACAAAACCGGCGATAGCATCGCTAATAGCGATCTCTTAATATGATGCTACTGAAAATCCGATAGGGCAGTTTTTCATGCAAACTTTTTGATAAAAATACAGCCAAGGGCGAGTCGGACTTGCGGACGAAGGGTTCCGTACTATTTGCTTTCTATAAAATACGTACACACCTCCAGCTTTGTTCGAAAAATCCGATACATAGGTACTTTTTGTGCAAATTAGTTCGTCTCACTAAGTAATTTATCAATAGTTTCGTTGAGATCCTCAGAGCACTTACCAGATATTGATAAATCACTTTATTTCACACAAGTTTAAAGCCTAACAGAACTGGATGTGATGTTCGCCAAGACGGCCAGCGTGTGATGAGTGCAGTATGCGCTCTAACACCTGATGGCTAAATTGCCTGGCGCGATACGTTCATCTATCTATAGATAACTGACGTAGTACAGGAGGGCATTACAAATATTAAACAGAAGGAGAAAGTCGGGCTCGCTTCAGGTCTTTTTTTTTGTTAATGGTTTTCATCAACTCCTATTTCCATTTTTCGAAAAAAAAAACTTTATTTATCCTTCCGATAGATAAATGAAATGTGCTAATTCCATAGCCAATTGAACATGGTTTTGCAAAGAAGAACCAACAGCTCATATTTTTTTAAATAGATACGTAGTGCCCCCCACTACTAAGTAAATGTTTGTAGGTTAGTTCTAGTTTGCATAACTATGTCCAATAATTACGTACGATTACTGTCGTTATCCTACTTCCTCCAATGAATTAATTATATACCTATCTACTTGCCCGACATTTTCACCCCATACATAAACCCATAAAACCGTTGTTCATTACAATAATGAAATAATCAACTAAGGCGGGCGGGCGGGAAAGAGGGCTCTTTCCCGGGTCCTTTACAATTTGATCAGTGGTTCCCTTAGTTAGTGTTGGATTCTGCCTTTCGACTGCCGGATCTACAGTTTGTTGTCAGTTGGCACTTTGGCAGTTGGCTATTCCAAAGTAGGGTACATTTTTTTCGTACAGTGTTTCATACATTGGCCAGCTCAGCTTAAACAGTTGAAAAAAACACTGATTGCTTATGAATATACAAAACATCACAATAAATGGTATAAAAACGTGAAAAAGCATCTCACGGGTCAGTGCGGCAGCACCAACAAATGGAATGTCTGGCCATCGAGTCTATTGTAGTTACAACGTGGGCGCTCCTTTTGGTTATTGAAATTAAGCCATTTTTAATAATCAGTTCACAAGTTTCTTTTTTCTAAAAAGCTCAGGTTTAAATAAGAATAATAAATAACCTGTCGATAAAGTTGCATCAATCAATTGATCACTTTTTCATATTTCATCCTAAGTTCCTCGAGTTACCTAAATTAATTGTTTTCATAAGTATCATTAAAGCACATGACAACTTCAGATGGTTAAAAATCTGTATAAAGAAGAAAGTTAACAATTGAACAATCACCGCCTGTACTACAAACACGAAGGTAGACAGATGTTCGGTCTATGATGGACTCAGCAGTGCACGTCGCTGCGCGAGATCAAAGCGTATTGTTGCATCGGTTGATCCGTTTGTTCTCTTTGGGTTCATCTGCATGTTGAACTCTGATTGCAAAACTCTCAAACAAAAAATGTACAGCCTCGATTCCAAAAACCGTGATCCAAGAACCTTTTAGGTCAAAATAGGATATGGGTTGAACTTCACAAAAGTTAATTTTCAGTATCTACTGTATAATAGGTATCAGGATTGCTCTTGATGATTTCCTTTGCCGAAAAAGAAACGATGATTGTGCAAGTAGGTTACTTGACTACCACTGCTTGAATTAATTCAAACAACGATATCGTTGGTTTACCTATCTTTATCCTGAGTATCGGAAATTGAACCTGTGCCTTTCCCCGCTTGGGCGCAACATCTTAGCCACTACGCCAGCGAGGTGACTTAAACATTTCTCGTAGCAAACCTAATCAAAATGGTTCCCACTAAATTAACCTAGATCGTCCCTCTATATCCACGTCTAATAAACAACTCCAATACAAAGAAACGGCAAGTCACATTTGGCTTCAACCCAGGAATCCAATCTAAGATTACAAAGGATTAGCGGCCCCTTCCAATCAGGCTGGAGTCACGTTCGCGATGGATGGCCAGGGCGAAGGCCTCGTGACCCATTTCTTACCCCATCGACGAAACCTCGGAAAGAATTAGTTTGGCAATTCTTTTTACCACACTTCAAGCTCGTTGACCAGTGGAAGGCAGGGCTAACGCTAAAATCCTTTTGTTCGATAGAAACGAAGAAAACAAATTCTGGTCGGTTCTATGCTGATTAAGGAAAACTGAACTAACTATAGTTGATATCGCTCTTTTAAGAGATAGAGTGCGCCATCGGGCTTGGTTAAGTAGATGCAAGTTTTGAAATTACCACGAAATATTTTAAACTAAAAAAAAAGCTGGCAGCATCATTATGCCAATGGAAATTCGCTGGGTATAGAAGGCTGCCAGTCTTGGTATCTCCATATACCTACCTACTTTTAAACGCGGAAGAAAGCACGGGCTCCGCTTTCCTGCTTCACTTCCTTCATTTCGCACTGTTTTTGGCAATCAAAATGGTGCGATGCTTGGCACTGGTGGTCTCGTATAGCGTTGAGCCAAACCTTTTCGGGTCTACCTCTTCTGCCGGGACCTAGCGGTGGTGGCATGACCATTGACGACATGTATGTCTCAAGCTATCCGGATTCCGTAAACTATCGCATAGCTTACTGTGTGTTGGTAACTGTCAGGTTGCCGTGCGTGGGTGCTTACGTTACGGGGTGCATTTCGCGTGTCACGCCGCCGTTCACGGACGGCATGAAAGCCCTTTCGGCCTACTTCCAGCCCTACGCAGGTGGGCTGGGCACATGCTAACAATGCCTCTTTATGATAATATGTCAGGTTTTTAATGCATGCAGTATAAGTTATTAAAAGCCTATTTAGTCATTAGTTAGTACGTGTAGCCGTAAGTAGGTTTAGGTTTAAAGAAATTTATTCTCATAAGAAATTTACATTTCACTTATAATGAGAAATACAAACAAATATATAATTAAATTAAAGTAACGATGTATATTTTAATCATCGACCGGCGCTCTTTTTCAAAATGTGTTGCTTGAGTTTGTGTTTGAAAGTCAGCATACACTCACATGTCTTTAGCTCGTCGGGTAGGTACACGAAAGTTTTCTGTCACAGACTTAACGACATGAATACCTAAACCAATGAAGCAAAGACGTTTGATCTTTTTTTTATTAATATTGATCTCATATGAGACTTAAAAATTCGATATCAGCCCTGATTAACTATCACGTTTAAAGTTAAAAAAATAACGGTAAAGAACTGATGTTTTCCAGTTCACTAGCTCAAATTCCTTTATTTTTTTAATCTCGTTAGATTTGTTGAGAGTTGAGATAAAATGAATGAAAAAATTAAGAATGAGGGGCTAATTATAGCGAACATGGGCCCAGCTTATGGCCTAGGGGATGTAAGATAGATTTTTCGTTCCAGAACCATCATCATCATCTTAGCGTTTTGTATCGGTTGCGTTGCGTGTTGCGTCCCAAGCTGTCATTTCGGCGCCCACGGTTATCCCAGCCTATAAACCAAACCCTTTAAATAGTGCCCATAAATTACTACAAGTGCTACTACAATATTTACAAACAGATACATCTGTAATGTTTTCAACCACTTACCATGTCCTACAGGAACCGTTCCCATAATCTAAAAGCCGGACCAGCTCAGTCAATGTTCCAATGCGTTGCAAGTGACGTCACGGAACACCTTCGCAGGTTAGTGTGAATTTACGAGTCTGTCAAAGCAAGGAGGGTTTATTTATGGGGCACCTGCGTCCCGAATCTCGAGAGCCGTCACCGGAGTGAGGGTGAGATTTGAAGATAGGTTCCTGGGGGATTAGTGTGGTGTTAGATGCGTTTCGGATCATGTTTAAGTTTCCCTGTTTCATTAAGGGTACCGGGAAAGTAGAAACGAGAAACATTGGTTTGATTGATCGCTAGGTTGTCTTTTTTTACTATCTTAAAACTGATCTATAATACTAATTTACAGTATAATTGGTAAATAAAAGAACTTACCTACATCTTTTGCAGTTGTTAGTTATTTAGGTATTTTAAGCTACTCTGAACTCTCGTTTTGCGTTGTGTAATTTTTATAAGTATAAACAGTTTATCTCAGTAACTAAACATTTGAAAAATAATTTACCTAAAATAAAACTTATCCTACCTACTTATTGATGGCATTTCAAAACCGAGAAATTGTACTTAGTTTTAACTTTAATATGAATTCGTACTTTTATACTTACTTATTTACTCTTTCATTTATTTACAGTCTTTTCATCATATTTTTTTCATTTTGATACACGTAATAATGTACTTATGTACCTACCATGTAGATATTTCTAAATGTAGTTTACTTAGTAGTATTTAGTACCTAATAATGAAAGTACTCCCTTTCTCAACCTTTTTTTCTCTCTCTCTCTTTCTTATACCTATCTCTCCCATATAGGTACTCGGCGTTTGCACCTATTGGCACGTATTTTCTATATCTTTACGAAGAGTCAATTCACTAAAAGCACACTAAATACTCTCGGGACAAAAGATGTTTTCACGTGCAAAATCGCTGGGGAAGTTCCTACTGATGTAATGATCAGGATCCGAGGGCGTCAAATACCTGAGGGTAGGTCTAATTTATGGGCCACCTGCGGGCCTCAGTGACGGGGTGTTTAGTGGCTCGGGGCTCGTGTGCGGGCCTCGCCCGAGGGACCACCGGATCATGGCGGCATGCTCTCAGGGATTTCGGCAGTTTGTTATTAATCAAATAAATCATTCATACAAAATTATAACCTAAAACCGCTTGTGACCACCATCATTGAAATGCGGTCGAAACGTTAAGAAGTAAGTACCTAAGTAGATAACTATTATACCTAATTACTTGATTACCTTTCATTTTCGCCCACGTCTATTGGATTATGTACAGGGCCGTGATCCCGGAGTCCTGTATTCGATTCCAGGGTCAAGCATGTAAATTTCGCTTTTTTTTAACAAAGCTTGGATTTTTGGTTTTCATTCCGCATTAGGCAAGAATGGTGATTAAGCCTAATACTAATATGTTCGTAGAGATGACTTAGGGCCTCGTTCACCATCTACGAGTAAAGTGTCAACTAATTTACTTGTCAATTAAACTGGGTTTGGAGAAAATTGGCCACTGGTATTTGTATTGAAAAAAATATTTAAATTAAACTAGGCCGCGGACCAAGGGCCAATTTTCTCCGAACCCACTATAATTGACAAGTAAATTACTATGACACTTTACTCGGAGGTGGTGAACGATGCTCTTAGGCTAATATTTGCTACTGTTTCGCTTCGTGTTTAGTCCTGGTTCAATTAATTGTAGAGGTACAACTCACTCGTCCAACCGTTCACAACCGGACGAATAATTTTTAATCATCTCCAAACAATCCAGCAATCATCCTGGAGGGCTTGTTTTAATTCCCGCGGCTGAATGAAACCAATCAGTGCCGGTTGCCATGGCGACGCTCCCCAAGATGGCGCGCGCTTCCCGCGCTTTCCCGCTTTCCCGCCATATCGATCCGTCCCGTTCTGAAATGAATTTCACTTTTTCTTGTTCATCTATTTTTAGTAAAAAATATTCCAGACTAGCGTACCTAAGTTACTTATTTTCGCTATGGGAATCCATTATGGGAATTAAGCCAACTTAATTCATAACCTGTGATCTCATGGTTGTAGCGTAGGTATTCTAGATTCAACGCAATCCTTTCTCTTTTTAGCTTCTTAAAAAAGAGAATCAGTGACCAAAATTGCATCATTAAAATTTTATTTTAGCTGTTATTTACTTAGTAAGTACTTACCTACCTAAAAGTTGCCATGGTATCAACCGAGGTATTAGGGTTATTTGACGGCGGACAAAAATCCGCGCTTGTATTATGATTAGGTATTCTCGATAAGAATGATTGATCGAATTCGTGATTGATTCTTATCTGGTATTGCTAAGTTATTTTTAGAAATCACCATAAATTAACTATATTTTAGTAAAGAGGTTCCCTAAAAAAGATATGATTTCCTTAAATGTTTCAGTCAATGACCTAAGTTCAAGGACCTTTGGTGGATGCCTATGATGCCAATACAAATAGGTGACCCCTTTATTCTTAGAGCTAAACAAGTCTAGCTGAACCGCGGGCACGTCTGCAGATGTGAGGTCGCCGACCGCAGTGACCTCGCTTGCGTAACGTCACTTGTTCGCCTTAGTTCGAGCCATTGGTATTCAATACGCTCTCGCATGTGTTTGTACCATTTGCGGGTAAAGTCGATGATCAATGATATTCGTTTCCCATTAAATTTAGAATCGAAAGTGGTCCCTGTAACATTTCGGGTCGATTTGGTACCAATAACTTAGATACAGAAGCTTATTGTCAAGGACATGATTAGACCGATGTAGATAAGTTATTTATAGCCTTTTTATAGCCTTTTAGTTGTGCAAAATTTTTAATTTACCACTGTATCCTTTTTCAAATGTTTTCAGTCCAGCTTTAAATTAATCTATACCTTTGCTTCAAAATCATTGAGCAAATAACGTATAAGTAGTAACATCACAGGATACGTGATTATGTAATTAAAATTAAACACGTCGCAGACATTTATCTCGGGCCGTTTGTAGCATTATAAGTTATTGCGACAGTCTAATGGCTTAATAGACCAAAAGTCATAGGAACAATATCATCGTAAAAATTAACTTTTATCCCGTTAGATCCGGACCGGAACAATACAAGAAACGTCAAACATTTTTAATTGCACACGGAAGGCATAGCGACAACCGCTTCCGAACGCACTCTCGAACCCGAGCGGGCCCAGTGCGTGGCGGGCCTCCGACGCGGCCTCACGTCCGACCGCGCGCCTGGCTTCCTAGGTAAACGCACTCGCGATACAACAAAGAAACCGCTACAAAACAACACACCAATCATCGATTATTCAGTGATCTTCCCGAAAAACACTTCCGCGCCAATCAAAGTGCAAGATTCGAGCAGTGACGTGCAGTGTTGACAAATAAATATCAATGGGATGCTGAACCGGTGAGTGGTCCGAAACGCGTGCCGAGGCTTGCTTACCGATGTCGAATAATTGAACCACCCTCAACTCTCGATGGCGTGTGGATTTGATCCTGTGTCGCGAATTAGTTATATAATATGAGAGAGGAAAGAATGAGGGGCGGTAGCATCGGCCTTTTAATCTGTGTTTGTGTAGGAGATTATTTATTTACAGTGTAACTGGCGCCCAACGCGTTGTTTGTCGTTGCATCGGTTGCGCTTGCGTGTCTGCACTACTATAACAATAGTCACGATTTATTGATGGTTTTTTTTCGAATTTTACGTAATCGTATTACGTACATGCTCCTTGTACTTTTGTTACAGTAAAAGTACTTATGTTAAAGTAATTTTATGATAGCTAAAACGATCATTACAACCCAGCGGGAAATAAAGAACCTAATTAATTACTACATACCTTTCAGGTTTCATGTATGATACCTAAAAATTTTAGGTATGATACAGTATAAAGTATTGAACTTTGAATAAGATATTTAATTAAGTAACTTTAAAAAGTTTAGTTACAATTTATTCTTTTAAAAAAATATTTCAACCTCATTAATGTTCCTTTTACCTATAATAGTCCATTATCAATGTATTACCATCAAACAGCAATGTTATCATAATTATTAGTAAACTTACATACCTCAAACAAGATTATCTCACCAAAGTAGTCTGAGACGGCCCTAACAAAAAATATCTCTTGGGAAATGTTTTGCTGTACCATCTATATGTATGTAGGTACTGAGTAACTTTACATACACTGAGGTATGAATTTAATATTTATATAGCAACCGCGAGGTGGCAAACTATACTCGGATTTCGGTATTCTCTTGTTTATTCAGTAGATATCTCGCACTTTGAAACGGTGTAGTAAACTTAATTCACCCAGGGTAATTCACCCAGGTGAATTAAAGGAACTTTTAGTAAACTTTATTCACCTGGGTGCATTAAGTTCACTCCTGTAGTAAACTTAATTCACCCAGGTGAATTAAAGAAACTTTTAGTAAACTTTAAGCACCTGGGGTGCATTAAGTTCACTCTTGTAGTAAACTTAATTCACCCATAGTAATTCACCTAAGTAGGTGAATTAAAGAAACTTTTAGTAAACTTTAAACACCTATTCCACAAAATAGGTCCCTATTTTGTGCCTATTCCCTGTAGTCTTACCGCGAAGTCTTACCAATCGGACTACTGGGAATTTCCTTCCCAATAGTCTTACCAGTAAAACAATAGTGTAGGTTTGTATTTTCTCATGAGCATACTGTTTTGTGCTATAAGTACCAGGCTAACATAAAGTACTAAGAGGTGGTTATATAAGGCATTGATATTTTGGGTCTTAGCAAAGATACGAATTACGATTATTAGTACCTCCTATAAATTTATGATTTCCTGGTACTTTCATGTCGAAAAATGTTTAAAATTAACTAAAATTAATTCACTCAAATTTTATTGTAGTAGGTATATCTTATGTCACAGGAAATTCGACATGAAAGTACCAGGAAATCATAAATTTATAGGAGGTACTAATAATCGTAATTCGTATCTTTGCTAAGACCCAAAATATCAATGCCTTATATAACCACCTCTTAGTACTTTATGTTAGCCTGGTACTTATAGCACAAAACAGTATGCTCATGAGAAAATACAAACCTACACTATTGTTTTACTGGTAAGACTATTGGGAAGGAAATTCCCAGTAGTCCGATTGGTAAGACTTCGCGGTAAGACTACAGGGAATAGGCACAAAATAGGGACCTATTTTGTGGAATAGGTGTTTAAAGTTTACTAAAAGTTTCTTTAATTCACCTACTTAGGTGAATTACCATGGGTGAATTAAGTTTACTACAAGAGTGAACTTAATGCACCCCAGGTGTTTAAAGTTTACTAAAAGTTTCTTTAATTCACCTGGGTGAATTAAGTTTACTACAGGAGTGAACTTAATGCACCCAGGTGAATAAAGTTTACTAAAAGTATCTTTAATTCACCTGGGTGAATTACCCTGGGTGAATTAAGTTTACTACACCTTTGAAACCACAGTATAATCAGTCTGTGGCTCGACAGGGTAGGTTTGTAGGTACTCGTACACTCTCTGAACTTCAGCAACTGAAAGGTTCAAAGATTTCAATCTATAGGATGGTTCAGCCAAAAACAACTAGCTTAACTCAGTAAAACTCACTGAGGAGCTCGTAACAACCAAGCTTCATAGTCTACCCCATATCGACGCAAAGCAATAGGTTACTCAATACTCAATGTTTTATTGCATTACAAAGTAGCTTGTCTGTAGGTCTTTTACAAGATTTAGGTACTTGTGAGCGTGTACTTCTGAGCTGCATAAGCTTATTCCGCCATCCCCTTTATCAACATGGAAACTGACGAAGCAGTTTGTCTGTTACTATATTCGTCAAGAAAAAGATGATAGCTCATCAATATATCTTTCTTGGTGAATATTCTTTGATTGCGTACCAGCCTCCTGCTTCTTCGTTCGTGATGCGCCCTGCCAAGGAGAGGAACAATTATTTAACTAACACCTCTATTTTTTTTAAAGTTAGAGCGTATAGGCTACTTCTGAGTAAGCTCGCGTCATCGTTAGCTTTTATCATCTCTAGGATTCAGTGTAGGTCCGAGAACAATCCCACCAGCAATAAAAAGAATGCGGGGCAGGGGACAGTTCGTGCTTCGAATATAAATATACCATATACCAGAATCGGTGTACAACATAAACCAATAAGGTTGTTTGTCCTGTTTATATTTTTTCATTTACAAGGTCGGGGGTTATCAAAACATGTTGGTTCTTGCTGAGTATCTTTATACTGTGATAGATGATATGACAAAAAACAAGGGAGGGAAGATATCACAAACCTGTAAAAGGGCGAGTAGGAAAAACACTGCTTCAACATTCTGATTGTAGCATCGAATAGCGAATAAATCAATGAAAGGGTTCTTTTTCCGTAGATAATATCGAATATATTTAGATACCTTAGCGCGGAGTCCGATCATTTTGGATATGAAAAAACAAGGCGGATATCGGATGAAAACTATACATAAAAAATATGTTTTGGGCTATTCTATTTTCGACAAATATCTATCACAAGCACGAGAATTAGGGGCATGTAATGAAAATTTTATCGCATATAAAGCCTAATGACTGTTTTTGCAACTAGCTGTTATACTAAACGCAAAGACACGTGGCAGTTAGTTTCATAATTATTATCATCCACTAATTAATACTAAGTATCTATCTGCCTATCTATTTTGGCTTGAGTATAGAATTTACTTTCCTTTGAACCTTATTATTACTGACCATTTTGAGCAACTTAACTGTCATTAATTAATTAAGATTTTTTAAAATTTAGCGTAGTGGTGTAAACTTAGTTATCTTATAGAGATTAAAAACGGAACAAAAGTCTATTTTTGTGTTTTGGTAGGTATATTATTGCTCTGAATAGGGTGTTTTGTACAAACGACAATAGAAAAAATAACATTATTCCTATTGAATCAAGGACGAAGTTGAATCAGTTTATTATTATGAAAGGACAACGTATTAATACACTGGGCCACAAATAAAGCTAGCAACCAAAGTAACGTAAGGCTCAAAAATAAAAAAAGATCAAATTATAATTGAATAACTAAAACAATGACGAGGAATATAAAAATTGATCTTCTTTCTCTATGAAAAATTGGAGAAAACCCAGGCTTTCCACAACTGACGTGCTGTCGGGTCACCAGTTCCAACCAAACCTATTTTCGAAAATAAACTTTAACACTGTTTGGCATACCTATTCCGGAAATTTATCAACTGTTCGGACTATTTTACGATGACATATACGAAAATTCCATCATAGTTTTTACTGTCGAGTAAGCCGTAAGGCTCTGTTTGTCCTGGTGTGGAGTTATTTACCGTCATGCGGAGGGTTCCGTACGCGTTATTCGCGTCATAAGTCACGCATGACTGCGCGGGGTGCGCCCCCGGGTATGAAGCGCTGCCAGCCAGGCTAGGGTTAAGTAATTATGTTATAAATATTTTTATAATGGCTTCCGCTTGCGGCATGTCTGTGAGAGCCTAAGGCGCCGCACACAATAGAAGAAAACAAATAGAATGGCTTGGGTCAAAAATATATCAAATATTTTTGTGATGATAATATTTAGTGACTAAACTCTACAAAATGAAAAAAAAATTGGCGACGTTAGAACAGTAACCAGCAAAAAAATCTTGAAATTCTGCGACGAATTGCCACCTTTTTTTTTTTTTTTTTTTGTTTACGCAGAGTGAATGCCGCCAGCTCAGAAAAGGAGCTGACGTCGGCGCCGGAGATCAGCGCCGCCTTATGCACACCCGGCCGCTAGGAGTCGACCGGGTAGTGTGGGGCTCTCCCCTGGATTGGGCCTCTGCTAATCAGAGGCCGTCCTAGGGCATACCCACTAAACACTCTGCGACTTTTCCCGGCAAGTCCAGGCTCGGGGTGGGAAAGCGGGAAACAGGACGAACCTCATCACCACAGACCCACCCATGGACTGCGGGGCACGCCAGTACGGCCCCACTCCAACACTACCGGCCTGAAAGGCCAAGGACCTCTCCCACGGTCCTCCAACACATCCCCCCCGGGCGACACCCACACTGCTGGGTTGCAGCGCAAGCGCCCCGAAGGGGACGACTGCAAGAGTCCTTCAACCCACCCGCACCCTGCTGGCTGCAGAGCTAGGTGAGGAAAGGCAACCCACAGGCTTTCTCTCAATTAAGCCCAAAAACCCGCATGCTGAAAGACTCCACTGGATTGCGGAGCCAGACAAGGATGCGGGAAATGGGGACGCGGGACGCGGTCGTATCCCACCGGCTGTGGGGCACAACTACTCCCACACCACTCGAGTCCCCTATTGATAATGGGGACTATGAACCCTAAGGTTCCCCAGAACGGGGAGGGAAAAACTCTGGGCAAGGCGCCCTCACGAGGCCAAAGCGAGTCCGAGGGCTCGGTCCAGAGCTCCCTCTTAAGGAGATGGACAAATAGGTGTACAAACGCTTTCGCAAGAGGACACCGTGGCGTTCACCGGCTGGAGACGGCATGTCCTGGAGGATAACAAGGGACGAGGTTCGCCCCTGGCGGACCAGGCGCGAACCCCGCCATCCGACCTCGGCCGATGGGACGTGGAAGTCCCCTGGAATTGCCTAATCACCCGCCGGCCGGTTAAAGCAAGCGGGTGAATCAGGGGCCCTTAACGGCTCAGCCCCAAATCCGGATCACCGCCAGTGTTAAAAACCCGGGTCCAAACCCAACCTACAATCTGTTGGGGGTGACCAGAACACCCCCTTCCCCTCATCAACACCCACCAAAAACCCAATAAGGCTCGAAAGCCGCCACTCGGTGGGAGCCCACGACAAAATGTCCCCAAGTCGGAGGGGATCTCCGAAGGAGACCGGACAGGGCTCCAGGCCCAGAACAACGTGAAACCGGTCCTGGGCCTCTACAGTGCGTCCGTCGGCTGTCGGATAGCAATCCACCGCAGTGAGATTACTACCCGCCATTGCCCGGGGAACACCGGACCCCGCGGAAAACGTTTTCTGCCTGAAGTCAGCCGCAGCTGAAATCAGAACAGAACTGATTTCCAGCGGGGCCACACGTGGAGGTCGACGCACCCTAGTCCCCCACGAATTGCCACCTTACGCTAATATAATATAGAATGGCCACACATTTCAACTTAAGTATGCCTAGCCACTCATAGCTTAAAAACAGTTCTCGTAGAGAATTTTTTTGGGGCGATGAAATATAAACCAAGCTGTAAACATAACTTTATCCTAAAGTGACGGACGATTTACTCCAACTAAGTAGGTAACTGCTTACATTCAGAGACAGATCCAACGGTTAACTGTACTTACCTACTTCCCATCATCCCACTAATATTATAAACTTGAAAGTTTGTAAGTATGGATGGATAGGTGGATGTTTGCTCCTCTTTCACTCAAACTACCGAATGGATTTTAATAAAATTTTACATAAATTAACGTATCATTCAGAAATAACTCATAGGCTACTATTTATATAAAAATATTGTGTGGATTACTAACTCCACGCGTAGTACGAAGTTGCGGCGGCCGCTACGTTTTATTGCATTATTGGAAGCATACAATATAAAAGGTAGGCAGGCGGTAACGCAGTTGTGTCTCTACTTTCTTGCGCGTGTAAAAGTACTCTGTGGCGCCGTGTACCGATGGCTGGCGGCAATCGCATACCTACTATGGCTACCTACTATCAAGTGAGCCCTCTGGTCGATTGCCACCTTCACATAAAAAAGCTAAATGTCACTGCATTTATTATCAACATCTCCAAAATTGTATCAGGGCAATTTGCTGAGCGCATTGAATAATGTTTGATAAGTGAACCATAATAAAAACAATTTGATGATAAACGATATGGTTCGTCCTCGCGCTCCTGAATGTTATCTCGTGATTTCATGTCCTTTGTGTTGAATGTTGTCATATACATATTATGATACAATACTCGTATGGTCTAATGATGATGAATATTACGAGAGAATTTCCTGCTCATTTTATAAGCCACCAGAACTAGGCATTACATACGTAATGGATTACAATTTTATTTAGGCGGCTTTATTGCTGAAAGCGTTTTCTACCGCTAGGCAAAAGACATTAGATAATAGTCAAGGGCTTAGCTCTCAAAATTTCACGTAAACTAATAATTCACTCGATGAAATGTAGGAGCGTGAAGCCAAGTCAACTTCCATACAAAGTTTACCGTTTCAATTCCACGACAGGCTTAGACAGGTCGTTTCAGCTTACTCCTACTCTGAATCCTTGCCAAATCCTACACAATAGCGACAATGGTCCCGATCCGACATCTATCAATTCATCGACGTTGAGAAATGGCTGATCCACTTCTTGTATCTCTGGAGTAGCGATTGTCTCATTGCTTGCGATCTTTCTACGGCTGCTACATCTACCACCTACAAAATATAATGTCTACTCGTTATACTATACTAGTGGCCCGCCCTCACTTTGTTTCGAGACAGTAAGTTCCACTATCTACAAATAGATGATTGATTGTATCGCGCAAGTGTTTCGGGGTAGGTGTGTTACGACCTACGGATCTCCTTTCAGCTACTTTGCCAGTAATCATCAGCTTCTCCAGATAATGTACCATCTTTATGGAACATACCAAAGGATTCTTCTCAGGCAGATGGTGGAAAGCCTGTTTTTGATATGGATTTCCGTTAGTTTCGTTTCGTATGCTAAGGTATTTTTTTCTTTTTAGACAGAAGGTTTCCTGATTGCTCGCAATCGCCGCCGGGTGCCTGTGAGACTGAGCGTTTATCAGTGCTATATGGAGGGGGAGGGGTTACGGGGAAACTACACGCTTGGCAAACAACCCAAACGGAAGCACAAGCAACAACTACGAATATTTGTATTTGCCAGTTTAGCAAACGCCTTTGATATATATTCACCGTGGAATAGCAACGCTTCAGCTTGAATAGACCAGCTCGACCGGAGTTATACCTACTACACCGTATGTTTTGCATAGTCGGTGAGGGTACCGGATGCCCAATCGAGGGAAAAGGGGGTTCAAAGTTGACAGTGCACTTGTGACTCCGCTGGTGTTGCCGGTATCTGGATGGCGGCAATCTCTTACCATCAGGGATCCGTCTACTAGTCTACCATATTACGAAAAAATCCTGTTTGGCAAATATTGTAAGTATTGTTGTTTGGCATGTAAGTATTTGCTGATTGTGGCAAGCAACGAGCGTGTAGCGGCACCATTACATAACCCTGCTGCTGTTGCTGTAAGCTGTAATCCCTGCGGTGGGTTTGGCTTTATTGCGGAGCTTTCAGCGAGCTTGCGGTCCGAATCTTTATTACCTTTTACTTAAACCGGGGTCACGTTTACTGATGGTACTCAGGTGCTTGATGCGCTATCAGGCCAGTTGATAGAATAATCAATTGGCCTGATGGCGCATTTGGTAAGGACACTGCCTCACGCTGAGAGAGAAGGGTCGTTGATTCAGTTCCCACTCTAGAAAATTCGTGAAAACATTCGTTTTTGATCAGTGTCTTCTGTTCGTCTTCGTCAATTTCGATAGCTACCTACTCAATGCTACTCAGTTTGAGGTTCCGTCGATGTGCTTTCAGTTTATTTTAATTTTAGAGCCATGTTTTTTGTTTGTCATGTGCTATTTCTTTGTACACTCATTTATAAAAACAAAGTCTACATTTTGCACCTGAGGCTTAAATTAACCTAATTTCCAGGAATAACGTTACTGTTTTAACTCAGAAGCGCAGTACTGGCACATTTTCCTTAACAAGATTGTTAAGGAAAAAGCCACGACTCATAATTTTAGCGAGTTTACTATAATTATATTTAGGAAACTCCTAATTATAATTATAATAAACTCATATAATACGGAGCACCATGATAGCAAAATAAAGATATACCCATGTGTGATAAATTGCACAAGCAATGCAACCGATGAATTACCGGTGGCAGTGCCTGTGCAATCCATACTAATATTATAAATGGGAAAGTGTGTCTGTCTGTCTGTATGTTTTACGGCAAACGGAACGACGAATTGACGTTTTTTTAAGTGGAGATAGTTAAATGGATGGAGAGTAATAGGCTACTTTTTGCCCCTTTCTAACCCCCCATTTTAGGGAAGTAGTGGGTGCGAGCGAAGCCGCGGGCAAGAGCTAGTCAGCTATAATTTTAAATAAAATATTTCCTTTCTTTAGTTATTCAGAAGACTCAAATATTTATACATTTTGTCGATAAACAATAAAACAACAATCAATCACTAATCGGGTAACGTGCTTGTAGTACCATCTAGGTACTTTATTTTTCCAACTTTGAACCTTATTACTTGGAGTTAAGTTTTGTGGAACAGTTTTCCTATAATATGTCAGACCCTGTTTTGTTCAATAACATGGGTTAAACCAGGAAGAACGGCTCATTAAAATTAACTGGGATGTCCAGAACGGACATTGCTCACGGCATAATATAATTTAAGCGAACGTAAAGGAAGGATTAATATTGGCGCCCAACGTGGGGCTGAATTTACTGAAATAGCTTTATCACAGTGACATGGGTTCTATCAGGAATGACGTCGTTATAAATTATTCAAGATAATTTCTTTAAAGCATATTTCCATTTTAATGTATGCAAATGAAAATGCAAACATATTTTCTTGGCGCACAACGCGTGGCGTCTATTTACAACTTCATGGTAATAAAAGAGTTAAAAAACAGTAATTAAATATAACTGCTGCCTTTAAATCAGTCAAGATTGCATGAACGCTTTATTTCTAGTTATTATATTTATTTATGTTAAAAGAGGCAACTTGTAAACGGACAACGAGGAATTGCTACTTTTGTGTACAGCAGTACGACCCACGTAAAACTTACCTACGTTTTTTGCTAAAACATTGTGCGATAGCAAGGCAACATAAATCATAAAACAGTGAATTCACCCTCCTTTGTGATGGAGAAAGTTTTTATTAGTCGGCCCTTAAACTTTCTTCATTTAGTAGATGAATAGTTTCATAACTAACTGTAGTTTTGCTCAAATCCCACCCCACCTTAATTTAAAAACTCTAAGTAAATTGGTCGCGTAATTTCAAGTAAACACCTCCATTTGGCGAGGGTGGCTGCTAATAAATAAAGATTTAGAAACATGTAGATGCTCCATTACACGGCGGCCATTACCGACTGACTTGTCGACGTGACAGACAGACAGACACGCCGCAACACCGCGAGGGTCGTTCACCCTCGGCCCTCCCTTCGGCTAGGGCTACTCCACGATCAAGGACAAAAAACACATTTAAACATAGTTATGTAAAGTTCAAAGTCGATTGAAGCGATACTTTGTTTTGGTTAGGGCCGCCACTAGCAGGGTAAACTTTGTTAACACGTCGCTAGAGGTCAGTTTCGTCTGCGAGTTTTCATCAAAATCCATTTCGAAATGTTTTGAAATTATTGCGGGTGAGGTGTGGTGAAAATATAAAATCGATGTTTTTTTCCTTTGCTTGGAGGAAAATGAAATATTTCCTATTTATGAATAGGGGTTGACCGTAGCTTTTTATAAATTAAACATGGGTCATGCCGTGCCGTGTAGGGAATTGGAATTTTCCCCTTATTCAATGCACATTATACCGTGGCCTTATTTGCTACTTTCCCATAATTTATTAGAAAACTAGTCCGCTAGAAAAGTGAATAGTTAATACCTACCGAGTACACCTATTAAGATGTTATGTCAATCAATCAACAACCCTCAACGGATGTCCTTTATGTAAGTACATACGTTATATGTCTAGAATTGTGTAGTACGAGTATTTCACTGCCAGCAGTCATCCTGAGCTAAGCATCTACCAGTGGCTAGCACGGCGTCTTTCTGCACTTTCCTATTATTACTATTATGAGCCTGTTTCTCCCAGTGCAGGGCAAAGGCCTTTCCACCCGCCTTCTAACGTTCTCGGTCAAGAGCCACAGTAGGCCAGTCTTAAAGGTACCTATGCGTCAAATTTGACCCACCACTGATTTCTAGACCTGCCGCGTCTCTTAAGTATTCACTTTGGGTACCCACTCTGTGGCAACCTTTTCCTAAAGATTATCCGGCATGCACTCTCCTAACTTAGACAATAAATGCATTAAGTAATCCGTATAGGACTTACATTACTTGCTACGCCGCCCGTTGTTTCAACTTCAGTCTGTCTGTTTGTATTATATAGTTGCTAATCTTTCGGGGAAAACTAATATACCTATATCTATCTCCGAGTTGCCAAGTGAAACATCGCGAAAACCTAGTTTCTATGAAGGCTCCTTTCCGTAGGTATATCTAGAATGGAGTACCTACCTTACTATAACCAAAATAAAATTATCAATGTACACATACTACCACTATGTAAAATTTCCTCAATCGATTGGTTCCAATTCAATAGACAAAATGTGTATAATAACCTAATGTGTGTCTGTCTGTATACCCCATTTACTACCATGAACCCTAAAGGAATTATAACGTTCCTTACTCATCACGATATGACACCCCCAAAGAATTCTCGTTATTTTCGGCTCAGTGACTCGAATTTAGCCAGATAACCCGCTTTGGTTCGCTAACTTTACAATACCTAAAATATTTCTTAAAAACTCTTGAATATTCCTTTCTCAGTAACGACGATAAAGGAAATCCTACATGTAACCAATTTAAAAAGGTACCTATCTGCAATCTTTCGTTCAAAATCTATGATACGAGTAGTTGTGTAGGTACCTGTGGTCTGCGTATTGTACCTAATCAGTACAACCCTCCTTTTGCTTTGCCGTAGTCGAGTAAAATTACAGAAGAGCAGAACATGCCAAATTGGCAAAAAGAATTGATGGATAGTACGTTTTCGATTGGAGATAATTCATCGGAAAGTGTAGGAAACTAGGCTACATAGAGTAACTACGTAGAGGCTACGATGTGTAGACAGGAAGCAATGGAGAACTTTGGAAAAGGCATGTTCAACTGTGGACTGAGATAAACTGTTGATGTTTGCTTTAAATCTCAATCGTATAAATCAACTCTCCGCTTTAATGACAAAATATACGCTTATAATAATTTTCACACGATATAGCTGTCGAGAATCTTGCAATATCTTATACCTATTTAAGTTTATCCTTGGAGTCTGCAACAAAGCCTTAATATCCAGGCCATACCTACGTGTTCACATTTAAAATTCCAGCGATGTTTCACCAGCATTCGCTTGAATTAGATATACTCAGCAGTTCACGGGATCTCCGCTTCTCAGGACTTCGGACGCGAAATGCTAAATCTGCAGTTCAGCTCGTTTCTGGAAGACAAAGAAACTTTAAGGTTACCTACGCTTGCTGATTTTTCATAAATATGGCTTCTAAAATGGATTTGTCACCGTAAAATGTAGAGTTGGTCCCAAATGTAGTATGAGTTTGTAGAATCTAGCATTGCCAAGATTTCATAACTTTTTAACGGCAAAAGCGCTATGTACTTCGTTTGCTTGACAACTTAGTAGTATACTTAGTTTTATGAATGTCGATAAACCCGTACACTTAAGTAGGTAACTACTTCTTGAGTTATTGCTTACGTGCTTCTGCCATTCCTTTTAGTACTGTAACGTGTCTTGTTCTGATGTTCCATTTGATCTAATCCTAAATCAATGTCATGTCCTTAAATTACTTAATACGTACAGTCTAGTCATCTGTACAATAGAATAAGTAAGTACTTTCCCCCAAGTATTTTTATTTACTCTATTACTACTAGACTATTGATTCAGATTGCATTGTCATCACTGTAAATACTACTGTAATGGCGAAAACCTAAAATCAGCAATCCAATAGATATAAAACAAATCCAATTCCCGCAGTCCTCTAATACCAACACCAAGATAAATTATTCGAGGTTCCATTTCGTTTGTTTGATCAAAGAATTCAAACGTAAGTTTGAATCATTCACATCACGTGTAGAGAGGACTATCCAATTTGCGTATCTTTCCACCAGCTTCCTCCTGCAAGTTTAAAGTTGCGGAGGGTTCCGCAGACAGCTGCAGGGAGGGCGTGGAAATTGAATTCAGGTTGCCTGAACCGCGCGTCGGCGCTGAGGGGACGAAAGGTGAAGATTCGATAACCAAATCAACGAATGGAAATTTCTACAAGCTTCAGAAGATAAAATAAAAATAGAGTCAGTAATGTTCAACACACACGTCTCAAATTTGAAAATAATAATTTAGACAATGCATGCAATGTTCTGAAACGGTTAACAATGAAACGGTTAATGACGATGTAGTCATATATCATCATGACTAGAAAGAACTAAAGTCAATAACATCACAAACATGATCAGTAAGCTCAAGTGAAGGTGGGACAGCCATTTGTCTAGTCTAGAGGAATGATTAACAACCGAACCACCTCGTACAATAGCGGGGTGGTCGCGATGTAGAGAAACGCAGTGTTAGCTTAGTCCTCTATGGTGTAACATAGGATGCTTTGCAGCACAGTGGACTGAATATTTGAGCAAGATGACTGGTGTACCTACGTTTCAACCGATTGTGCAGAACCAGGACAGTCAGCTGATGAATTGAATCTAAAGCCGATAATCGTTCAATCAGATTATCCTCACCACACTTTGCCGTGCAAACAATTTACAACTAATAATCTACCCTAAGATAAAGGATAGGTACTTAGGTAACATGATTTAACTTAACCTAAACCATAAATCAACCGCCTTTTTCTTGTCGAGGCTTCGAAAATTGGAGTCGAAGCACAAGAAGAGGATAAATTCGCAGGGAAAAATAGCGCCGTCGTTAAGCGTACAGATTACAAGTTTCCCTCGGAAACTTTCTCGTTTCTTACCGACGGTGCACAGTGGAACTAATGACAGGGAAATATCTCTGTTCAAATCCTTAAATTGCTCTTCGTTTTTGCCAAATTGCCTTGTCCGTTTACGTCGTTTAAGCGCCTTCATCCAGATAATTTTATTTGTACGCAATAAAATTTTTCATGGTCCATACTTTCCTGGATCAGTTACTTCCAATCAACTGATTAATTTAAATTAGATGTTACTTGGAAGTAACATTCATAAATTACAGTATTTTAGAGTTTATTTATTACAGCCGGGATTATTTGATTGGACAGGAAATCAGGATATTACTTACTGTACTATGATGTCTGTAAATTAGAGTTGATAAAGGAGACTGCATTCCTTAAATTGGTTCACAATCTCTTTGATAAAGTGGCCGTGGGAAAGCAACGCTTCGGCATCAATATTCCGAATAAATCGGCTGGAGTACCTAATACCACGGCTTCACAATATGAAGAAGTGCATGCGCTGTATGCTAGCTGAATAAGTGCGGGTCCACTATCAATCGGGGAGGAAGCTTGGAAGTGTTCTTGTGACTCCACTGGTGTCGTTTCGCCGGCATCCAAAGGCGACGGCAATGGCTTCCCATGAGATGATCCGCCTGCTCGTCTGCAAATTATCACAATAATGTCCATCTGCGTGAAGCACACTTATAAAAGTCTCACTTCTCCTGAAAACTTATTAGAAAAAGTTGTCTCCGTCTTACTGTTGTCTCCGCATTTGATTGTTGCCTGTGTCTGGCCTGCTGCCAACGAAGGAGGCTCCTCGACGTGACAAGTGACTGGATAACTTCTGGTTACATCCCTCCGATAATTTCTGTCTTAGCCGTAGGATTGCGTTATGTAACAGGCTAGGAAGGAGGTCAGCGATATACCCACCTACACATCCATACACAGAGGTCAGCTAAGTTAGAAATCCGGCCTTCCTTTCAAATAGATCAGTTTAATATTACCCTTTGAAAGTATTAATGATCTGATTACTACTTAACCACTATAAATAGCACCTAACGATCTAAACGATCCAAAAATATTCATAAAGGGACACGCAACTAAAAGCCAAAGTTCAGAGCTAAAAATAATAAAAACCCCTTTCCAAAACAGGTCCTGTGATGAGGGCAAAAAGTGCTCATCAAAAATGGAGGGCTTGATCGTTTGCTAATCGCCGCAGCTCGTTGGAGTGTCACCCCCAACCCTTTGTGGTTGTTTTCCCTCTCAGGCCGATCGACCTTCATTGACAGCCTATAGACCCTTCACACACTCTTCATGTTTTCGCTGACATAACTGCCGGTCGGCTACTTATATTCAGTAAACAACCAACTTAGGGATGGCTGTTTGGGCTGTGTGAAGTAAAGTGGATGGAAGGTTGATCGTTTTGTTATTATAATCGCCGCCCACATCCGGCCGAATTGCCTTTCCTTTATCCTTGTACGTAAGTAGGACTGTTCCTGCTGATCCATATAACTAGTATGGTTAGCCTGTGTTAACAACTAAATAGATCCTTTGGATCTCACGGCCGCATACCATCAGACAGAGTGAGGTCATCTTGATTGTCCTCAATATAAATACGCACAAGTGGTTAGATTTGCGAATTCTAGAGATACACAATCAGAATACCGTTTTGGATGGCGCACGTTCTTTCCACTGAGCCATTACACCGGTCACCGCAAAGACTCGTGGCAGACGGTGGAGAATTTCATTCATTACTAACGAATAAAATCTAATACCAACTTCCAAGTCTTTGGCCAGAGGACTTGAGTAGGTAAATGTAGTTGTACGTCCCTTTAAACTTACTAATCATTTTGGTCAACTTAACTGTCATTTCATTATTAATGAACGAAATACTTACTAATTCGTCTGTGGTGAATCTTAGTTTTTAGTAAGTAGTCAGTCAGATTTTGATTTACACTTCGAATTCCGAAACATGACCATTTTTGCATTGTGAACATAACTGTGCTCGTAGGTCGCATAATTGAACATCCTTGTACTATCGCATGCGTAGTGTTTTGTTTTTGTTTAATAGAGCAAAACGCATAGAAAGCAAGCGTTAAGGAACCTCGTACGTTTGCCGCCCTAGCTGCAGGGCCGCGTCGCGGGCGGGCGCGGGGCGAGCTGTGAATGACCTCGGGCCGCGGGTAGCGGTAGCCGACCACAGTCAGTGGGATAAGCGATGAGTTAACTTCAATCCGACATAGTTTTGCAGACAAGAACCAACTCTCATTTCGAATGAAATCGAGTTACGTATTTAATAGACTCCACTACACTCTACATCAAAGTTTAACTACTTATCTCAAAAAAATAACTTTTTGTGGGTTGGTTCTACTTTGCATAATTATGTCCAATTTTTCCAGTGATCGCAGTTCTCAATCGACGCCCAATTTTGTTGTACTTGTGGTACTAGGTACCTCCCTAAGATGATAGCTTCCATTAATATTTTATATACCTTTGTATCGAATTTTGGTTGACAAGCAGATGGATCGAGCTTGACCTGATGTTAACTGTTAAGCGATTACCGCACGATCATGGACGACTTTAACACCAATGGAGTCATAGGATAGAAGTTCTCACTTGTCTTTTTACTATGGCTTAATTACGTATGCATTAGCTATAGGTAGATAATCCATGTTTTTCTTTGGGCTCCGGAAATGCTTCAGTTTGAGACTTGGTATTTTATTAATAGTTTCCTCCCTGTTCTGTACTGTACCTTTCGACTTGTATTGTGGCAGTAAGCAGTAGTGTACTACGGGCCACAAGCCACGATTGGCAAAATATTTACTTAGGCGCGTAACAAAAGCTGCGCGGGGTGATTGATCGCTGTGTGCGGGAGGCTAACATCCACCCTGAGAACCCTATTAGCCTTCTAAACGGAACCGGAAGAGAAGAGTCTGTTAAATTCTAAAGCGCTAAAAATAACAATCATGCCTCCACAACAGAGGCCCCTAGGGCGGTTTTAAACTTTTGCCCCTAGGTCGACAATGAAACGGAATCCACGAACGCATTTTTATTCCCGTCCCTTTCACACGCGTTGTCCTCTTTTAATTTAATGGAAAATTTTACTTTGTCTTGTATATTCTTAATAGCCAACGAAACCTCTTATGCCGTTGAGATATGAAATACCGGCCTGCTACAAACCTTTCGATTGTACTTAACTAGATTTCCGTTACACACGACTAAGGAGTTCTTAACCTACCGGCTAGGATTTAGGTACCTACTACGGAATTTTTGTCGAAACTCGACCGAAACTGAATATTCGGTCGGACACTGATCGGGACAGACTGGTGGTAATTTCCAAGTGGAATTTTCGGTATTCGCCATGAGAGGGACAGTTGACTCCATGGAACTATTGAGATAGATGAAATGCCTGCATTCTACAGGCCACATCGCAATTATTTCGGCAGCCCGCCCACAAACTGTATATTCTACCTAGCTCAGTTTATTCATAAAGATTGATCCAAACAACAAGAGAAAAGAAAGAAATATTTTTGCTCGTTCGGTGATTTTGTCACGAAGAAAAAACAGCTTGGTAAAGTTTGTAATTCTGTGAGATAAGCGTATTAGTACTTACCTACCAAATTATCCTGCCAAATTTTACTGACTTTAACACGACACGAATAAACAGTTTCTTTTATGGTGTGTTGTATTGGAGTAAATGGGCTGAAATGAATCGTCATCTGAAGTCGCTCTGTGTCGCCATTCAGACTTTTTGTTGAATCTAGTCAGCCTTTTGTGCGACCGAGGCCGTCCGTGTGACCATGTGGAGGCAACCAAATTGAGGACTCGTTAACACTGGAACTGGAAACCAGGGCTACAAACTAATAAATCACAGCTCTAGGATTTAGAATCTGAAATTACACGTGTCTAATCGCAATATATAAAAATAATTGATCTGCCTACCGGGAGAGGGGGATAAGGGGGTTCCCCGAAGGTTTAACGTACCACCTACGACGGGGAGGGGGTTCGACTCGGTCGTAACGTCCGGTTCATTTTAGGCCCTCTAGTCCCCCTGTCATATGACAGCTGCTTCATTGTTCACAACTATTAGATTTCCCAAATTATTACATTACACATTATTATATACGAAGCTATGGCTTTGGACACATCATCAGCACCAACGCTCGTCCACTGCTGGACATAGGTCTCCCCTAATGCACGCCACTGCTCCCGATTTTCGGCCACTCTGATCCAATCCACCCAGCCAGCCTTCGAATGTCATCATCTCATCCTGTCGCAGGGCTTTGGAGTTTCGGACATAACCGGGCAATAATGGTGAGATGATTGGAAGCTAGGTACGTAACTGTATCCTACAACTACCTCAACGTATGGCCTCCGCCCCGGTGTGGGGGGTGTAGCGCCCCACCCCGCCCGGTGGGGGCAGTTATCGTCGCGCGTTCCGCTAACGAGGGCCCGAATGCTGAGCTAGTGTTCCCGCCTGTTCGGGACAGCTAACCCTAATGGGGTAGACGGGATGGCTAAGTTGGGCTAAGAATTTGGACTTTCTTGGGAAATTTGCCACCATTTCCTGAGTGATTCGGTCGAGGGAACACAATAGACTTCTGACTGACACTGTGCCTTAACAGAGAATGATTGCTCAATATCTTTGGCGTTTTGCGGATTTATCTTTATGGGGTACTTTGCAATCGTCATAAGAATAATACGTGCTCGTATTATGTAGATCTTTGATTGATGTGGACTCATTTGTTATACGCCAGCAGAACAGATAGGTAGGTACGTAGTGAGTATTACTAAGTTACTAGAAATGTAAATTGGAGTGGCATCAGGCATAATCTCTCAGTCTTTGATATACCTAGATGACATAAGTTTCATAATGTTTTATTACGATGAACTACTAATAGGTGGTAAAGGAGCAGACAGATCCCTGATAGTAAGCAAATACCGCTGCCCATAAAAACCGCACCATTTTTTCCCTCGTCGAGTTGGCCCATTCATGCCAAAGCGTGCCTCTCCCAAGAGCAAAAATGTCAAAGACAAATTGCACAGATGTGATGCATTTGGTTGACGTTTTGCCTAATCATCAACTACCAAACATTCGTTTAATTCTCATGCTTTATGATGACTTACATTAAGATCGACAGATCTGTCTGTGATGTTGTCTGATATTTTTATACTCCTTAATCATTAGAACGAGCAGACACCCTACCAGCAATGGCGGTGTAATTGAAGCCCAGCCTGGTCCATGCACCGGCGCCGGGGCACGCGCCGCCTAATGAAACCCCATGAAATACTACCGGATCCAAACAATCAGATACTCTGAATGTGTTGAGAATATACTACTTGTTAAATTGAATTGTCTGGAAACTTGCACACTTGCACTTGTGATATTCTAACGATCTTGGTTCTTACCAAAATTTTCTTCTACATCTAGGAGAGCACAATCATGGTGTAGATTCTTTTGATCTACAACCAACAAACCTTCAAAATTAATTTTCTAGATAAGTACTTCCTCTAAGAAAAATCTCCCTTTAAACTACTCCTCATAAGATGTGATATATAGTTAGTCTTGATTGATTTGATGCTGTCTCTTTTATTTGAGACATTGATAAAAGTGTCAGCATGATTTTTAAACAATGAGTAACTTTAGTCTCAATTTTGTAATAAATACGCCTAGCGTTATTAAATTAAAACTCCTATCCTCAAAATATCTCTATTTATTACCATACCTCTCACGTCATGCCTTAGTTATTCACTTCTCCATACAATAATAAATCTCAGTGTAGGTACCTAATTAGTCTATATGTTGCGAAGTTTGCGACTCGTCTTACTTATGTTATCAACCTAATTTCCGCTGAAAGGTATTGGGATTGCTTTCATACCCACGTCATCGTTCATCTGTCTTCCCTTACGTAAATGCTGAATCACAGATGCTGATTACTGAACCAGATAGGCCTACCTAATCCGTTCCCACGTTGCTACAAATGATACCTACTAAGAATGAATAAAACGAGCAATAGTATAGCAAACATTTTAAGTATACATTAGTGGGGAAGGATAGAGAAATTGAGTGATCTAGTGATTGCCGGAGGAGGCAGGGCGTGGAAGATTGGTGCATTTTCCGGATGGACGCGCGCCATGAATACTGATGCCTCTCGTGGATGAATCATGCAAATGTCGAGCTCATCGCTCTTCGCTGATGGTAACGTTCGCTCACACGCTGCACTGGAGGAAAGTATTAAATATGTAAACAACAAGCAGGGCAGGGCACCTGTCCCCTTTTTATACAGCTCAGCATTTCATATTACCCTTACATGTATTTCACTGAAAATTCTCACAAATCTCATACATTGACCTGACTCCGTACTAAATAGCTTAAGCACTTGGTGTTTCAGATATCAGACAATCACAGAGGAAATACAAATATAAAGGTATTCCACTCGCAACGTTGCTGGTCTCTCCAGCGAATTATTAGAATATTGGTTCAATTACACATGCGTCAGATCTTTACTCTTAGTTATGACAGTTTTTGTAGGTATGTGGATGACATCATATTCACCGAAATTGGTCCCATGAAATGAGATATAATGTAGATGTATGTGGCCGTACAAATGAAACAGACTCTCGCGAATTGTGTGGTTTGCTACATAAAATATTGGAAACGGGAACGCATCCCGCCCCGACCTAGTTGTGAACTTTAGTTGATGTTACTTGCAAAATATAAAACTCGCATTTTTATCTGTTTTCCTTGCACTATCCAGGACAACTAATTGTTCTGTTTTGCATTCGAGTTGCATTTGTTTTTGCTTCCTATTTAGTCTACATTCAGTTATTCGTGTACTTATTTCCATTAAGCAACGTATTTATGTCTCTAACATTGAAGAATAAGGTGTTCGTTTCGAACTTCTTGTTTGAACCCTGCCTTATTATCACCTCATTATTTCTAGACCCATCTCAAAGTAAAAAGGTACTCAGAGATAAATCTTGCCCCTCGCCAAGCTTTCAGGTCAAGTGTCTAGCCTGCCTCCGGCTCCTATCCTTTTTGCTTCGTCCGTGTCCGTGACGTTTTCCTATAAGTTATATGACCTAGTTTGCCAATTCTATGGCTTACGATGAATAAAACATTTCAGAAGTGATTCCCAAGGCCGCCAGTCTCTGCCGGTACTCTGATTTTACGGCTCTTGTTTAATGGCCAGCATTAATAGTTAACGGAACAACCAATAGCAGCCACGGCGATTGGTTTAAGCTTTTTACGATTGTCGTTCGATTCTCGGACAAATCATGATAGTAGATTTATGGTTTTGATAGAATAAACTTTATCATGAAAATAATATTATACACTTACCCTTGGTTAATAATACTTTTTACTGCTTTTAGGTTAATATACATAAACCACTAATTCTAATTTACTTTGATTATACTGCAATTAATGCAACTACCGAATGTATTTTTCTTAATGTTTAACCAACATTTACAAGTTGTAAACGATAAGTTGTTCAAACACCACCCTCGTGCCGGAGGGGACGCAAATTCCCAATAAGTAATACTTAGAGAGGAATAGGAGAGGGCCCAACAACCAGCCCTGGGGGACGCCGGGCCATTTCATTTGCAGTACCTACATATGGAGGAATCGTCGGATCAACGCGAGGGTGGAAAGTGCATTGCGTCAAAGGGAAATTCCTTTGAAAGATAAAAAATTAATGGTTATGTGGAAAGCGGGACGCTCCGACTTCGCAACACGATTTGTACAGTATCAAATGCTTTATGTAAGTTTAGAATTTATGGAACTTCTTTTTATATTTGAGTCATATTTCCTTTTTTCTATCTCAGTGAAATTCAGTGTGTGCATATTCTTCAATATTTTCGTGAAATGGGTAGCTATTAATAATTGTGAATAAAATAACCATACTAGCTTGTGGACAAAATCGTAAACTATCATAACACAAACATTCATCGATTGCTCCCAATCTCTTCTTTGTTTTATCGCCTGCTTACGATTCGTCATTAATATGCATCCCGAGTTCCGACAGCGCAAATCCAATACAGTTGCGAATCAGGGGGAGTGGATGTTGCAATTTATAATAGTCAGAACAGCGCGTGAGATATGCTATCTTGTTCTAGTGTCTGATTAATCATTAGCTTTGTAGGCATACATTATTTATTGGACTTAGGTTTGTACGTGACGTTGTTGTTGTTAACCTTTCGGACTATTTAGTATTTATGTTTCACTTAACATTAAAGAATTTACTTTTTACCTACCTACTATTGGATGTTGGATGTCTACTCCTCCCCTAGGTCCTGTGTTGTACCTACCGTAAACATAGTGCATGATGTTTACAGTTGGCAAAAACAGGATAGGTCTAAATTAAAATAATAACAAACTAATAAACTCAACCCACTAAAGTTAATGCCACCTAAAGCACTATCTCTCTGACGTTGTTGGCTGACAGGATAACAAAGTAGGACTTGAAATCACGTTTTATCACTGATCCAATTATCTGGACTTACCAGAGCAAAAGTTGCAATGAAAGTTTTGCCAAATAATACATTTTTATGTCGCTTTTTACAATTTGTGTCGTCAAGGAATCTTTATCCATACCTACTAATATTATAAATGGGAAAGTGTGTCTGTCTGTCTGTATGTTCTTCTTTCACGGCGACGAATTGACGCGATTTTTAAATGGAGTTGAAGGGATGGAGAGTAACATAGGCTACTTTTGCCCCTTTCTAACCCTCCATTTTAGCTAATACCATAATATGTCTGAAGTAAGGTTGTGCTTTACAGTTGACATGTGGAGCTCGGTGGAATGCGGCGGCATCGGCGGCGACAGCGTGCCGGCGCCGTGCGCGCGCGGCAAGCACTCGGCCACGCTGCTGGGGGGCTACGTGTACGTGCTGGGGGGGCGGGGCGCGGGGGGCTCGCTGCCTCTGAGGGACTTCTGGCGGTACTGCCTCGGTAAGTATCTTTTATATTTTTTTATGATATAGGTGGCACACGAGCCGACGGTCACCATGGACACCTGCAACACCAGCGGTGTCACAAGTGCGCTGCTTAGGTACCTTTTAACCCCCCTTCCCCTGGATTAGGCCTCTGGTACCCCACTCACGCAGCGAAACAGCGCATGCACTGCTACACGCCGGTTTTCTGTGAGGACGTGGTATTACTCCGGTCGAGCCGGCGCATTCATGCCGAAGCGTGGCTCTCCCACTTATCTGTAACTAAGTACTATGCAAGAAACCTGCAACCTGCAAGTGTGGTAAGCACTCTGCCAAGTTGCTGGAGAGATTACTGTCTCTGTGGGACTTTTGACGGTACTATCTGATACCTAAGATCTAATCAGGTATGACGTGTGAAGTGAGTGATCAACAAATGCTCCAGGAATAGTAACTAAGAACTTAATAAGCGGCAGTGTAGGACGTTTACCCATAAAATGAGTAGATGTAGGTAGGTATCAGGGATTCCAAATCATTTTGGGACACCTTAAGAGAGTGAAAGAGACTAGACTTTTCGCTACATTCTCAGAGTCCAGGAGGCGAATCTGAACCCTTTTGATTGCGAACTGAAACTGGGAAACTATTCACTCGTTGAAATGCTAAACAATATTATCTATCTCAAATACTCCAAACTTTATGCTCCTTCGTTCAGTGAATACAGATTAGCTAAACGCGGCAAAACACTTGTATTGTTTCGGCGCTCTTCCAAGTCACGATCCGCAAGTTGCAAGTTCACGAGAGCTCTCGAACGGCGCGACGCTCCAGCCTTTGAGCCTCATCGCCAGTGCTGCCAGCTGCTAGCTCAAAATTTTCGCGCTAATCTAGCACTTTTTTCATAAGTCTACGCCTGATGGAATCGCGTATTAAGTATTAATCCCGTATTTCATGAAATTGCAATTAAGTAGCCCTGTCAATGCTTTAACTTTTACATCGCCATTGAAGTCTTGATGCGCTAGACATTTAGCGCCTAGCACTTTTGAAAGTTTAACTACTGTTTCCGCTCTTAGACTCCTAATTGGTCCATTGTGCGTGTTGCGTCCTTATCTAGCTATTCTAGCCAGAACGTACCTCCGCCCAAAAGCACAGGTGCTCTGGGAACTACTCGAGTGGCCTCAAGTTTTGATCGTTGACTTTCACTCGTTGACTTGTCGCAGTAATACACTACAGGGGTCTAAAACAAACCGGACGTTACGACCGAATGGAGTTTCTCTCCTTTACACACGCGCTGTGCACGCTTTTGTTTGGATATTATCGTAGGCCTAAGAGGCAGGTCACAGTAGCTCTAAAGGACTATGTAACATCACTTACACCTGTGTTCTACAATAAAGATTATGATTATGATATGACACGTCGTTTCTTCTCATTCTTAATGGGACAGTTTTGTTATGAGCCACCTGAACTACGTACGAGTATAAAGTATGACTTACTCTTTGACCGAGCACCCTTTTTGCTCTATTTTTATTAGGATGTCATTATACAAGTAGGTACACGAGCTACTTTAAAATGAAATATTAATATCCAATACTATGATTTCTGACCAGTGACTTATTTTTTTACCTCCGCCTCCAAGTGATAAATTTTCCCCAAAAATTCTGCACACAATTTAGCACTTTCCCACATGATTCCAGCACCAATTCGTGGTATCGAGTTGACAACACTGCTCAATTGATCATCGCTCGCACCGCTCCGCTTAAACCGCTCTATAATTGGGTCGAGCGCTTTGCGATTCCCATCCGAGTGGGCCAATTAAGAGGCCGTCCGTTTGCGGCTGCTTCTTTTGTATGGAGATTAATATTCGTAGTCATGGCCCCTTTGTCTTGTTGATGACGGTTGCGTTGACTATTCTTTGCAGAAATTAAAATGTCTGCTCCCATATACTTAGGTACCTAATAATTCAGCAGAAATACGAGTAACGCCATTTACTAGAACAACAAAAGGTGAATTTTAACATCAAGCGGTTATGAGTTTGACTTTTAAGAATTGTGGTCCATGAAAATTAATTAACTTATTATTACTGACTTGAAAATGAATTGTTTTCGCAAGGAAGCTTCAAGACATAAGTTTCTTTCCTCTGTTTCTACTGCAAAGTTGTGCTAGCAGATTCATCCAATATCTGCCTCTATAAGTCTAGACATAGGTAACTTACTTCTTCACGTGATAGTCATCATCCTCGTCATCATCTCAAGTCTCATTCCCAGTTGCGACCAAAACCGTTGCTGCGTGGTCTGTGGTACCCCAGAACCATGGTCCAGGATGTAGGAAGTCTGGTGGACATCAAACGCTCGTCGTGCCTTATATCTGACACTCCAAATGAAACTTCAAACATGTATAATCATTCCAGCGACTGGTGAGTGGGAGCGCCTGGAGTGCCGCGGGGAGCCGCCGCCCGCGCTGCAGGAGCACACGGCGACTGCGCACGACGCGCGCCTCTACGTGTTCGGGGGGGAGGCCGGCGCGCTCAACACGGAGACTCCGCTCTGGAGCTACGATACAGAGGTAACGCCGAATCTTGTCTAACCTTGGAACCCTTGGGTAGCGAATACCAGAGGAGTTGGGCTCCGCCTTGAATCTTTACCCACTACGGGCAATGTGGAAAAACTATGTACCATGATCCGGATGTTGGCAAGTCTGGTAATTGTACGGTGGCCACACATCAAGTTACTACAATCTGTCTTTCTTCAATCGAACCTCACTTTTATGTCAAACGTGTTTGGTTCAATATCAACTGAGGAAATTTGACAGATTGTAGTAACTTGATGTGCTGGCCACTGTACAATGAAACAACTGCCGTCTGAACTCCGCAAACAGACAACTAATGGTTACTTGTTTAGAATCAGTACCTCTGGGTTTGAGTCTGGGTCTTTCTGATCTATCTGAATCTTATGTCTATCCAATTGTTCCTCATTCCAGACGCACATATGGCGCAAGCTCCCCGGACAGCACAACTACACGGCGACGCTCCGGCGGCGGGCGAGCCGGGACCCGCGCGGGGCGGCGGGCTCGGGGCCCCGCGGCCGCCGGGGGCACTCCGCGCACGCGCTCAAGGACTGCCTGCTGGTCTACGGAGGTTACAAGGACTTGCGAGGGTCTACTAATGAGCTTTGGGCTTTCCATTATGGTGAGTCAACTAAGTTTAACCTTAAGACCCTTGGCGAATAGATATATCCTCGTGACGCATCTTCAACTATCCCTTCTGCTATACTTCGACATCGCTTCACGCATGAAACAGCATCTTCATCCCGATCATATAGATATTATGGTTGTATTGTAACGGCCCTTATACACGGCAGTCCAGTTTTTTACAGGATCTCGTTTGATGGTCAATGTGTTTAGGATATGGAAGCGTTTCCAAGAGCATCCCGCAAGTGGGGTTGGATCCTGCCTAGCACATAAACACATAAGTATTAGCCTTCAAACGGGATTTTGCAAAAAACTGGACTACCGTGTAAGGGCCGTTACAACCATCTAAATGATAGGGATTATACTGCTGTTGCGTGCGTGTAGCGATATCGAAGTGTAGCAGCAGGGATGGTAGAAGAAGATACTTAACGCGGTTACATCTCTACACAGCCCAAAGGGACTAGCGCTAAAGGTTTAACGTTGTCATGACGTTGTCAGGGAGGCGAGGGAGTATTGTTCTAAAATCCTGCAGCATGCTTGTGCCTCCACTGGTGTTGCGGTCAGGACAACAATCTCAGATGATAAGAACCTGTCACCCTTACTTCTTCCCAGAATCGGAGTCGTGGCACCAGGTGCGCACGGCCAACGCGGGCCCGGCGCGGCACCGGCACGCGGCCGCGCTGCACGCCGACCGGCTGTACGTGCACGGCGGCCAGTGCGACCTGCGCGACTGCGCCGACCTCTGGCACTACGACACCAGTGAGTGCTCTCCCATAGGTATCATCCCATGTGATAGGCGTGGCAGCCATGTGACCAGGTGGCTTATAACGAAGCCGCCGAAAATGAGAATAAGTAAGACTAAGTACCTGTCGCAATCCAAACATAAGTTACAGCGCTAATGAAAGGGTAACGTCCGGTTCGTTACACTGATGTGACTGATTAGCGGACTCTTTAAGGCTAGATCTGGTCCCGGCCGACTACACTGCAAAATATGGACAGCCTTATTGACAACCTCCATGAAGTTTACCTTGCGTGAAATAGTCGGACTCTTAGGACATGGAGGAGGTGCTTTCACGGAGAGGTGGAACTGCTCCCTGTGTATTGAACCCCACGCGGACAAGCAAACGCGGCAAGAAGTCAATTAAAACGTAGCCGTTTAGATTATATTTCGAGGATAGCATGTTTAGATTGCATAGACCCATAGACCAATTCAATGTTATCTGTGTCATAGACCACGAACAAACAAGAAAAACCTGATCAACATTGATAATGAAAGGTTATAGAAACTTCCTTCTCGTTCCAGTGTCCCGCGTGTGGACGCAGGTGCGCACGCCGGCGAAGCTGTCCCCGAGCGCGCGCAGCGGCCACGCGGGGCTGCGCGCCGGCGCACACCTCTACATCTTCGGCGGCGAGGCCAACGGACACGCCACCAACGAGCTGTGGCGGTTCCACTTCGGTGAGTGCGTTAGCCTAACAAACAAATGCTGACAATCTTAAGTTTTTTGTTGTGATTAGGCGAGTAGACGGATGACCTGATGGTAAGCAATTGCCGCCGCCCATAGACACCTGTAACACCAGTAGAGTCACAAGTGCGGTACCCTCACTTACACTGCGAAACAGCGCAAGCGCTGCTCCATGCCGGTGTTCTATCAGATGGTGGTATAAATCCCGTGAGCCGGCCTATTAATGCCGAAGCGTGGCTCTCCCACTCTTAAGGATCGAAAAGGTGAACAATTAGACTGGTAAGCTGTAAGCTGATGTTTTTTATTAAGTGATAAGCGATTTCCGCCGCTCATGAACGCACGCAGTACCAAAGGAGGTGTAAGTCCGCTGCCGGCCTTTTAAAGGGATATCATCATCAAACTTTCCAGAGTAGGATTCTGGAAGGTTTGAGGATAATGTATGGTGTAATATATGAATGATGTATGTGGGCGCACATTAATGCTAAAATGGGCTACGCCAGTCACTGGAAAGCACACCCGAGGGCTCTTGCCTTAGACCTTAGACCCTCAACATACATAATGTACAAAAAGTGGTCGCCGCGGCCGAAATCGGCCAGGAAGGTATCATCATCATGATATAATAATAATAAGTGTTAACCAATTTTTGCAGCCACAGAAACCTGGGAGCGCATAGTAAAAAGCTTGAAGTGGCCATCAGCGCGGGTGGACGCGTGCGCGCTCCTCGTGCCATCAGCGCCGGCGCGCGTGAGCTCGGCGCCGGAGCGCGCGGCCGCGCCCGCCGGCCGCGCGCCGCCCGCCGGCTTCATGCGCGAGATCTCCAAGCTGTCCGGCTTCCACATCCGCCGCGCGGCGCGCTGCTCCTACAGCGTGCTGGCCGCCGACCGGGACTCCACCGAGAGCCTGGTGCGGCATGAGGCCGCGCTGGCTAAGTCGCGCTCCGCATATGCCATTGATGCAGATAGGTAAGTAACTAAGCATGATCTGGTACCTAAAATCTCACGTAGATAAATTGGGCAAAAGACTGCGATATGAAGAAGTAGGAGATAAAAAAAAATGAGGATCCAATAGTAGAATTAAATGGGGTATTTCACACGCGATATCCCCCATTGGACAGAGAAGACAAAAAGTACCTAATGAAAATAATAGATCCAATAGTAGACTTAAATTAGACTGGGAAGGGGAGCTGGCACACTTACTACCTATTACGAATCTGTTGTTTAGTCAAGATGAGAGCTGATTTTTCACGTCGCACAAAATAATGAAAAGCAATTTAAATCTCAAGAACTTTCCTAAGTAGGTCCTAAATCCTCTTTTTTTATGTGATAGGTGGCAAACAGAGCAGACGGATCACCTGATGGTAAGCGATGGCCGCCGCCCATAGACACCTGCAAGTCCTGCAACACCAGTAGAGTTGCAAGTGCGCTGCCAACCTTTAAACCCCTTTCCCCCAATTGGGCTTCGGTGCCCTCAATCACTCGACGAAACACAGCGCAGGCGCTGCTTCACGCCGGTTTTCTGTGAGGCCGTGGTATCACTCCGGTCGAGCCGGCCCATTCATGTCCATAGCGTGGTTCTCCCAGGGTAAAATAACCCTCTTATGAATCCTTATGTGTATTCCAGGTCCCCCCGCGCCGCAGACACGGCCGACATCACCCGCGACCCGGTCTCGGTGCCGGACTTCGCCGCGCGCGTGGTGCCCGACGCCACTCGCCTGGTCTACTTCGACTCGGATGAGGAGGAGGAGATGCGCCGCGACGCCGAGCGCGAGGCGGCCGCGCGCCGCGACGCCCGCGCCGCCGTCGTCGCCATACCCAAGTCCGCGTCCGTGCGGTTCACGAGGGTCACTACGACCACGGACGAGGAGGACACCGAGCTCTCCACCTCGGATTACGCGAGCGCAGAGCGCGTTAACAGGTAAGTCAAACTTTATTTTTGTGATAGGTGGCAGTCGAGGAGTCGGATCACCTAATGGTAAGCGATTACCGCCGCCTAGACATCTGCAACACCAGTCGCTTTTACCTATTTGAATGTGATAGATAACATTCTCATACGTTACAATATGGATTCGTTATAAGCCTTCATTATAAGCAACGTTGGATGCTATTCCATTAATTTTCTAATAACATTCTCCAAGATCTTTTCAGTCCAGCGGACGAAGTCGCGGGTGACAGCTAGTTGAACAGTAAAGGCTTTCCTTTGCAGGTTATCAGGCGTCTCCCTGGGCTTCAGCAACCCTCACTACCTGGGCCCGGACGTGCGCGCGCTGGCTGCGCTGACGCCCGACTCCGGCGTGGGCGCGCACGACATCGAGCTGCAGGACCTGGGCGCCAAGGCGCGCGGAGCCGCGCGGCCGGCGCAGGCGCACCTGCACCTGCTGCTGGTGGGCGGCAAGGAGCCGCCGCACCTCGCGCTGCTGCAGAGCCCCGTGTCCATGTGGGCCTACCGCCTGCTGTGAGCGGGGCTCGGAACACGGGGCGGGACGGAATCTCAGAGGATCTGGTACGAGAGCTCCGTGTGACTAAACATACCGCACTTTTAGAAGGAAAGTGAACTATGTAACTCAAAATTCTTGTATTATTCGATTTTACAATAAAGTCACCACCACCACGGGCGAGGAGGACACTTTATGTAGACGGAAAGTGACCTAACTCAAACTACTTTTCCAGAAATTATGGATATGGTTACTCAATTTTATCTTAACTCCTAATCTTAGATGTGGCTCATACACACCAGCATAGTATACGCTGTCTTTGTTATACTTCGAGATGTCACTTTGAATTTACAGGGCAATAAATAGACTTATCTTTATTAGATGACTTTATTGTAAAATCGAGCAATACAAGAATTTTGAGTTACGTCACGTTCATTCTAAGGGTGCGATACGTTCTACTAGGGTCTGATATTATGTTCCTGCGAGCGCTGGGTAGAGCTCGATCCTGATTCACTCCTCACCCAAGGCAGGGTTTGATTATCAGCAAAGTTTCTTCGGAATACCCCGTAGTTTCATTGTACTTCATTACCGGATCATGTCATATAGGCTGTTGTTGAAAAGCAATATAATCAAAGACTAATTTCTTCCTTAAAGAACATGAGACATCCGTTTGCTATCAACCCAGCTTTTGAAGGATTATCAGACCGAAGCTAAAAATTTTGACTCGATCTCTATAAAAGATAGGTAGCTAGCTCATAGTATGTAAAGTAGGACATTAGATGCAGCCGACACTCGAGCAAGGCCGGCGAGCCGTCTTACACGTCAAAATTCCAATTGGTGTAACAAAAATCCTCTAATCTTATTTACCTTCATTAATTGGAGTTTTGATGCAGCGTATAGCGCCAAATTTTCAAAACTTATAACGTCCAATGATTAGGTAGGTAGCCTTAAACCGGCTAATACCGGCTAGATAGATGCCGTAGCGGTTCGTGTCTTCTGTGGTAACTAAATTGAGGAAATCTCTATCTATTTACTAAGTCAATAAAGTATAATGCATAACTTCTCGACAATGTTTTTAATTTTATTGTAGTTTGTATTATTTGTACAGCGTAAGTTCTAGGTTGTTTTATAAGTACTTATGGTTAACTTATTGTTTTGTTTTAATTATGTCATCAGACTTCCAGTTAATGTTTTATTTATGTAACTTAGGACCATACATATATAATCTTTGCCACATCACTTTCTTATGATTACTATACTTAATTTATGATCAAATGTTTTTTATACTTCCTATATTTTTTTGATGTAAGCTCCAAACTTGGATTATAAGCAATTTCCAGTACATACCTAATATTAAGTTTACATCATTGTTGATTTGTTAGTTCAAATTGTTACTCAGACATTGTTTTGTTAAATATTTTGTGTTACCGTTAGTATTTTTGTAGACAACCGATTCTTATCTTGATATGACGTAGGTTATAGCCATGCTATGATCAAAGTAGGATAAGAAAAACAAAATAAAGGATGTTCTTTGCAAAATCAGAGACGACGACTACTAATTTTGATATTATGACGTCATAATGACTACGAATTTATGCTTCTAAAATGCCATTGAACAGCTTTTCAGTTTTGATCCCATATTTCAATAAAGTTGGGGCCGTCCTAAGCAGAAATCTCGTCTCTGAAGTCCAAAACCAGTAGAAGTCTAAATTGAAATTCTATGTGTCTAATAATGAGAATGAAATTCGTCCCATTTTGTACAGCATGTGAAACCAGTCTGCATTTGAAAATTTTCGATTGAAATTATTAATTTATAAGTATTAGTCAGTAATGAAGAGTGTTAAAGTATTAAAGCAGGCAACGATCATCAATAGTTGTGAGTGATTGTTAACGAAACTTATACAGTAATTTGTTTTTTAAAACCAAACAATTTACCATTTGCCTGCAGTGTGTATTTTAATAAACATTGTTGTAAGTTTCCAACATCTACATGTCAGTAAATAAAAATATTTTCACAGTAATTCCACGTTAATAAAATAGTATAGTATTACTATGTATATTTTTCTAAAATAAAATAAATCAGTGTTCCACTCTTCATTGCTCGATTGTAACAATATTTTATTAGCATTTGCTAAGACTGAGTAGAGCATAATTGTGTAGCTGTAATGTAATATTATCGTTTTCGGTACCTCCGTGTTGTGTTTGTAACTGACGTATTACTGTAATGCAAACCTGTGTTGTGGACATTCCAAAGGATGTGTAGCGATAAGATGAAGCCTACCAGTTGAGTACAATACCCAAGATGTTATTAAACGTAGCTACGTCCATAATAGAGTAGTTTTATTTTACACAACATAGTCTCAAGACTATACAATACGAGAAATTTCCTACGTCCCAAAAAATAAACGGGGCAGAGAGCGTCCACGGTGCGTCGGTCTATGCCGTGAAATTTGCACAAAAAGTCAATCACCTCTTTGTGACGATAAAATTACGTAAACAGAGTATCTTATTACTAGATAGAAAAATGATAACTCTTAACTTCAAAACACTGTTACGAGATATCCGATGTATGTTTGGATTGCATTTGTGGGAGAGTGTGAATGACCTTTTGCGCAATTTTACTTGGCACGGACTATAATCATGATGATGATCATTCTACGCCCATTGGCGCAATGAAATAAAAATCAATATGAGATTTCACGTAAGTTCTTTAATGTGTTCTATATCTTCTTAGGAATACTCTTATTTCTAATAATGTTAATTTCATTCACTCTCCGATTCATACGCATACAGTGACCATATGTCAAAGTATCCGCCCAAACTGCGGGTCAAAATACCAATTTTTTTTTTCCAACAACGTCAAATTGTTTAAATGCCTATGCATGTCATAGGACTTTAGGGTCAATCGCACAATGAGCCACTGATGGCTGCCACTAGATGCGACCATAAGCCGAGGACGAATTTCCTCATAACTTTTGTATAGTAAACCACCAAGTTGCATCCGTAATGGCCAGGCTCTATCGCTCGCGGTCGTCAGCAACAGCAGCCAGAAATTAACTGAATTCAAACAGTAGATTGTTAGCACACCGAGAGCTGCCATTGGCAGAGGATTTTGGTGGCTTCACTGACTCACTAGTGGTCACCAGTGGCTTAGTGTGCCATTGCTGTAAAATTTGATTGATCTTGCAAAATATACATTGGTCATTGATCACCATGTCAAAGGATTAATATCCTTACAATAAAAAATTATATGTAGGTATAATAACGTTTTGTGTTGCATTACAACAATAGTTGTAATCATTCATAATTATCCTGTGTATACATACTCCAGTTATACATTCTAAATACTATCTACAATACTTCTACCATCTAAGAGTGGGTTACAATCACTGAAGCTAATGTATGAACAACCAAAATTGACATTTTTCTTTAATTCAAAATTTTAAATAGCAGCAATTTCTAGATAAAAACCAAACAAATGTAACTACTACAATATAAAGTCAAGTGTAACTACAACAATAAAAGTCTGTTAACAATAACCTGAGGAAGTCATTTGTGGAAAATGTAAGTTACAATAATAATTCTAGAGAACAGTTTTTTTCTGGTAACAAACAGTATTAAATAAAAAAGTAACATACCTACTAATTTACAACAATTACCTACATTCGAAGTCCTCGTGAATGTAACCCAAATACATAAATATTACAATAATTCAAAGAACATTACAGTCCCGGATCTACAACCAGAACGTAGAGGCGGAGTGGGGAGCTATCAGTCTCTTTAACAGTACAATTCCAGATGTTACACTTATACTCCAAATAGATGTAGCTTAGCAAAACGGATCAACTGTGAAAGATTTACAACTTATCAATTGATAGTTTCTACCACATCAAAAACTATCTACATCGAATAATACTACTAAATCAATGACCGATTGGTCCGGTAGCACCCGCGACTATAAATCTTAGCGAGACAACCCGGCTGCTGCGCTCGCTCCTCTCTGAACCTTCTTTACACCGACTTAGAGACTACTTTAGTATAAAGATTGGTGACTTACGATCTTAGTAAAATTTGATTGGCAGTAATCATTTATTGAACGTAATTCTACCTAAGAGGTTCAGTAATTTGTACTAATGTATAAGTTTGATCCTCGTGTTTGTCGACCGCATTAAGATGCGAGTTACACGCATGTAATGCATGATTTCTTTGCTCGATTTTTTGTAACTACGCGTGCTAATATCGAGCTTCATGCAGTTATGCCCAAGACGACAATGCGTCGCCTGCGGTCGTTACTTTTCAATAGGCGACAGTCGACGGCAGTCGGAACACCGTCTCATATGGATAGCAGACAAACGAGCCAATCACGACTGGATAGCGATTTTCGCCATCATATTCGAAAAAGGATCCATTTCGCTAAACTACGTTTTATCACCCCGTCCCCTCCCCGCCTCGTCCCTAACTAGCAGTACCGCTGGTAAAGTAGGGTGTATGTATACTCTGATTCATAATCATGTGGAGTAAACTGACACTCGTCCATGTGTCATCCCCATACATTATCACTCAATGTGACAAATGCAAAATGTGTAGAAATTTCACATTTACATCTGTCAGTTTACTCCACATGAGTAAAAACCAGAGTATAGGGTGTGTGTGTATACTCTGATTCATAATCATGTAAAGTAAACTGACCGATGAAAATGACAAGTTTCTATGCATTTTGACATTTTGCATGTGTCAAATTGAGTGATAATGTACGGGGATGACACATTGACATCTGTCAGTTTACTCCACATGATTGAAAACCAGAGTATAGGGTGTGTGGTGTGTGTGTGTGTGCTTACGCGGGCGCGCTGGGCGGCGCGGGCTGCGGGGCGGCGGGGGGCGCGGAGGCGGCGGGCGCGGGCGCGTGCAGCGGCGCGTTGGCGGTGGGCACGTCGTGGAACTGCACGCCGAACAGCGCCGTGCACGCCGCCTTGGCCGCGGCCTTGCGCGCCTCCTTCTTGTTGGACGCTGCGGACGACGCCGAGAGTTAGTCGAACGTCAAGTGGTACCCTTATCACTCGCTACGAATGCGGGAGATCGCGTGAAGTGAAGGGAGCGGTCGACGTGAGCGGGCTTGGAAATGACGACATCCAACAAAATCAGGAAAAACTTGGAAAATTACATGGTACGTCCAGTGATTTATTCACATAGAATGTGCCATTGACGAGAACTACTCCTTTTTTGCCACTGTGGAAATACGGCTACTGCGAATTGCATATGCGACATCTTTAGAATGACCCGGCCGACGGGAGTCAGCCGTCCGGGGTTTAATAGGACGAAGGGGCGACAGGAGTCGCCCTTTCCTTCCATTACGACATTACCTGTCGCCCCTTCCTCCCGTTAAAACATTACCGAATGCACCGAGCCACCACCGTCGAGTGTCGGTCACGCTCCGAGCGATCCATTTCCCTGCCTGTCTCTCGAGGATGCCTTTCTAGTGGTCCTTCGAGCCGGATGAGCCAATATACTGAGCGAATATAAAAATACTGACCCTTGCCGATGTAGGTGGCGTTGTCGACGTCGACGCCCATGGTGAAGGTCATGTTCTGCGGGCGGTCGCCGTCCACGGCCAGCTCGCGGTACTCGAGGTGCGGGCGCATGTAGGTGAGCAGCATGCAGGGGTGCATGGCGGCGGCGTTGAGCGGCAGCTCGCGCGGCGCCTTGGGCTTGGGGCCGCGCGGCCGCGGGCCCGGCGCCAGCGCCAGCGCCTCCGCCTCCGTCTCCATGCTCTGCGAGGGGACATCATATACAGCTTAACTTTGTTGTTTTGTGACCCGTCAACCTCATATTTGGATCTCACGGCCACTTACCATCAGGCGGAGTGAGGTCATCTTGATTGTCTCCAAGTTAAAAAAAATATATCTCTTCACACGCGGCGCGAAAGGCCGCAAAAGCCGCGAAACACGTGTGTAGATGGGTTCGCGCCGTTGCGCGTCCGCTGTCGGTTTTCTGTCCCGCGACAAAAGATTCGCTGCCAAGCTTTGCGAGTGTGGAGGGGCACATTGAAAACGCGAAGGTCACGGCGCGAATCGCGGCGTTATTTTGACAATCAAACATGCTAAAGGGACTTTATTCGTGATACTTATTATGAGGGCTTCGGGATTAAATCGACTAAAATGTAACGGTGTATGTATTACGCGAAATTGTAATTTCTGTGTGTAGAATAATGTATATAGACCACTGACCGTGACCGCGGGCGGCTTGAGCTGCGGCACCTTGTGTCCCTCGTACTCCCACTCCGAGAACAGCTTGTGCAGCGCGTACGACGCCAGCTGGATCATCGGCAGCGGGTCCTCCTCCGGCAGCATCGTCACCTCGGGCCCCGCCGTCCCCGCCGCTGTACAACATTACAGATAAGTATCCTAACTAATATTATAAATGCGAAAGTAACTCTGTATGTTACTCTTTCACGCCAAAACGGATTTGAATGAAATTTGGTATACAGATGGTCTACACCCTGAGAAAGAACATAGGCTACTTTTTATTGCGAAAAGGGGGTTGTAAGGGGTTAAAAAAGGGGTGAAAAGAATTAAATAATTGAAAATGCTACCAAAGATACTATTCCACGCGGACGGAGTCGCGGGTGACACCTAGTGTATTATGTTTTAAAAGAGGGGGTAGTGGTGTGTGTTCGTAAGTGTGTGCCTGTTGTTGCGTGGTCCGTGCGTGTGCGTGTGTGTGCGCGTGCGCGCGTATGCGCGTGCGTGTGTGTGGCGCGTACCGGCGCTGGCGGCGGCGGCGTCGGCGCTGAGCTCGGCGCTGACGGCCTTGTTCATGCGCTTGATGATGAGCGCGCGGATGGCCTGCTCCGCCGCCGCGTTGCGCGCCGTCAGCTTGTTCTCGCCTGCAAACAATACAATCTTCTATCAACTTACTGGTCAGACTACACGCAAAAAACGTGTTATTTCACAACAGCGGTAGCTTACAACACAATATTTGACATTCATAAATGTTCTGTATAGGACTTAAATTGAATAAAAAATTTTATTTCTATTTAGCGAAGAGGGCGGTGAGCGGAAATTCGAGAGCTTATTCACCTTTAGTTTAAAATTTAGCACTATGACTTTCACATCATGTTTATTAAAATAAGATACGATATTTATTAAGGTATTTTGTTTTTTAATTGCTACTTTTAAAATATTTACATAGTAGGAAAACATTTTTATTAATAACCGGACTTTCGAACAGTTCCGCATAAAAGATTCAATAAGGCATGTCCATAAAAATAAAAATATTTATAAAAACCAGGAATTTCCGATCACTAGTTATAAGTCAGTTCATAACTCCCGCGTTTTCACAAAAAGATCTAGTTTCAAAGATGGCAATGCAGATGAGAAGAGATGACAACTTACCGTATCCCTTGAAGGTGACTCCGTCCAAAGTGAGATCGGCACAGAAGCTGGTCTTCTGCGACTTGTAGTACTGCGTGGGCCCCTCCGCCGGGCCGACCTTGAACTGGTTGGCGAGCTGCTCGTACAGCACCATCTCGTTGAGCACCATCAGCGCGTTCTTCGGCGTGATGATGCGCCGCAGGTGCTCGTTCTGACGACGGCGCTTCTCCTTCTTGCTCAGTTTCTTAACTGCAAACATTTTTTTTTTATTACAATCCTGGGCTTATTAGGCGGGGCGACAAACTCAGCAGGCCTTCAGAGTGAGGATGACAGACTCAATAGATATTTTGTTTTTTCTTTTGTGCCTGTCAATCTCATATTTGGTTGGGGCTCTACCATCAGGCGGAGTGAGGTCATCTTGACTGTCCTCAATATAAAAAAGCGATAATGGCTATCGTAAATTTGCTGCTAGAAGCGCTAGTGTCGCGTGAGTGCCAAATAACATAATCGACTCTCAGCGCCATCTATTGGTGCCGGTTTAAATTAAGTAACGAAACGAAGTGAGGGCGGGTCACTAGTAACTAATAAACTTTTCCCCCATTACAAAACGTGGTTTAAAGTTTGATTTGGTTTGCTGCTGTCACTTTCATTTGTGACTTTTATAAAAGTGACAGCATCATTTTTAAACCAGACTATCTTTCTCCGTTTTATAATAATGAGATTTAAGAATTCACAACTTTGTTTCGATCGAAGTCTACAGGCGACGAGCACCGTCACTACTCACCCCCTGGAAGCTTGCTCTTCATCCAGGAAGGACGGGAGCCCTCCTCCTCCGGGTTCACCGCGGCCTCAGCGCCGTCCACCTTCATCGCCACATCGGGCTCCTGTTGAATGTGTTCTCCGTGTTATTACTAAGTTCAAAAAGACGAATACCCGGCAAGGCAATAAGGCACTAAAACGTAATGACTCAGTTTAATGAGAAATGCAATATTAATTTATTTTGTTGAGTCATTATTTGTTAATGTAACATTCTTCCTTAATTATTCATTATCTAATGAAGGTTTTCGCAAACAAAACATCCTGAGGTTTCCAAAATGATTGGTAATTTTTTGAAATAATACAAAATTATCTCTATTTGATTGTCTGGCTTACTATGTCCCACCGATATATTAAGATAAGGGAATAGAACATGCACTTTTGTTTGCGCACACCCAAGCACTATAATATATCCCGCGTAATTGGCTGATCGTTTAGATTGGCTGGCGTATTTAGCCAAATTGGTTGGAGGATATTATTATGTCAAAAAAATTACAATGTTGATAAAACAGCAACAGGTATTGAAGTGATACCTACCTCACTACATGACGCTAACCATCGGAGTTTTCATATGGGACCCTCATCGAGTCAATAATTCATTTATTCCCGAATAATGTTATTTTCTACATAACAATGAAGAAAGACTATAAAAATCGTTTTTCCTAAGATATTATAAATTCTTTTACGTCACCAACATTGTAATCCGATCAGTACTTATTCAGACTTACAAATATCACAAGAAACTATAAATAAACTCTTTAACCGCATCTAACGTTGTGTACTGATTCAGTTCCCAACTAGGTCATTAGTTAATAACATATTCATGTTCCCTACTGGCTTATCGACTTTTATGCACCTATTCAGCTCATGGACATACATGATCCAAGTTTTAACACCACGTGACGTACACGCTAGGAGATTTTGTAGCCAAATGTAACTGCGCAAAACACGTGGTATTAAAACTGAGTCAACAAAATATGTATATGTTCCGAGCTGTACAGAGAATGCTTTAACGTGCGCTTGCTCAAAAGGACGTCGTAGGTCCGAATCCAAACATGCATTTTCAAATCTGTCCATATTTCTTCGTAATGAGAGAACCTGCAAGTTGTTCCTGACATGTAATAATGATTCAGTTCGTGACTCTCCCGTCTATCATTACCGTTGAAACTAGCTGAGATTACTTTGAGCACACATGAATGTGTGCTTAGCATGCTTAGTTCAAGATTTGTAGGTACCCAACCTAATTGACACAAGATTCCCAAGCGATCGCTTCGGACGCAACTAGATAAAACACGCTGAGACGAGACGAGGCATTTATCAAATGCTACGTACCTCTACCTTGGGCTGAGGGACCTGCGCCGGCTGCGGGGGCGGCGGGGCGAACGTTTTGCTTTAAGCTATTCTGGTTGCTGAGGTTGTTCTGGTTGTTGAGGTTGTTCTGCTGAGGGAACTGCTGCTGCGGCTGCTGGCGCTGCTGGTAGGTCTGCGGCGGCGGCGGCTGCTGCTCCTGTTGGCCCTGCTACAGGTCAATCATGAGTGCCGCACATGTTTATACAAGCAGGTTTTACACGCTAACATTTTCATAACAAAATGACGTCAGTTAGGCTCTTAAGTTTTCGCGTTGTTAATAGGAAGCACCTAATTGTTTCGAAATTTTACGCCAAAGTTTTAGGAAAAACTGATCGTCTTTATCTATCTTAACGTAATTATCGAATTTCAGCAATAACTGAAGCATGTGCGAAATTCGCTTGATAATACTGTTGGACTGAAGTTCCACTTCAACAGCTTTGGTTGTTTAGTTGATTATATTGACTATTTCACAAAATAACCACCTAATAAATGGACCAGTCCTACAGTGCTGGTGTACTGAGTATCTAGCGAAATTTTCACACGCGATTGCCCCCATTAACTATGGTATGCAGGGGTTAGTAAAAATCCATGGCAATTTAGAATTGTTAAGGAATAACTATAGTTTTATTATTTCACGCGTGTGTCACGGCACGCAGGCAATATTTATAGCAAGGGTTGCCCCCTACTACGGTTTTAGTGATTCAAAATCGTAATAATACAAATAATTGCCAACGTAAATAAATATCAGAATTCACTCATATGAACCTAAAGAAATATTACAAATATTCACTGAGATAGTAATTACCTCATTTGGCTACACACATCAAAGAAAACATCTATAATGTGAAATATTTGTAAGCTTGATAATAAAATCACATTAGCCTCATGAAAATTACAGATATAGGTACATAACTAAAACCTGAATCAAAATGAGTAGCACTCAAGAAACCAAGACCTAATATTCATTCCGTTTGTATTAGTTCTAAGGCCTACAAACACTAAAAGTTTTGTTTACTAAAATCATTGCTTTAGTAACAAAAGTCAGAAATGTTTGATTTCTAATTATGTATGTTAACCAACTTGATGACTATAATTACATTTTCCTATTTTTTGGGAAATTTGCATCTTGATCCAACAGGAAAAATATTAAGATAAAAAATCTAACATTTACATTACTTTAAAATTATTGCTAAACACATGATATTTTTATAGTTGTATGCCTCCGAACCGAGCATGTTCGTATGTAAGAGTAGCTTGGAATAAAAATACAAAAATGTATAACAATCACGCCTAAATCGTTGCACCAGTTGGCAGACACCTTCCACAGACATTATCCATCAAAGGTAACCTTGACATACAGAGTAAAATAATGTATACTCACAACGCGTCGCAGGTTGTGAGCGCCGGCCGCCGCGGAGCGCGCCCCAATGGCCGCTGGCACAGTTCAGCCGTGTGGGTCATGTGTCGCACCTCTCACTCTTACATTACTCACATACATAGCCAGGGGATAGATAGAAGAAACTGATTGTTATGATGTAATCAATTTCCTAATTATTCCCAAAACTTTTGAATTGAATAGTCAATGTTAAGAATAATTCTTCCTTGGATTGGATGTTTTTTAACCTGACAGTATTCATTAAACAAAGTGGTTTACTTTCTTTTCTTTTTTGTCAAGATGTGGATGTTTTGTCAAATTTTTAATAATATCAATAATTAACCTGCTATTTTTATTAATTCAATGAGAAAACAACCAGTCATAATTCATTCACACAGTGAAGGTGGTTTCACATTTCCCAACTCCAACGATATTCCTATCATCCTCGCCCAATGAAATTGCACCATATTTTATTACATTATTATAAAACAGTTTTACTCATAGCAGATTAAAAACTTTGTTACAATTTCAAAGGGCTGCAGCATGCTAGGAATCCGGGGCAGCTTACTGTCTACTTAAGTCTAGAGAACCCTATATGTGCACGAAACAGTCTGCCTCGTGATCATAATGCATTCTCAATCCCACATCGCTACCCTCCAAGAGGCTCGTACCCACATCTTAAAGTTCTCACCACGGGCATTTCAATTAGCAATTTAGAGAAATACTTTACAATTAACAAAGGCCACTGGTGGGTACCACACATTGAAAGAAACTGCGGAGAATGCCCAACATGCCCCCGTTTCAAACAACGTAGGCGAGATGTTCTAGGTCTCAGCCAGTCAGAGAGTAACTGTTGACTTACTATAGCCAGTACCAGGGCTTGTGGGGTTGTTGAAGGTGCTGGCAGGGGCATTATGCTGTGATAATCAACCAAGTTATCAATACAAATGGAGATGGTATAATGTAGAAAATTGATACATAAATAAATAAAGAAAACACTTACAACTCCCGCTGACACGAATTGTCCTCCTGTGTTGTAGCGGCCGGAATGGCGCGTATTGTCTGATGACAAAAGATCGCATCGTGAATCTAGGTTACTTGAAAAATCAATACAGCTGCGGCTAAAACTGCCCTTAAGGTTTCCACAAAATAGGTAAAAGCATTTGAACGAAAGAAATAAGTAATTATCATTTTTATCTTAGAATGGGAGAACGAATAATACACCGAGGAAAAACAATAAAATTGTCGACGCGAACGAAATTGGTGCATTGGCCGGCAATGAATAATGAGGTGAGAAACATTTTAGAATATAACTTACATTGCTTATTGTACACCATTATGTTCCAATTGAATTGGATTTGATTTTATTTTAATCAGTCACAGTTTTCACAGGCACGATCGAAAATCGTCAAGCAAAATTCCTGAGAGGAAAGAAAATGGCCGGCAGCTTGTAAAAAAAAAAGAATGCGTATGTCAAATAGTGTTGTACGGAGTCGACATTATTATTCGATATTATTATTTTATTTATTTATTTATATCCAAAGTGAAACAGGCAAAACAAAATGAAATGGAAGATCTTACATAAATTATGAGCATTACATATTCGGACAGAAAAGTTGCTTGCAAATGTATAATGTATGTATGTAGCCATACCCCCATACATACAGTTTACTGAGTTTAATACAATGTAGAAGCTGAGTTACTCCGACTCCCCAAAGAAAACAACATAAATAAGTACGCGTCAGTGACCTCTCTGATCTCGCAGATATTCATAGGTAGCGATGATGATTACTTACCAGCAGGTGACCCGCTTGCTCATTTGCCACCTCTAGTATAAAAAAAGTAAAAATTATACACAGAATCGAAAATAATTGCAGCTCATTTGTATGTACCACCGTCACCATTTCCATATTAAAATTTCGTCTAAACCTTCCATCCATAACATAATATTGCACAACTTGGCTGATTATATTTATAAATCACATGTATTCTAATTTATGTGTAGTTTTAGGTGGCCACTACGTTAAAGAGCTTTAATTTAATGTGTCAATAAAGAGGTGAAAATAAGTAAGTGATGGTGATGGGGCCATTTGATTGCCGCTGATACATAGGTGTAACATACCTACGTTGTTGACGAGCAAGTCTTTCTTGACGCATAAGTATACGCGTTGTGTAATTGTTAACCAAACTTCATAAAGTATCGATGTTTATTTCAAAATTATTAATATCGATATTCAATTCAAACATGGCTCTGTGCATCCCTAATTAAAGAATGTTATTGACTGCTGTCAAATGTTTTTTTTTAAACTATTTCGTTTTGACTTTCGACCAACCAAACAAAGATCAATGAAATGGCTAAAATCGTTTGGTTCTCATTTTTATTGGAAAACATAAATTAATAAATAATAACTTTGAAACTCTTCATTGGCTTCGTAGCGAAGTGATTTGATAAAAATATAAATGTGGAGGAAGTCGCATTGTCTTGTCATCATCACACACAACAATTCAGATTTATATTTTACTCTATGACAGCATCCATAAAAAAAAAAACAAACCAAGCAGAAAAGTCAAACGTAAACGAAACAAAATCTGTGAGATTAAATTAATTTAGATGGGTGTAATTCAACAATTTCCATTTATCATCGTTCTAATATCGTTTATAAATCCGTAGTAAGTGATGAAAGTGCGTTTGGATCTTGTTAGATTCATGACAGCTTCATATCGAAGTTAGGGCATACTTAGACCAACCAGTCTTACAACCTAACGTAACATTCCAGTTCCAGTCAGCTTCTGTTTCCATTTCCAACGAAATGTGGTTAAATTACAAGTTCTAACAGATAAGCGAGCGGCAATATCGTGCTTCTCATTGTTATTGGACCAAGTAAGTGCATACCAACTATTTTATTTGTTAATCAATTATGTTCAATAATTACCATTAGGTACCAAGTACTGGCTTGGCTTATCGTTGTTTAAACAAAACATTGGATACACGAGTCGAATATTGAGTGTAAACAACTGTTCGTTTCCTTAAGTGTCCCACTTGTAGTAAGTACCACATCAGTTTCACAACATAATGTACTTGTTTCATTCATTGGAACAAGTAATTAGGTAATTGACACTGGAAAGATAGCTGATATAGTTAGTTTAAATATGTATATGTTATTAACATTATGTCCCTTGTTATAAATGATTACCTACACATTTATATTACAAAAGTAATGTAAAATTTATACAAAAATTGTGTCATGGCTTATAGTATAACACAATATTCAAGCCAAGCCCAATGTAAGTACTTTTGAATTTAATGTCTCTAGTGTTTTACGGCACGTGAAATGTGTTCACCTGTAGCCTGATTGTGGAAAAGCCAGTACTTAGGAACAAATGTAGAAAAATTTATCTACTAGTGTAAACTTGCAATTTAAGGTTACTAGGTAATAAGTTCAGCTAGTGATGATGGCACTTTTTAGCTCTAGCAATTTCCTTTTAGATGCAGGACCATCGGTGATGTCGTCAGTTCATTGCGTGGTGGTGTGGGAGTGGCAGAGCGGTGGGCAGTGGCTGCCGCACACTCCTGCCGTCACCCGCACACTCGAGCGAGCTCATGCCAAAAAACTGACACGTGTTGTGTTGGCTGATGCTGATCCCGCACTGAGAGGACATTATGTCAACTTGCGGACTCTCACACAATGTGAAGATACTGCTGGTAAGCGAATAAAAAATAAATCTGCTATTTATTTTCAAGAGTTGTCCACATAGCTGATTATATGCTATGCTAGAATATTCATCACATACAAAAGACTGTAAGAGAGACACAAATTAACAGTCTCTCTTATTTAATTGAAGACATGCCCAACTGTTAATGATAGATGAGTCGGGCAACTTTGGTATAGTCTGCGGCATGAAACAATAGTGTTGACCTTGAGTGCAGAAACCAATTTTAGTTGAAAGTCTTTTTTTCTACAACTGCGCAAACTAACGGTCATCGCTATTCTTTCATGCCGCCAGCTATATCCAGTTTTATGTAGTGTGAAGCAATACTGTCGAACATCTATGAATGTTCATGATGCATTGTGGTTGCAGACGGCGGGTCGCTGGAGTGCCGCGTGCGGCGCTCGTGCTACGGCGTGACGTCGCCGCCGGGCCGCGGCGTGCGCTGGGAGTGGGCGCGCTTCGTGTCGCCGCCGCACCCCGCCGAGCTGCTCTACGAGCCCATGCCTATGGAGGTACTGGGACCACTATTGTGCTAAAGTGTTGTAGGAATGCGTTTTACTATGTGATATCGTTAAGGTGTTATGTAGCTCTTGTGTGTGTAATTAGCATTAGCAGGAGTATTTCAATGACAATCACTGTTTCTAAAGTTGAAGGTGCATTTATTGATCCACTTTTCATGCACATACACAGTTATATTCTTAGTTTAATAATTAACACTTTTCGGTATGGAGCATTGTCCAATTAGGTTTCCACAAGTATGTATGTATATGACGAGTAAATCACTACATCCAATTATTGCTTTTATGTGGGCCCATTGTATCAATTTGTATTACTGCAAAAGATATAGATTGTATCAATAAGACAGAAGCGGATTTCCTGTGGTCTAGGGATGTTATGCGTGAAAATTACATTGATATTCGGTAGGATTCGAACAGGGACAAGATGCTAAGATGCTCGTGGTTGGTTGTTCAGATGCAATGCGTGATGGAGGAGGCGTGGTGCGGCGGCGCGGAGTCGGTGAGCGCGTGCGGCTGGACGCTGAGCGTGACGCGCATGACGGCGCGCGGGCCCGGCCTGCGCCTGCTGCGCCGCGCCCCGCAGCCGCCCTACCCGCTCACCCGCGCCGACGACCTGCCGCCGCCGCCGCCCGAGCGACACACAGGTGACTCCCGCGCCCACCACCCGCCCCGCAGCCGCCCTACCCGCTCACCCGCGCCGACGACCTGCCGCCGCCGCCGCCCGAGCGACACACAGGTGACTCCCGCGCCCACCACCCGCCCCGCAGCCCGCCCTACCCGCTCACCCGCGCCGACGACCTGCCGCCGCCGCCGCCCGAGCGACACACAGGTGACTCCCGCGCCCACCACCCGCCCCGCAGCCGCCCTACCCGCTCACCCGCGCCGACGACCTGCCGCCGCCGCCGCCCGAGCGACACACAGGTGACTCCCGCGCCCACCACCCGCCCCGCAGCCGCCCTACCCGCTCACCCGCGCCGACGACCTGCCGCCGCCGCCGCCCGAGCGACACACAGGTGACTCCCGCGCCCACCACCCGCCCCGCAGCCGCCCTACCCGCTCACCCGCGCCGACGACCTGCCGCCGCCGCCGCCCGAGCGACACAGGTGACTCCCGCGCCCACCACCCGCCCCGCAGCCGCCCTACCCGCTCACCCGCGCCGACGACCTGCCGCCGCCGCCGCCCGAGCGACACACAGGTGACTCCCGCGCCCACCACCCGCCCCGCAGCCGCCCTACCCGCTCACCCGCGCCGACGACCTGCCGCCGCCGCCGCCCGAGCGACACCAGGTGACTCCCGCGCCCACCACCCGCCCCGCAGCCGCCCTACCCGCTCACCCGCGCCGACGACCTGCCGCCGCCGCCGCCCGAGCGACACACAGGTGACTCCCGCGCCCACCACCCGCCCCGCAGCCGCCCTACCCGCTCACCCGCGCCGACGACCTGCCGCCGCCGCCGCCCGAGCGACACCAGGTGACTCCCGCGCCCACCACCCGCCCCGCAGCCGCCCTACCCGCTCACCCGCGCCGACGACCTGCCGCCGCCGCCGCCCGAGCGACACACAGGTGACTCCCGCGCCCACCACCCGCCCCGCAGCCGCCCTACCCGCTCACCCGCGCCGACGACCTGCCGCCGCCGCCGCCCGAGCGACACACAGGTGACTCCCGCGCCCACCACCCGCCCCGCAGCCGCCCTAGCGCCTTTTCTGCACGTTTCCTAATTATATTTATTTCTTAAGTCAGTGATACGATACGTTATGGTTAACTTCACCGTATTGTCCCTCGCAGGCCGGCGCCCCGTCCGCATCCCGCAGCAGCACACGGGCTCGTCGGTGCAGTCGGTGCAGTCAGTGCAGTCGGTGCAGTCGGTGCATTCGCTGCAGGCGCTGCAGGCCTCCAGCCACGCTGCAGCGCGGCGCGGCGGCGCCCGCAGCGCGTCGCCGCGCGAGCGGGACCGCAAGACAGCCAGCCTGGCGAGGCAGATACTGCACAACTTGAATATCTTCAGTAAGTTCTTTAATAAGTAGTCAGTGTAGACTGGACTGAAGTGGTTCCACGGTCCTCTCAGGAGACAGACTGTGCAATGTATTGTTTAAGATGACACTGCTAGGTCCCTATTCTCTTTGTAAAGACTTATTTTATTTTTTGGTTTTTTCGTGAGAACTCGCCACCTTTATACGACGAGCTTGCTGCTAGAGAGACTATCCTAAATCAGATTTTTTACGTGATCATTTCGCTGTGTGAAGTGGAGAAGAAAACTTGTCAGTCAAAACCCTGATGTGAATCCCCAGGCAACAGCAACAAGCCTTCAGTACCGAGCGGCGAGTGCAAGCAGACATGCGCGGAGCCCGCCAGCCGCGAGGCCGAGTGCGGGAGCACGCGCTCCGGCCGCCGGCACAGCGTGGACACCGTGTCCACGTACCTCAGCCACGAGAGCAAGGACAGTCTGCCGGTGAGTGTGCTCGCATCCAGACACAGTGCGGGAGCACGCGCTCCGGCCGCCGGCACAGCGTGGACACCGTGTCCACGTACCTCAGCCACGAGAGCAAGGACAGTCTGCCGGTGAGTGTGCTCGCATCCAGACACAGTGCGGGAGCACGCGCTCCGGCCGCCGGCACAGCGTGGACACCGTGTCCACGTACCTCAGCCACGAGAGCAAGGACAGTCTGCCGGTGAGTGTGCTCGCATCCAGACACAGTGCGGGAGCACGCGCTCCGGCCGCCGGCACAGCGTGGACACCGTGTCCACGTACCTCAGCCACGAGAGCAAGGACAGTCTGCCGGTGAGTGTGCTCGCATCCAGACACAGTGCGGGAGCACGCGCTCCGGCCGCCGGCACAGCGTGGACACCGTGTCCACGTACCTCAGCCACGAGAGCAAGGACAGTCTGCCGGTGAGTGTGCTCGCATCCAGACACAGTGCGGGAGCACGCGCTCCGGCCGCCGGCACAGCGTGGACACCGTGTCCACGTACCTCAGCCACGAGAGCAAGGACAGTCTGCCGGTGAGTGTGCTCGCATCCAGACACAGTGCGGGAGCACGCGCTCCGGCCGCCGGCACAGCGTGGACACCGTGTCCACGTACCTCAGCCACGAGAGCAAGGACAGTCTGCCGGTGAGTGTGCTCGCATCCAGACACAGTGCGGGAGCACGCGCTCCGGCCGCCGGCACAGCGTGGACACCGTGTCCACGTACCTCAGCCACGAGAGCAAGGACAGTCTGCCGGTGAGTGTGCTCGCATCCAGACACAGTGCGGGAGCACGCGCTCCGGCCGCCGGCACAGCGTGGACACCGTGTCCACGTACCTCAGCCACGAGAGCAAGGACAGTCTGCCGGTGAGTGTGCTCGCATCCAGACACAGTGCGGGAGCACGCGCTCCGGCCGCCGGCACAGCGTGGACACCGTGTCCACGTACCTCAGCCACGAGAGCAAGGACAGTCTGCCGGTGAGTGTGCTCGCATCCAGACACAGTGCGGGAGCACGCGCTCCGGCCGCCGGCACAGCGTGGACACCGTGTCCACGTACCTCAGCCACGAGAGCAAGGACAGTCTGCCGGTGAGTGTGCTCGCATCCAGACACAGTGCGGGAGCACGCGCTCCGGCCGCCGGCACAGCGTGGACACCGTGTCCACGTACCTCAGCCACGAGAGCAAGGACAGTCTGCCGGTGAGTGTTCACACAAACACACCTACCTTACCTACATAGGGTGTAACTGTGAACATTTACATCTAACCACGTGTTCTGTCAACAATTCTAAACAAAGTTTTTGTTGAAAAGTGTTGTTCAGAATGGTTGGTAGAACAAGATGTCAAAGGGATGTAAATGTTCACAGATACACCCTTTATATGTTTGGGTGTCTTAGCCTTGGGCAACAATGAGAGGGGTTCCTATTTCACCACGCTGACAGGCTCCAATTTCACCAGGCCCTTATTTCACTGCACTGATAATTAGACTAACTTATGTAAACAATGACCAATCTACGAGATTTTTGAGAAAAAGCCTTATTTGTCAAAATGTTTGGTTCTCGTTTGCATAACTAGGTCCAATTGTCGATGCGATTATACTATTTTGTTTCCCTCGTGTCGTCGCAGCGCGGGTCGGTCGGCGAGCTGCTGAACTGCAGCGCGGGCAGCGACGACGTGTTCGACGCGCCGCCCGCCGACACCCGCCCGCCCGCCGACCTGCCGCCCTCCTCGGACGGGAATATACTCGGTGAGTTAACTGACTTATTAATTATGATCCGTCGCTCACCTTGTGAATCAAACATTGTATTGAATGCATAAGTAAAGTATAAAATAAATATTACGTTCATTGCTTAAAACTCTTAGGCATTATATACATTGCCTAGGCATTGTGTGCAATGCCGGACTTAGGGCCGATTTAACCGTTAAAATTGAACTCGGTTTACGCGCTAAACTGAGTTCCGTTCCTTTGTTTTCGTTTGCATTGATCGCGTTTAACCGTTGATCCCGTTTAATTTCAACGGTGAAAACGGCCCTTAGCCTCAAGAATTGCGTGACTCAAGTGGTAATGGGCAGGTACATTGTGAGTAGAACAAACGGCCGTTGTGGCGAAAAGGTCCTAGAGTGGAGGTCGCGCACAGAAAGTCGCAGCCGTGACAGATGGAACGACGATTCGGAGAAGCTTGTGAGATTTCCTTAAATGCGGGTGGCAAATGACCGATTTGTGTGGAAAACATTGGAAGAGGCCTACTCGTACGTCATGCAGAGGACGTTTATTGGCTATCATATTGTGATGCAATAAACAATTGAAAATGAATATGAATGGTTGTGTATTTGTGTATTAAGCCATCTGGTCAGTCCTCTGGGACTTTATATGACTAAAACTGCTCGTCTACCGAAGCGGAGCGGAGTGAAATCCACAAATAGAAGAAGTTTATGAGTAGCGAAGTTTTTATGCCTTTCTACTGATGAATTTCACTCCGTTTTGCTTCGGTGGGGCAGGCAGCTCATTGACTCGTGTTGCTTAGGGCTGGAGGACTTGTCGTGCGGCTGGGCGGCGGGGCTGGTGCGCGCGGAGGCCGTGCCGCAGTGGGGCGCCGTGTGCCCGGCGTGCCTGCGCCCGCTAGCCAACCCCGCCCGCGACGCCGTGGCGCTGACCGGCTGCCAGCACCTGCTGCACCTGCGCTGCCTGCACCGGCAGCTGGAGCGCCAGCGGGCGCAGGGAGTGAGTCATCCACGTAGCTCATACCGTGGCAGCGTTAGCTCCGGCCGGCCGCAGTGGGGCGCCGTGTGCCCGGCGTGCCTGCGCCCGCTAGCCAACCCCGCCCGCGACGCCGTGGCGCTGACCGGCTGCCAGCACCTGCTGCACCTGCGCTGCCTGCACCGGCAGCTGGAGCGCCAGCGGGCGCAGGGAGTGAGTCATCCACGTAGCTCATACCGTGGCAGCGTTAGCTCCGGCCGGCCGCAGTGGTAACATTACGCTTCGGCATGAAGCACGGCGGCTCAACGACAACCAAAAGCGTGGGAACTCAGTCTAACTCCTAAGTCTTGCTACATTTCCTGAATTTTAGTTTTGCTTACGTACGATGGAGGGAGCTCTTCTATTTTTATAGAAATTGTTTACGATACATACGCATAGTACAATTTCTGTAAAAAGTTCATGCTAGACCTACAGGTCAAATTGTAAACCGCAAATGTAATTTCTTCAACCTACTTACTTATCTTAGGCTGCGTGTCTACAGAAGCGGAGCGGCGTGAAATCCACCAATAGAGGAAGCATACTCGTTCTTATACAATTTTATTGGTGGCTTTCACGCCGCTCCGCCCCGCTCCTTCAGTGGAAACGCATCCTTACAACTTCTCTCTATAGGATTTGGGAACTCATTTGTGGCATTTGAATCATTCCAGGAGCAACTGTACATCGAATGCCTCGTGTGCGGGCGCGTGTACGGGCGGGAGGCGAGCCCGGCGCCCGAGCCGGCGGCGGCGGGGGCGCAGCCCCCCGGCAGCATGGCGTGGAGCCTGCAGCCCACGCCGCTGCCGCCCTACCCGCACTGCTCCTCCATACTCGTCACCTACAGGTGAGTAATGAAGCTCTCGCTTGTAAATATAGCGCGTCATTCTAGCTGTGGAAAAATAAAATTAAAAGACTATGACGTGCTCCTGTATGTGGAGATAGAGTGCATCTCTAATGGATAAGGCCTTAGGCTTTGTGCACTACATTATTATACTTACAGTTGACCGAACCTACTCGTTGGTAATGGAACGTTCAGAAAGATCGAGCATTCTATTTGAAAGTTCTGGAAGCTGTATCTCGATTTGTCCAGAGCGAATCTAGAAAGTTCCATTTCTAGATCCTTCCGTGGGTCGCGCGTGGGCAAGTATAAATAGAGGGATGGGAGAGGCTCCGGGTCAGTTCCGGTTAGGAAAGCGAAGCGGATTAATTACATGCGAATTAGTAGTGATCAATCGAATTACCTGCGAAGTACGAAGTTTTTAGTGTGATTATGTGAATTAAGTAAGTGTATAATTGTTGTTCGTCAATAAAATTGTCTTTTTGTGACTTTGGCGTAACACTGTTTTAAAATTTTTTGATAGGTATCATATTTTGAATACAGATTACTTACTACGCTAGCTCAGCGATCTTAGGGTTTTGGCCTCCGACGTTAAATTTCCATTTTGTTCAGTCCTGTGCCAATTCCACCAATCATTCACGTTTAGTGCTTTAAGATATTGCTGGAGGGACGTATATAAATTATATAGGTTGTAATAATTGGTGTATGTTCTGTGTTAGCTTCCAGTCGGGGCGGCAGGGCCCCGGGCACCCGGCGCCGGGCGCGCCCTACTACGCCGTGGGCTTCCCGCGCCACACGCTGCTGCCCGACACGCCGCTCGGCCGACAGGTACTGTGCCTGACTAAACTAACCAACTACTGACTAACCTTGAACGAACTCAACGGTACGACCGAATCGGAGTTTGCCTCCCTTTCATAAGAGCTGCGAGTTACCTTTGTTTTGATGTGATAAGTATAGGTGCCCTAACAGGGTCCATAAGAGTGTATATAAAATAAAAATGTTACCACCTTACTATTTGTACCTTATGGAACGCAATAAATTATTGAGTATTGAGTATTTCATGATAAAAACTGTTATTTTGGAATGATGGTTGCCACCGGTCGTGACGATTCCAGAGTTCGTCCGGTGGCGGCGCCGTACCGAGCCGTAGCACGGTAGCCAGCTGCACCGTAGACATGGGTTCAGGGCCCAACGTGATCTGTGTCAATAGGGGCTATCGCGTGCGAAAAGTAGACGTTTCACACTCGATAGCTCCTCACTGTGCGGTGTATCGATTCGGTATAGTTTGCGGTATGAAACAATAGTGATGACCTCGACTGCGCAGAAACTAATTTTAATAGAAAATCAAGAAAACTTTCTACTAAAATTGGTTTTACAAGTGCGCAAACTAACGGTCATCGCTATTCCTTCACGCCGCCAGCTATAATGTAGGGGTGGGTGCGCAGGTGCTGTCGGCGCTGCGCAGCCTGTGGGCGGGCGGGCAGCTGTTCGGCGTGTGCGCGTCGCAGACCACCGGCCGCGAGCACGTGGTGGCGTGGCGCGCGCCGCCGCCGCCCGCCGCGCCGCACCACTACCCGCCCGCGCCGCACGCTGATGCGTTGCTGCGCTCCGCGCTGCAGCGCCTCGCCGCGCTCCAGCGCCGGTGACGACACTCGGTAAGCGTTCGCTGTTGCGTTAACCTAGACACGAGGGCCGACGACTGATGCCGCTCGCGTCCCAGCTACATTGAATAAACGAGCGAGACTGCTCCGCGTCGTGCTCCGAGAGACTCCGAGATTGGAGGCGAAGTATTAAAAAACTTCATTAGCTTACATAATATACGTTACTTTAGAGAGTACTAAATAGAAGAATGGAGCATGTGAAATGCGTAGATGCCGCTAGATGGCGTTCCGTTAAGACTGAGGTCCGCCTTAAACGTCATTAGTTGTTTAGTGACATTTTGACATCTCACATCAAAAATATCCCACCACAGTCCAGTAGATGAACCTCAGTTCTACAGTACGCCATTTAGCGTATTTTTGACTTGCGAAAGACCCATTTTTTTGCACATCAGACTACATCAAGCCAATAGTAAATCTATAGAAAATTAAATCCTATTTTCGATATAAAGTCAGATTTATAAAACTATCCGTTGAGTAATTTTATCGTTTACTTGTAGTAGTCTGAAATGCAAAAAAAATAACATTTTAAAATAGACTAGGTATATCTTCCGTTAAAATAGTCTTCCATGAAATGATATTAAAATAGTATTCTTTTATTATCGATATTATAGCGACACAAGTTCGACTAAAAGATCTTTGTTTGTACCAGTATTTCCAAGGCAACTAAGTGAAAACAAGACTGATGCGAATCTGCATTTTATTGATGTAGACGAATATAACTAGTGATCGGAACATTTGGAAAGATTGTTATGGACATGCCTTTTGAATCCTTAGTTATTAGAAATCAAGTAAACTTTCTATTAAAAGTTATGAAATTATGGAAATCTGAGATGTCACAATTTTACAATCACTCAAATATCGGCTTGCCATTCCCATGACTCCGATCTCTAAAGACCGGTTTACACTTCGACAAGTATTGTGAAGTACAAGTGAAGTAAATATTTAGTACACGAGTGTACCTCCATAGAAATGTAAGGAAAATAAAAACTTTATTTTCGAAATAAATCAGCTCAAATTTATTCACGACTGCTTCACATTCTATTTCCGACTATATTTTGGCACCAACTTGATACGGAAAATCGTAGGCGTTTCGGACATTTGAAGTTTTTATTAGTTATCAAATGTTCAGGCCATAATCCTCAGCAGGGTACCTTCCAGATCTACTGGAATCTCTTAAGTACTATTTCTGAGATTTGGCATCTCGTTGCGACTATTTCATGACAATTTTTTGGAACCCAAACCAGTTCGATAGACCTTATCGTTTACTTGCACCAGACTTGAGGATTACAGCTTGACGTTCAAGCCATAATGCTCAGTAACCTACAGCTCAATAGCTATAACGCCGAAACTAAAATACGACAATTTATTGGCCCTGTCAAAATTAAAAAAAAATCTAAATATGAAGATAACAGCTTGTAGCACAAGAACTTAGCTCGCTACTGTACTTGCCGAAGTGTAAACCGCTCTGTGTATTGTGACGTGTGTTTAAAACATCGCCATAGACTGAGGCTAGAGCTGGTGACGTCAGACACGCGCCATTTTGCGGTCGCTCGACTCGTGCGACGGCCCAGCGTTTTTTTAAATATTAAGTAATAAGATTTCAACGTTATTTCTTCCATTTTAGTACCAAAATGTTATCTATGTAAATTATAGCGTAGTGTAGAATGTAATGTATCAAAGGCATTTATAAAATATATTTACAAAGCGTGAAGAAGTATTTGATATTGTAAACGCATTTATAAAGTGTCTTCCAAATATTATGTAGCTAAGTTATACAAAGAGCGGATTTTATAGAAATATTACTATAATAGATAGTTATTATTGTTTCTTTCTTATAGACTAGCAACTTGTTATATGACAGACTGATGTATCTCATCTGTGTATCAGACAGTATGTTTAATAAAATATATCAAGGCTCTCTATTAATATATTTTGGTAATTAATAAAAAAAATCGGTGTAAAAAGTTTAGTATTTGAATTGTTCGTGGCCTATAAATGTTAGTCGTACAAAGAATAAGACTGCAAAAATGTTATAAATTAGAAAAATATACACACCGTAACGTTTCGTTAAACGAAGTAATGTCTTATAGTAGAGGCCATAGAGCTCAATTTGTGAAGGATACTTTTAAATTCTAAAAGAAATGTGCTAAAAATCAGGCTAACTATAAAATTTGGCTCGTGAGCTGCGACCAATAAGGGACCTCTGCTGACCTATACATATTCAATACGGATCAGTATTTGTTTATACATTCGTAGATAGTTTTATAAAAGCTTATATTTATTAAGAATCTTGCCAGTAAGTGCCTTTAGTTTCAAAGTTAGTTCTAATCTTAGTGTAAATATTAATTATGTAATTTAGCCATATTTGTCTTCCGAATACAACGAATCTTCCATTATAAGCTTTACCTATACAAGGATAATGAGTGTTGCCAGTTGCGTAGATACAAGTTATGTTAAGCATAGATATACACTTGTTGCGAGTATTGTATTAAATATAAATTACTATTTTATGTAAATAAAGTATATGTATTATGCAATCGTTTTTTTATTTGACTATAAATACCATCTTCGAAGTACACGTACCTAATGGACTAAGTAGGAGTATAAGTGCGGAAAAAGCAATTACACTTTACATTTTTTTAAGTGGTAGGTTGCAGACGAGTTGAAGGATCACCCGATGGTAAGCGATTGCCGCCGCCCATAGACACCTAAGTGCGCTGCGGCCAACCTTTTGCTCCCTTTCCCCCCAATTGGATCTCTGGTACCCTCACTCACTCGACATTACTTTAACATCCACCAAGATGCCTCATCGTGTACAAAGCACCTGTGAATGGTGTGAGAGCCACACATCCATTGCCGTACCGATGCTATTTACAAACCTACATTACAATAATATAAGTCGTGTCGTTGAAGAGCATCACAATCGCATGTGGAACTTTTAGCGAGTGTGGCGTAGGTGTTGACGCCGTGCAAATTTGATTAAAGTAGTTATTCATTTACTTTCTCTAAGTATAGACAAGACAATAGATACCATTGTGCAATGACGTAAGTAGATAATATAGCTAAAACGAGATGAAAGTCTCATAGTAGGTATATAGGTACTATTTCCTACGTTAGTTATTACGAACCAAGGAAGAGCCTCGCTTCGGCATGAATGGGCCGCGCGGCCGGTTCAATCGGAGTATTACCAATGCCAAAGCTAAGGAAAACCGGCATGAAGCAGCGTCTGCGTTGTATTTCGCCGAGTGAGTGAGAGTTATGAATGAGGAGACGTTATGCTTGCGTGTTTATAGCGATCTCAGTATAGTTCGGCTCTCAGGATCTGCACAAATTACTGAGATAAACTGCTGTGCGGGACAGAGAGAGACACCGATTATACGATACCTGATAACAAATAGTTTAATGAACTCTTAGATATCCATGATATCTGTAACACAAGTGCTACTTAGTACGGAGTCAGGTCAATTACTTATTGTTAGGTATAAGAAAAAAATATCGTTTACATAAATAGGTTTTTGTTACTGTGGAGCATCGCCTACCCTTATGTTTTATGTGCCACAGGGTTTTAAAATAGGCGGCAATGGAAGTTGTACAACAAACAAGGTAGGTAGCATGTTAACACAGTAGGTTAGTTGCGTCGTGCCTAGTGTCAGGAAGGCAGATTCTATTCTCGGCGTCCACAATCGCCTCTTCTTTCTGGGCGGCCATTAATCAGGCGACTGTGTCCGCCTACCTCTCGGCGATTAGAGGACGAGAGCCGCGTGAAGTAAACACTATTAAAAGTCTAGGTAATAATTTTATTTATTTATATAAAAGGGCTCTCTAACAGATGGGAATCTAGGAGCACAAGTTTTATGATCCTGTGTACCTACTATTTTAAGATATCACCTTGCTTTAATGAAATTCAATTGGATTACTTAATATTTGCCTGGCAGCATTTTTACGCAAAATTATAAACTAGTTTTCAAAAATGATGGCTTAAATATGATATACTTAGAAATGATTGCATTTTTTTTACATTAAAACGGACAAACGAGCAGACGTCTCACCTGTTAGTCAGTGATCATCTCCGCCATTTTTAAACCTAAAGTGAATAAGGCTGCTTCTAGGTAAGCCTGCTCAATTGTAGGCTTCTTCTCAACTCGAATTTAGTATAAAGCCAACGGTAAGCTCATTTAAAAAAAAAAAAACTCGCCTTCATAATCTGACCACATACAAGGTTTAAAATCTAGAGGAGATCCCTCTAGTTGATTTGTATGATTCCTTTAGACCGGTTTGTGCCGTATAAGGGCAATCGCTTAATCTATCAGGTGACCCGGATAATCGTCTGCCAGCTAAAACATAAAAAATACGGGTCAATAAAGCTGGTACTATTTTGATATCGAGGAATAAAAAATCAAAAATTGCCAATTTTTAAAAAGGAGCTAAAGGACTGGTTTAAAAGAAATGCTTTTTTTATAATTTGAACGAATATTTTGGCGCAAAACATTAGTTTATAGTAAATTATTGTAAATATTTTTATAAATACTTTTTTTTTGCAAGTAGTCCATTTACGGTATGTTTACCCCAACCGTCATATTGCTCTACGGCATTTACAAGCTTCCTGTTATGTTCCCACTATTATTTCAAAGATTCATCAACTGAGTGTTGGATGCATTTGATCTGTGTCCTAACCGGAGAAATACCTACTTTGTGAGTTCTAGTTTAAAATATTCAGCTGTAAGTGACTGACAGAAATTAAATGTAGAAGAAGAAAGTTAGTGATTGGAAGTGGCGCAATCAGGACTTCAGTTTCTACTTCATCCCGTGATTTCCATCTAACGCACAGGCGCTGTTACAACACAAATACCTCAAAGCCCAAAACCAACATTTACTTACATGTAGAAACAAATCATTGTAGTTACGTTATCTCACGAAACAGTAGATGCACTTATTTGCCTGCCGTCTCGACCTCTTCAGTTCCTTATATGAATAGCAATAAATGCCAAATTGCTTCATTTGCTTGAACCTGACGTATCGATTCAGAACAAAGAGTGCAGTGCCATTATTGTGAGATACGGGTGGGTATAAAACTGAGGATATCTGCTCTCGGGGACAGTTGGCTAAAACTACCATGTACAAATTGGAGGAGATCCTCACTGAGAAACAGATACAGGAGATTGTGAAAAAATATGTGACGGAAGAACAGTGGGAGCTGGTGGACGCGCGTGTCAGGCCACTCTCCGACGGCCTGTCTGGTTTCCTCGGGGACCACTTTAAGGGCACCCTCCACGTGAAGGCGGCGGGGTGGGTGCAGCCTATCAACCTGTTCATCAAGAGGATTCCGCCAGGGAACAAGCCTAAAGCTGACTTTATAAACGAGCATAATTTCTATAGACGAGAGATGACGATGTTCCAGTTGTTTGAGGAAATGTGTCCTGATGAAGGTAAGGGAATCACTTAGTATTGCGGATAATAAGAGTTGCTCAATGCCATGCTCCTTGTAATAATAATTATTTAACACACGCAGTATCAGAAAATATCTGTAGGTACATACCTAGCACTAGGAAATACCTACGGGACATCTTAGGTTAGTTACTTAGAAACCTAATAATTATGCTAAGGTTGGGTACTAACGTGATATTTTCTGAATTTACAATTTGTAACTTCTCTTTGACTAAATTCGGTTTTTAATTTAGAGACGTTTCTTCAACTGGGTGTCTGCCTATTTTCAACTCATTCAAAGACTACTTACTTAATACCACCTAATACGTACTTATTTATCGAAATAACTTAGAAATGAGACAAAATTTTAAGACTATAAATCTGTGTTATTTCAGGGCCAAATCCGTTCAGCACACAAGCACTCTTATGCAACGAGTCGATCCTTGTACTGCCGGACCTGAGCGTCCAGGGCTACGCCCCGCGGCCTCACCAGCAGCCCTTCGACCTGGCGCACGTGCTCGTGACCACCGCCAGCCTGGCGCGCTTCCACGCCGCCTTCACAAACTACCACTCCAGAAGAGACCGGCCCGGGCAACCCTACAGCGTCCTCAAAGATTACGGCCACATCATCACTGAGTCCACGTTCCAACCATCGCTCTGGCTTCGTGCCTCTGCCAAACTCACCACCAACCTCCTCAATACTTTCTCACAAAAATTCACTACAGAGATTCCACACCTAGAGGAAAAGCTGTACGAAAAGTTTTCAGAAGCTTGTAGCAGTTTGAAAGAGCATGAAAATACTCTCAATGTCATTATCCATAAGGATTTATGGGCGAATAACATCATGTTCCGATATGAGAAGGGTTTGCCTGCCAACGCGTTGCTCATAGATTACCAGTGCATCCGCTACGCACCTCCGGCGTTTGACGTGATGGGACTCCTCTATCCTGACCACGTCGAGGGAGTTCCGCGAGGTTCACGAAAAGAAAGTGTTACATTATTACTATTGCGTTTTCTTCGACTCGCTAGATGAGGCGTCGAAACGGCGGTTGGAACGGCTGGGCTACGATAGGGGGGAGTATTTGAGTTGGTGCGAGCGGAGTCGCGTGATGTCCATGTGTCTCGCGATTGGGATATTACCGTACACCCTCATGGATCCGCTGGTGGCCCAGAAAACTTTCGATGACCCCGACACGTTTGAGGATTTGTTGGTGGAGGACCGCTCGGAGCCCGTGGTGGCCTACGCCAAGCAGTGTGCGGTGTACAGGGACCGTCAGGTAGAACTAGCTGAAGAGTTTGTTGAGAGGTTCATCCTAAACGAACCGTGATTAAATAATGGAGTAAGTACGGCATTGGTGTAGCATGAAGTCTTCCCGGTGATATTAAGCTCTAATCTGGCTACGGTCATAGAAATCCTAGATACTGTGAATGCATTGAAGTGTCGCCGTAAATGTAGGCTCCACTCGCAAAAGAGCGCTAGTTGGCATAGGATCTTGTAAAACTATTTATTACAGCGCCGTTTGGGATCACTTTTCAAACGTTTTCAGTTACAGATAGATTACAGTATGGAATTGTGTAACTATCTACATAAATACGAGTATTATATCGATGTGTGCTGGCCATATTTGTCGCGACCGTGTCTAAGTCGAGGATCGTATGTTAGAAGGTGTTAAATATAATTTAGTGTAGGCTATCTACTCGTTTAATCTGAAAAGGCAGTGAAACTTCATAACTCATTGAGTTGGTTATGTTGATGTTGAAATTGTAGAAAAATTTTAATAATGTCTTAAAGAGACATATTGGATCTGTATCCTCACCCCCACAGACGCTTTCCAGAAGAACCGGCCTCCGTGCCGTGATTTTGCCGCAGGAGAGATACATACCTAATACTACTTATTATTAGTAGGTATACGAGTTATTACAGTGCTTTTTGTATTGGATCTTGCGACAGAATAATGTCACGCAATTGTAGCGTTTAATTTGTATTAGATACATAGGCCAAACATTTGTTTCTTATCATTAAAATGTTATGAAATTTGCACCTGTCTTACATTTTAATCCGATTAAACTATGCGCATGCGCGAATTGCTGCGCTGTTGCTCAATCACATCTTGCTAAGGACAAAACCACTTTTTGCAGGAATTAACACAGAATTTTAATTTGTCAGTCCAATAAAGTTGCATGAGAATTGGTAAATGGATTCCTCAATGACGGTGTGTGTGTTTGACTTTCGCTCTTGTTGTTGCGCATGAGTCGGTCCCAGGTACCTACCTCCAGCTGGTGGCAGCGGTGTAAGGGGACGCTTATGGCGCTAGCATTTGCAGCCTCTAAACCACATCGTTACGACACATAGACAGAAACGACGTTTACACTGGTCGACTTCTTCAAAGGTTTTTGAATCCCTTTCAAAGATTTTACAAAAACAATGTTTACGTCTGTGGCTATACAGCTATTCAGCGCCTTAATACAGCTACGATCATGGTGCGCTCTTTCTACTTTTTGTCATTGGGCTACGATTTTTAAAACTGATTTTCGATATAAATATTTCCCATCAGAATTCTAATTATCATCAACTCAGTGAGTTGTTCTTCCACCCAAAGCTATGACTTCGGAGCTCGGGGTACGCTTAGACCATGATTCAGGATGCCCTTTGCAACTCTTGGAGAACTTCCTAACAAGTCGTAATGATTTCAGCAACCATTCAAAACGTGCACGTTTCCTCACGACATTTTTCTTCACCGCTGAGATGATGGCAGAGAAAGGAATATGAATTGAAAACGCCAGAGGTAGGTATTTGTTCGGATTGGAACCTATGACTTTGAGGTCTTGATCCACGTATGGATAGGGGCGCTGTATCTGGCACTGTGTTGTACCTATGAAAATTATTTGACAGTTGCCTTCCCCATTCTAGAGCTAAATATTACGATGCAAGTCGTCACTTATAGATTGCGTGGAACGAGACAAATCCTACAATGATGTAACTGTGCCTTGCTTGTAACCGGCGCGGCCATATGGCCGTCCACATGCTGCTGATCTATGTCGCGGCGCTTGCGCAGCCTCACGACGGCTCCTTATCGAGAGGGCGCCGCTAATGCTGCTCTTGTTGGTTAACGAGCTTTGTGAAGGTGATTTACAATGGGATTAAGGATATATAAGTAGTATAGTAAGATTTTCTAAGGCATAACGCTTACTTACCTAATTTTCCTCCTACCTAATAAAACATTTCAGTTTGTCTTCGAAATCAATTTTTCGGTTAACTATAAGCCTTGTCTTTGTGTTGTCTTAAAATTTACATGTTTTGTAAAGTCCACCTATAATTGTAATAAGTTTATTTCCATAGGCAATTTACAAGTGAACATTTAAATCTAGCGCCTCTGCACTAAGCAACTTGCTTGTATCGCAGCAGCCAGTATCGAATTACTGGCTGCTAAATATAAGATATAGGTACTATAGATGATGACTTAAAATAGGTCGGGTTAAAAGTGCAACAACGAAGCTAGCTTAGGTCCAGAGACAATAGCGTGCATCCATTGTGGCCGGCTGCAGGTGCGAAGGCCGGCGGGTCGGGGTGCGCGCGCCGTGACCGGCCGTGACGTCACCGCATTCCTGCTCTCTCGCGCATATACCACGGTGCTGTATCACTCGATCAACGTGGGGTTCATCTTTCTTTTTTTATGTGTTAGTCGGCAGACGAGCAGATGGATCACATAGGACGGTAAGCAGCTGTCCATAGACATCCGCAAAACCTGGTGGAGTCACAAGTGCCAACTACTAACCAGTTTTTCCTCTCCTAATTTGGTCTCCGGTACCCTCAATCACTCAGCGAAACACAAGGCCAGGCGCTGCTTTTTGGCGCGCCGGTCTTAATCTGTGAGGCCGTGGTATCATTTCGGTCGAGCCAGCCCATTCATATCAAATCTACGAGTAAGGTCGGTCTGTCTACTCTTACACCTCGAGTCTAGATTATAATGACTAGTTTACTTGTTGGATTATTTATGATAACGAAATAGTAACCTTTGTTTTGTCGAATATACAGTACATTGTTCAGTAAATGCGCACGCGCATTATAGTCTAAAAGCTGTGATCATTACCATCAGCTAGGTTACTACAATTTGATGAAAAGAGTGAATGTAGCTCAGTGGATAAAAATGTGCGCCTCTGGAACGGAATGTCGTACCTATGATCAAATCAAGTAAGTAACTCTGGTATTTTTTTTGCGTATTTTTACTACTTAGGTCCTACTCGTTCGGTGGTGAGGTTAATTCTAAGTTAGGAAAACATCGTGAGAAATCCTACACGTCTAGGGTAGTTACTCAAAATTGTATCCGACATACCCCTACAAGCGTTGAGAAATGAGATTTTGAGATCCCAATCATAATGACATTCTCAATCATTTGGTTGAGTCTCAAAATGACTTCTAATTAGACCCCCATGATTCAGTTGGTCTGGTTCCTCCCCTCTAAGAGTTGCGAAAGTCATACAGAAGTCTTTTCCTTGTACCTAATCCCGAATCCTGGATTACTGGTACAAGCGTAACCCGGCTTCTGTCTGAAGCGATAGCTTGGGAAGCAACTGAAAATTTCCCTCTTGAGATGATGATATTATGAGTGACTTAAAGACCAAAAAACCGCGTGTGTTGGGCAGCTGCTCCTCCGGCGGCTCATGCATGTTGCATCAGGCCATAAATCGCGAGGCGAGTGCGGGTCCTGCGTGCTCTGCGTCTGTACCATTTACAAGTATGGTGTAATTCAATTCAGAATTTATTGTTTAGGGCTGTGCTTGAATATTTGGGAAGGATTTTTTTGAAGTCCAAGTGTCCGCAATTAGTTAGTGTCGAAGTATCTCTTTAACTACGCCGTATACCAACCATTCTGAACCCTATTTGCTCTGCGACTATGAATTCGTCGAAATTTTGTCCAAATTAACAAGTTGTTTGGAATGATTGGTAGAGGACGTGTGGTTAAAGGGATGTAAATCTTCACAGATACACCCAGCAAAAGCTTCTTTGATACACGATGATTGGATCTGGCGACTCCTTATGGCGATGCTACTAAAACATCTCTGTCGGTCTGCCTGTTTACCTATTTATTTATTTAGGACAACCAACAAGGCACACGCTAGTAACTCATTCTAAGTGTTGTTGCATCAGATGTCACTTAAATACTATCACTTTTTTGAACAAGTCTATGGCAACCCTGGCATTCACCCCTGCGAGGTGCAGGCATGCGCGAGTGGGGCAAGGGCGGTTGCTTCCCTATACGGCGTTGTCATGGCTGCGCCTGCGACCACTCTCGGTTTCGCGCCGAATATATACCACTTAGTACTTAAGCTAAGTATGTATAAGTACCTACTTACAGGCCTACTAGGTGAGGCAGAGCAATGATTCACGACCGTCTGGCATATGGTTACGTGTTCATCGAAATGAAGGCTGGAGACAAGGTAACCGCATTGTTTGGCCACTAAAACGAAATAATATGCTGCAGACATGTAAAGTAAGACGAAAATAAGTTAACATGTTCAAGCTGTAGTAATATTTTGATGACCAATCGGCAGGAGACAGCAGGTTTCATATTAGGTTATGATATTCTACTATTGATCGCATTTATTGGTGAATGCTGCTAACTTATACTTACTTATCCTAAAGATCAACTTGATTTCTATTAATCTATTTTACTTAGTAACCGTCTATGGTATACCCCATTGGTCTAGTGTATTAAATGCCAGACCGTGATCTCAGGGTCCTAGGTGCGATTCCCGGGTTCCTTGAACATAGCTCTGGTTTCTAATCACCAACCCGCATTTAAGCAAGTGTGGTGATTAAGCTTAATCCCATGATAGTTTCGATGACTTGATTTCTATGATGGAAACCTTTGCAGTGGGAATTTTGTAGGCTGATACTTATAAACACCTATGGATGGTAAAGTAGGTATCCATTGAACGATCTGATGATATGAAGCTCATTCCATAAAATGAACACATTGCTCTAACTAGTAGGTAAATTATCTGTTAAAAGTGTCTCACAACAAAATAACTCTTTTATAGTCATAAAATGAACCGACTGGTTTCCTCAAGTACTTTGAGACCTGTTTTACCTAATATGGCCTAAACTCTAAGAAGAGTCAACAGGAAAATTATCTATAGTCCGGCGCAAGCGCAGGCTCGTGATCTCACTCTCCGTGGCCTATTTTAGCTTCGGGCAATCGAATGTTATTTACAATAATATTAAAAGGTAGCTTTTATATAATTGTGGTTGTGCTAAATTGGTATTGAGACCTAAGAGATTAAGGAGAATTAACCTAAGGTCATAAGTTTAAAATAAACACACCTTATTATTTATTTATTATAGATCTGTCCATCAAAACAACTGACCTTTACCTACTAATTATATTAACTCATTACCAAACCGGGCAAATAGAAAGTCAAAAGTTTATGACCAATCCTACTACCATTATAAAGGCGAAAGTTTGTATGTATGGATGTTTGTTACTCTTTCACGTAAAAACTACTGAATGGATTTGAATGAAACTTTACCACATTATAGCTTATACATCAGAATAACACATAGGGTACAATTTTTGAGGTTTCTACGAACCTGAAGTCCACGCGAACAAAGTCGCGGGCAAAAGCTAAGTAAAAAATAAAACCCTCTATTTTTATGTAGTTAGTTTTTCTTGCAAAGCTAATTTTGAAAGGTCCTGATACAGATCTGGATATCGGTACGAATGGGTGGCAACGGCGGGTAGAATTGGCTTAATAATTTCTAAACGACGGCTGACAGCTGCACATTGTGTCCCAGCTCTGTCTGGGCCGGGGCCCTGTCCGGCGTCCTGCAAGGATCTCCTCCACCTTGGGCGCATCTTGGCCCCTATATACCGAGTGGGGCGCCTTCGTGCGCCACCCTTCACGTTTTTTGTGGGGGTCTTTTGTCGCTGGTCTGCGCTGCGTCCCACAGCCAGTGGCATGCGGCAAAAGGTGCAGCAAAGACGCCGCCGAAAGGTGGCTACGTCCGCTCATTGCACTACGTGCCAAAAGATACCGACTACCCAGATTAAGTAGTTCTGGCAAAAGGAATGGCGAATAACTTACTTTAAGCATGATCTGTGAATAGTAAATAAATGACCTAGTCACGCGTGGGACCGCGCTGACGTCACGCGCGGCCACCCGTCTCCCGCGCGTGAGGCTGCGCCCGCGCCGCGCGTCCTGACGCTCTCACTTTCGACGCCGGCTTTCATCGCGCCGCTGATTTATTGTCCGTTAAAAGCCTTTTACGTTACATAAACTAACACTTTAATCTAATAAGCTAACTTGCTAAGTGTTTCAATAAAATTAAATAAATTAATGTTATGTATTTATTTATGTAATAAAAAAGCTAATGGCACAACGCTTACATATGGCAACCATCAATCATTTCGTTAGTGATATCCTCGCACTTGACATTTATAAACTACCCACAGAAGTGTTGGCAAAGTTTTTGGAGCCACGATCCTTCTAAAGTTTGTTATTATTTTTGATTCAAACACTGTCATCTTTCGTGCGTGTGAGAATATCTTTTCGTAAACTAGGTTTATTTATATTTTCACTATTAATAACTAGTTTGAACTTAGGTACTGTCAATCTGTGAACTTTCTCCATCCGATTCTCACTTTTGCACATTTAGTTGGACAAATAGATGGTTGATACAGTTAACTCCAAAAATATGTAGGGGAGACCTAGGAGGGTTGTGACAATTTTTACTTCAGAGGCCATATCTCGATCAAGAAACATTTAACGGTTATGACCTATATAAATAAGTTTAGCGTCATTCCTTCTCTTTTTAAAACAATTGCCAAAATAAATTTAAATGTACTGGTTTCTGAGAAAATCAACGAAATCAAGGACCACTCCCCCTGTCACAACTCTCCTACCACCGAGGTAAGTTGTGACAGGTACCGAGGTAAGTTGTGACAGCATTGTATATAATATTTTATTTGATATAATAATAGCATTAGGCTTAAATTAAATAAATCAAACATGTTTTTTTACCAAAATAATATTTAATCAACTTTTAGAACCAAATAAACAATTAAAATTCCCATAACAAGTAATTATATCTTCTAATTAACTAATATGGCATCGCTTTGAGATCAATCAAATTATTATTATTATTATAATCAGTCGAAAATACTAATCTAATCTGATTCACAATTGTGGCACACGTAACGAAGTTCGTCTCCAGTACAATCTACGTGTGCCCAGCCTTTACATTCTAGGCACTGGACCCATTGCTCATTCGATCTACTGTGTGCATAGGCTTCAAAGCAAACCAAGCAAAAACAATTATTTTCTGCTTCTTCATCACTTGTGCTCTTTTTATGAGCCTTCTTGGCTTTTTTAGGTTTTTTCTTTCCTTCGGTTAAGATGCGCTTCTTAACATTCTTAGTCTTTCTACTAGCCTCTATAGCAGCTATTTCATCTTTAGTAGGAGTGTCAGTAAGGACAGCGGATTTGATTTTACGTCGGTTTGGTTGTTTGTTTTTTCTTGGTGGAGCTTTCGGCAATGGCCTAACTGATTCCGGCGAGAACACATTAGAAACAGTGGTAAGTGGTAAAGAAGCTGTAGATGTGGATGCAATTGGTTCAACTGTATTGTTATTCAAAACTGATGTACGGGCTATAGACGTTGAGGCAGTAGGTTCATTCGCAGCGTTGTTTAGACCTGAAGAGTTGCTAGGTGGCGTAATCTGATCTGCAGATGTACCTGAAGTAACGGCTCTTGCTTCATAATTATCTACTGCACCAACATTTAGAGTTGGAGTTACGGTTCTTTCTGCTGGGTTGTCGACAATTTCTGAAACGGCCTCGGTTCTTTCTGCTGGGTTATCGACAATTTCTGAAACGGTCTCGGTTCTTTCTGCTGGGTTGTCGACAATTTCTGAAACGGCCTCTTCTTCAGGATTGGGACGATCAGTGACTTGACTTGGCAGAAAATCAGCTTCTCCAAATATGTCGGTATTAACAGGCCATATTCCAGTTGCAGCAAAACCAGCACTCATGTTTCTTGCAGTGATTGCTACATCAAATGCAGACTTTGCAATAGATGGGATGTCATAAATGGACATGACTTTTCCGGCGTTGCTTCGCATCCAATTGTCGCAGGCTGTATTTATTGCTTTTTTTAGTGGCCCAAAAATAGTCCGATCTAGTGGCTGTAGCTTATGCGTGAGGGGGAAATGTAAGCAAAATTATGCCGTTTTCTCTGCAGAATTCAATGTTCTTTAGAGCTGTATGCGAGGAATGATTATCAAGGAGCAAGAGAGCTCGTTGCTCTTTTGATGGTCTAACATATTTTTTAAAATGCTCAAGAAAGACGTGAAAGTCGTCCTCTTGCATCCACCCCGATCCATTGGCTGTTCCAATTGAACCACTTGGGCCGTCCCGAATAAAATGGTGTTGGAATCGTTTACGGGGAAATATAAACATAGGTGGTATATAATTTCCTATTGCGTTTCCAGCTAAAGCCAACGTTACCAAGGTTCCCCTTTCTGCCGATGTCATCGCACTTACCTGTTTTTCACCGCGTCGTGCAATTATCCTGTCAGGCTTCTGGACGGTAGTAATTCCTGTCTCATCGACATTCCAAATATCTTTAGCCTCAAGATTATGTTTGTTTAAGACGCCTGTATAATTATTAAAAAAAATAGAAACATTCGTTTTATTAAAACTAGTGGCACGAGCGATACTAGTGGCTTGAGGCAGACGTAGAGTTAAATTGGGATGTCGTTGCATAAATAGTTTAAGCCATACTTCTCCTGCTTTTTCATTTTTCTCCCACGACTCTGGAATTTTTTTATTATATTTTTTGGCTAACTTGTATGCAATGGCCCTTGTTTCTTTTGTTGTTAGTCCATAGTTACTTGCTGCACATGTTAGTAAATATTCACTTAATATATTCTCCTCCTCTGCAGTAAAAATTGTCGGGATGGAATAACCCATAGACGGAGCTTGGCTTTCCGGTGTCGCTTGGTAAGCTTCTTTCTTCTTAATATACCTTGACAAAGACATGTAGTTTAAATTGTAAGAGGACGCAGCATATCTCAGACTTTTACCTCTTAATTTAACCTCTTCATAGGCCATATCGTAGATTTCAACACTAGCAGTGCCTCTATCAGTTTTCCGTGTATATTTATTCGGCATTCTGTAACGAAAAACTAGCCATTCAATATGTGCAGCACGCCATTATATGAATTATTTACCAACTAACAACAAACAAACACTTAAAATCTGTTAAAAAATATTGTTAACCTAACCCAACAGAAAAATGAAGTAAGGTAGGAGAGTTGTGACAGGCTGTCACAACTCTCCTAGGTGTATAAAATGACGACTAGGGCCGAATAATAATTCATATTTTGGAAACACGATGCGCAAACAAAATATTAGTACAACCGTTAGAGACCTGAATACCCGTGCAAATTAAGAAAAAACAACACAAGGATGCACTTATACTCAGACATTAAATAAATTCTTACAAAATTTTGAAGAAAAACTTACTTTTCGCATTTTTTTATGCACAGACGTCAGATCAACGCAGCCACGCCTCGTGCGCCGCCGGCAGGTACTGTCTGGAGTAGCGGGCCTGGATGGCGATAAACACGCGTTGTTGCTATCTCTCTCACTCTTATAGGTAGAAAGAAATCGTCTTTGTCACAACTCACCTCTGTCACAACCCTCCTAGGTCTCCCCTAACTTAAGGACCTTAATGTCACAAAACACTAATAATGTCTAGGTCGTTCTACTTTCTTAATAAATTTATATTAAGTATGTACTGTGTCAAGGTCCTAAAGTGTATACATATTTTTGGAGTTGACTGTAGTCTGTACCGAGAACTTCTAAACCTCCTAAGTAAATAGTCAAAGTTTAGTCTCAAAAGCTTCACATTAGAGTATTAGATATTATTCCTATTTTTTCCTCTATTTTTGGCTAAAGTTGACTGCTAATGTAACCATCCTATATTCAGGGCTCGGGGTGATCGGGCATCACATAAACATAAAGGCTGATGAAACAGAGGACCTACAACGAACCCGTCCCGTAACGTACCAGATATACCTATTGCATCTAAACAATAGAGACGCACAGCACGTGTAATAGGGACGGTGATAAAGACTCGGTTTCGCTGTAGGACCTGGTGTCAACGATCTGGTGGTTATCGGGCAGGCTGCGGTTGTCTCGCGGTAGTGATACCCGAGTGGCGAGAGCTTGCGACACCCTCAGCGCTGTAACATATCCGCCACGCCGAGTACTAACTGCTACCGAGTAGTGGTCCCACCACTTATTAATTAAATCAATTGATACGACATCATTAACATAACTTATCCTGGTTTCAAACTACTGTTTTCCCTTGTGTACTATGGAAGCCAAGAACAACGAAGGGGACTAAAACATCCACACCCAACACAAATATCTTACTTACATTTAGCCAAAGACACCCTAACTCCAAGAACTCAAATACACAAGGTAGTAGGTACACACACATATTTTAAATGCAGGATAACTTGTTTAACCCTAAAATAGGATTAACCATCTCTTCTTTAAAATGCTAAAATGTGTTGAGGTCTCTGAAAACTGGCCAACGGCCTGTGTTACGGCCCGGCTGATCCTTGGATTTTGGATCAACCTATACAGGTTGTTTGTTTTTCCAAATTTGGTCATATTCGTGTACATTTTTCATGAGCACGCTTTGTGCGTAAAGTTGATACAATTGGCAGTGCATTTGTTTACACGTCAAGGTCGGCGCCCACGCATCCATTCATAGATAGATCACGCTGATGTCTAGAACGTAATTTATATACCTAGAGATAATACGCGGTAGACTGCTGTCGCTTCGAATCAATTTTATTGCAAAATATGACATCCTACATTGGCCTACCACGGAGCTGATCTTATGAATGGGTCAAATCATTCATAACGGATTAGATGTCCCGAACAGGGTTATCATCATCTTAATCATCGTTCCTAGGGCAAGTTCGTTTCCTAAATGACCCCAGCGCCTTCCGCGATTAGGAACAATACTTTGAAATCTGCGCCAACGAGGTCCTGAAAACTCATAGGCTTAATATGTAAAAGGCGACAAAACAGGAGAACTTACTTACTTACTCCACTGGCTCAGCGACCCGAAACGAGTCTTGGCCTCCGAAACAAGAGAACGCCACTTCGGTCGATCCTGTACCACTTGTTGCCAGTCCTTGGCCTGAAGTTCTCGCAGATCACTCTCGACGACGTCTTTCCAGCGATACCTAGGCCGGCCTACCGGGCGTCGGTCTTTGCTGGCTTGGCTATCTCGAGAGACTGGACGAGGATCGTCTCGTGAAGAAAACAGGAGAACGGTTACAACAATTTGTCAATTTTTTTTTTGGCCAGGCCAAAACTCATTTTGGATCGTTGAGCCATCGGAGTAAGTAGGTAAGTAAGTAAGTTTTTTTATAAAAAAGTCAGATGATAAAGCATTCCCTCGGGGCCGCGCGGGGGTCTGTTCGGCCTTTGCCTACAAAGATAAGCAATGAAAATGAAAATACTTCATTCAATTTAGGTCCATACAGGATACTTAAGTAAGTTTGGCGCGTGTGTGAGCTAAAGTGGAGATGAGCAGGACACCTGGCAAGGTGCAAGGATGATAGGTGGACTATGTATACTAGTGGGGAAACAATGGATGAGGCTGGCAGGTGACCGTACGGAGTGGCATAATAAAGAAAAGGCTTATACACAGCAGTGGGTGGATATTTGCAAATACGATGTTGATGATTTACTATTGAATAACTTGTTACAAAGATGATAAAAGGTTCTATAACAGAACAGACGCGTACACGCAGTATCGGCGACGGATCTGGCACGCGTGCGCGGCGCTCACGCGGCGCGTGCGCACGACGCGCGTACGCTCAACCAACGCACTATTTCCGTACTCACGTACCTGGTCTACGTACAGAGGATGATATACCTGTCTTGTCCGAAAAGTCTCCAATCCCACAGCTGGCCTTTGCGAGATCGGCATTGAACCGTGTGGTTGTAATGGGGTTGCCAGAGAGATAGCAAATGAAAAGACAAACATTTCCTAGCTGTCAGGATTTGGGGATGACAACGACTGTAAAATGAAATGAACGACTGATCTGGAGTGGAGACCGCGTCTTGGTAAACGTAGTGTAGGAAGACCTCATTCCAGATGGAGTGCCGATCTGCGCAAAAGGGCTGGCTGGAGCTGGATGCGAGTAGCCGAAGATCGATCAAAGTGGCGAGCATTTGGAGAGGCCTATGTCCAGCAGTAGACTGCAACAGGCTGATGATAATTGATGATAATGTAAAATGAAAGCACCTTTTTTGTAAGGGTTAATGAAAGAAGTGAAGATCACACCCAAAGTGTTCATGTCACCGTAAAGTAGTAGAATCGTAAGTTGATAAACTTCCTAGTCAGTTGATCAACTTAAGGAAAATTATAACAAACTGCAGTTAAAATGAATAATTTGACCGTAGTTAGGTTTATTTTTCAAAAATGATTGAAAAATATAATAAAGTACCTAGTTACTCTTATTAACTACATGACTGACTTTCATTCAATGAAGATTATAAGACCTTTCCTCAGTTTAAACACGGTTAGCCTGTTAATTAATATAATCAGTATGTAAGTACTCACTTTGTAACATTCGTGTAGATTGTGCTAAGTTGTGAATCGGCATAGCGCCATATGAACATAGAATATAGATGCAATAAACGTACACCGCCTAACACAACACGAGGTCTTAAGTTTATTTACTTTACAACAGCATGCCGTCACTTTTGTAAAGTTGAAACCATGATAAACTTATAAGTATTTCCGTTTTGTACTTTTAGGGGCACTAAGCAGGTCGGCGCAGTGGCCTAAAATGAATCTTAACCTTCAAGCCTAGGTAATAAAATCCATTATCCACAGAAATATAAAAGAAAAATCTCAAAAATAATCATATCGTATCGAAACTCTTATTAAGTGTGGCTACATCATACGTCCGCATCTCACCAGCTGCCGGCGATACTGAGACGCGCCAAAGCAACCGCGCATATTTATATGTGATAATTTTTGTATGTAGGTACTCGTATATTTTCTATAAAATGAACACCCTCGTATTTATTAATATTTGTGTTGTGTGAAACAGATGTACATTTTGTCCTTGTCTAGCGTCTAAATTATTTTTGTATATAAGTAGGTAAATTTTGGAAAATACATTCATTATACTCGCAACCTTCTTTCAATCACACGCCACAGCAGCATCCCTCACAGTGGTGACCCCGACACGTCGAAGAACCATGGACGCTCCAGCAGGAACCAGCGAATCAACAGGACAAAGTCTCCATCCCACCGACAATAGTTCCTGTCACGCAAGAGAGATCTGAAGTATCAGCCCTGTCCGTCGGACTACGAATACCACCACTATGGAGAGACAAACTACGTGGATGGTTTGCCCACTTCGAAGCTATTATGGCATCCCAGAAAAAAGGCGACCAAGCGATGTACGAGCTAGTCCTAGGCCATCTGGACCGGCAGGACGTCGACGAAATATACGACATATTATTAAGACCACCGGAGACCAACAAGTACAAAGCTATCAAGACGCGATTATTAGAAGTTTACGAAGACTCCGAACAGAAAAATGTACAGAGGGTTATCGCTGGAATGGAGCTCGGCGATTTGAAACCATCACAACTTTTAAGAAGAATGCAAAACTTGGCTGGTGATCACCTATCTGAAGCTACATTGCGAGGAATGTGGCTGAACCAACTACCCCCGTACATAAGCTCCATAATAGCGCTAAGCGAGAAATCCACTGTTACCGAAGTCGCACTTATGGCCGATAAGATGATGGACCAGCATGCACAGCGTGAGATATCAGCCGTCAGCCACCGTCATCCACCACAACTACCTCAGCCAGAAGCATTCGCAGTCGACTTCCACCATTCACCGTCCACTGAAAAACATCGCATCACACAACTAGAAGACAAGATCGATCGATTAACGGAGGCTATTTCGCAATTAGTCACGCACAACCGCCGTGGACGCTCGCCACACCGCAACTGGAAGCGCGGGCGCACGGGACCGCCTCACAACCGATCGCTTAGCCGCGGTCGCTTTTCGCACCGAAGCACTACCCCCGGCGAACAATCATATTGTTATTTTCACCGTAAATTTGGTCACAACGCACAGAAATGCGCTGAACCTTGTGCGTTTATGAAGAAAACTACGCCGGAAAACTAAAACCAGCGTTGGCAGAGACGGATACCAGCGCTAGGGAGCAGTCACACCGTCTTTTCGTAACCTGACAAGAAGAGCAAATTAATGTTTCTTATCGACACTGGAGCGAACGTATCTGTAATACCAAGAAGAGGCAGCCATTTGAAACCGACAACGTTCAACTTGTACGCCGCAAACAATACAAAAATACCTACGTATGGAGAACGAACGCTCGAGCTAGATTTGAATCTACGGCGACCGTTCAGGTGGAGATTCATCATTGCAGCAGTAAGCAAGCCGATCCTTGGAGCAGACTTCTTAAATCATCACAAGCTACTCGTGGACATTGCGGGTAGAAGCCTGATAGATAAACTTACAAATTTATCAGTGAAGACTTCTATGATGTACTACCCTGCACCTACTATTCGAACCATCGATACAAATGAAAAGTATCACGACATACTAGCAGAGTTCCCAGACATCACACGCATATCTTCAATGAAAGAAACGCCGAAACATTGTGTAAAACATCACATCGAAACTACCGGTCCACCTCTATACTGCAAGGCAAGGCCTATACCACCACATCACTATGCAGCTGTCAAGCAGGAATTCCAAGTTATGATGGACCAGGGCTTGTGCCGACCAAGTAAAAGCCCATGGGCAAGCCCTTTACACATTGTACCAAAGAAGACTGGAGGAATAAGAGTATGTGGAGACTACAGAAGGCTCAATATGGTTACCACACCCGACCGTTACCCTGTACCACGCCTAAAGGACTTCACCTACCATCTCGACGGGTGCGAAATCTTCTCAACAATAGATTTAAATAGAGCATACCAGCAATTACCGGTTCTAGAAGAGCACATAGAGAAAACGGCGATCATTACACCCTTCGGACTATTCGAGTTTCCCAGAATGTGTCCAGGTTTGAAGAATGCCGGTCAAACCTTCCAACGGTTTATTCACCAAGTCCTTCAAAACCTAGAGTACGCCTACCCCTTTGTCGACGACGTAATTATTGCATCACGCAATGAAATCGAACATGCTACTCATCTACGCACAGTTCTCAGCAAGTTGAACGAATATGGAATCACAATCAATCCATCGAAATGCGTACTGGGAAAAGAAGAAGTCAAGTTTCTGGGTTACAACGTTTCTCGCAATGGCATTAAACCACCCGAAGACAAAGTGAAGACCATAACCACATTTCCAAGGCCTACGACCATCGAAGAATTACGCAGATTCCTAGGCATTGTGAATTTTTATCGAGACGCCATTCCGCAAGCTGCATCTATCCAAGCACCCCTAAACGCATACCTACACAACAGCAAGCGTAAGGACAAAACGCAGATAGTGTGGTCGAACAAAGCATTAGAAGCGTTCGAATTGTGTAAAGTCAGCCTACAAAACGCAGCTTTACTAGCGCACCCCGCGCACGACGCGCCCATAGCTCTAATGTGCGACGCTTCTAACACTTGCGCTGGAGCTGTATTGCAACAATTCCGAAATAAAAAATGGCAACCACTTGGCTATTTTTCCAAGAAGTTTTCGGAAGCGCAACAAAAATATTCAACATTCGATCGAGAGCTATTGTCTATTTATATGTCAGTGAAGCATTTTAGACGAATGTTTGAAGGTAAACAATTGATTATATTCACCGATCACAAGCCAATTACCTACGCCTTGAACAAGAAGCCATCCGACAATGAAACACCTCGTCGTACCCGCCAACTGATGTTTATAAGTGAATTCACCAACGACATTCGTCACATCAGCGGGAAAGAGAACATTGTTGCTGATTCACTCTCTCGCATCGAAGATATAAATTTGCCAAGTACCCTCGACTACGAAGAACTCGCTAAAGACCAAGAAAAAGATGACATCATACCCGAATTGAAGCAGCAAAGCAATATTCGTCTTATACAAATGGCATTACCCAACAGCAACCGAAAAATCTACTGCGAAACATCAACATCGAACGTACGTCCCTACCTGCCCGAGCATTATCGACGTATAGCATTCAACGCTGTACACAATCTCAGCCACCCGGGTATACGCACGACGAGAAAAATGCTACAAGAAAAATACTTTTGGCCATCTATGAACGTTGACATCAGCAACTGGGCAAGAGCATGTCAACCGTGTCAGCAATCAAAAATACATCGACACACGAACAGCAACTATGGGCAGTTTCCATCAGCTGACCGATTCCAGCACATTCACGTAGATATCGTCGGTCCGCTGCCGCCTTCACCGTACGGTCACAGATACCTACTTACAATCATAGATCGGAAAACCCGTTGGCCAGAAGCGATACCTCTGCAGAACATTACCGCTGAATCAGTAGCAAAGTCTATATTCGAAGGATGGATAGCACGATTCGGTTGTCCTACGACACTAACTAGCGACCAAGGACGTCAATTTGAAAGCCAGCTTTTCACATCGCTGACCAGATTGCTGGGGATCGAAAAAACAAGAACCACACCCTACCACCCCCAGAGCAATGGACTCGTCGAACGTTGGCACCGCACGCTAAAAGCAGCAATAACTGCGAATTTGACCAGCTGTAACACTAATTGGCTCGACGCACTACCTACAGTACTACTGGGACTACGAGCAGCTCCTAGAAACGACACGGGAGTCAGCGCAGCACAGATGACCTATGGGACTACAATGAGACTACCTGGAGATTTTTTCACGGATGCTCCAATCACTTCACAATCTGTAGACTATACCTACGTTGATCAATTACGCAACACAATCAACGAGTTCAAGTCGACCGCACAGCTACGAAACAACAACAAGACTTTCGTACACAAGGATCTAAGAACGTGCGAGAATGTGTACCTACGCATCGATTCCGGGAAAAAGTCACTGCAAGCACCTTACGATGGACCCTATCCAGTACTGCACCGAGATGAGAAAGTATACCGCATACAACTACCCGGCCGCGAAGTGAATGTGTCTATCGACCGACTCAAGCCCGCTTATTCACTAAACGAAGATAACCGAGAACACAACTGCAGCTATAACCACAACACGAAGACCACTCGCTACGGACGGAAGATAACACCTGTAGTACGCTTCGCTTGAGGGGGAGCTCTGTGGCTACATCATACGTCCGCATCTCACCAGCTGCCGGCGATACTGAGACGCGCCAAAGCAACCGCGCATATTTATATGTGATAATTTTTGTATGTAGGTACTCGTATATTTTCTATAAAATGAACACCCTCGTATTTATTAATATTTGTGTTGTGTGAAACAGATGTACATTTTGTCCTTGTCTAGCGTCTAAATTATTTTTGTATATAAGTAGGTAAATTTTGGAAAATACATTCATTATACTCGCAACCTTCTTTCAATCACACGCCACAGCAGCATCCCTCACATTAAGTATTTGAAAGTCGCATAAACTACCACCGATTAAAAGTAAACCAACTTTGTCGAGCTAAACTGGGTAGGACATGTCCTGTGTGTGGAGTGCGCATGCAGCCTCGCGCAGGCTGCGTGGGCGCCGCTGACGCTCCTCCGGCCTTATATGGCGTGCGCCGGCGCACGACAGGTAACCGATAGGAACTATGAATGGCGAATACGAGGGAGAAGAATCAGGAACACATGGTGTAAGAGTTCATGTCGAGTTAAAAGGATAACTTTTATTAAAAGGATCAGTTTTGGACTTTTATCGTCTTTACGTCTAAGACACAAGTGGTCTTTTTGCACTGATGGGGTGACCTACTAACTTCGTCTATACATCGACCTTAACATTAAACTTACGTAAACACTTGTGGTAGGTATAAGACCGGGTATCAGATAACTACGCCGAAAGTTTTTTAAAATTTGTTTGAGGGTTTTTTTTTATATAAGGAACTAGCGGCCGCCCGCGACTTCGTCCGCGTGGAAAAGTAACTTTTTACCCCCCTTTTAACCCCTTACAACCCCCTTAATATTATTATGTTGATACAACTTAAACAAATTATTTCGACCAAATTTGGTACCATAAAAACGGTCATTGTGACTAAACCTTAAAAGATAGACATATGCCGTCGCGGACTTTTTTTTAGATCATGTATAGAGGAATAATTCTTTCATACATATTTTTTGTGTATCTTGAACCGTTTTCGCAGCGCACGCAAAGAAAGCCTTCAAAAATGAATAATTTTCCCCGTTTTTTACACATTTACCGCTCTGTCTTTGCTCCTATTGGTCATAGCGTAATGTTATTTAGCCTATAGCCTTCCTCGATAAATGGACTATCCAACAAAAAAAGAATTATTCAAATCGCACCAGTAGTTTCGGAGATTAGCGCGTTCAAACAAACAAACAAACAAACAAACTCTTCAGCTTTATTATATTAGTATAGATAAGTAAGGAATAGAATAATTTATTTGCATAACACAAGGGTGGTAAGGGTATCTGACAATCGAGTCTTTCTATCAGGAGCCGGCGCGCGGTTTTAACACAACGCCGTAACTTCATAATTTCATAGGTGGTCCAAAGTTTATTCAAATCCGTATTATTATTATAAAATCCAATCTAAAAAAAATAATGTAACCTAGTAACCAATATGCTATTAAATATTATGATAGTGTTCGGCGTGGTCTACTACTCCGAATGTTCGTGATACTTGAACTGTTCGAAAAAACTTTCATCCTTCGGTTAGTTTTAACCGCATTGCCTTGTATGATTCTCGTTAATCATATTCTACTAAGTCCGATTCACGCTTAGAACATCTTAATTGCTGGTTATTCAATAGAATCTCCTTGGTAAACAGTTTTACAGCTCGCCAACGCATGATCCTATATGGATCTACAGCCTGCTCGTAACCATAGTAAATCAGTAATTAGACAAAAAGCGTGTTTCTTATCCTCCGTTATGTACATGGCTAAATACTTAAGTAGGTTTGTTTTGTCCTGTCAGAGTGTCAATCAGGATTACTCAATAAGACAGCCAATGAAAACTATCAACAATAAAAAAATCACAATGATAATTTACGTTTCAGTATATTAAGAGATAAGAAGAGGAACTCAAAATTTTAGATAGGGTAATTATACTCTATTATTGATAGGCCATAGTCTCAACTTACCTAAGTATTTATTACCAATCTTTAGCCTTCAACGCTGTGAAAAATAATGAACAGTAGCCTTACCATGAGTTTGAAATACTATCCTTGCTATCGAAAACTATCGCTTTGTCTCTTTCATTGTGATGCATTTGAAAGAGACATAGCAATAGTTTACGTTATGTCAGTTTTAGATGTCAACTCATGGTAGCGCTACAGGTTTTAGGACCTGTTCGATTCTATCAATTTGAAAAACTTTTATAATAAGTACAAAACTAATCATCATTTAATAAACCAGTTTCATTTAGAAATTCAATTCCGTACCTTTTTAGAAATATGGTAATTAAATCGGTGATTTTTAAGGACTAATAAATCTAATATATTTATTCATTTTGCAGACGGATTGATTCAAAGCGACCAAATGAGTAAATATTATGCAAATAATGTATCGATATTATCCATAAATAGATTACGAAGAAAAACGAATCCTTACAAGTTCGCAGTTTGATTAATATTCGTCTGCCACCTATGTGGTTGAGGAGTATCAAGAGGACTGATTTAATTAATAAATACAATGGGCCTACCGCAACATAGAAAACGTGGTCTCATCAGAAAAGGGGACTAAAATTATCTAAAAGAAGCAGAAACCAGATCAACAAATAATTTTGGTTCGTCACAGCTTGCAAATAGGCATTTAAGTAAACTTTGAACATTCTAAACATAATAGTGTTTTTTTTGTTTCGATTAGCCACAGGGGCACTTTTTCTTCTATTCAAATTCATCAATAGTTTAGTTTAGTTTAGAAACTTTTACTCTTTTCTTCAAAGCCAATTAATATCTTAAGTAATAGAATGGGTTGCACCAAGTAACAACTGATTCACCAGTAAAGCGCTACCACATCGCGTTTGGAGAAGAGGTACAATAGCAATCGAACGATTGTGATGCTAATGCGTGACGTCACGACGTGGACACCATCAGCGAAGGCGGTGACATCACTGCGCGCGGGGGCTGCGCCCGCGCAACTCGATTTTGGCGAATTCGCCAATTGATTGCAGCTTTTAAGGAGACTTCCTTAAACATCTATCAGATTAGACTGAGGTGAATGAAAAATGTATTCTTTGATGTGGATTTAATAGATTAATGGCGGCTATTACCATATTTAAGCTGTTATACACACTTTGCGAGTTCTAAAATGTGTAAGTATAATTTTTTTTTGTGGTTTCCTTCCGGAATAAGTAGGATTTTTATGTCACTCAAACTACTGTTCTATTCTTCATCGCCCGGCGTCTTAGATGATTTTTAATTTTAATATTCTTCCAAACTATTAATAACCTTTAGTAACGTAGTGACTGATAAAAAGCCAATTCTGTAGCGCTACCATAGTTGACATTAAAAACTGACATAACGTAAACTATTGCTCTGTCTCTTTCAAATGCATCGCAATGAAAGAGACAAAGCGATAGTTTTCGATAGCGAGGATAATATTTCAAACTCAGGTAGTGCTACTGGAATCGGATATGGTCTGAAGCCTTAACTAAGTATATAGGTATATTATCTAACACGACGACGATGAACTACTTTAAATTGACTTGGGTCTGGGTGTGCTGATCATCATCAGCTATTAGGGAATGCACAAGTTTGAGATCAGCTGATCGATGTCTGGCGTAATGTATAATTTTTTATCGTTTCGAATTCGGTTTGTCTTTGCAAATATTACCAATGAACTGTATAAGTGGTTAAATTTTACATACTATGACAGTATTTCTAGAAATAGTGCCTCTGTAGGCTGTCTCGTTCGCTTACGTCGGGTCTGTGTCACGGCGCGGCTGACCTACGACACGACACACGAACAACTTTAGCCCTGTGACTAATGTTTGACCTGCTTTTAAATTTAATGAGACCATTAGTTTTCTAGGTAAACTCAGATTTGTAAATATTGCTGACATTTATGCGAACGCATAAGTTTTACTTTGAAATAGTCACTGAGATTTATTTGTAGGTGTGAATCAATTTGTTAGGATAAAGATAACTATTGCTAAGAGTAATATGAAATAATACTGAAAAGTGCGTCTTTCAATGTAGCCAGGCTATCAAAGTCTCTAAGGATATTTGAGAAATCACAAACATTGAGTTTTCTATAGACTCCCTCCCTACCAATGAAGGAAGATGGATATGTGATCAGAGACATACTACACCAAGCTAGCTTCGACGTTTTCAAAACAAACTAAGTAACGCGTTGAATACTTATATCTCAAGAAATAAGTAAGTAATTTAGATTAATCGCTGTGGTTCTCATCATCCCCGAAAATATGTTGTAGGTACTTAGTGTGATTTTTGAAGCATTCTTGTCACTCATTCTTCCAATTCAAGTCGTTTGCACTATTTTCTGTGAACTTTAAATATTTTGCTAAGATATCTTTGAAAAACTCCAAATCTTGATGGTTGGGCAACAAAACATCACATAGCAGCGACCTGATTTCCATAAAATAATTAGATACTTAGGATTTAACTAATTCGTGTTTTTCTTCTAGTGTAGTGTAACAAATAGTTCCTATGTCGTTCGATATCTCTTGTGTGGTTAAAAATGAGGATGTTACTTTCCACCAATATGTACCTAGACTTCTGAAGAAAATAATATTATAGTTTTTATAACTTACCACCTTCACTTTGTTTGATTTTTACGATTAATCAACAAGAAAACCATTGTTCTAAATTAAGTCATGCTCACGTCAAGTAGTTATGAAAACAATGAAGTTAATATTTTATTGATTTACCCACACAAGTGGCATAAAATAGACAAGTATTCAAATGAAATGGAATATTGCCAGTAATTTGCAAGGTTTTACAGCTCGGCCGGTTGAGTCACTGCGCCGGCACCTTCGCTGTCGTATGTCCACAGTTTTAAAATCAGTTTTCCTACAGCCCACGCGGTATCTGCAACAACCAAAACAGATAGACCTTCAATAGCGTACGAGTTTCTTCCAGATAAGTGACGAATACTTCTGGTCGTCCCACTGTTTCTAGCAATAACATTACAACTTCTACTTCCTATTTGCAAGCAAACATCTTCATTTACAAATTGTATATTAAGCTTTTTTATCAGTTCCAGTTCTGTAGAAAGTTATTTATTGTAATGTATCACGAAAGTATCACCTTTTAAAAGGATTAGTTGAGAATATTCTAAAGTTTAATCCAATATTAATGTTTTTTTTATGATTAATTGGCATGTTAATCGCTTACTTCGAATGAGATCTATATACAGGTAGGCCTGAATGATAAATAAATTTAATCAATGCTTCGATGCAAATTACTTCGTTTTATAATTTATCTACGCTTGGAAGCTGTTTATTTCGGGTTGAACGAGCTGGATAATAAACCAGCCTGTTTGTTTAGCCAACGTTTGGTACAATAGGAGCTGCAATTTGACTTTCTCCCATAATTTTTCGATTGATTTAATTCTCTGGAGGGCGGTTCTGTCGGACACGAGTATCAGACGGCAATAAACTCGGCGTCATGTCGCTGTCCGGCTGGTCCGGCTGGTCCGGCCACTTGACGGGTTCCGCTCACAAAGCCTGACTCGCCATTGTCCACTGGTGTACTCTTAACTCATTGTGCACCAACTATTACATTCATTATATTCCAAACCTCTATTATATCTAGTTCACTTTGAGTGACGCAGTAAGTAATTGCACGCGCAGGGCCGTCTCTAGCTCATGTGGCGCCCGTGTGCAAACATTGCCCTAGCGCCCCCTATAGTCTGTTTCAATTATGATGTCCCCCTGGACATTTCGAAGAAACGTAACTCTGCACGTTACGTGTACGTAACGCGCGAGATCTATAGATCAAATCAAATATTATATCTTTTCGTACTTGGTAGTAAATCGTCATGAGGAAAATATACAATTATACAAAAATACCCTACAATTTTAGTCTGTTTCAATACATTCAATTATGAAGTCCCTTTTTGTATTTGGTAGTTAATAGTCATTTGAAAATTATACAATAATCCAAAAACATCCTACAATTGATTCACAAGCAAAATTAACATATTGTTTTTGAATATAATGCTCAAAATAATGTAAACTTTAAAATAAAACAATAGTTATTTTTGCGCGATTGCGGTTACGTACTATGGTTTGTGATTGACTTTTGAACATAGTGACGCACCTCAAGTATTCGGCATGTTCCAGAGATACAAAATTCTATATTTGCCGATTTAAAAAAATCGTGTTCAATCATCATCTGCCATTTTGAGTGTCACTTCAATCACTACGAGGAGAGTGCAGAAAAGCCTACGACTAAGTTTGCAGCATGAAACAATAGCGATGATGGCCTTGAGTGCGCAGAAACCAATCTCAGTAGAAATTCATCTGTTCTACAAGTGCGCAAACTAACGGTCATCGCTATTGTTAGATGCCGCGGACTAGGTATACAATAAGACGTACGTGTTTTTCTTAAGGCTTGTACATGCGCGGATTGGGCACTTTTGTGTATGTTTAAACTCGGTAAATCGTTAAGAACGATACCTAAAAAAAATACATGTTATAGACTGGATTTCGATTTTAAATTTCTGACGAGGATTTTATTCAATGTTTATAGTTCATTAGGAAAAAAATATAACGTAAACATCGATTTTTATGCAAAATATTGGATAAACTACGAAACTAAACAGTTCAGATGACTGATTTTTGTTATATATAATACAATACAATGTACACTATAATCCCTGAAGAGGAATTCTTGTTTCTTGGCTTAATAATTTTGTAATTAAAAATATTCTGTTTTTTGAAATACGCGAGCGCGAGTACTCTCTATGCTCAAGGCCGTTGGCGCATGTACAAGCCTTAAGTTAGTTTGTTGTTTTGTTGTTGAGTGTCGTTTATTGTTTTGTTTGTAATGCCAAATAAAGTCTGAAAGTGTTCTTTCGACAATCTCTAAAAAACCTTAGTTGTTGAAAATTACTTTGATTAAAATTGGTTACAAATATGGTTATGGTTAAAGAACTTTATTATTTCTCATTAGAATTACAAAGGTTATTCACTTATTGAGAAACAAACTTTTTCTAAGTAAACTAAGATTACAAATTATAGTAGGTATCGAAGCAAACGAGCGATGTACAGACACATTATCCAATTTAGTATAAACAGGGTAAAAATTGGTTACAAATCGATAATCGATGCCGCTGAATATCGATTTCTAAGAGTACTTCCCTAGTACTGAACTTTTGACATCTTTCCAAAGGGACATCATAATTGAAATAGACTATAGCAAGCGCGCGGTCAAAATTAGGGCATCGAGCCCGGGTTGACCCGGTCCGAAAAAACCCGGGTTTTCCGGGTTTTAAGAGTCACAAAAAACCCGGGTTCGAAAATCAAAACCCGGGGTTTTCGGGTTTTTTTAAACGCTTCAAAAATACGAACTATTCCGTAAATGTTAACTGTCAGGTGTTCCGTCTGCGCCAACCATCACATAAAAATAAGAAATTAGAACGACCTACTACGTAAGTACGTAATAATAACGGAAAATGTAGCAATGGGTGGGTTTAACCCTTCCTTTTTAGGGTTCCGTAGCCAAATGGCAAATAACGGAACCCTTATAGATTCGTTACCAGCACTGTAATAGTCGCTAGTCTATCTCGGCTATGTGCTGGAAGAGTCCTTTCACCGCAAGGCCGGTGTATGCCTTTTCGTCAGGACGGACATCTGTTGTGATCGTCTTCACTGCCTTGAGGACCCATCAGTTTCCATCCTTTGTGTTCGCATAGACTTAGGTTCGACGAGCAGAATCTACGTGTGCATATACCGTCCCCACAAAGGAGACACCGCGACAACTCGACTCTTCGAAACACCTGAGTGAGGTGGCAGACAACGCGCAGGCGCGATTTCTTAACAGCGAACAGCTGTTTCAAGGGGATTTCAATGCCTACCACGTCGACTGGTTGGGTTCCCTGAAAACAGACCGTTGGATGTCGTACCGGTTCAAAAATACCGCTGCGGGAAGTTGTTTCCACAATGAGGAGGTGCGCGGCAGAAAGTGTCGTGTAAAGCGCACAGTAGAGGATCGCCAACTATCCAGGTGGTATGGATGGAACCCAAGTTTATGGTGTGAAGTACGGTGGTGAAATTTGGCAACGGGTATCAACTCAAACATTTCCTCAGAGCACTCACCAGGATAAAGGCGGTAAAAGATACAAAGAGATGCAACATCTCCCCGCAGTGCCACAGAATCTAAGCGGTCAGTGAGATTCTCGTCACCGACTATTCGAGTTGCATGACGTTAGAAGCGGTCTAACGGGAAGAGTTAATATTGGAGTGCCCGGGCCCAGAGATGGGAGCAGTACCCCATGTGGTGCCGGATTTGCGCCTTATAGAGCTGAAGGCGGTGGGATGGCGTAAAGTACCACCTTGCTCTGCCGAGGACACCCAGTTTCTTAGAGGCTTACTTAGGTAGCCTTTTCCTCTAAATGACCCCGAAACTGAACGTCACTTGAAATATCGACGCCAAGAATCCCAATGCTCGCTTTGGCGTTAAGGTGAGTGTCCTGAAAGTGAGGAGAAACGACAAAGGCGGTTTTTTTTCGCAGTAAACGCGCAAACTTGTGTCTTTTTGGGATTGAATTCGACTAGATTCATGTCACCCCAACTCGACACCATGATCTAGAGTATTCTCAATGACAGACACAAGTTCCTTCCGACACTCGTCGACGTGGGCTCGAGAAAACCTTGCATGGCCGGAATATGAGGCATCGCCCGTACTGCCATCCGCATAGCAATGAATGCCACTGGTATGTAGCATGCCATTGATATACAGGAGGAATAGCACACAGCCTTGGGGTACAGCAGCATTTACGGGTTTTAGGTCTGAGCATGAACCGTCGACGACCACCTTGATGCTACGACCCGTGAAAAAGCTGTGTACCCATTCGCATAGTTTCTCGGGAGACCCATAGGCAGGATGTTTCGAGATAAGCGCTTTGTGCCAGACCTGATCAAAGGCCTTCGCAATGTCCAGGCTTACTGCCAGGCAGGGCCTCCCCCTTGCTTTCGATGGACTCCGCCCATCTATGAGTCAAGTAAACGAGGCCAATTCGTCTTCACCTCTGCGTAAAGGAGGAAAGGAAGGCTGACAGAAATTCCCCTCAACAGCTTTGGCCAGTGACCCAAAAGACACGTGTTCCGGAGTGGAGTCCCTTGGGGGTAGAGCTGCTTTGGAGGAAAGGATCCCTCGGAGTGTGCAGCGGCCAAAGCTAACGAGATCAATATTGGAATGGAATACTACAACCCATTTACTGATGTCTCTAATGGTCGTAAAGATGAGCTCAGGTTCAACTGCGAGTGCATTGCAGCCGTTAAAGAACATGCCCGTTGCTCACTGCGCTTGGGCTAGTAGAGCGCACGTTTTCCAGGTTCCTAACATAGCCTAAAAATCAACTTATGTTTAAAACAGTTTTTTTGCCATTTTCTGTAACAAAACAGACCGAAAAGCTCGAAAACCCGGGTTACCCGGGGTAGTTACATTGGAACCCGAAAACCCGGGTTTAAAAAAATTTACGGGTTTTCGATGCCGTATCAAAATGAAATGGGTACAAAGTACAATACAGTTTTTACAGTTTAAGGGTGAGGCCTCCATATTATATAGTATGGATCATTTATCCTGAAGCCCCCGGACGAACTATAAGAGCCGGCACACACTACGCGTTTTAAACGCGCGTTTTACAAGTGTTTTGTAGTTCATTGCTGTTTAGTTAGAAGCTCTGTAAATAATGGCCAGAATCTTTCCAGCAATGAACTACAAAACGTCTGCTACCAGCAGATCCCTGCAGGACTCCCTCGCAGACCCGTACCCTGCTGTTTGCAGGACTGGGAAGGGAAAGAGAGCCCGCAGGTTTACCAGTAAGGCCCTGAAATCCCAGCCACACGAGCACCTCCGCGAGCACCTCCGGAAGCAGGAAGCTGCAGCTTACCGCTGGATTGCGGGACTTGGCACGATCTGCGCAAAAGTCCCCCACATATAATGTGGGGGCAGCGCCCAGAGGCGCCCCAAGTAAGGGGGGGAGAAATAAAGTCTCCCTTAAGGACCCTAAGCAAACAGGGAGTGACCCACTTTCGTGGGAAGTCCTCTTGGCCTTGCGATTCGGAGACTCCACGTAAGGTAAAGTGGGGACTAACCCCGACCGGTGATGTCGTGGTGATCCCCCGGATTAACACGTGGCGCGCCTTGCTTTGCTGTAATACGACAAATATAAGAAGAGCTCCAGGTGCTACCCAAAATGTATGCAAACTGGAGTTTTTTTTACGTTGGTTATCAAAGCGCGGCGGCCGGCCAGCGCGCGCGGGCGCACGCTGAGTGGGGCTCCGTTGCGAGCGGCGCCCGGCGCCCCTAGAACCGCGCGGCGCCCGGCGCCCCCTAGGACCGCGGCGCCCGTGTGCAACGCACACCCTGCACCTAAGGGAAAGACGCCCCTGTGCACGCGCTCTCAGTAAATGGCGAGCTAAGCATTTGATTTGAATAGATATACACTGACTCTGTTTGACTGACTGATGTTTACATAATATTACGACATTATTCATTTGTCAAAGAAATTAACACCTCAATAACCGAAAGAATAAATCGAAATATGAAACCAATGGGTTTTATGTTTCATTTTCCTCGTCTATGAAATAATCTTGAATCACAAAACGTCTCAAAACACCTTCAACTACTAAATCTACGAGTTTTATTCTTATTGAATTCCTTAAACGACATTTAGAAAAGTTATAGGTTGCTGTCAAATGGACAAACAAGTTTTTATCGTATCAAAATAAATAACACACTTAGACTAATTAGAGGAGTCGCGTGTTCTGTCTCGGCTTTCTTGGAACGCGGCCGATAAGTTTTATCTTTTAGGGCACGAAAGCCTGCGGAGGGTTGAGGGAGGACGAGGCGCATCCGAGTGCGCGCGCGCAGGCAGTGATCGCTCGGACGCCGCACGCGCCGCACGCCGCACACGTACCAACCTTACAACGCGAAAAAAACAACAAAACCGCCCGACCCCGAGTGACCCCAAGTGCATACCGAGCGGTCGCCAAACGAAACGACTCGCGAACCTACCGCCATATTTAATCTCGAATCCTTAACAACTAACACCCCGCTTCGCAATAACATATGTGAGCTTAATAAGAATTAACTGTTAATCTAAGTTGTAATTAAAGGTGAAAACGAAACCAACGAACTGTGCACTGGAGATAAAGTTGGCGAATTTTAAATGGTAACGGGCCGGTGCAGCGGCGCTAGCGCTCAGGTGAGTCTGTTTACTGTAGTACCGAGATGCGCGGGCGCAGGCCGCGAATACTTGCAGCCAGCAGGTTCACAGGGCAGCAGCCCGGCCGCCTCCTGCGGGGCCTTTGACAGGGTATTTTTAAACGTGCCCATGCATAATTTATGTCTACTTTACGCGTTTGTTCACATGCGCGAGCGCCGAAAGTTAACTTCTAATGAGAATCCGAAGTATCTCTAAACCTAAGCATGTTTGTGTTATTGTAACTCGTGTTAGTGTCACCGGCGACAATTGTCGTGCTGTTTGTCGCCGCTGGAATGTGTCTTTGTTCCGCGCGATCAAAACAAATAACTCGCCGGCGAGAGGATGGTCCCACAACTGTTTACACACCTGTTGCTTGAATTCTTCTTGACGTTTATCATGTTCTGTTACCTTGATGTATATACAATTACCAATTTGTTCGAGTGGTATTAGCTTCTTGGAAGCTGCTTTATCATGAATGGAATCATATTCAACTATGCACTGCTATCTAAAGTGATTATCGTTATCTTAATGCTTCATTGTCATGGCTCGCGGAGCCTGACCCTTAAGAATTTGGAACCTCATTCCTTTTACACGATGATTCATTGAATGGTAATGTTAAAGTTAACAGCCGATGAGTAGGTCAGCAGGATTTAATTTTTGAAACAAACCTTTGTTTAAATGTTGGGTATAATCTAACTGTTCTTATTGACTTTATTACTTGTACCTTCTTATCGTATCGTTTTTTTTTCGGTATTGTCACAGAATACATACCTACATAATATGGTATTGTGCAGCTTGTCGCCAATCCCCTGCTATATTTAGAGACACATATTAAATACAAATCATACTTATTTTTATTACATTCATGATCGTACATAGAGATAAATAAGTCTTAAAGATTTCATAGGCTGCTGTGAGAAGGCAAAGGGGGTGGTTGCAGGTTTTACCTGTTTATTTTAAAATATAGCTTGTCCTAGGGCTTATCTTAGCATCTTTTGTCTATTCTTTGTCGTCTACCTCAGCTAAAGAGCTTTTGTTTTTGCCATCGTTATAATCTTGTTTATCATTTTTCTTATTAACATCTTCCGACAGAGCCATTGCTTTTAAAACTGTTTATTTTTCATCTTTGCAATCATCTTTACCTAGATAATTATCTGGAATTTTTAATAAAGTAAAATTTTGATGTTCCCTTTTTTCAAAATAATATTAAAGTCTGCCTGTCATTGAAATTGCCAAGTTAGTGATATCGATTTTAATCAGGCAAACCAAGAATTGTCCACCGTATTGTTTAAAAACTTGCTGACGTCACACGACACCGATCGACGAATATTGTTGTCAAACTCAGTCCCGTTTATATGCGTATCGAAGGATGTTTTAATGAAACACCGGAGTCGCCGCGGCCTTGTGGCAACAGATGGCAATTTCACTTAATTTAAAAGTAATTAATCGGATCTTTATCGAAGTCTCCGGCCGCGTCCGATGGCCGACGCGCCTCAAAATTTGTCTGCCACAAATTTCGCTTTCATCATCGACACATGGTTACAATTAATGATAAAACTACTATTTATTCTCTGTTGTCTATTCTAAAAGAGATGATTCATTACATAAACGTGATTGATTGATCCTTGGCAAGATATTTTTTCTATCTCTTCGTTTTGTTTTCGGGAGTGTGCACATGTATTATTGTTACAGCATTTACAAAACGTTTAAATGTATTTATTTATGAATACATTTCTGCCATTCTGTTACCATCTCAACGTGTTACTTATTCTCGATTAGGTTCAAAGTCCAGTATTGAATTACAATGATCACCAGAGACAGGGAACTTGACCAATTACAACATAGTCACTGTCTTACTATTAATCCTATCATACGAGTATTATTCTGGAAACTTCTAAGGTCATATTGGTCATATCGTCAATAAAATTTTAATAGTATCGGGTCATAGATTTTCGTTTATGTCATCATGACATAATTACAATTTTATAATTTAGGGTCCTACATTATGAAATTGGTGTTTTTCGTATTGGCCACTTCAATCACGATTTTCTCCTCTTTGGTGAAGGAATTCCTACTTCAAATTTACACAGGTATTAACTCATGTACCTACCTATTTGTATTTTTAGTGAGAAAGCCATAAAAAATCAGAATTAGGTATGATGATTAGATTTATAACATTCATAGAGCTTTTAACTGCCCATTCGTCATTTCCTCAATAGTCAATTATCTGCACAGGTATGAGGTACTGCATAAGATTATCTTATAACGATCTTATCACATCATGCCTAGCAGTGACCATGTTTGTCCAGTTATCCTAAAGTTGCGTGATAGTAATCTGTGAGCTAATCCCCTGCGCTGTTATCACAGTTGCGCAAGCGCTGGTGCAAGCGGCGCACAGCCGCGCGTGCGCTATCAGCTCTCAGATGTTCTATAGCACTGCGATTGGGGCTGTTAGCTCATCATGTTGTCATACTTGTGACTCCATGGGCGGTGGTAATCGCTTAACATCAGGTGTTCGTCCGTCTGCCCCCTACCCATATCATTAAAAATACGCATCAGAAATGTTAAACACATGAAATGTCACAAATGGATGTGATAAATTCATGAAATCATCTGTTCCTAGATAAAGATATAGCTACCATAGATACCGATATTTCAAATTACAGTCCAAAAAGATAAAAACACTTGCGCGATGTAATCGACACTCAGCGTCATAATATTAGTAATTTTTAGTACTTTTATTTAATGCTATTTAAATTATAGCGAAATTGAGATACGTAGGGAAGTACCGCCCTTCGTTTCGTTATTTAATAAAAGTAGGTAAAATCATATCACAGAAAAGTCAGAATAGTAATCTATACTTGATATATTAAGTAATACCTATAGCTGGAGTACTTTCTCATTTAAACTAAAACTCTAGGTGCGGTTTGATTGTGCGCATGCGCATGCAGAGTCCCACGCCAGCGGAAGCTATAAAATTACCAATGTTTTTCAATACTACGATCATTGTTAATAAATATTATGGAAATATAACAAAACGTTTTCACAAAATATTAGTTTTCCAGTCATAGAATGCCGAAACAAGTATGAGCCAATATAAAGTACATAATACCTATTTAATAGACTCGGTGTGACTATAGAATATTTGGTTTGGTATCAGACATTTTCTCCTCCCTCCTCTTTAGATCTCTTCAGTTTCAATCAATTTGCTTAGTTAATCTGAACCATGAAGATTCCACGCACTTTTTGATTTTACCGAAACATTTTGCTCAAACTGAACTTCCAACGATTCTTTTTCCTCTTTATTGTTTCGGAATCATTAATTCTGCGTAACAATTGAGCAAATAGTTTAACACTTTAGAACAGTTTTTACCGTCCGAGCCTTATGAAGCATTTGTAGCCATAAAACATCTAAGGCATTTAAACTATTAGTTTCCTCAGTTGTTTAAATGGCCACCTACATTCGATTCGCTCCGCGCCGCGTTACACCTCTGTCATTTTGTGGTTTCCAGCTAATGGCTAGAGCGATCACTCCCGCGTCGCATACTGCTTCGTCCGACCAATCAGGCCAATCACAGCGAGATCTAGTCTACCTACACGCGTTGGGTCATTTTTAAAAATATCCTTATCAAACTTATTGAAGAGGAAATTAGTAACACGGGCAGGGTTATGCAAGGTACAACTCTGGGTCCAGTTTTATATATTCTTCGTTTTTAAACATCACTTTTATGGTTTTATATAAATCAAACTAGAATTTTATTATAGAAGTAAGGATCAATCGTAAATCTCGCAGATGATATCCGTGGTCTAGATCATAATAAATATTCCACGCGTATTGTAGGCGAACGTGCTTATAAATATTAACTTTAAGACTAACTTAGATACATAAACGATGTTTGTTTTGTTCTAATTATATTTGTGAAATTAGTATATGTTATGTAACTACATTCTCTTCTAAAAACGAAAATAGTCATTAGTCATAGGTATGTGATATTGGGCGTGAAGACGCAAAAACTACGTAAAAACCTGTGTCCATTCATCAGCGCATATTTTAAGATGCCTTAACCATCTCCCTTTCTTAAGTTACTCGTAAAGGGTTAAAATTGTGCAGTAAACAATGAAGCATATTAAATTTCTCATAGACGAAGCTGCGCGTGCGACCGTGCACCTGCGCATCTACGCGTTGTTCAACTTTGAAGTAAGTATCAGCCTTAAATTCGAGAAGCATAAAAGTGATATACTTACGCACTTTTTAAAGTGCCTATTTAATTAACTGTGTGTACCATTTAATGAAAATACATAACGGGACTGACTCGTTGGTTTTTAAACTCATGAATTGGTAAATTTAAATCCTACTTTCATAATTATGTAATTAACAGCCTTGTATTTACTAATTAGGCCTTTTGTGAGAGCCAGAGATTCAGATACATCCGGTTTTCACTGCTAAACTATTTTAATAACCTTATATCACTTTGTAAAATTTTTGTGTTCCAAATACGAGTACCTACTCTCATCTATATCAGAGCCTTGCTACGTATACCATCATATCGTATTTAATCTTTTAAAAACCTTTATATTCAGTGGCGGATTTACACATATGCTGCCTACCACCTATTGAAAATTTGCCGCCTCTACTAATCTGCAATTCGATACCCTAGCATAAATTATACTACTTAGTTCACTTTTTTTTGTTTTCTACTAAATGATAAGTAAGGACTAGTAGTGTAAGTAACAATTATTATTTTAGTCAAACTTATTGACGTTTGTCTCCTGATTGCATGGTAGGTATGCAGTCGCTGTTGGATGTTACCTATGCTCCTATGAGTCACGTCTACCTATATACATCTCGTCTACACTAGAGGCTATAATTTATTCCAACGCGGCTACGGGGGCATTAAAAGATTATCTTTGACCAAAAAATCACGCTTAAGTAGCTACACTTTTTTTAATAAAAGGGTATAATAGATGGATAGCTCAACTGCGTGCGATCGCCTCACTCTAAATAATCTCTCCAAGTATGTCATTTCAATACAAAAACTAGCCTAAGTATATGTGTGAGGTCTGATACATCTAGCTATGACACTAATTAATTTTTTTTTTGTAAGCCAATATCCAATTATTTAAGTTATCTATGGATGGAGTATTTTGTGAAGCCAATGATAAAAAGAATGAACTTAAGAGCAGAACTCATGGCAACTCACATTTAAAAGGGCGAAAGTAACTCAGTCTATCTTTCACCCCAAAACAGATGTAAATGTTTACAGAATCAGCCTGTAGGTATAGATCTCTAAGAACATAACTTTGAGAGTGATTGAGTGATCTCTGGCTAGAATCGATCAAGCAAAGTTACAAAGTAGTTGTTATTCTGTTTATAATTGTGCATTGATAACAATTTTCTAAGAATAGGGATGCTCCCTCGCCAACTTAGTGACAAAAACATAGCACCCATGCTTATCTAGTATTCACTTGCGAGGGCATGGTCAATGGGTTCCGTCGCACTTCTCACGGTGTTTCGGGAGCACCCGACCGTGACGAGTGCGCGGGCGCAGCATACAAAGTATTTCTAAGAAAGTAAGCAAATTTTAAATTAGCTTTGCAACAGTCAAATCTTGTTACCTATACCAAAATATAAGTAAGTATATCAGACAACTTCACGTAGGTACCTATTTAGAAGCTTATCTGGATATAGGTGAAGGACCCACAAATATGTATTTACATCTTCGTTAATATAAAACCTATAACATGCACCGTGAACACGCAAAAAGTCTTGCCGCCCATGAAGGGTCTATTCTCAAAGGGGGGCAATTTGGCAAACTGACACAGAACGAACACTAGGTGCTCATCATACAAAAGATTTTCTAGTTAAAATACCAAATATACCTACCATATCGGGTCAGTCCAAAAAATCAAAGAAGAGTTTCAGTAAAATGTCTTGGCGTATCTGGGTTACTTTTCTGTAAAATACTATGCCAACAAAAAACTTGAAACAATGTGACCGCTCTTTTATTTACTACTAAGTACAGTGTACTGTTTTAAACTGTGTTTTAAACACACCTCATTTAAAAAATATTTAAAATAACAGTTAGGTAGGTAGGTAGGTATACTATACCTCCATATGATTATAATTCAACAACCGAAATACTCACAACTTGCAAATACGAAGTTTGTTTACTACTTGTCTACTCCTGACATACATACATATCAAATGAATGAGTCGGGGTTAAGAGCTAGCATTTAGAATATGTCTGAGACACACATACTTACATAAATCGGAATAGTTAATTAAGCCCAGGTTCGGTACCTACATATTTTTGTTACCTACGCCAATTTTCTGGCTAATATCTTATTAACAAATACATGTTACCGCGTCATAAGGAGAAAAGGTCAGATTTATTTTCGTGTTTTGCCTGATTTAAATTTTAAATTTGACGTAAAATTATGTAATCAAACTATATTATGATTTTATTAAGCAGGTAGCTTGTTCTTTGAATTTACAGTTTTGAATTTTTAATCGTTTTGTCAGGACAAAATTTTTATGTAGGATGAATATTTGTTTTCGACTTTACCTGCAGAAAAACTAGGTAAAGCCTCTCATTTGTTGCTCTACAAATTATAAATTGCAATAATTAAGTTATAAACATGTACATACTTACTAGGTAGTAGGCAGACCAAAAAAATAAATAAACATTGTACATAGCTTAACTGATTCAGGAGTAGTGTTTGAACTTTGAAATTTTCGCTTTTAGCTTCAGTTTCATATGAACCCGATTCAGTTCCAATATGAACCCGGTCGTAGATATAATGATAGGAGGAAAGTTTCCATACAAATCACGCCTGCACAAACAGTATTGACCAATCTTGGCCTTCAGATCTTCTGTAAGGCCGAGATATTACTCCGGTCGAGGCGGCCCATTCATGCCGAAGCGTGGCTCTCTCAATTTAGCTCCGGCAATGCCTTCGAGCCCAATGTCACAAGCAGCAGTGGTGTCATCAATTCATTTGGCTTTATTGAAACATTATACATAGTTTAAAAGTTCTTTCGCTCAATACAATGTTGTCCAGTGTGTCTGCCCCCACGCAGCCGGTGCAGCAGCCTTGCGTCCGGCGCGCGCGCAGGGTCGCGGCCAGGGCTCGTCGCGTTACTCTTACCTTACCTTACCTTACTTACCTTTAACTACATCCAAATTACGCGCTGCGCTCAAGTTTACCCTTGACACTTTTGGTTCGGGAATTACATATTCATCATTAATTATTTTCTTCTAAAGGTTAACAACATTTCGAGTTTTCTTGTTATTATCGAGATGAGTTGTTCGCGAATTTATTATTAATGGAATATGGTATGTTTACTGCGCGTTGAAGAAATTATTTTTAATAATATCATTAACTTTAGCTCTGAAAACCGCCTCTATTGGGTCATGGATTTACCTACGTTTAGTTGGTAGGTATCCAAAGTTTTGATAAGTATCCGAGAAGTGCAGGTTTCACTGATCTGAGGTCATCACTGAGCTTGTGTATCAAATGTACCTACATAAGTGGATTTAAACATCTTAGATAATCTTAGATAATAATAATATGCTCGAATTCCAATCGACAACATCAGGCGACCCCTACGAACTAACAGTACTACAATTGATAGGTGAGTATTTTACGTATACAAAAAGTAGGTAAGGTACTTGAAGCTCTGATTGTAATGTAACTTGGGTGGGGCTTGTGACTTGTCTAATACTCATAGTCATTACCGTTAGCCTTTGTGGCTTTTGGACGACATGGTTCTTTAAGATATTTGTAAATTGTTTTGTGGTGAGGAAAAAAGCAGAAAAAAAGTAAGAAAATTTCTAATAATACTAATATCGGTTGTGCAAACCCTGATTGTTGTGATCTATCGCTTCGTGCGCGCGCGCAGGATAGACGGGATTACGATCGAAATAGAGAGTGGCGTCATTGGCACTTAAGATGGCATTAGGATTGGTCAGGTAGCGGTTACATGACGCTCAGAGATTACTGTACCAACGATTCTACCGATTTTATTTTTGTTATTGGATCCTTCTTGCTCCCCAATAGGAATAAATGTTAGTCATAGGCTATAAAAATACAAACAGCACGGGATAGTTATGTATTCGGTTCTTGTCCTTCTATTCTGATATTACCTACTACAATATTTTATGCTAGGTATGTACTACTATCTACATTTATACATTCGGATATGCCTAGTTAAAGAAAAATAGGTCCACTTATGTTACTCTGACCAACATTTTACGGTTCCAATAAAATTAATTAATTTTGCCATAAAATTGTACAAAGTTGTCTTCTTCCTTTTCGTACGGATGTTTAAATTAAATGTCAGTGGACAACGCCCTCACGCCTTCACAGTCTGCGAAAATTGTTTTATTTTTCTAATCCTAGAGCCCATGTCACCTCTGTGCGTGGGCGCAGCCGTCGCCACCCCCGCGGCGCGCGCGCAAGACAGACGCGCAGTCTGCCCGCGAGCCTGCGCCTTACCGTCCCACTGTGCACTGGCCTTTCGTCTCCTTGTACCGAGTACACACGATATTGTGATCCTTCCAAAAACATGTGTTAAACCTCCAAACGGCACATTTTTGTGGTCAGGCTGAACAATTAAAAATAAACTTGTGACACGGGTAAGGTGCCCTTTTTCGTCGAAGACAGAAAGCTTGTTGAATTTGATTTCTTTGGTAAGTTCTCAAAAGTTAAGATAAACTTGCGTGCAAATAATTCTACCCAACGCGTGATGTTCAAATTTCAAAAACTCGTTCAAGTGTGTTCTAAATGACTTTTAAGACTTAAGTACCTATATTAAAACTATATGAATGTTTCCAATGTAAGAATATAATATTTACAAACGACGAAGTATGAATGCATGCATGATCCTTAATTTGTTATATTTTTCAGTTGTATGCTATCAAGCTTTTTACCCTGGTTATTTATTGACATTGACCGACACTATAACAAGTTAAATAACTTCTTCAATTAACATCAAAATCTAAATCAATAGACATCGTATTCATTCACTTGTACTTAATTTTAATTGCTCGTAATAATATAACTTAACTACATTGTATTTAAAATCCATTTTCCTTGCCATTAATAACATAAAATTACCCGCGATGTAAATGCATCGCAAGCCAGTATTCCCTGCTAATTAGTTAAATAAATACCTAAACATCAGCGATTGAATGCTTCGCGTCACAGCCCGGTCGGTTTCCTTCTGTTCGATTGAAGTGAGGGTTGCACAATGGGTAATAATTTATTATTTACAATTGCTGAAAATTTACCATAAATGATTAAAAGTTATTTTACATAATAGATCCCTGTGGCAGAGTCCTCAAACACCCCCAAGTACGGGGACCCGTTTCAATTAGTCAGCCATTGAACCTCCTGGAAAATTAGTCCCACTATGCAGTACCCCCCTAAGCAGTAGCCCACTAAAACTAAGTCACGGCAGAATGTGCGTTAGGATCACCTACTGGATCATACCTGGACCTATTATGATAGGTGATCTGATTACCCAACACATTGGAGATGGGCATCCCTAACTGCAGTGGCAGTTGTGTGATAATAACCTTGTTTGTTTACTGCGCCGGCGCAGACGTGACACTACGTGATTGCCGCTTACTTGTTAACTTTTGCGGTTTACACTGTTCGATTGAATGCATTTATCAATAACCTAAAAAAATAAGAGTTTTCATCATCAGCAACCCATACTCGTCCACTACTGGACATAGGTCTCCCCAAAAGCACGCCACCGCTCCCGATTTTCGGACATTCTCATCCAGGCCACACCAGGCAGCCTTCGAATGTCATCATCCTATCTTGTAGCAGGGCGTCCAACACTACGCTTACCGAGTCGCGGTCTCCACTCAAGGACTTTAACGGCTCTTAGTGTCCAACGGTTGTCAGTTCTGCGGCTAATGTGACCAGCCCACTGTCACTTCAGTTTGCTAATTTCTAATAGTTAGTTTTTCCTTTATTTAGAAGTAAGTAGGAATAAAAAGTTAATCTTTGTCATTGTTCTTAATACCAATATCGTGAAATGTAAATCCTCCCCGTCGGCGGCGCCCGCGCAGAGAAATGACAAGTGCGTAAACATGGTGGGTGATTGCTTACTTAACGCGCCGGCTGCTGCGGCCTTGGCACTACATTGCAATGACGATGATGGTTAGTTCAATGTTTTGCTATGTTTCATTTCAATCCTTGTTTTTTCAAAACTAGATGTAGGAGTATGAGAGGCCTGAGTCCACCAGTAGACGAATACAGGCTGGTGATAGGAATGATGAAATGTAGTGTTTATCATAATATACAATAGGTATATAGATAGATACATAAATAATTCTAATGGAACTACCTACCACCTTTGTACAAATATATTGTAATTTATGACATGCAATAAATGATTTGATTTGATTTGATTTAGATACTCTTGCACAAAAGGTTACATAGAGAGCTTAATGCTATGGTCATAGGTGAAGATAATTTCGGCGGTCATGTCAAAATAAATAACATAAAAATTTACTAGATACAATGTACAATGTAGCTTTCTAATAAAAGTTTTAAATTCAGTTCAATAGTTTTTGAATTTATTCGCTACTTAGGTTCATACAAATTCTTCTTCTTCTTTACAATATTATTCGTAAAGATAACAAAACAATTAGCAAAACCGTTTCTTGTTTTCCCAGAGGTGTACCTCTTGTCTATGTCTATGTGAATCCTGTTATGGGCAGACGTGTCACTTCTTTAGACGCTCGCGATCAGGTGCGCGTCCTCCCACTCTCATCAACAGCCTTGCTTACTAAGCCTAGTCACTGCACTAAATATAACGATGAGTTAGCATCTTTGTACAATGTTCCTTTTTTATGCGAAAGTGAGGCAAAGTGAGTTACTTGATCGGAGCCTTCGCCGTCGCCCATGGACATCTACTGCCTACACCAGACGGTACGCAGAATATCAATGCGTTGCCGGAAAAATACTTGTTTCAAGAGCAACTTAAGTATATTGTTACTCACCTGTTTACTTACATCACTTTTGTCTTAATGTGTTTATTTGAAAAAATAATGATTTATCTGTCCATATTTCTACTAACCTGCATGTTTATGTAACTTTGAATCAGTTGGTCTGGTTCCCCTGTTAAAAGGTGTACGAAGATCAGATGGCAGTCGCTTCATTGCAATTACCAGACCAAATCCTGTTTTTTTTTATTGAATATAGGCTTGCCCTTGGCTTCATACTGAACTCTAAGAGTTGAGAACAATGGAGCGGGTTAACCCGAAGCAGCCTATTTACCCTAGCTTTAAAAATATACTTATGATGGTCTAAGGGCTACCAAACTCCACCTTTGAACTCAACCAACACGCGTTTTATCTTGATGAGAGAAAAGTATTTTATCTTTTTAAACCGCAGTTTATCTCGAACATTTGGTGACTTTAATTAGCAAACGTATGACAGAGTCTACTGAAGAGATCTTTGTATTGAGCAACAGTTACGAATTCACAACTAATGCACAGTTGCATTCATCGATTACATTCGATTCTTTATTTCTGCATGATCTCACTCGATACAAGGTTTATCTATAAACTATGCTTACTTAGTCAATGAGCTAGAAATGAACTTAGATCGCCCACAAACAAGTGATGTCATTTGTAAAACTGAATACTGAGCAATCAAAATTCAGTGAAACATAACACAACAGCAAATGTAGGTGTTTGAGGATAATTCATAATTATTGCAATTGTGATAATAAAATAAGATGTTATGTTCGCTATTTGTTTTGTGGTTTGTTACTTGACAAGGAAGTTCATTCACCTAAACACTCTTAATATATTTATCTATCTACACAAATTATACTTAATTCTATGGACAACGGCTATCGGTTTTTTTATGTAATAGGTGGCTCGCATCTGACGCTATTTATTGACACAAGTGCGCACTAATCTTGCCCACATTCTTCCTTGGTGGACCGGATTCCGAAGTGATTCCACGGCGTCACAGAAGTCCTGCGCTGTATTTTATCGAGTAAAGGTACCGGAGGCCCAATTGGGGGAAAAGAGGTTAAAGGTTGGCAGCGCACTTGTGTCTCTACTGGTGTTGCAGGTGTCTATGGGTGGCGGCAATCGCTTACCATCAAGTGATCCGTCTGCTCATCTGCCCCCTGTCACATAAAAAAAAAACCTCTCAGACCCTCACTCACTCGGTGAAACGCAGCGCAGCTTCATGCCAGTTGTCTATGACAACAGTGGTATTACGCCAGTCGAGCTGGCGCTGACGTCGGCTCCTTATGAGCCGGCAGCATTTTCGCCTTCGTCACCAAAAAAAGGGATAGCGGCTCTTCCGCCTGTAGGTACGTACAGCTACACATCAATGTACACAAAACTGACAAATTTCTTCAATCGATTCTCATCTTACTGTCAAATACATTAGGTTGAATATCAATGGAAGAAATTTGACAGATTGTGGTAACCTGATGTACGCCCGTCAAAGTAATTTTAAACCTAATACTTACTATAAGAAAGTTACCATTATAAGGACTACAACATAAGTAGGGCTAAGCAAAGCTTGCCAGGCGCGGCAGGTCGCGCGCGCGAGGCATGAAGGCTGCGTGTATCAGATGTTGCTATTCAGCGCCGTGCGTATCGGCGCGGCCGACGCTGCGCCTGCGCTTGTTAGCGCTCATTCCTGAACTGAGCGCCCACAGCGAAACCGTCCCGTAACGAACGAGAGTACAGATGGGTTATTGCCATTCCTCATATCCTTTATTTCTGTAAAATTTATATGAGAATCGTAAAACATCCATATAAGTACTAATATTGTAAATGTGAAAGTGTGTCTGTCTTTCTATCTGTCAGTCTATCTGTATGTTTGTCTTTATTTTCCCGGCAAAACGGAGCGACGAATTGACGTGATTTTTTAAATGGAGATAGTTAAAAGGATGGAGAGAGACGTAGGCTACTTTTTGCCCCTTCCAACCCCCCATTTTAGGGAAGTCGGGGCGCGAGCGAAGCCGAGGGCAAAAGCTAGTTATGATAAAGGTTCGGTCGGGGATCGCGTTTCGTTGTAGGCCCTCTGATGCGGCGTCGGTCGCCTTGAGTGCTTTATTGCATGCATCCTGATGTTTAGACCTGATAGCCTCGTTGCCTACACGCGGTTTCAAGTTCTCACTGTATTCATGCTTATTTTTTCTTCGCCTTTTCATTCTTATTTCATTCTTGGTGTTTATTTCATTATATTTTAAGGTAGGTAAATTCGAGGAACTGGTCTTGGTGATTTGCTTCTAAAAATAAATAATAAATAATATCTGATGACATCAGAAACGCATTTGACGGTCATACAGCGCTCACTAAAAGTAAATAGTTTTAGCGATTTTTGTGTCAATACAAACAAGATCATATTTAAGGCAGTTCGCGATTTTCAATAGTTATGCCTGATAGATCGCGGGCCTAAAACTATATAGGGGCGTATAAATGTTGCAGCCGGATCGTATAATCCGCCGTATTCCATTACGGCTAGCTGTTCTCAAAAGCGGGGCCGTTTTGAAATCTGGCTGCGACATATAAATACTATCTTGCGAGTGTGCTTTATAAGGTCGTAATGATCGTCACCGAGCTAGAAACCTTAAAATTCTGCAAGTGAAGATCAGTTTTAAAGATTCTATTTCTCGAATTAGGCTGGTCAGCGGCCAGAGTTCTCCGAAACTAGCAAGCCGATGAGCCTGCGCTTGCGGTGAGAACGCCGGCGCAACCCGACACCGCGCCGTTCTCAAAACACGCCGTGTTTAGGCGCGCGCGCACTCGCCAAGTTTCAGGCTTCAGGGCGTTGTTCGATTAGCTGGACATTTCCTGCATTGAGGATTAGGTCCTTGTGCGCAGGTTAACAACAACATTATTTTATAACAGGACAGGGTGAAAGATAGTTGAGCAAATAAAAGCAAGACGAGGCAGACACTGTGAACCAAAATTGAATGAAGATTAGGTACATTAATAATGCGGAGCTGCTAAGGCGGCGATGATTACTTACCATCAGGTGACCCGGTTCCTCATTTGTTGCCTCTAAAGAATAATATTATTTATTTAGATTTTTTAGCATTTTAGCACAATCATTGGAACAGAGAATCGAATCTACTGTTTCACGTTCGAAGAGTTGCTAGTTGTGGTGATTCTCTTTGGATGAACACGTTCGTTTGTCCCCTCTTTGGGTGTTAAAATGTTTATTAATTCTCATCTGTGTCGATGTGATGTCGTGTATTTATTAGTATTGTTTTTGTACAGTAGCAAACCCGAACGCGAGAGTGCCTGCCTATGTTTAAAAAGTAATTCTATCCACATCCTGATGTTAAATCTTGCCCTCCATAAAAACAAAATCTTAAGTTAATTTGAAAATCTTGTAACAAATAAAGTAACTAAACTACTTACATACTAAACTATATGCTTTATGTGTTCACAGCGGACAATCTGTGTTCTGTTCCAAACGTAGGCGTTTCTGCCCTATATGGCAATTTAACCAAGTCATACGACCATGCGAAAAACTTATTTTGCATATCGTTAAAAATATCAAACCCTAATATGGCTTTTAGAAGTGTCCACGGAATACTTAACTCTAATTCTCATTGATAAGATCTTTAATGTCTTATTTCCACTGTCTATTTTCATGGCCATTGTCAATGTTTACTCGTGATAAATTCTCACCTGAGAAAAAAAATGTTACTCATTTAGACATGTTTCTATGAGGGAAGTGAGTAACACAGCTTAGCAACAGTAATCGAGATTATCTCTTTATGAAATTCTCACGGAATCAAGTTGACCACTAACCTACTTATACACCATATCATTGCAGAGCTCACTGGTTTGACAAATTGAATCAGAATCAAGTCGAGTTTCTTTTCCTTTTCCAACCAAAAATTGGATCCAACGGTATTGGAATACAGTTCTCCTTATAAGTTTTCCGTTATTTATCTCAATGGAACGTGTAGCCGATTTCTTTCTATCCTTATACAGAATTAAAACGTGTAAGTAAGTACTTTACTTTCAAACCATGACTGCAGCACATTTTATACTTTTGCTGTATTTTGAACAGCAAAATAACCTTAAGAGTTCATCAAGATGTTTGATTAACAGTAATGTACTTGTATAATGTGAAGGTCAATCTCGCAAGAACACCTGCAAACCATCAAAACCGAAGGCGCAATAGGCCAATAGAGTATGCAATAAACTTCATGCAAGTGGCAGGAGTCATGAATGGGGTCTTAAAATAAATTACTCATTGGAGCAGGGTCTGGTCTGGGAGCCGGCGGCCGGCGTCGACCCCCGCGAACCAGTCCATGCACTCACACGCATGCGCCCGCGCGTGCAAGGGCCAAGGACACAATGGGGCTGATGCCAGCGAAACAGTTCCAGGCTGACCTTGGTGCTTTAGCCATTACAACATTGTGAACCCACTGATCTACGTTCATGTCAAACATGCAACACACACGTTAAAAATCACACACGGGAAAAAACACATACGGATTCACATACGGGAAAAATCTCGGCACAAACAAACCGAGCAATGGGGGAAGGAAGTTAGTTGAGATTTGTGCAATCATCGTTAAGTGCCTTGTTTGCCTACAATACAATAAAACATTGATATCATCCAAAAACTGACCATGAGTTTTCCTAAAACTATAAAAATGCAGTTGCATAGTTTCATGATCTAAATAAAAACATATTTATTCCTTGAAACTTTTGATGTGCATATTTACCTAACCATTTTATTTTGCTTCCTCGATATAGGTATCTTTGTTTTGGTTGATTTGCCAATAGGTACACAAATTAATGCTCTTGTATCAATGTTTATTGTCCTACCTTCCTAAATCCATATGTTCCTACCTAACGTATCTTCGCTGCTATTGTTTGCATTGTGACGCGTGCGCAGATCCTCGTCGCCATTAACGTTCGAGGAATTTATGTAGTCTGGACTTAATATCCTAATAATATTACCACAAGTAAAATCTCACTCGATTTGCGGCGCTAGCGGGCTATTTATAGCCTGGCTCGTTGAAATAATAAATATGAAAGGCATATTTAACAAATAATAAAAAGAAAATTTGTAAATGTTCTTCTGCAATTACTAAGCCTAATTTGGTTGTCAATAAAATTTACTTCTCAGGGAATTCGAAAACTTATTCGGTTAACTGTCTCTGTTGAAATATGCGATTTGACAAAAACGGAGTCACGCCAACTGTTCAAAGTTTATTTATTCTGTATGTGCGCCTGAGTTTTTGCGGCGGCGAGAATTTCCTAAAAGGCTCACATCCATTTAGCGCACTCCTTGTAAGGCGATCGGATGTGTACCTCGTGAGAGGTGGGTGACGGATAATTACTGGATTCATATCTATTAAATTTTTTTGCTCTTTCAATGATATCTTTTGTTGATAATGATGAATCTTTTAATTATACTTGCCTTCTTGGTTCGATACTGTTTGTTGGTACGAAATTGTTCGTGCATTCACTTCGTCATTGCTTGTACTCAATAGATGTGATTCCGGAGAAGCCTAGTAGATATGGGTACCTGCTTATCACTTGGATATAGGCACGTAATGTTGCAAATAAAGTAAACTTTAGCTCATTCAAAAACATGCAATAATACTGTTTTGATTATAGATCATGATCGCATCATGATTAAAACTCCAATGTCAAAGATGTAGCAAAAAACTCATCATTAAATAAATTGTTAGGTATCATAAAGTACTTAATCTACTGAACTATTAAATAGTCCATCAACCACAAATCATTTAATGAAAACATTGTTAGCAAAAAGCGCTAATCCACATACTGTCTACAAGCATAATAAATCAAATGTTAAATTTAGCTTATCTGATGTCAGATCGTCCTTCCCCGTCTCATTGGATGTCATAACTTTTTGCATGTTAATCAGTCTTGTCCGAATGGAGTTGACAGTTGGATTGGTCAGATTACCGCAAGCCGCATATGAATTTGTCCTCTAGTTTCTGTCTTCTACTTCCGCCTAGTGTAGCTACAATTTAAAGTCATCCATTGTTTAATTGAAGGAAAATTTAAACTTTATGAGAGACCATTTTGGTGAGTTAAATGGGCGATGAGTGAGCTGAAGAATTTAATCAATCAGTCATCCAACATTTTCCAATCAAACCCATTTTTATTTTACTACATAAATCTTAGCTCTTAGTGCTAGATAATTGTGTGAACTTAATTAACTTAAACTTACAGCCAATAATGAAAAAGGAAAAAAAGAAATGATCTGATGGCACAACACTTTTTTAAAGCTCAACTTTTTGTTACTCTATTTCCGCGTCAAATTGATTGTCATTATCTGATTAACATTACAAATTAGCAGCCATCAGTGACACTATTGAGAGTTACCGAACAATCAATCAAAGCAAACAAGACGGCGCGGTGGGCGGCTGAGTCAGCACGCGACCATCACACGCATGCAAACTGCCGATAAAGTCATAACTACTTGTGAGATCATTGGGTCTGTGCCGCGTAGAGTCTAAAACGTAAACACTGTAGGTATAGGAAACAGTAAACACTAGCGGTCTATACCTACTTCAAATTTTGTCGAAGGCTACCTTCCGGTCATCCGAAGCTGGCCGTTAAAAAAGTTAGATTTACAGCTATAGATATTTTGAAATTCGAACATGCCGTCGAACTTGAAAATAAAGAGTAGGTAGGTAGTATTTTATTTTTGACCCCGCAAAAAATGCGCTCTTTCCGAATGGAGCCTTCAATGGAGCGACACTTTTTTTTGACATTTAACGTGTTCAAGCTGTATTTTCAGAAACCAACTTTTCGACTGCGCATCGATCTCTGAGTTAAATCACTTTATTGGAAGTTGACCGTTTGTAACATTAGTCACTGACCACAATAACTTTTGATTGATTGCATCAGTTATTTTCTCAGCGGTTCCAGGAACTCAATTGAAATAACAAAAACGGACGAATATTCAAATAAGTATAAAAACAGCGTAAAAATATCTTCGAGTCCAACAAAAAAACAATGAATCAAAATAATGAACTTTTATTGCATAAGAGACGGGACTTGATTGTCGATTATATTAAGAAACTAATGGCATGTTATGTATTGATAAATATTACTAAAAGATGAAAATAAGTCAGAGGTAGGTATCAGAATAAGAACTATGTTTTCGCAGTTTGCAAAATATTAGACTATCTTCTACTTTCTGAGTTTAGGACGAAATTTTTCACTACGGTTTAATTTGATTTATTTCAATTCTAAACCTCTAACCTTTTTATACTCGTACTACCTTTAGCCTATCTGACTTCTACTTCTGAATTTCAATATGCTGCAATTTGTTTCGTTTCCAAGTTTCCTACAATTGTTATAGCTATAAAAATAAACTGTAGCTTAAGTTCCCTGACCGTTCGGTTATTCTTTTGTGTACGATAAAGATCAATTGATTAATCCTGCAGTGATTTCAATAACCGGTTTGATTTTATCAGCCGCTGTCCGTGTTGCTGTGCCTTTTGTGTTCTCTCTCTTTGCGTTCGTTGGCCATCTCTTCTTAAGGTTCGGAGATCGCGTTTACTGGTCAAAGTGTTTTGTCCGATTCTTATTGAGATAATGCTTTTGTGGGCTGCATAATTTAATTAAATCCAGCGTTGATCAATTAATTTTGAGTGAAAATTACAATGCTTGGGTTATCGTTGTCGCTTTTTCTTTTTGGTTAAAGCGGCTTTCGAATCGAGTATATTGTTGAACAAACTCATATACTTACCTATGCTTTTATTATGATTGAAAGTCTCTGATTTAAACTTGAGCAGTTATGTCGCTGAAACAATTTTTATGGTTTTAACCTTCCTACTTTAATTACGTCCAACATTTGAAGATGTATATAAAGGTAACACCGGTTGTTAACATAAAGTTTACCCCCATTACATTAATAAGCTCACACAACAACTCATACACTGGCTGACTCTGTACTAAGTAGCTTGAGCACTTGTGTTTTTCAATGGGTTCTTAGTTCATGTTGTTTTTATTTCAATTTTAAACGTTTTTGAAATGCCATGCGTAATTGCTAGAGTTATTTCAATGATTTGTTTTTATGTTTCTTATGTAGTGTGTCTTTGACCTCAATAACATTTGGTGTCGAAGGATGATGAGGTATCATATGGGGCATATTTAAGTTCGTTGCTAAATGCATTGTTGGTTTAAACCTTTACTTTTCGCACTTCTGCTGTTTCCTCGCGTCGTGTACCGTGAGACCTTCGGTAGTGACATCACTGCGAATGTCGCCTACGGTCGCAGGCGCAATATTTGACAACATTATTACCTGTTTTGCAACAGCTATAATGTGTGAAATGAATGCAGGTGACGTCACGCTCACTGCCCTCATTATAACGCTCAAGTTATAACCCTGCTCCCCGTGTATCTACTTGGAGATATTAAATACAATGATTTATTTTATCTTCAACTAAGTAGAGGATAATTTTATTGGATGATACATTAATAAGCCTATAAAAAAGATCCTACATCTATTTTATTTCAACTTTATGAATGTGTAGGTATGTTCGTCTCTATGACGTATTAATCTAAGGAAGTAAAATAGTAGTACGCAATTTAGTGTTTACCATTAAATTGTGTCTGCATACATTTCAGAATTAGAAGTGTGACAGAGTTTAGTCGATTTGACTACACATAAAATCTATTAATATGTTCCCTTCTATATTAATTGGTAAACCCCATATCTTTTTTTCTTTCTACTCAAACCCGTAACCCTAATTCTGGTTCTCTTATTTTTTTTCCTTTTAATAGTCATGTCCTTAAAGTCCTGATTGAATTAAATAGCATGGATTTTTCTAGCTAGATAATCTAATCTATAGTGAGTCTAGTGCTCGTATGAATCCTTGAAATGGCAAACAACAAATACCTCTTGACCTGTGCTGTATACCTAATCTGCCAATAGCTACCTAAAATAAAAGGAAATCCATAAGCATAGTACTAACATATTAAAACAAACAAACAGATCAAAGAAAACAAATTGCAATTCCAACAGCATCAGTCCGCTTTCCTACATCCGGAGTGACGTCACGCCGAGTTTCCGCAAAACTGCGAAACGTGCGTACGCGCCCGGAATACGCGAGAGGGCGCCACAGAACGTCTTTGTGGATAGTGAAAGCACTTTTACCTTCTGGCTATGTTCCTAGATTGCTTTAAAGTTTCTGATCTAGGTATTTGTCAATTCAGAGCATATTCGACATTGTACTGGTCCGGGTTGCACTTTCTGAGCGTCTCTTGTGCATCCAAAGCAGGTACAACTGCGGCCTTATGATCAGACTTTCCTCGTCAGGCAAACAAACATAACTGTGCTACACAGTGAATTTGAGGTCTGTCAAAAACAGATTTTGGAAGAGTTGCAGATGTGTCAAAAATTTTCTGGGCTAGTTAGTTATGTCAAAGTTTAACTTTTCTCCGCTACAGCTCGTAGTTCTCAGGTGAAAATAGGCTTACTGAGTTAAGATAGCGAAGTAATTTACAGCTACCTACCTAATAAGACTACATACAGGCTGTATTAAAGTCGCTTATTAGACCTGCTTATTATGTATTTTTTGAATTTTTTCCGACTTACAAAGTCGGAAAAATTTCGACGAATTTCAAAAAGTCATAAAACAAATGTTGTTTAGAATTATTGGTAGAAGAAGTTATAGTGTTAGACCGATACAAACTGTATTTATATTTTCTTGATAGGTAATTTAATTACCATTAAGCTAATTAACTATGTATATAAATTACCTTGTAATCATTTGAAATCACATAAAACACCGCTTAGTTAACCTAAGCTGTGTACATAAAAAGCTTTTATGGCAAGATGCAGAAAAAGCTTTTACGATTCCATTACTGTACATTTACGAGAAACCCATTAAAGAGATAGCCGCTTTTCTAGGGGAATATCCTCCTAACGATATTTTGAATGTGGCCGACTATCAAAAACAATCAGCCAAGAACGCAGGACATAATTATTATAGAGGACAAGACGTGTGTATAATATAGACACAAGTGCGCTTTTTACGTTTTACATTTACGTGTTACTGTAGGAACCTAACCCGTGGCAATTCTGAAATTACTGCCTTAAATGTGTGTGTCAACCGTTGATCAAACCACTGCACGCTATAATATAATATTACATACGGATAGTATGTTAATTAGCAATTTAGGGTCAAATAACCTATAGAGCATTAAAATATCACATAACTATTAGATTAATAACGTCTCAACTGAGAAGCAGTGTGGTCCAGAGGTGTCGCATAATTTATTATAGGATTGGAATGTTGAATATGTTTGGAATTCTAACAATGGCGCAACCAATAAACTTAGACAAACGTATAAAATTCCAATAAAACAACAACTTTTTACGAAGAAACCGGTTAGGATACTTACTTCAGACTTAATAACTATCACTCAGATTTAAGATCTTATGATTTTTTTAAATTTTAAATGGGTTTGCACTTGACCTCATGTCACCTGATGGAGAGTGACAATGAGGTCTAAGATGTAGCGTGCTTTTCCACTTTGAAAATTAGCATCAAAATCATCTTTTCCTACAAAGTCGGTCACGTGTCTTGGCCATTTTGTATGGGGAGACGAAAAATTTCGATGAATTCCGCAAAGATGTTGAACGAATGCTGTACAGAATGGTTAATAAATAGAACACGTGGTTAATGGGATGTAAATTTTCACAGATACATCCTGTATAAATCTTAAGGACTAGCTTCAACGACATCTTCAACGACTTGTTGTTAGAATAGTACTATACCTAAGCTTTCTTGTGCATTGACACGCATTCCTAGATTGCAAGGACGTACCTGCTGATACCTAGTTTATTAAATTACAGTTGTGGTAGCCGCCTCCCGATATCGTTATTTTGATATAAAACGTTAATGCCCTAGATTTGAACCATTCTAATGGTCTGGAGCTTTTACCAATTGTTTATTGTAATTATTGTTACGCCCTGCATTGAGATATAACGTTAGATTATTACCTATTTATAAAGTAAGCCTTTATAGTGCAGTAGGTCGTACTTTAAGGCGATGTCTTCTTTTGAAGTTGCGGGTTTGACCAAAATGTGTAGGTACTTATTAAGGCCAAGTTTTTTAATTGATTTTCAGTGTCTCACGGAGTCAAAAAAATGGGGCGTTCTTATAGCATTCATGTTAAGTGCACGAAATGGCCATAAATTATCCTCTCAAAACGAAGAAATTAGGTTGCTATTCGAGAATAAGGAATTTCAGGTGCTTCGATTTCCATTACAGAACACAAATCTCATTTGCTCTAAAGTAGGTAGGTAGTTAACTATTATAATATTTATCAAATTTTTAATGATTCAAAACATGGATGGTCCCTCAACGCTTACTTTATTACTTCGGCGTCTCATTGGGTCGCAGCCGCTCATCCCGGGACGCGGGGTGCGCACGCGCAGGGTCAAGGCTCCTCGGGTGCGCGGGACCGCTTTCTACTTGGGATGTTAAAGAATCGATTTTTTTATCATAGATTACTATTTTCGAATATTTTTTATAATTAAAGCGGCGCCTGCGTATTATTTCGTCGATTGAGTGAGGGAGGCCCAATTGGGAGAAAAGGGAGTTAAAGGTTGGCAGCGCACTTGTGACTATACTAGTGTTGCAGGTGTCTATGTTTCACAAATAAAGATTTTTGTATTTTGTATTTGTGCGGCGGCAATCGCTTACCATCAGGTGATCCGTCTGCTAGTCTGCCAGCGTCGATTCTAATTAAGTACTAGTCAATGGTAAAATAGGACTGAGCTGTCACAATGAACTATTTTAAATTTTGTTATTGTTTAAAAAACTACATTTTATTTGAATTTAATCTGATTCATATTAATAGTGTCAATCTTTAAGGTAACGATATGTTGGAATATAAAAAGCTTGTTGAAAATGAAATAATAGACCTAAATTCATTATAATTTTTTACGTAAAAATCGATTATTCATTTTTACAAATCGATGAATATTGAATAAATCGATTTTTTCCGTTATTCTCGCATCCCTACATTCTACTATCGGGCCGGCGCATTTCAACGCGCCCGCGCCGACAACCGACAGCTTAACTTATGGCTGCTGAGGAATCTGCTTTGTCGTCCCAAACGAAACTTTCCATCTAAAGGCATTAAGATTGAGGAAACTATCCGAGAGGAAGCTTGAAAGGTTTTGGGAGAGTATTGGTTGGAGACCTCTCAAAATAGCTCCATAATGTCAAGATAACTTAGATGCCGACATTTTAGAGGTACAGAATAAAAAAACAACAACTTTCGAACAAAACTAACCTTTAGGGTGACCATCAAAGTAAATTACGGCAGTCGCTTCATTGTCAAACAAGTTACAAATTTCATTGCGTTATAAAATATTAAGTCCTAAATGGGGCATTCTCAAAAAAATCTCATGACCATGGCAGTTTTCAAACCCATCGCAGGCGCTGTACCAGACTTACCAGATCCTGGATCATAGTTCAAGCGTGCCCTTTGGCTCTTAAACCCCGTAAAAATTATGATAATGCTCAAAACAGTGGTATAAAAGCCTTTGATGTTTTGCCAACGGTTTCAAAGCACTTAATCCAGTCGCTTCACATTCCTAGAAGCACTCGAGTAGGCCGAAAATTAAACAAAAGACAACGTGACCAGCCCAGCACAGCTCGTGACGTCATACAACGACACTATGTCTGCCCCATCATGACAACTAAGCTAGGGTTGGTACTGCTGGAAAGTGGCACCTTAAGTTCTGAGTATTTTTAGAAAATAAAGGAAAACTGGTATCTTTGGGCACATCAGAGAAAATCAGGCAGTGTACTTATGTGGTGGGATGTCAATAACCTTTAAACGGTTGAACATTTTTTCGCGGTTTTTTGGATTTTGGACAAAGTTGCGTTCGTAGCTCGAGGTCTCAAAGCTTGGAATCTTAAATTTATTACACCATCATCATGCATAAGTCTGAAAAAAATTAAGAACTACTGGATTTGACCCATATGAGTGCTCTATGGCCTTTTCGGAAATTAAAACCCTTTAGGTACCTACTATGGTACCTAATGGGTTTTAATTTCTATTTTATAGCCATAGATAAGGGTCGAAAATAAAATGTAGTGACGGCATTTTGTAATTCAAAATCAATAGCTGTCCTACAGAAGACTGCTCTGTTACTTTTTCGAACGCATTCTATTATGTTAGTATATAAGACAACAAGGGGCCTTGTTATAAATAATCATAAGCGCCTGACTCGCGTGTCAGATACAGCAGACTTTCACAGAAACGTACAAAAACGACCCCATCCAACTTTACAAAAGAAACCAACGAAGAAAATAGAAGTTTAAAAATAAGCTTTGAGTAAAGACCGCCCATTAATAATGTATTTCGTGTAATTTCTATAGGATAGGGAAAAACGACATTCCAGTTCCCAACAAACTCGTTTAACAAGAAAGCTCATATGAATGATAAGTAATACTCGAACAATATAAGCAAATGCGAAGGCTATAGCCTAAAGTTATACACACAAGAACAGAAAATGTACAAGATTCGGACAAAATTCTAACGAAATTTGTTGTCTATATTGCAATCTCTCGGAAACGAAAATTTATGAGGAAGCGCGACGATTTGAACGAATTAAAAGTCACGACTGCTGCTCTGGGTACCTCCCTGACAACTTTAACTCTAGGATACCAATAGCCTCAAAACAAAAATGTTACTACGGCCTCCCAGGGCCGAATACTATTTAGTTGCCAAATTTTCTTATTTGGGATACCTATAACTTATTTGGGATAAAGTAACAGCCTATATTTTGTTCCACTGCAGGACAAAGACCTCTATCATAGAAATCAAGTCATCGCTATTATGCTGGGATTAGGTTTATGCGGATAGGGGATGATCACAAACCCGATTTATGTTCAAAAATTCGAGACATACTTTTCGCTCGTCCCGAGAGTTGAACCCAGGACCGAGATCACGGGTTCTTAAACCACTAGACCAACGCGGCGTTATTTGGGACATACTCTGAGAGGGTTCCAATATGGTAGCCCTGCATAGACGGGCGTGGACGAAACCGCGTGTCGCAACTAGCGGAGCTGTCGCCACGCTAATGAAGACGTATTGGCCTCTCGTCCGTCTGTTTGGACACGCGGAATGACACAACGCTTTCGGCGCTTTGTTGCTCGCATCATGGCTTCATGATTGAATTGTATTAGATTAGCCGTGAGTGCTGTGACTGAACCGAGCAGTTCAAACCGGTTAGTTGAAAGTGTGAACGGGCTAAAATGGACCGTGATTTATTTCAATTATATCTTAAGTTGTACTTAAGTAGATCTTGTAGACCAGATCAATACACCGTGCTTTTTTAATTGTCTTAATCACTTTTCGGGGGTAGTGACTGATGAAAATTTTTGCGCAAGGTACTTGGTCTAATCTCAAAAAAAAAAAAGAACTCACCTTCCCACACAAAAGTGATTGATCCAATTTATATGAGTAGTCAATTTTACTACATGGTACTTGATATTTGAATGAGAGTCGATTGAAGAAATTTCGTGTGTGGCTTTCGTTCCCCTATATGCATGGTCTGTTCTAGTATTTACATACCTAGGTAGTATTACGTACATGAATGACTTAAAAACGGATTATTAAGATCATAAGTTATATTTTTATAGATATTAAATCTTTATATCTACTATTTCCTTAAGCTGATTCATTCCATGAATCAATGATACCCTTTTTAGGCTGCAACCATATAACCCAGTTGGCCAATCTGCATAAATTAATTAGCCATACATGTAAATAAAATGACATAAAATTTAATAATGCTTTGGGCTGCTACAGTTTTTAACTATTCAAAAAGAGAATTTTGTTCTCTTAATTTTATAAAAGTAAAAACAAGTGAAGCATTTAAGAATGTGAGCCACAAAAAAGGTTTCGGTAGGAAAACATCGTTATCTTCTAATCCCGGGAGCTGTCGCAAGATCCTCGCCCGGGTGGTCAGATAGCGACCCGATGACGTCACGGGGCACTGGCAGCTGACAAGCCACTAGAGGCAGCTAATTGCCCACTGAACGTGTCCACCTCGCGCAGTCACAATGTAGTCGCAAGTGGCCAGTTATTTGCCTAAATGTAAATGTTTAGAGGTCTTTCAACGATTGGACACTCGTAACAATATTTTTAGTATCCTAGACATTGATAGTGAGTTCTCATAGTCAGTTATTTGTAAGCGTAGATATTGGTGGTGTCCTCCTTGATCACCTATTTTGGGGTAAAATTAAAACCATATTATTAACCCTGTTTAGCGCAGTGGTGTGAGCGCCGATTGAGACGCAAGGGTCGCAGTTCAATTCCCGTATCCAAAAATATTGATGAAAAAGATATTTGTGTTAGGTCTTCGCTGTTTCTGGTTGCTATAGCACAAGGGAAGAAAATAGATTGGGGCTAAGACAATGAATTAATGGTGTTGTTTTTTATATGCCACAAAATCAAGTTGTACCACCTCCTTAACTTTCAATGAGATCACGCCATGACCAACACCAGGCGTATAAAACCATCTGCAATCATTACAAACTCGTAATCCTCACATACCACCCCATAACCGTATTGAGAGCGCACTTACAAGGCGAGGGCAGCAAAAACGTCGCCTTTTACGATGCCTCTCAGTGGGGCAAGGGCGCCGGCGCAGGCGACGCGGCCGGGCGCCATATGGCCGCAAGGCGACTCGTTACCGACTATTGTTGTTTACGATGAATCACGGACAGGATTCTGAATGTTTGTTGAGTGCTACACTAATTAAAGGCTGGTTGACACTGACGCTGAGTGGCTGACGAGCGATGGTAGTGCAGGGGATAAACTTGCGCCTTCTTAAATAAATAAATTGAGACAACATCACGTACATTGTTCTGGTCCCAAACTAAGGTTTTCCCTTGTGATATGGAAACCAGAAACAACGAAGATACCACAAACACCCAGACCCAACACAAATATCTGTTTCATCAACAAACATTTGTGTTGGTGCGGGAATCGAACCCGCAACCCTTATGTCTCAACCTTATTAATGTTAACTTATGTTCTTAAGGCTATGTCGTAGCGCAGGATTGAATCTGAGGCCCTTTTGAGGGTTGATAAATTGGATTACAATTTCTTTCCAGCATTAAGCCTTCTAAGAGTTCTAAGACATTTTATTTTGAAAATTATCCCTAGGAGCCTGATCATGATTCTTACCTGGCTGATTTACCCGATAGCGCATTTGGTAGTGACCCTACCTCATTCGCCAAAGGTCGCAGGTTCGATCCATACCTTGGACAAACATTCATGTGATGAGACCTTTTGTTTGTTCAGTGTCTGGGTGTAATATTGTTTTTAGTTCCTCTGTTGTCTGATATCTGTAATACAAGTGCTTAAGCTATCTTAGTACGGAGTCAATGTTTGAGATGCTGTATGAATTTCAAAAAATCTAAATATGTAGGTACTCAAACGCTTCTTAACTTTGGAAGCTGCTCCAACTTGAATTCGTCTTTGCCATAAAAGCGTCGTACTTATATAGGATGATGTATTTGAGGGTCACAGTATCACTCCCAAGAGACTGCAACTGTGTTGTTGTTGTTAACGAAGTGCATTGATTGTTGATGATTGTGACACGCGGCGCTCGCGCGGGTTCCGGCCAATTGAACTTATACGTGCGCAGGCGCCGCCCGCTCATTGGCTGCCAATTCTGATCGACCTTCGCAGAAGGTACTGGAAAAATATTTTTTAATATTTTCTTGGACTTTATGCCAAATCGTTTATTTAATCTTTAGGTTCTGGGTCTTCTTTAAAACATTCAAGACGGCCTCGATGGCGCAGTTTCTAAGGCCCCGGGTTCGATTCCAGGTCATGTCAATTTAGGAAAACAACATTTTCTAAGTTTTCTGGGGTTTGGGTGTTCTGGGTTGACGCCCCCAGTTAATTCGTCATCTGGTACTCATAGTAGAGAGTTGCTCTAGTTTGAGACTAGTTTGATTGGTGTGATTGTTGCGCATTTATTGAATTCACTTCTTCCCCATTGTAACAAAAAGTGGTCTAAACTAAGTCTTGTTGTAAAACTGATGCCGTTATTTCATTTATGACTTTTATAAAAGTGACAGCATCATTTTTAAACAATGCCTAACTTTAGCCTCCATCTTCTAATAAGGGGGCAAAAGTTTCAATGTCGTTTTCGTATTAGATTCTCATTTGAAAATTGAAGAGGAGCTAATTAACAAAAGAGTAGGCAAATAAGTACTCCTGCACTTATCTGTAAGAAGAAAATTTACTGCCAAGTCTACCAAAAATAGCAGTTGATTGACTTCGCAGCCTTCACACCATTCTGTGTCATTGTTAAACAATGCCTAACTTTAGCCTCCGTCTTCTAATAAGGGGACAAAAGTTTTAATGTCGTTTTCGTATTAGATTCTCATTTGAAAATTGAAGAGGAGCTAATTAATTAATTAGAGGAAAATTGAAGAGGAAATAATTGTGGGAGAGCCACGCTTCGGCATGAATGGGCCGGCTCGACCGGAGATACCACTGCCTCACAGAAAACCGGCGTGAAGCAGCTCCTGTGCTGTGTTTCGCCGAGTGAGTGAGGGTACCGGAGGCCCACCGGGGAGAAGAGGGTAAAAGGTTGGCAGCGCACTTGTAACTCCACTGGTGTAGCAAGTATCCATGGGCGGCGGCAATTGCTTACCATGGCAAATAAGTACTCCTGCACTTATCTGTAAGAAGAAAATTTACTGCCAAGTCTACCAAAAATAGCAGTTGATTGACTTCGCAGCCTTCACACCATTCTGTGGTGTCATTGTTAACATTTATGATCAACAAAATTGTTTATTAAAAGCCGAAAAAACTTATTTCACCGCTATCTTGGTCGTTACGAACATTGTGTCCCTTCAACAAGTTGATCTTGGCGCTGCATTGTGCAACGCGGTGCATTCGATATAGTTGTCACTGAATTTAATTTTGCTATCGCCATTTTTGGCAGCCTTAAGGTTCTGTTAAATTGAAAAAATATGTTAATTTATTTCTGTTTTTTGTCCACAGTATGTCTGAAGGAGACGTGTCTTTGATTCGCGACGAAGACGTCCTGCGGCGTATGGTAAGTTCAATTAAACTAATATTAGGTTTTTTTGGTATCTTAACAAAGGTGTGTCTACCTAATTTCTGCTGTATTAGGTGTACTTACTAATGATACGAGGCCGCCGGTTTATATGGCAATCTAATGTAATGTAATGTAGGCTGGCAGCGCACTTGTAACTCCACTGGTGTAGCAAGTATCCATGGGCGGCGGCAATTGCTTACCATCAGGTGATCCGCCTGCTCGTCTGCTACCTATCGCATAAAAAAATGTGTAAAGTTAATCCCACGGAATTTATTGTAACGCCTTACAAGCTTGATTAGCAACAGTTGGCGTTGTGCGGCTGCGTAGGAATTATCATTCTAGTCGGCATACAGAATGGTATGAAATAGCCGTATTTTACCCAAATAAAAGTTTATTCTGTTATGTATTCAAGAATTATTTAGCTTAATGGTTTGAGCACTGGTCGAGATGCAGGGGTAGCGGGTTCGATTTCCAGCATGAAATGTAGTAGGTACATATTTATTGATGAAACGTCCAACAGACATTTTTAATCACACCTCATCGAAACCGTAGTATACTACTACTATAGTACAGTCGGCCACACATCAGGTTACCACAACCTGTCAAATTTCCTCAATTGATATTCTACCTAATGTGTATGACAGTAAATGAGAGTCGATTGAAAAAATGACAGTTTTGTATACTTTGATGTGTGGCTGTCCGTACAGTAACAACCAATGTATAATGGTTGTCTGAATTGTATGAATGTTGTCCGCAGTGGCAGCAGACCGAGGACTTCGGGCGCAAGAAGGAGATCCGCGCACACATGTACCGGCTGCGCGAGGAGCGCCTGCGCGACCTGTACTCGCCCGAGCCGCCGCGCAGCGACGCCAAAGGTAACATCAACATCATCATCTTCATATTTTTAGCACATGTAAATTGTATTTCTAAGTTTACCTGTAAGCATGCTTATACCTATTATTGTGTGCTAAATATACTTTTTCTATTCTATTCCATTCTATTCTATTTGACATAATCATCCTAGTCAATAAGACTGCACTACACTTTATAGGGCTTACTGCACACTTATAGAGCTTTTCTAAATGAAAAATCTGATAGAAGGCTTTACGCGACGACTGGTCCAACAACGACGATCACATTGATTACATTTTGACGTAACATTATCAAAATTACCTTTTTGTTGAATATGTTTGTATTATTTATTATTATTGTTTATCTGTTATCTACATATTATTTATTTTTGTGTGCTTAAAGCTTCTAATGTTATTTCCGTGCGTTATAAGTATTATTTTACACTTCGGCTTTCCGACACATTATCTTGTGTTTTCCCCGTATAAAAGACATCAACGCCGAAGTTTTAATTTGAGATCAAGATTTAACACTTGGCAAATGTAATTTTATCGACAGTTTAGTATGACGACTTCTTGGTACAAGTGGGGTGAATGACCTTTATTGCAAGTTTATCTGGCACGAACTATAGTATCTTAATTTGAAATCTTTATATAATATTACGGCTTGTAAAAAAAAAATAAGCCGTACACTAAAATTGATCTCAATTTAAAATGTAAGATTACAACACACAGTATAAGCACTTAATTTATTGTAAGTATTATTGCAATCATACACCGTATCTCCCATATAATACTCGTACGTATCTTCATAATAAACATTTATAGTATGACCCTTATTATAATTAGTCGTATGTACTGTTATTTGTATGTAAACCACTAGAGTAGTTGTGTTGTGGCCCACTTCGACAGGTTGTGAGTTCACGTCGGCGCAGGGGCACGTCAAGTCGTTCGCCGACCAGAGCTTCCAGTCCATGAAGAGCAAGGAGGTCCGCGACGCCGGCTCCCCCCCCAAGGAGTTCTCGTACCGCGGCCAAGGTGCCTACCTCCCTACCTGACAGTAACCACTAACGCTTGTTAACCGGTAACACTCACCCGGACGACGGTTCAGCACTTGCATGGAGTCTTGGTGGAACTAGTGAAGTTTTCAAAGGTTTAAGGTACTGCTTGCCGAGAGGTCAAGCTTGGTGGTGGCTATGTTCTGGTATTGGGACTCACTGCTACCAGCCACTTCAACTCTAAACCTACTTGAAATTAAAGAATAGGTACTAAAAGGGAGCTAAAACCATGAAAAATTCCATTACTTCCACCATAACCCTGCTCCATGAAGCTCGAACGATCCTCAACCCTTATCTCTTACTGACACAAAGTATATATCTTTACAGATCTAAAGGAGCTCTCCAATGCGGGCTGGAACGTGGAGTCCGAGAACAGAACGACCGACGACGGGCGCACGCGCGTCAGCACCGTGCAAGCCAACATCGAGGGGAAGTACGACGTGGAGGGCGGGCGCGGCCAGTTCGCAGCCGTCGACCAGCACAAGCAAGCCGTGACTGAGTACCACGACGACAACTCCAGCCTCAAGAGGAACGAGAGCTCCTCGAACACGGCCGCCCACGAGCAAGTGTTCAGGCAAACTGACGACGGGACCCACTTCTCCTCGACCACCAACTCGTCCTCCACGTCCAGGGTCCAGCAGGTCTCCTCCACGAAACACGAAGTGCCATATGTAACCAACGACGACTATGACCAGTCTTATGATACTAATACTAACCGCAACGAACAAGTTGTAAGAAAGAGACAAGTGACTAATGATTATGAGCAGAACTTGCGAAGAAGTGACGTAGAAACTGGAGAGCTAATCTCAAGGAAGGTTGACTACCCGGACAACAACACTAAAATCATTGTTGAGACTAGGTGTCTGCCTGATGGAACCCGAGTCACGAGCACCCGCCGCGAGTTCCATGCCCCGGTCGTGAAGACCAGCAGATCCGAACAACACTCGCAATCTCAACAGACCAGAAGCGAGAACAAATCATACCACACCACTTCACAGCAAAGGTCCAATGTAACAGAATACGACTCCAAAATTACTCGCCACAACATTGACAATAATTTTGCCGATATAGTCGATTCGCAAAAAACTGCTGACGATTACGATTTCAAGAGAAACCAGCAAACGCGCTACTTGACGACTGATAATGAAACAATTGATCAGGAACAGAAAACAGTAAAAAAACGTTACGAGAAAGATGCAAATGAAGTGAATAGACGTGGCGTCACCACGGAAGACATCTGTGACGTTCAGCAAAAAACCTATGACACCCAGAAAAAGATTGACAATCAACACTATGAAACTGACGTTACAAGGCGTGAAGTAACCACGCTTCAAACTAATGATACCAAAACGACTAAACAATGCTATGAAACTGACGTCAATGAAGTAAACAAGCGTAACGTTACCACGCACGACATCAAGTACCAGCCACAACCTGATGAACATCCTACGGAATCACAGCATATCCACCCTATGCAGCAACCCCATGATCGTCCTAAGACCATTCGTCCTACTCAACAACAACCTGATGTTAAGGATCATGATCATCCTACTGATTCTGTAGATCGAGTTCACCATGTAACAAGGGACAGAAAAGTCGAAGAAGTTGTGGAGAGAAAGACGAGTACTGAGAGATACCAAACAACGTACCAAACTGATTATACTCAAAAAAAGATCAGTAACGACTGGAGCCCGACGCATCAAGCTTGGGCTAGCACTCTCCGAGCCGACACACCGACATCCACGCGCCCTTCAACTAGAGCCTCATCTCCTGGGGGCCGCACATTCCAATCCAGTACATCCTCGCTGAGAAGCAGCGTCAGCCCCGATAAGACTTACAGAAAACCGTCCAGTCGAGGTGGAAGTCCTAACAAGGTTGACAGATCTTCGCCAACTCGTTCGGTCTCCGACAGATATTCCAGCACTCATTCAACCCACTCCGTTACTGAAACAAAAACTAAAAGATATACTAGTCCTGACGGAAGACCTCCGCATGGAAAATCGCCTACTAGGGCAAGTCCTGAAAAGAAACCTCAAGACGCTTACTATCCCCGGCATAGCGTGAGCCCTGACAAAAGACCTCAGGAGATGACTTTCAGACCAAGCACTAGCCCTGATAGGAAACCTTCAACCAAATGCAGCCCAACTGACAACTACCCGAGAACTTCACCAAGTAGGCACTGTAGATCGTCCTTTGAGGCCAAGTGTAAGTCCTGATAGAAAGCCTTCCGAGAATAAACCAAGCAGGAAACCTGAAGATCTCGGTCACGGAATCTAGCCCAAGCCCTGATCGTAAGCCTTCGGAGAATAGATACTCCCACAGGTACCTGGCCAAGAGGTACTTCTCCTTCGCGACCTCAAGAACGTAATGGTGTATCGACACCTTCTCGACCGAGTCAGAGTCCTTCTAGGAGACCTCAAGATCAAGAGTCAAAGTCCAGGCGGCCAGATGGCGTCTCTCCTCATCGCTCTAGCATTAGCCCCGAGAAAAAGCCCGTAGCAAGACATACGTCTCCTACTAAACCAAGTCAAACTCCTACCGCTAACTACCCACGCAGTACATCTCCCTCTAAGCCTAGCTCTAACCCTGGACGAAAGCTTGAGTCTCCGAATGAACCGTTGCCACTGCAAACAAGTCGTGATGACCAGCCCGGCTATATGAGGCCAACGGCTGCTACAAAGACAACTCCAACAAAAGATTCACCTAGGACCCCCTCAAGACCGTCAGTGAGCCCTGACAGGCGATCACCTACTAAACAAACTCCTCAGCCAAGTGTCAAGATTTCTAAGGTCAAACAAGATCATTACACATTTATCGACTGAAGAAACTAAAATGTATACTCGTACTGATAGAGACGACGTTGATAAGTACACCACTACAGATATCTATCGTACTACTGACACAGAAGAACGACGTGGGAAAAGTCCCTCTCCAATACATAGCACACCATCAGAGGATACCCCTGATTATTGCCAGCCTGAATTACCCCGTTCTACTTTAAGAAAAGACTCCCGATCTCCGTCGCCGCCGAAAGGGCCTGTCACATTTACTCAGGATCACAAACAATCGGTATCAAAAACAGATACTCTTATTACAGATACAACTAAACAAACGTACACTGAAGATGTAACTAAAACTCAGTTCAAAACCAAAGGCAAAGATCGACCCTCGCCCACAAAGGAGGTTCCCAAGTTAACAAAAGATTCTCCGACCCTCGAAAAATATTTCTGTGATAGGGAACCATCTCCGTCTAAATATGGAACATACGATAAAAAGCAGCGTTTGTCAAAAGAAGTGGATGAAATAACAAAAACTACAACTGAGGAGACTAAGTATCGCGAAAAAACCACGTCACCTAAAAAAACTACCGATGTACCAACTTCGCCTACTAAGAAAACACCACGTGACAGCGTCTCTCCTACCAAATCTCCCACAAAAGACACCAAGTACAAAAATACACTTGATTTTATTACAACTGAAAGAACTACTGAAGAAGTGAATAAGAGAACTGTAACTAAGGATCGTCCCCGACAACTTGTCACTCCTTCGACCAGTCCTACTAGAAAGCCTAAACCTGATGAGACGGCTCCGTCAACCGGTCAAAGCTCGCCAACTACTTCGGTTAGTGGTTTTGTATACTTTAGTTCACCTCGATCACATCAAACCATCGTCACAGACTTGGACGATCAAGAGACTTACATCGAAACCACTGAAACCGATGAAGTGCCTACTACTCAAAAGAGACCCGATACCCTTGACTTCAAACGGACGCCGTCTCCTTCTAAAATCCCTTGCAGATCACCAACGCCTGAAAAGCATTTTACTCCGACTGATAGCTTGCCGCGTAAAAGTTCTTTAAAGAAGCCGACCATTGTTAGTCAAGTGTCACCAACGGAAAAACCCCCATCCAGTTTCCGAGTTTCACCATCTACGGAGCCGCAAGATCATACTGATCACAAGATCGTGAAAAAGGATCAACCGGACAAATCGTCCACAGAAACGGCTCCTAAATCTAAGCCTCCGCTTGAAAGGCGAGAAACTTACGAGGAGCGTTGCAGAAAGATTCTTGGTATGATGGATGACACCAACAAATCCAGAAAGAGTCCCCTTTTGAAAGAGCCCGGAGCTAACTCACCTGTTATGTCTCCTTATCTAAGCCCGAGTGGCAAAGAACAAGCTCCATTTAAATATCCAAACAAGAAAGACACTGAGACTATGGATGTGACTGAGAATATTATTACTCATGATCGCGATCAACTAGTAAAGGATGTTGTTCAAACAGGGCGAAAACCTTCAAGAGATAGTTCCCCGACTAAGTTACAAGATATAATTACTCAAACAAAGTATGAAGAGGAAGAGGTCACTTCTACCACCGACTTCACTCAAAATGTCACTGAGACAGAAGACAAAGAATATCTATTACAAAGGCAAAGCCCTGAGGAAACGTCTGGAACCAAGCCATCTGACAAACCTCGGCGATCCAGTAAAAGCCCCGAAAAAAAAACAGCTTATCCGAGAGAAGAGTCTCCCAGGCGAACCAATCAGGCGCCTAGTGAAAATCCAGAAGAAGATGTAACTATACAAAGGACCAAGAACAACTTCACCGTCAAAACCTCTAACTAAGCATAGTGTGAGTCCTGATCGTAAACCCAAATCCCAAACACCCGATATCACAGTTAAGAAACCAACTGATAAGCGTACTCCAAGCCCTACTAAGCAACCTGGATATTTAAAACCTACTTCGGCTACTTTGATCAAACAAGAAACTTACGACGTTGACGAAAGTTTAGTTACAAAGAATGAAGACCGCATTAAGCGCATTGAAAAGATTCAAATTATAGACAGCGAAGATACTGATATTACAAAAACTACAAAATGCAGTGAAGATATCAGAAAGCAGTATCGTGAGGCAAAGGACCGCACGTCACCCATCAAAGATCGCCAATCGCCATCGCCAATCACCGACTCTCCTCGTAAAGGTAGTCCTGAAAGAAGTGTTAAACCAACACCAGCAAACCTGTTGAAACAAGAAACTTACGATGTTGAACACTCAGAAATTGTGGATATTACAAAATACACTAACATTGAAGATTTTACTGAATCACATAGGCCTAAGGGTAAGGATCGTTCCTCACCTTCAAAATTCATGCGTTCGCCAATTAAAGATTCACCGTCACCTACCAAAAATATTCGGGATCGAGAACCGTCACCAACTAAGATTGGAACCCACAATAAAAAGATTTTAAAACAAGAAACTTACGATGTTGAAGAAAGTGTAGTTCTAAAAAATACTGAAATAACACGTCCTTCCGTAGAAAAATCGATTTCTCCAACTCGTAAACCAAAAGAACCTTCACCAGCAAAGCAACCTAAACATCAGAGAACTCCATCTCCAACGAAAATAGAACACAAACAAAGATGACAGGTGTTGATACTGACGATTTCTTGATGTCAGAAAGACAGCAAGAAATATTAAACAAAGTACAAAAATCTCTTCGAAAACTGTCACCGGAACGACCCACTGAAAAATCACCAAGCCGAGGTAGAAGCCCTCCTAAATCTACAACTAGTTTACAAGACTTAGATATAACAACTACTGAGTGTGTCGAAGACTTTGAAATAACAACTCAATATGCAGATGTCAGAGACAATGTTTCGGTAATTAAGGAGGATGAACTTTATCCAAGAAAGGTTAAAGGTGATAAGCCGAAAGAAACTGTGACTCAAAAATCACCGAGCAAGCCGTCATCAAGAAACGTATCTCCTGTCAAGAAAACTACGGTTTCTAGTCCAACTAAGCCTGATAAGATACCTGAATCACCAAACAAATCTAGAAGCATCTCCCCTAAGAAACCTATCTCTTCGACAGATCGACCACAGTCTCCACAAGTCCCGAAAACAAGTGGAATCAAACCAAGAGAGCAAATTCAATCTCCGACTACCCGCCGAACAACTGGTATTGCATCTCCAACTAAAATCGATAGGACCATTATTACAACTGAAACCAAGAAAACTACAGGTGTCACAAAACAAAACAGTTTTACTAAAACTTCTTCAGTAAAAACTACTAACAAGGCGATTCAGTCTCCAACTATCAGAACTAGTGAATCAGAACCTAAACGAGCTCCTACGCCCAAAAACAACAGTGCACCTAAGAAAGATACTGACACCAAAGTAACGCGAACTGCTAGTGACATATCTCTGAAATCAAAGAAACCTTCTCCACAAAGAATGAAATCTAAACCAGAAATTCAAGTCCATGACGCATCAACAGTGAAAATGTCTAAACAATCTTCTACCACGACTACTAGTAGGCTTCAAAGACCAACAATCTCAGTTCCCCAGACTAAACTGCCAGGCAAACCTAAGTCTGCTACAGCCCTGAACACATCTCTAGATGACGATGATGATATCATTATAGATGTTCAACAAGCCAAGTCTTCAAGGGAGAATTCACCAGATAGAATTTGTCCAACACCTATCAATTTTGCGGATGATGTTGGCACACCCAGATTCCCTGACGAAGTGAATGAGCCAGATGATGATTTCCGCCAGCGCACACATCACACCATTCACGAAGCTGAGTCGATAGTAGATGATATTGTTGAAATATGCGAAGACGATGAACTATTTGTCAAAAGAACCGATTCCAGTCATGTGACTGACTCAGATGAATGTCTTCTAAGCGTAAATGATAAAGTATCCAAGTTCACGCACCAAATCGACAATGTGAACAAGAAAGATACAACGAAACTATTTAAAGACACTGAAAAGAAATTACACTCAGATTTTATTGATGAAAACCTAAAATCCGATGAGTGCCTATTATCAGTTTCAGAAAAAGTAAACAGATTTGCAAAAGGCCCAAGAAATACAAAAGACAGCAGAAGTCCTTCCCGTAAAATTGTTGATGAGTATGACAAAAATACAATTTATCAAGATGACTACACAAAATTAAGTGTTAACGACAAAGCCCATTTGTTTGTAGAAACTGCTGAAAATGTAATATCACCTAAAACTAAACCAATCCAAAAAATGGAGCGTCCTGATTTAACTGATGTCGATGAATCTTTAAAGAGCGATGACTGCTTGCTCAGTGTTTCTGATAAAGTCAATAAATTCGTCAAAACAGCTGAACAGTTCCTCACCCAAACTAACGAAATTGATGATAAGGAAAAGAAGATTAAAGAACAACATGAACTTATAATGAAGAAAATTGTAGAAACAGTTGACGATGATTCGTATGATACTAAAAAGAAGTTCACTGAAAAAGTAGCAGTGACTGAGGATACCGAAATCAGTAAAGTTCGTGACCATCGCGATGAAAAACGAGGTTCTTTTGCAAAAGAGACCACTTCATCCCATGCTAAGGTAAAAGACTATCCTAGTCCCAATATCAAACCAACAGAGAAAACGCCGACTATAAAAATAACAACACTGCGTAGTAGCGAAGCTGTTAAAAAAGCTAAAGCTTTGTTTGAAAACATTGCAACGACACAGAAAAAGGATACCACACAAACAAAAACTACAAAATTAACAGACATTGGTGTAATGAAAAAATCACCGAAAACAGATTCCACGATTGTTCTACATCCTTCAGAAGATGCATCGCCAAACGTGACGGATGTGGATAGTGAAGTAGACGGGAGTCAAACTCCGGAAATAAGAGAACGTCCGACAAGTAAGACTCCGACTCAACCCTATCATGGCCGTCTGCACGATGACAAACCACGAAACAGCCCCACTCGTCTTACTACTCAATCTCCTGAAGTCCCAAGAACTAGATCACCTATGCGTCAAAGTGTAGAAATTACAACTACTAAAACTGTAACGTCTCGCTATCCCGCTCAGAGAGCTGAATCACCAAACTTACGACCAGATGTTGATAAGGCACCGCAAGATAAAATACCTGGCTACCAAAGACCAACAAAGACAAGCCAAATTAAAGAAGAAAGTAAAGTTGCCGAGGAAGCTGAAGTGAGCAGTCGTCGTGGAAGCGGCAAGTTCGGCGTGGAGCTGCGGCGCACCAGCGTGGAGCGGTCCACCGTCAGCAGCGAGCGCCGCCGCAGCGTGGAGCACCACCAGCCCTGCATAGAGGATATCTATGACCTAGACCTCCTGGAACAAATGGTCAGTAAACACACATTTTGCATGCTTTTAAGTATTTTATCCATATCTATGATATGTCTTTATTTTTACTGACTATTTTTCCTTTTCAGTTGGAAAAGGTCGTGGGCTATGAGCAGAGGCGAAGAATTAGGGCTCAGATAAGAGTCGCGAAGAAGATGGTGGAAACCGAACTAACGCATAATAATACTTACACGAAGACTACTAAGCAAGTACATCTAACCAAAACTAGATCACCTGACCGTCATTCACAGGCTAAAACACCAGAGCCGAAATCGACCGCACAAAGAACCACTTCTCCCGAGCGTCATCCAAAATCCACAGTGCAGATAACTTCATCGCTCGATCGTCAAGTAAAATTGACACCCAAATCTGATCGTGTTCAAACTCAGGAAACACCAGTACTGTTAAATGGTCATGCAAAAGAATCAACAAAAGTTCTAAGAGAAGTGACTCATATGCGAACACAAAGCCCTGAAAAATCTACGTCAAGGGTCACCAAAACCAAAAGTCCAGTACGTCATCCCAGTCCTGAAAAGAAGACGAGAACGACTTCTCCTTCCAAAACGGTGACGCCAAAGCCGAAAAGCAATCGCTTTAATGAGTACGCAACTGCTTACATGAAGAAGGCTGGATTGAACGACACGGACAAGTTAACCGTAACCAAGACAAGAAAAGGTAACGACATTACTGAACGCAAAATAGAAAAACAAGTTGAGGAGCACAAGGTGACAGAATCGAAGCTGGCTAGTCAGGTTATCAAAGACACACATTGAGAAGACATCATCAAAAGAAGTGATAGAAGTGGTTCATCTGAATGGAAAAAGATCTCCATCGCCTGAGAAGAAAAGGAGCCCTGAACGGCAGCAGATACCCACCGAAAGGCTTCGAGAGAAGTCGCCTAGTCCAGTGCTGAAGCGGCAGCTGTCTGACACAGGCAAGAAGGAGACTATTATTAAGACTGTGTTTGATATTGGGAAGAAAGTCCAGCCGAAGGCGTCGCAGGAGGAGAAACCTTCTTGGGTAATGAACAGGAATTTGAAGAAGATAAGTTCAGAGACTCGGACGTTCAGCAGCAAGAAGATTGAAAGCGAGAAGCCGAAGTACCGCGCGCCGTCGCCGTCGAAGGCGATCTCGAAGCCGCTGGACGTGATCACGTCGAGCTACGGGCCGGGGCCGCTGGACGCCGACGGGAAAGCCTTTGTTCGGCATCAAGGCGCTGCGGAACGGGGCCAGCAACTACCAAGGTAATCACTTATTATTCACCATAGCACCATTCAATACCTATATCACCAGCAGAAAAACCAGTGACTTAACAATATCATCTGAGGCCCGGCAAATTCTACGAATGTAGATAGAGGTATTTTCCCCGTGGCTTCCGAGGGGGGAGAGGGGGAGGCTCCCCAGCGGTTCGTCATTATAACAGATTCCGTTGATTTTTTTGTATCCCGTGGATTGTAACAGTAACTTGAACACACGAATTGTAAAATTAGGTAAATTTTTACAAAGTGTTACATAAATAATGAACATGAGTATGTATTACTCGTAAATGGCAATTACGGTTAAAGAGAATCTTTATCAATTAAGTAGATCATTCGTAGTTACAAAATTATTTATTACCTACTTCCGTGCAGATGCATGCATCACTCACAAAACAAATGTTTGCGCAAGTGTCTCCAGGCTTGCGCCGTGACACTATTATCTCAGTATCTCTTCTATTCCTTAACTAGTTATACGTTTGATTGAAAGTGATAATTTCTATGAATTAAGTGAAAACAACGACGGACAAATTGTACTCAGATTATTCAACTAAGTGAAGATTTCATGGTAAATATGTAATAATTTTGTAACTACATGCAGGGTCGGATTTATCACTAGGGCCAGAATAGTAGGCAAAATAATTAGCTATGCCATGAACCGGGTCAAACGGTTGACCTATTAAGTACCAAATTTACAGTAGGTTTGGCCAATACTACAAGGATATCTATAGGCGGTAGCTTAGCAGTTGAACGGGCGGCAAATGTAGGTGGGGCGGCAAAATCTAGGCTTAACACTAGGGGGAAAATAGTCTTCCGCCCCGGCAGCCGATACGCACATCCGGCTTCCACTGTGACTCTCATTCCCATGTCCATAAGAATCAACCCAGTACAGTTACTGGCTTAGATGATAAACTTAAAGAATCACCATCATTATTTAAAAGACGTTATTTATTTGTTCGTAATATTAAATAAAAACAACCATTGTTTTAAGGTCATTATAATATTTTTATTGACATTTGCACTCGCGGTATTCCATTGAATTAAAGGCTCAGTGCCTTCATGCAGTACTCACACACACATACACTAGCGTATGCATTCCTCTCATATTATTTCGTGGTATTTGTGAAGTGCCCATAATAAAGTGACAACACTAGCTGACCCGCTTTGATAAAAACAAAACACTTAAGTAATAATGGTATCTGACGTAATCACTTCACTCTTCTTCTTCATAGTAGGTACCTACTAAGAAGAAGAAGAGTGAAGATTTCGTTAGTACCTACTAAACGTGGTCTAAAGTTAGTCTTGGTTTAAAACTGATGCTGTCACTTTAATTTGTCACATTTAGGTGAGATCATCATTTTTAAACAAAAATTTAGTTTCCGTTAAGTAGGTAGGTAGGTACCTAATAATCAGCCTACTGTTAAGTGGCTCGGGACAAAAGTCGGAACTAATGCTGTTTCCCTTACAATATTATCAATGCTCATTGAAAATTTTCCATAAAAAAATGTAGTACAACGCCCTTCTGTCAATGACGCTGAGAGGTCTTCTGATCGTAGTCCTACTATAATTAGGTGGTTAATAGTTATTTATAATGACACACTTATTTTTAATAAAAAAAATGATAAAGGGGACAGACAGATCACCTGACGTTAAGCGATTATTCCCGCCCATTGACTCCCGCAACACTAGAGGAATCAAACGTTGATAAAGAACATTTTAACATCAACAATATTTTTCATTTTTTTTATGTGATAGGTGGCAGACGAACAGACGGATCACCTGATGGTAAGCGATTACTGCCGCCCATAGACACCTGCAACACCAGTAGAGTTACAAGTGCGTTGCCAATCTTTAATCCCTTTCCCCAAATTGAGCCTCCGGTACCCTCACTCACTCGGCGAAACACAGCGCAGGCGCTGATTCACGCCGGTCTTCTACTAGGCCGTGGCCCATTCATGCCAAAGCGTGGCTCTCCCACGGTAAAAATATTTATCATTTAATTTAATATTCATTGTCTTCCCCAGTGAAAGGCACAGTGATCCGGCAAGAGTTCCACTCGCGCAACGGCGGCGAGCCCGAGGGCACGGTCTCGGTGACGGCGTACTCCACCTCGCCCGAGGAGCTGGAGCGGCTGCTGCGCGTGCAGGGCGACCGGCCCTCGCGCCTGCACGGCCTGGCCGCCATCACCACCACCAAGAAGTTCGGCGGAGACACTGGCGCCACCTACCGGGACGTTCACACGGTGAGTCTTGAGGTCTCAGCGTTTCAGCGTGGATGAGCGCGCTCACCCGTCCCGCGCGTGCTTACCGCCCTCAACGTACTCCTAAGCCAATGCTAAGTCTTTTTTGTGTAATAGGTGGCAGACGAGCAGACAGATCACCTGATGATAAGTGATGGCCGCCGACCATAGACATCTGCAACACCAGTAGAGTCGCAAGTGCGCTGCCAACCTTTAACCCCCTATCCTCCCAATCGGGCCTCTGCCCTTACTCACTCGACGAAACACAGCGCAGGCGCTGCTTCACGCCGGTCTTCTCTGAGGCCGTGTATCACTCCGATCGAGCCGGCCTATTCATGTCGAAGCGTGGCTCTCCCACGGTAAAAAAGGTGACAGACGAGCAGACGGATGACTAGATGGTAAGCGATTGTTATCGCCCATAGACACCTGCAACACCAGTAGAGTTGAACCCCCTTTCCCCCCAATTGATTGATGGTTTCGTTGGTTTTCGGGTGAGAATCTATGCGAGTTGTAAGACTTATTTTTTAAATTAACATGTTTTGTCAAATATTAGGTATACTTTGTTAATTACCTATTAAAATTGGTAAGCATATTACCGTGTAGGTATGCACAGAACTTCGGCTGTCAATATCGCGAGCTAACGACGAAGTTGGACGGGAGACAATCTTAAAAGTAAAGTAGGCTCTGACAACAATTAGTTACCGCACGATTTTTTTTTTATAAAAAACGCTATTGCAATGTCGTTAACAAAGGTGACTCAACCGGAAAATCTGATTTTTTGGTGCATTGAAATGTAATCTAAATACAATAAGATAAATCTTTCATAACGTTTCTGTGTGATATCAGACGCCGATAAGATAAACAGGTGATGTTATCTTGAAACTCTTCATTTTAAAATGTCTGGTTGCAGAAAGAGGAGCGGGCATCGCTAGAGCAGTTCACACACAGCGACCGGCGCGTCTCTGACTGTAAGATCGAAGACATCAGTGACGTCACCAGCAGTCACCAGGAGAGATTCGAGGCCATAGAGGACTGGCAGGAGAGGGGCACGAAGCAGCCCAGGATAGAGGAAGTACAGGAGAGAATAACAGCGAAGCAGGAGAGGATAGAAAGCAGGAGCGACAGGTTGACAGGTCGACAGGAGAGGGCAGAGGAAAAACAAGAGAGGGTCACCAGTCGACAAGAGGAAAGGGAGAAAGTGACTGGAAGGCAGGAGAAAATAGAAAAGAGAGAAAATAAGCGCACAGAGGACCGGCGGGAGAGGACTGAAAGGATGGAGAAGAGGGAAGACAGAAAGACTGTCAGGCAGAGCTCGGTCAAGTCACTCACCGAGAAATACATCAAAAGTGCAAGTAAGTTCATCTGATAGTTACTTATTCATTCGTTTCTAAATAAATAAGGTAAGGTTATCTGGAAGAAATCGCTACAAGCGATAAGACCGCCGTACTGTTTATAGTTGTTGTTTCACTCATGTAATTTACAACACAATTATGCAATAAAGAATATCTAATCTAATCTAATCTAAATACTATATCTTCAATTCATAAAGTCGTTATTCGCATTAATTATAAAGTTAAATACACTAGTGACCCTGGCCCCACTTTGTTTTGGGACCTAACATAGACCAGTACCAATAGATGCCGCTAGGCGTCGATTGTAACAAGTGTAGCTATAAGCCTTATTGGAGAATTTACCTCCTTATAAATCGTATAGATAGAAGACGTTATAAAAGATACGTCGGTATGAAAATACTTATGTCTAAAAATTATAAGTAAGTAAGTAGTTACAAAAAAAAGAATGCATGCGCCACTACAAATGTAGGTACCTAAATTATTAAGTTACTGCCTCCTCCCCACCCGCGTCGGCTATCGGTGTTAAAATCGTGTCCTTCCATCCGATATCGTCACGCCTTTCCCAACCGTCAAAACAATCGGACACCGCGCGCCCGCGTGAGCGCCGCTCGATCGCGCCACAATGCCTGCGCTTGCACAACCACTTTCATACTTATATTGTTCAGTAAAAGCGGCCGTTTCAGTCTGGGGCCCGCGTTGCGCCAGCCTACACAATTCTTTTAAAATCGACCGGTTGCCAGTTACAACAGATTAGACAATCGCCGTTAAAACAGCGGCCATTATGAAAAAGTGAAGTGACAGTTTACTTGTCAATTCTGTTTTATAGTGTCTTACCGGCCAGTCTTAAGCAAGAAACGTGTTTAAATCACTTGTTATTGGAAAAAGTGTTCACCGATGACAGATTAAAAATATAAAGTGAAGTGACTGTTATTTTAAAAGTTAAACAATGTGGCTGCGGACCGTCAACATGCGTATGTTTAAATTCATTAATTTACATACCGTTATTTCTCGCACGTATTTAAATTAACTTTCATAGCGCACTCTTACTTTCATTGTGGAATTCCTATTTAGACCAGGTCAGTGGGCTCTGGATTCCGATCCATTCCGTGATTTTAAATAGACTTTCGCGGAGTTAACACCAAAAAGGACTGCCTGATGAGCTAGTTAATTAAATAATGCCGTTATAGCCTAAGATCCACTGTCGATTCTGCATGTACTTAGATATTTGTTTTTTTTTTGATGAATTTAATCTTATAAATATGAATGTTGTTGTTTAATAGATTAGCGATCCATAGGTTGCCAATAAAAAGGGGATTTTAGGCTATTATTGTAATGAAATCCGGGTATCTTGTATACATCGATAAACACTGGCTGCACACGAAGTTCGCGCGTAAAAAAGTATTTTATCGTCAGTTGATCGACTTTACAGACAACATTTTTTTACCTAAGTACTTTGTAAGCAAAGTTGTGCAGCTATAGACTGGATTTATTGTGATGACAGGTGACGCGTCGAAGACGGAGCGCAGCACGTACCCCAAGGCGGGGCTGATCCTGCGCACCGCTACCATGAAGGACAGCGTCTCCAGCGACTCCTCCACGCACGCCGGTCAGTACCCCTCTCCCTTTTCTTGGTATTTCTTAAAATCCTTTAGAGAACACGCTTTGACAAGAATGAGCACACTCCAGCGTAGTGGTGCCTCGGCCTGACAGGAAACCGGCGTGAAGCAGCTCTTTGCGCTTTATTTCGTACCGGTACCGAAGCCCCAATCCGGGGAGGAAAGGAAGTTTTAAGGTTGGCAGCGCATTTTTGACTTCCCTAGCGTTGGGATGGAATTGCTTACCATCAGATGATCAGCCTGTTCTAGCGCTACATAAAAAAGAATAACATGAACTTCTCCTGGTCACATAGTGGAGAATTAAGTGGTACTTACTATTGGTGTATGAAACTTTAGCTTTAACCAAAACTGTCGGTCAGTACCCCCTGACTCATCTGCGCTAAGCTAATCCTTGACTCATTTACATAACGGTGATTTTGACTCACGCCGCGCTAGTCGTATACTGTATGTTATAATGTCTTTTCAAACGGTTTTTCCTCCAATGCTAACCAAAAATAGTATACTTACCTAGGCCGTTGTAAACACCTCACACAGTAAACAGTATGAGAAGCCTCGTACGTAGTCTTGATTGAGTGAAGCGCCTGCACTGTGTTTCACCGAGTAAGTGGCCTAATTTGGGGGAAGGGAAAATGCGGGTAGCACACTTATTAGTCCACACATGAGCGGCGACAATCGTTTACCATCAAGGGATTTGTCTGCTCCTCCACCTTCATCTTCTTCTTTATCAACATTCTTCTGCCCAACTAAAATCTCCAGATCACCCCTCGGCTCCGTCGTGAGTTTTTCTTGTCCATAAGTTGCCTGTGTGACTTTATATTATCTGACTATCTGCCTAATGGTTGGTTTAAGCCTCTTTACCACCTATAACCACATAAAAACCATTTAACCTAGGGTTTTTTAGGCGGGGCGTGAAACGGCATCTCAGTAGGTCTTCAGGGTGAGGATGACAGACTCAATTGGTACTTAGTCTGTTCTTTTGTGCCTGTCGACCTCATATTTGGATCTCACGGCCGCCTACCATCACGCGGAGTGAGGTCATCTTGATCGTTTTCAATAAAAAAAACAGCGAAGCCTAGTTAACCAAATGTCCATGATCAGGCCTGGCGCGCACCGACAGCGAGCACAGCCTGGGCTCGGTGGAGGACACCACGGTGACCACCACCACGGAGCGCGGCGGCGCGCGCGTCACCACCACCACGCGCCGCGTCGCGCACGCGCAGTCTGCGCACGCGCAGCCGCCGCACGCGCAGCGCGAGGAGCGCTCCTTCCTCGACAGCTCCACCAAGGTCACCGGCGTGCAGGATATCCTCACCAGGATGAAGAATGCGGATATTGGTAAGTTATAGAAAATCCATGTTTCAAAGAGCTTACGTCATTTACGTTGTGAGACCAGCTCCCATCGGTGTTTTCCCGAATACTTAGGGTGCGTTTCTACTGAAACGGAGCTGCGTGGAGTTGAGCGGAGACATATAAAAATTGACCAATCACATTGCTCATCAGAAATGAGATGTGTATTTTGAGCAATGTGATTGGTAAATTTTTACAAGTCTCCGCTCAACTCCACGCAGCTCTGCTTCTGTGGAAACGCACCCTTAGATACGAACTGGTGCCCTTAAAAAGAACCGGCAACTTTACTATACTTAATGCCTCGGGTTTTAAGAGAGATGTCCAAGGGCGGTGGTAATCGCTTACCATCAGGTGAGTCATCTTCGTAAGAGGTCCGATGAAGATAAAGTCATCTCAGCTCAGTTCCCGGTTGCATCAAATTCCGTCGCTTCTGAACCAAAGTTATAGTTTTATACGTCTATATATTTTCATTCTACATATCATTATTTTACCTAATTGTACTAAAATTTAATTCAACATTGTTTGTGAAAGATAACTCGACAATGTTATTTCCTATATTAAAGTACTTTATTCTCTAGGCCAGTAGAATACTAGTTTTTACAAATTGAAAAAGAGTGCAGTTGGTTTCATCGAAAGCGGGACATAGTCGTGATAAAAAACGAGTACTTACTTACTTTGCCGCGTCTAGTTCCACCTGTTCCGAGCGTCTCTAAACGGATTGGCGAACGAAATCGGACAGTCGCAGTGATCCGTGGAGTTGCAGCTGTAATTTGATTATTGATAGTTGACCTCGATACTATCAATTTATTTGAAACTAGTTCCCTCCTTATTTCAATTCGGGATATTAGTTCCACTCTGTACTAATAGATTGCACTGGGCATCGAGTGCATCCCGCTAATGTTCGTTTTTTGTTTTATTATAAGATTTTTCAAGTCTATTGAATTTACCTCCTTATAAATAGTACAAATTAAATTAATGCCTCTGAAACATAAAGAAGTACAGTTACACGAAGTCAAAGTCCTCTCGGTTATCTGGAACTATTTATTTACTAATCACCTAATAAAAAGGTGTTAGATTTTCCAATTACTGATTAAGAATCAAAGTAAAATAAGTATAAGTATACATATACAAAGAGGAGTCACGGGTCCCTGCAAGGTGGAGGAACCCGGTGAAGATTGCAGGATGCACTAAGATGCGGGCGGGCCAGATCTTTGGGCGAGGGGTCCATTTTTGGTACATATGGAATAGGCATAAACGACAAATACCGGCAACAGACATAGACGACACAAATAGGAAACCGAAATAGGCAACAGACGTAAGGAAAAGGTTTAGGCAACAGACACAGGGAATAGTCTTAGGCATCAGACATAGGTAGTGATAAGACTTAGGTAACACACAAAGTGAAAAGACTTAGACAAAAGACCTAGGGATAAGACTTAAGCAACATATTATATACAGAAAAGACTTGCAACAGGCAGAGGAAAATGTTAAAGACTTAGGCTACAGGCAACAGACATAGGCTACAGGCAACAGACATAGGCTACAGGCACAGGCAATCTTCCTCACTGACGATGCTCACCGTCCTCTCGTTGCCGCAGTGATCCAGGAGGGCGACAGCACGGAGGACAGCGAGGCGCGCGCGCTGCTCAACAAGTTCCTGGGCGCCACCGTGCTCATGAGCGGCATGCAGAGCTACGTCACCGAGAAGCCGGGCGGCAAGCTCACCATCAAGCAGGTACGTGCCTAGCTTGTTCTCCAGAACTTGCATTAACAGGTTTATGACCGGAAGATAGCAAACTAAAATGATATAGCTGAATTATTTTAAGCATGTCAATCATTTTCTACGCATTAATGATACCTACTTACCTACCTACCTTATTGATATATTTACGTTTATTCTCACCATAGCCCTTATATTTACGTAGATACACAATTGACCTTTAAAGATCCATAAGATTAATATGTCTTTAGCGCCACGTACAGAAACAGTATTTTAGTCGCTTAAAACTCCACAGAGCATCTATCATACAATTTGATAGTATTGGATTATACTATCAAATTGTTTAAAATATACCTTAGTGATAAAATATGCTCTTTAAATACCAGCCATACGCATGGGTTTGATAGAGATCTAATCCATTCTATAAGGGTTGCCAGACGTAACGAAGTAAGTATGTCGTACACTTTTGTACCCTACATTTTCACATTATCGAGTCCCGTGTTGTAGATGATATATATGGTGAACGGCTGGGTCCACCTCTTCGCCGTTATAGACGCCCTTTTTATTGGTTATTTCTAGTATAAGTACTTGAGATTTTTGGCGTCTATCAACCCTGTCCCATACGTCGGCCCATCCCGCGGCGCCGCTCGTATAGTGCGGAGCAAACGGCAGCATTGTTCGCGAAAGTGGCACACGCATAAACTCCGCAGATAAACACTACAGCTGGTTAGTTACAAGCATTATTAGTGTAGTTGGGTATCTGACATTTACTATGATATAAAGTTCGAAATGTCACGTATGTAGGTACTATCGGTGACAAAATTAGTTAGATCAATCGGTATTGGTTAGAAACGCAGCGGTATTTCTGAACCGGTACAATTTTCAAATCTTCAAGAAACGAGCCTATACCTTCCTATAAGGTGGGCAACGCATCCGCACTCCTTTTGGTGTAGCTGACGTCCATGGGCGGCAGTGTTTAATAACCATCAGGTGACCCGCTTGCACCTTTGGCTTGCTATACCATAAAAAACAGATAAATTACGTACTTAGTTAAGAAAAATTGCAAAAAGAAATTACTAAAACAAAAGAAAAATACAGTGTTTAGATAAAAGTATGGCTGAGAATTCGTCACAGGCTACATTTTATTATGGTGTTTGTTCTCTTCTAGCCTGTGATAAAAAAGTCCACCCATTAAAAGGAGTGTAAAACAAAATTTACAAAGCGTCATTTCGAGTGTTTAATTCGTCATAAGGAAGTTTGATTAAATATATTTAATTAAACGCTCTCTTATGACGATACATATAATTTAATTAAACGCTCTTATGACGAATTATAAGACACCCGTAACCATATATGGGCAGTGATAAATAAAACTGACGACACAATTTCCCTGGCTATACATGTGCCACTAGAGCAAGTCTCCTTTTACGCATCACTTCGAAAACACGCCTCAAATGCAGAATCATTTCTTAAGGGCGCGCACAACTGCGTATTTTTTTTTATATGGAGGACAATCAAGATGACCTCACTCCGCCTCGTGGTAAGCGGCCGTGAGTGAGATCCAAATATGAGATTGACCGGCACAAAAAACAGACAAAGTGACCATTGAGTCAATCAATACATCCAAATTTTTTACGTTATTATAAAGAAGTCCTGTGACGAAATAACACTTAGTATCGCAGTGAGCAGACTCAAGTGGAATATTCTCGACACCACCGATTTGCGGACAGGGTTAATAAGGAAAATGACATTTTAATTTACTCGTGTCTTAATATGCTTGGAAATCGTCAGCTAGTGCTCATAGTTTTCTATGAATATTTTATGTAGAACGGCCTAATTTTTGACTTATTGAAGTAAACCGTCTGGCGTATTTCTTTATTTTTATCTACAATTAAAAAACAACAATCAAAAGGTTATCTGTCAAAAAAGGATACGGTTTTTTTCATGCCATAAATTAAAAACTTTTTTTTCTTTCCTTTAATTTATTATAATCAATAAAAATCAAATAGCGGCGCCAGTGGACCGAACAAGCACTCTTAAGAGTCGCAGGCGCACTTGGCCGCGTAAACAAAGCGCCGTACGCAGCGCGCGCGCCGCATTGCCGTTTAAAGACACGCGGCGAAACGCGGCGAAAATAACACGACTCATCGCCGACATTTCCTTTGCGAAAACACACAAACGCCATAAAATACCGCTCGAGTTCTAGGAAAATAAACTGTAAATGTACTTGAAAATGTTATGCCCGATTATTCTAATGAATTTCCCGATACTTGTAAAAAAAATGTCCAATTCAATGTGATTTCTCAATCAATATTTTTGACATATTTGTAAGCATACATAAAGTAATTTTTTAACATATTCGTTTTGAGTAAAATATCTATATAGGGCGGGAAATAGTGTGAAAAGCGTGCGAAGCTGGGGCGGGCGGCTGTACGGCATAAGGTTCAAAATAGATCGCTCGCGCGCGGCTATATTAGGCGCTTGACGTCAGAGCGGCGCGGGCGCAGTCCGTCCCGCACTCCCGCGCAGAGCGGTGCGCGCCAAAATATGACAAACAAATAAAAATTAAAAATCTCATTTATTAGATTATGACATAAAATCGTCAAAAACAAAACACAACCCGTAGTGCAGACCCGCAAGGGCAGCAGACTAGTGCCGTTCCAGAATTAGGATTACAGTTATTTAAGAAAACCCATTTTTGGTAAGTTATCTAGTCTATTATTTTTTTTATTTTTCTTTTAATTTTTATATTACAACATGCGAGTCGTTTACTTTTTTTCCTTTCATGTACTTTATTTTCAGGTTTGTTTCTTTAAATTTAAAATCAATATTTTAAAACTCTCTGCCTTAAGATACATTCCGTTCCCTAGGTATTATGTTAAAAAAATAATGTACCAATTTCACACACTAATATTTTGTTACTATGGATATTCTGTTTTATTCAAATTCCAATGTATTATTATTATATTACAAGCTGAAACTGTAGGTCAAATATTCAACTATCTAAAAATAATATAATTTTCACTAACCTTCGACCGATAGATAATACCGGAAATACGCTTTCCCGACTCTACCATGACTCTACGCGAGCTACACACGGCCGTCACGGCTGTCAATCACAGAGACCCCGTCATCGACTGCTAATTAACACGGTTTTTTGACTCACTACTACTATGACAACAGGTACACTGTTCCCATAATGTTTCGACTATTCTGGCTATCGTTGCCGACTCAATAGTACACACGGCTGAAGCGACGATCAAGCAATCACTCAAATTACGTATCGGACACAAATTGTCAATCGTGGCACGTAAATTCGACGCTTGACTATAATGAGAAAAATGAAATCCAAATATTCCATTAATGGATTTGCTTTTGTTACATCTAGTTAATTCATCATCGTCATCATCATCAGCCTCTGTAGTTGAGTTCATCCATCTTTCCAGACTTAAGATTGTCTGTTTGTGACAAGGCCGCATAGATTGTAGGTAGGACATCTGTAATATACCTTATGTAGCAATATTTTAAAAACTAACTCGCTTGTTAGATATCTCTATTCGAACGTCTCTTTGCTCTCAAATATCTCTTGACCTGGCCATCAACCGCCACTGAGTCGACACCCGTCTCTCGTGGGACCATCCATCTCTGCCGAGTGTGACAACTTCAAACTTCATAGGCATTGCGACACTAAAAATCTTGTAATTTTAACTATAGATCTTCCTTGCTTCACTTGTATCTATCAACTATGTTGTGACCTAACCTTCAACTGCTACCTTGATTCAACGCACCTGCACGAATCCGAGACCCTGATCTGTCACCTGTCACTAATGACAGGTAGCGACTTCGTCGTCTCCGCGCCGGCCGCCCCGCCGCGCCGTGTGTCACGCCTAGCGCCACTAACAAACGCTCAAACTACGAACGAAATTAAAAATACAAACGTCGTGGAAAGCTTAACCTCCGCTCTTAATAATGTGTTGAAAATAAACGACATTTCAAGGAAAGAATTCGGATGCCGGCGCATGTTTTTAAAGTTATGTGGGATAGTCGGATCCCGCGGGCGACGGAATTTAGTCCTATGATGTAATTCGATAGAGATATAATATGTGTGTGAAGTATGATATTATTTTGAATAATGGATATACCTTTAAGTACGCTAGTTCCACATCTAGGCGCGTGAAAACATCTGTATCCTAGCTCGGATTTGTGATCATCACCAATCTGCATTGGGTAAGCGAGGTGATTAAGCCTAATCCCATCATAGTAGCCATGATTCGATTCCATGATGGAGGCCTTTGCCCTGCAATGGGACAGTATAAATAGGCTGGTACACTCAAATGAACTATCGGAACCTTTTCGGCTCTACATTTTGGCCACCGCGCCAGGAATTCGCCAAATTACGACCTTAATTCCCATTAATTTAACCAATTACTAAGGCCACACAGCAAATAACGACATTAACGCTAACAAGGCGGCTGAATTACATGTAATTTGCTCTGATAAATCAGTTAGAACAATCGGGGAGGTTTCGCGCAATCACACTCGCGCAGCTTTCTCTCTCCGTCTCAAGTTATTTGACTTTAATAACGTAATGAGACGTGCTTATCTCCGAGAAAGTAACTGAAATTGCAAATATACAGAGGCTTCGCTGTAGTACTTGTACATACTTGGTTCCAAACGTAATTGTTGGTTAATCTAACAAGTTCCAGTGATAAACGTGTTATTAATTTTCATCTCGCATTTATTTGACACACTCACGTAGGTAAGTACTTACTCTGAATGCCTATTTGACGCTTCTTAAGACAGCCATCTTAACAGTTTTGTAAACGCCCCATAACACAGGACACTGATTAGAGCTTCGTTGATGTATGTAATTGTATAAAGTGTATAAAGTATTATTTGTCATATTAAATTAACTTATTGTTACTAAATTCTTTTTTCGTCTCAAATATCGGACCCACTATTTAAACATATCTAATACAACTGTTTAAAAAACACCGAAACTTACTTTAAAGAGCATACATATTAATTTCCAAATTAGTGGTGTAATAAGACAACAATTTGTGAGCGAATTCGGCTTAATCAAGATCAAATTCCTCTCATTAGCGGCCGAACCCGGTCGGAGCGTTTTACTTGCGCGCGCGCACGGCTCGCTGAAACGGGCCTGTAACGGTTTATACTTACAGAATACGAGTATACTTGTTTTATAATATTTTACCACACACATTCTACGTGCAAGTGTGTACTACCTACTAATTTTATGATAAACAACTACAACAATTAACCTATGCAAAGTAACGACTTTTTAAAAACTAACTACTTACATTTAGAAATATACCTACCTAATTAACTAGGTAGAGACAGCCACGCATCAGTTTACTATAATCTTTAAAAAAAATTCAATTAAACTTGTTTGACTCCAATGTTTTAAATCTTTGTTTGACTTTATCTAAAGTGAGAATCGATCCAAAGAAATTTGACAGATTTGTAAGTTTGATGTAGTTATGTAGGTACATCGGTTTGCAACAATATTATAGTACTAAATAATAACGTTATTTATCTAAATTATATTTAACTATGAATATACCAGCTTAAGCAAGCAATATACACCATGCCATATTATTATCTACAAAAAAACATGAAGATAAATATAACAGTTTTGACGCAAAACTTTTTTACAAAGTAATCTGGTTTGACAGGCAACGAAACGGATCCCGCATGTCTGATTCCACCTGTTGCGCGCTACTTGCCTAGGGTTCCGTAGACGATAAAAACCCTTTTAGTATTGTAATATCCTTCTTCTTTAGTTTGAGATAGATAACTATTTGTGAAGGGAGATTGAATTGAGAATGAAGACCTTAAATTATTCAGCTTTTTTCGAGTAATAATTTTAATCATATCTAATATTATAAATGCGAAAGTAACTCTGTCTGTCTGTCTGTCTGTTACTCTTTCACGCCAAAACTACTAAAAGGATTTAAATGAAATTTGGTATACAGATGATCTAGACCCTGAGAAAAAACATAGGCTACTTTTTATTGTGAAAAGGGGGTTGTAAGGGGTTAAAAGGGGGGTAAAAAGTTACTTTTCCACGCGGACGAAGTCCCGGGCGGCCGCTAGTTAAAATATAATCTCTATCGTGTTGGGTTTAAGAATGCGAATCTATACTATAGAGTTGACTGACTTCAAGTTCGCGAAGTATAGAGACGTCACGCGATTATGTTCAAGACGGTCAAGCATTAGAGCCCCGCATCAAATATCCAGAGAAATACCAATTTAATATTTCGAGTGAACAGAACCCTAGACTCTGCGTGGACCAACTCGCTCTTGGCCAGTTTTCTTTCTTGTTAGTTCAATTTATATCTGACATGGAGCGACAGCGTCGCCCAACAAATATATTCCCAAGGTTCAACGCCCGCATGGCTTCCACTGGGAAATAAAGTTTTTGAATTACCTATGTATTTGTATTTATGTGCAACATACTTAATTATTTCATTTCAACAATTCATTCCCATCTAATCATTAGGTATGTCTTACGCACTTGTGAATCCTCTTCTGCAGATGTATGTAATGGGCGGCGGCAATCCCTTATCATCAGGTAACCCGTCTGCTTCTGTCCCCTATATAAAATAGAATGTACTCTAATTGGTTTTTCAGTATCAGGTAATATACTTAGTTACATCTTATTTAGTGCCAGCCAGTGAATTTGATTAACGAACTGTTGAGGATCGACAATTATTATGTTTTACTGTTTTTGCTTTGCTTTGCTTTAAATAATGATCCGATTTGGGTTGAACGTGTCCCTAAAAACTATATTGTGTTTGCTGATATCAGCCGTTTTATTGGCATCATCACCGGCGTACAGTGGCCAAACAATATACCTACTTACCTACCTGAGATACCCTGCCATGATGGTAGAGCCCATTTAAAAACGTAACAGACTTTCCACAGTAATTATGATATTTAAACCTAGTTATTTTTTAATAGACCGAAACTATAAAACTGTCATAATAACCTAGACATGACTCTCCGTGATCATGATCTTGAATTATCATCGCTTCAACAAACCGCGCGACGACCCGCAAACTGCAAGCTTTGATCGTCCCACTGCGTTCGTGGTTCGTTTGGCGAATACTTTCTCCCACTCGTCTGAAAATACTCATCGAACTCGATACTGAAACACAACAAACAAGCAGTCTATCGCGCTAAAACGAGCGCGTTACGCCACCGACCAGAATACCAAGCTAAACTACCTGCATTGCAATACGGTGGAGATTTTCAAACATTGAATAATAAATAAATCTAATTCACACAACATCTCATACATTTACCTGGCTCTGTACTACGTAGCTTAAGCACTTGTGTTATAGACATCAGACAACAGAGGAATCACAAAATATAATACCATAATACACAATATTACACCCAGACACTGAACAAACACTTGTTCATCACACGAAAGTTTTTCCAGGGTGTTGATCACACCAAAGTTTGTCCATCGAACCCACGACTTTTGACGTAATAATAGTAGATCGATTCTTTTTACTACTTCACGCTCTCCCGACTTTTCTTTTCTTCTCTGTAGCTTCGCTTCTTAGGGCTACAACGAAACCGTCCCGGAACGGTCGAGTAGGTAATGAAATGAAATGAAAATAGTTTATTTAATTTACTTAGGTTCATACAGAACGGTTACTTTTACAACCAACCTTTCCTTATAGTGTAATTTATCGATGTCTCATAATACGCGTGACAAATCACTTTTGCTTTCATATACTATTAGATAATAAATTCATCAGCAACCCAATTGAAGTCAATGAGACAACGTCTCACTTCATACTACGCGTTCCGATATTTACAAACTTTGCCAGCACTCCCGTGACGTCACGCAGTAATTGCCACTCGAACCTCGCACTTTTCCCCAGAGAATAGTGTCTAATTTGGGTTGATGCGCGTGAGTGACTGTTAACCCCGCGAGTGCAATGGATGGGTATTGGCGTATCGGGCCGATTGACCCACTTCGGTTTTGGCGCGCGTGCGCGGTATAATTAGAAGGAGTGAACGCCCTGCGCGTACGCCGCTATAGGCTATAGGCCTCGGTGCGGGTTGCGCCTATACGATACCTATTATTGATTACTGTGGGGCCCCTGTGACAGCGGGTTTGCTCGCTATAGGCTTAAGCCTCTGTGCGGGCTGCGCCTATACGATACCTATTATTGATTTCTGTGGGGTCCCTGAAATAGCGAGTTTGCTCGCTATAGGCTATAGGCCTCGGTGCGGGTTGCGCATATACGATACCTTTTATTGATTTTTGTGGGGCCCCTATGACAGCGGGTCTGCTCGCTGTAAGGCTTAAGTCTCGCTCCGTGCGGGCTGTACCTTTACGATAATTATGATGTAGGTATGTGGATCTCCTATGACAGTAAAATAAAATGTTTCAAGAATAGTATACCTACTGTTTTTCTTGGGAACTTTAATTTGGTTTTTTGATTCCTATAATTTTATTTAAATTGACAGACAGATAATTGAAACACTATCGGCCACATCATCAGATGAGATTGCGGCCAAAAGTTTGTCTATTCGAAAAAAAATATATATATCACGTAAACAGTCCGCTACAAGTCAGGCCCCGCCCCTTGTCTTGGCACGGAGATGAATAGATACCATTTCATTCAATTAGCGTCGACGCGCCAACTAGCGATCAAACAGTGGACACAATGCATACAGATAGACAGACAGACAATCTACATCGAAATTGATTCAATAGGTTATTATTTACAGATTTCATTCGAGTGCTCTGCTCATTTATGTACTCGTTTATTTACTCAATGCTTTATTTATACGGCCCGTTTAGCGCAGTGATTTGGACGCAAGGGTCGTGGTCGACTCCCGCACCTAGGTAATATAAAATGTTGTGGATGAAACAGATATGAATTTGTATTGGGTTTCGCTGTTTGTGATTCCTTCGTTGTTGCTAGTTTCCATAGCACAAGGGAAAGCCTTTATTTTGGGACCAGGATGTATGTGATCTTCTGTCAATTTATTTCTTGTAAAAATCATTTTCCGTAAGTAGTTTCAGTATATTGTAGTCAGTAATGATTTAATTTAATTCTTTGCCCGAACCACATCAACCTTAACCGCCACATCACTCACCTCGTACTCGTACATCTTTGTTTGGCACATACCGCGCAATACCACTGCGCGATTCGGGTGTCTTTCATCACCTTTGCTGACTAATGATCCAATCTTTTAATGATTGATTCTACGCATCAACCGAATGGGAATCTAAGCCCATCGTATCAACTGTAAAAATCATAAAATTAATTATCTTTCTACTTAGGTATCTATACCTACTGGTTACTGAGCAAAAAGCTAAATGTCTGTTTATCAACAATCATTTGTGTTTCAACCGGCATTCTAACTACTGCTCTATACTCGTTTTAGAATATTTAATTGCATACAAACGAACTACTTACTTAACTAGACAAACAGAGATACTTCGTGCACAAATGACCCGATCTAATCGCTGGCTTTACCTTTTTCGGTCCTCTAAATGAAACTTATAGAGTTTCATAAATAAAGTTGTACATCGCAGAATGCAAGATCTCGAAAAATAGGTATGTTTAAACACAAGTGACATATATCCGCGTTGTAGCCGAATACATCAGTGTCAAAAAAATGCCGCGACCTTTCTTGTTAACAGTTGTTGTTACGCAACTAGAGCTGCGCCCGCCTTTGTCCGGCAGTGGCCGAAACTCCCGAAATACTCGCGCGGCCGTGACGTCACCAGGAGATAGCGCGCCGCGTGCGCTCGCGCGTGTCGAGGGCTGCTGCAAGGAGCCTAGAGTTACAAGCTTTGCAAAATGCCAAATATTTTAGGACAGGTCCTGAATCTTTGACAGATCTAGTTTTATAACAAACTAGTAGCCCGCCCTCACTTCGTTTCGGGACAGTAGTTCCACTATCTACTTACAGATGGCGCTGGCCATCGGTTGCCTCACGTTAGTGTTTCGCCCTTTCAGTTTGTAGGTATATAAGGATTTTCAGTGTTCATAGAGTTTATCTCTTTATAAATAGTATTGAGATATAAGAAGGAATGTTCTCCAAGTTTTAAAATGAATATAGCATTTTGGTTGGTCTTCTTTCTTTTTAATTCTAATCATTAAATTCACTTTTAAGCTCTCCTACGTCTTTCGTCTTTACTCTCTTTTTTCATTTTCTGTATCTTCCATACTTCATTCCTTCGCCTATGTATTCAGTCTAATCATTCTATTCATTCATTGTTTCTAACATTGGAATACATACACTCAATCCACCGCACCCACAATCGTTAAAATGGAGACAACAGGCAAGCTCTCCAACTAATAAATAATAATGCAATAGGAAGTTCCTGATTATGCTAAATTCATATCCTACTTCTGTCTAGTCATATTCCTGCCAACCCTACGTTCGTTGGTGTGTTGCCAGCTCCCTGATGTGGAGCGAACGACCTTATGTCCGTCTGCTTCCCCCTTCTCCAGATTTGGCGTTTGTCTCTTTTGGCGAATCCGCTTCGACCTTGCCCGCGCCAGAGCAAACAAAGACTTTGTTTATATTTAGTTAAGGAAGAGTTTTGCAATTTCTAAATATATCTGGTAAATATTTATGTCTTTGAGCTCAAAAAATATCGATTCACGATAGAAGGTTGAATTGAATGACCTGCCATTTCCAAAATGTGACAAAACGGAAGTAAGTAAACAAATATTATTTTACTTAGATAGTAGCTTGATGACAACGTTAGAAAATAAATTAAACAGAATGATCTCGACACGCTTTTTTGGACATTTAGGCTGCACACGCACGCATGATAATATCGCGACGTGCGCACGCGCCGCGCGTTCAACTTTATGCATATTAGTTAACATCTTATTACTTGTTTCACTTTCTTAGCATTGCATTCGGTCAAATGAATAATAATGCCAAACAAAGTCTAAGATTTACCATTGGATATATTATGAGATTTAAAACTGACCCATCTGGTTCCCCTGTTTAAGGGTTCGAAGGTCAGACGACAGGCGCTTCATTGTTATTACCGGACTTCCCAAATCCTGCATAATGGTCCAAGTGTACTCCAGGCTCCGAAGCTATAAAAAGATAATAATGATGCAATGAGGTTTAAAACGATTTTCTCGAATTCTTAAAGCTGATGAGTGGCCGCTAGTAGATGGCGCAAGATCAATCCAGACAGGAGCTCTTATTAACGGATGATGACACTACAAGTCAACCAGTTACCAATTGCCCAGTCTTAGCATAGACCTCAAAAAATCTCGGGCTTCCAAAACGGTTGTGGGCACACGGATATCTTGCGCAGTGAAAGATCCCCTGCTACTGGTAGCTAAGCTTAAGTTTATCGAAGGAAGTGTGATATCACAAGTATTTTTAAGGTTGTGGGCTTGCCCGCAGTACCCACAACGCTGGATCCGCGCCTGGTTCTGTGTGAATTTTGCTAAGCCAGCGCAGCTGTCCGTTGTCCAACGGGTGTTTTCGTCGTCATGGCCATTACTAACCCGTTCTACAATCTAACTGCTTTTAGCGTGATCCGCACGCACTGGACTCACGTCATTACAGAATGCACCGGTTCCACATTTTATGTCAGTTGTTCTGTCGTTTCTCTTTAATGGTTTCATTTCAAACTTACTTATGTTCTCCGCTTTCCTTTCATTGGTAGAACCTATTTGATTGAGTATTAAAACTGAATCCTTGAATATGATATCTTCTGTTTTGATTAGGTCCTAATATATAAAGAAAAGGAGAAACAATTATGTACTTTAACCTCGAAAGAACAAAATGACAAATTCATATTTCTCAAAATTATAATGAGTTCATTTTAATACACACTTTACATTTTGATACGTCGTCAATCGTAATAACAACATCAGTCATATACAAACAAAAGAAATGCAATGCGTTTCTTTTGTTTGTATATGACTGATATGTTCTTTTTGTTTCGTTGTAAGCCATCAGGTTACTAGCTTGGCAAATTAATACATCAAGTTACTAAGTTTAATTACCCAATCGTACACCTTATAGAGACAGCACTTGTCAGAGTTTTTATATTCCTGCCGCCAACTCTCTAGTGTCCGGTCGCGGCCGGTGCGCGCGCGCCGATTCCTCCCATTATGCTTAATGGGATAACTGGCCGTTTCCTATTTTCTACCGTGACTTTCGCTCATCACAATTGTGGTTTTATTTTCTAAACTGTGTTAAACCTGGGACATTGACAAACAAAATGATGCAATAAAATAGTCACGGTTTCTATTTTTTCTAATTGAAAACATACAATTTTCTAAAGAAAAAGCAGATTTCCGAACTATTCTGCCTTATATAACACATAAAAAGAAGTAGTTATTGAAGTTGGCGCCAATCAACTCAAACATTTTAATACAAAGCGAAGCATCCATGTAACTGTAACAAAATCAAAATGAGGCATTTAATCTGGCGCAGACTCAACATCTTTAACCTCTATACAAGATCTACTGCAGCAGAACAACAGTAATCGTCTCCCATAAACGCTTGCGTGCGCTCTGAATGCATTTCCTTCCTTTTTGCGCGGACGGTAACGATCGCACTGTCGCAAAAAGCGCTATCGTTTACCTCGCGGCGCGTGCGCAGCTCAGGTGCAAATGGTGCAGGGGTGCCGCTGACAGCAATCTTGTCACATCATCATCAACAGGCTGGAAGTATCCACTACTCAGTATAGGCAATGCCGATGGCGTCTCCCACGATTCGGCCCGTATGACATGAAGGCGGGAAGGACCATGGGAAGGTGGTAGGATAGGCTCAGATTTTTCGCGAATGTGCTTGAGGTCTGCTCCTCCATTTTTGTGATATCATAGACCCATTCTGATATTGAACTGCGGTTTTGGACTGCTGGTTTAATTAGATACGGATTTCTTTACCTGTGATGGCAACGAAGTTTTACCTAGCGATGCGCCATGTCCTTGGGTTTCGATACTCTCGTATATCTTTGAGTAATAACCCTAAGTTATAATCATGTTACATATAAGGTTTAGCTTTTAAGTTCCGGTATCAACTAAGCAACATAAGTAAAATCTTTGTTTTAAATGAAGGGATCTTCTCCAAATTTATTAGGTGTCTCAAACCTTTCTAAGGAAACATGACCGAATAACATTGCCCTCAAAAAAATCTCTTTCGGACAATCAGACGATTCAGGCTTGTTGTCTTACCTACTGCCACCTGAGATCCCGCGTGGCGAGGCACCCCTGCGGGTCGCGTGCCGCGCACGTGCCGTTACACCGCTTCTTGCGCGCGCGCAGCCATCCGGCGCGCTCTTACGTGCATTAGCTTATCTGGGCGCACCGTATCAAACCCACTCGCACAGGCGAGCCTCTTAAGACGTTGAAGTAGATTACAGATTAAAAGTTACAAAGTTGTCTTAGTTCACTTTATCTCTACTTTCTTGAATATGTAAGTCTCCCTAATCCTTTTTTACGTAATAAGGATAGTAAATTTGTCAATGTTAAAGTTTATTTTGATGATAACAGTGGCGTAACTGTGCCCCCTGAGGCATCTGTAGCAAATAGTTCGCATGAGGCCTTCGATTGTGATAAAACGTTATTTTATTTCTGAACTTGCTGCCTCTTGACCCCGGGGCTCTCTTAGGTCCGTGGCATTTTGCCAGTTCGGCCACGCTACAGTTACGCCCCTGACTGATAAAGTGAATCGTCACCTGGAGCAGTCATTCAAAGATACGGAATCATTGATCTACAAATAGTGGCTTCCACGATTTACCAGATAATTAGATATAATTTACGAGTCAATGTCACATCTGTTTCCTCAAATGATCCAATCAATGTTAGAATAGCACTCTCTTCTTCGTAATAGGTATACAACCCAAGTTTTTCAAGCTAGAATAATAGTACCCATATCTCATATCTAGTATACTACATAGTTTGTATGAAGTAAAGAGCCCATCACTTTTTTGAATCGTTAATAAAAGATAGGTATGACATCAATTGATTGATCACAACACGACATCACACTTAATATACCTCAAAAAATTTGGAAAAGATCCCTTCATTTGAAACAAAGAAATTATGTCGTCTCTTTTGTTCAGTTCTTTATAGCCGATTTAAATCCAAGCCAATTATATCTCCACTCTTTAAATCACTATACTTCTGGTACAAATAAGGGTAATAAATGATTCTCCGAGATTCTCAAAATCATTCCCGACGTCCACAATAAAAATAATTTAAAAATAGGTAGTTTTCTCTACATTGCGAAGTCATTGACTTTTCACTCTGCGTACTTCTATTCTCAGAAGTCTAAACAAAAATCGTTTTAATTTTTCAGTCGTCGAAAATTCATGTTTAATTGAAAATGCTTTTTACGAACGTAGTTACCGAAAATATCTCCGTGCGTTTATTTCTACGCGACATTCCCCGTTTTGCACGACGCAGTCATTCTTGGAAGTTGCGCGTGCGCTGCGAGGACCATTGATCCTGTTGATGGCTCCATCAACAAGGCACGATTAACACGCCACTTTGTCCCTTACAGTAAAATGAATAAGGCTCTAATTGGCATATCATTACAATAGTTTTAATCGTGTATTTTGTATGTAAACGGCTAATAATTTCCTTTTACGACTGTTGTGAAATCTTGTTTTGGTTCATTATCCATTAACCGTTGAAAGTATTACCAATGCCTTTTTCTTTTAAAATGTAAGTACCTAATAAACCGTTTAGCGCAGTGGCTTGAGCACTGGTTGAGATCCAAGGCGGATCCCACACAAATGTTGGTCCATGAAAATTCTTTATTAAGTATGGTCTCTCTGATGTGATACCACCGTTTTTCCATGGTAAGAAAAAACTATGTTTTATCACAGCATTGTTGTCTCAATTTATTTATTTTCGCTCGTTTGCTCGGCAGGTAAAGTAAATCAACTCGTAAATAAGCCGCGGCACTCTATCATCTCGTGATTTATTTGTAATGTTCGGCCATTTGGCGTTTGAAACACGTTTACCATTAAATTATATTTATACGCTTCCCAGATGCGGCGCGCGCTAAGCGATGGTTCCAGACCGATCTCTCTATAAAAATACTAACAATTCTTTGATTCCTTAGTAACTTTTCACGTTACTGAGATAACTTTACCTAGGTATGTGATTTGGTTTTATACTACTGTGTTAAGAGTCTCATACTTCGAATCGGAAACACATTAAGTACATAAATAAATATCGGTTCCAACTTTAAACAAAGAAGTAAGTAACTATTTCATATCTGTTGAGAAAACAAATCAATTGGGTCTGGGTGTTTGTGGCACAAGAAAAGGCACAAGTAGTCAACGCAATATAATGTTGTCTCAATTTATTTCTTTATTGATGCCCGCAATGACCTTCTATCCATACTGGAGGTTACTAACACAACATAGTGTTAATGTGGGTTTGATCTCTGGATCTGTTTCATGACTTATTTTGCGAATGAAGATCAAAGTCTCCTTTTTCGAAGGACATTAATGAGACTTCAATTAAAACACATGTTCCTAAATGTATGTGTCATTACTTTGTGCATGCATCAATCTGTACAAAACAACTTACAAAAGATGACGCGCAAATAGCCACATGCCCAAACCGATGGTAAACATCCCTCAAAATAAAGAGCTGTACTTTTTATTTATTGCGCATCGTAAACGTACATACAAACATACGAGTATCGCATTGATAGTGGAAAATCACGAGAAAAAGCTACAATAAGTCACTGAAACATATGTCGGCTACAAATCAAAACAATTTACAACGTACCTACTTAGACATAGACATGTCGCAGGGGGTGACGTGAAACAAAAATGTGGATATGATGGTTGATGATGCTGTATTCGACATATACACAGACGACTTACATTAGGTAGAGTCATGGTAGCTCAGTGGATAAGAACATGCGTCTTCTTACTGGAAGATCATGGGATATTTGAAGTCTATGTGCATTAGCTTGGCAGTGAGAGAAATCATTAAGAGGAAACCAAGTTGCGAATAAGTTTTTGAAACGTTTGACCTATTCAGATGGTCTTAATCTCCTGTCTAAGGAGGCCGAAGGTCAGACTGCAATCGTGTTGTAGTAATAATTACCTACCAAACTCATCAAATTCTGGATCATGTTCCAAGCATATCCCGGCTCCCAGAGCAACGCAGGAATAACACGATGAAGATGACCTACGGTACGTTTATTTTGGCGCGCAATTTTAGACTTTATCGGCGCTAAAAACAGATGAAAACAAAACACTTAAAAGATAAAGAAAGAAACTCAAATGAAAAGTTTGATGGCCACTGATCGAGCAAGTCAAAGATCACGTTTAATGTTCAAAACAAGTCCGTCTTCTTTGTTACACTGCGATAATTCAAGCGCCGACAGCCTTTGATGCGCCGCGAGACCTGCGCGCGCGCAGGATTTGCCAAGCGACACGACTTTGAGATTAAGCTTTAAACTTTATGAACACATAAGCCGCAGCAAACTTGTGACTGTCATGTCTGCTCCCTAAGAGGAAACAGAACTGATGATTTATAAATTGCGTTTTCAAGTAGGACCAAATACGACCAATTTAACGATTCTTCAGGCGGTCCTTCTCCTCTTTAAATTGTTTCTACTATGCTATTTGAACGTTTGTGTGTGTTTAAGTGTGTGTGTGTGTGTGTGTGGTATACACGATCTTTGAATCTTACGATGGCGATATGAGCGGTTTTGTTGCGCTAGATCTGTCCAGGGCTCCTCCCGCTGCAGTCAGTGCGCGGGTATTTTCGCCGGGTGCGCGAGCGCCGCGCGACCTGCCAAAAATCTGGCCCACTGATCTTCTACCGGTGACAAGCCGCTATAAATATTGCCACAATACCTCAGCTGCATTATCAGCTGCCCAAGCGCAGTAATTGACTCGGTAAAAATATACAGATTTCTATTGATCTTCTTTTTTAAATTTACTTCCACTGGTGTCACTTTAGAGCCCGGTGTAATACGCTTAGACCAAAATTCAATATTTGGGGAATCTGGTAGTTACGGTGCAGTATGCTCGAATTCGAACCTCAGACCTGGTTTCAAACTAAGGTTCTCTGTGGGTAGTAGTACAGTACTATATATTCCTGATATGGCTGATCTTCTATCGCATCCCTAAGATATTCATTCTTTCCATTTCATTTAGACACAAGACAACTTATCTTCTTGAAAACGGCTAATAGGTAAATGTTGGATGCAACCGGGGAGAGACGCTGAGACGATCACGGCAATAAAATTTGCGCAATAAAATCTAGCTTTTTTGGAGGGCGAAGAGCCCTCCAAAAAGCTAGATTTTAATAAGCTCATGTTGCGTAGCAATCTATCATGAAACTCCCATTAGATCCCGTCAACACCAAATCTTATTCAAACACGATGGACTTCGAAAAGACGTCACAGCAATAATTTTAGCGTTCTATTTATTGGTGTGGTTTGACAGTCCGTGTGTATCATGCATGTATCTATGTGTGACGTGTGTGTACGCCCCTGCTTGTAAGTGTATGCCCATCCATACGTGCAAGTACGGAATGACGAAGCGATGATCTCAAAACATCATCGTTAGATATTAAACTTGACACGCCCGCTGCACCCGTCCTCGCGCCAGGACGAGGGTAAACGGATACTCGGTTTGCCATATCAATGATCCGTCAAGATGTGAGATCTTTTAATAAGGTTGAATTTCTTTACAAAAAATATGGTTCACAAAAAAGAGTTTAAAACGTACTTTGTAATTTAGATGGATCCAATTTATAGCAATTTTTTGGTCGTCATCATTAGTTATAATGATGTCATGATAAATAATGACTCACCATTATTATCATGTAAGTATTGAAATAGACATTCGCTACAAAATATTCCGTGCATCCATGCAAAATGAGCAAAATCCCTTGAAAACTCGTTGTTTACTATCTGTTTCCGTGCCCTGACTTATGCACTCTTCACCTATTTACAACTTCGCAATTTTCGCGTTCTTTGTTGCAACTAACAAATAACTCTCATAACAAGCAAGATGTCTTCCGCCCAATCCACAACATTTGCTACTTCCTCGTCTATTCGCGTTCCCAAACTAAAAATAACACAGATCGGTCAAACGCAACGAGCGAAGTCAACCTCCCAATTAGAATAGGATCCGACGCGTGACGCTGCACATGCCCAAACATTGCAGCTGGATGCACGTGCACTGGCAGTGCCGCCAGGTGTATCCACCACGTGTGCGCTGACGCACCGTGACTCACGTCAGACTGACGGGTACTACGTCTTCTGATCAAACGCTGTCACATCAGTAGTAGATCAGTCGGATAGCTTCCGATCGCTTTTCGATCATCTTCCGTTTTGAAGATTGCTTGATTCGAGAGGTCATCGGTGACTTACACGGAGTTCGATGTGCTAAATACTTTATTAAAGCATTATTCTCGGTTCCATATGGAGTATGCTTGGACTATGATCCGAAATTTAGCAAGCCTAGTGATTAAATATGTTTCAAGATATTTCCTATACTTTGATCCATTACCGGATCCTCAACATCCTGCTATCCACTTACAGGTATGATAATGATGATACATGATTTGTTTAACTACTTATATTCTGTGCCGTAGTGTTACAAACATCAAGTCACCGTGAAAGCTCAAGACACAGTCACGTCACGACCACTAAAATCAATGCCACCAAAATTGATAGCCTCTAAAGGAACATAACCGATTTTGTTACCTGACATCTAGTGATTCAAGTCTTCAAAGGCCCAACAATGTTGTGCTGAAACCCAACACCCGTATCTCACAGGATCTTTAGTGTCGGAGACTGAATTCCGGTGGTGTCTAAAACGGCGCCGTCCTGTGAATGCAACAAAACAACGTCCCCGACGGGCGTTAGTCAGACGCATTTCTGGGTTTATGTCCTCCACCAGCTGGCATTCCATTCAGCTTCTAAAATTAAATGAGAACCATGTTTTTGGAAGAACATAATTATCATTTCTGCGTCACCGTAGGTATTACATAGAGTTACTTCTATTGCCATGGGTAGACTGTGGATACCAATAATCCAAAATGCTCACATAGAGAGCTTGTCTATTGGTAAAACAAAAGAAGACTTTGTACCAAGTAAAATTACTTTTGTCGATAAATAAATTTAAAAAGAAAGCTAGATTTTAAAGTATGTGGAAACCAGGGAACTGTTAGCAGTCCTCCGGAGCAAATCACTCATGTTTAAAGAACTGTTGACAATTTTTCTTTCATACCTGCGCTAAGTGATGATGGCTTGTGGATGCAGGGGTGGATCACACTTAGCTAGCACAGTGTAAGCGATGTTACCGGCTAACTGGACCACCGCTACATTCGTTGACTGTACATACGGTTGTTGAATATTATTTATTGAAGGCCAATTTAAAGTAGCCATAAATATTCATTACGTCGAGTAGGTAGATAAGTAAGATATTGATGACTACTTCATTTTCTATGTGATTAGGGTTATTAATGTAAACTTAAAACAAGAAAATAAACAGAAATATGAAACCAAACTATAAATAGATCTAAGAGTCGTACCTATTCATTAAGATAAGTGTTTGCATAACGTCAAGTTAGATTAAGGTTAATGTTGACCAAACTAATGCATCGACAAACCTATGACGCATAGAAATGATGAGCTTCTTAGCATAGGAATACAACATGGAAACGGGTTTGAGCCGGAGTTAAACTTATCCGCAATAATTGCTATGCTATATTTTCATACTAGCTCTAAAAATTAAAAAAAAGTTACGTAAAGGAACTTACGTTGACGGGACTTTGGAATATTTTTTCTGGTGTCTTAAAATTGCTCATCAACAATGGGCTACATTAGCAAACGCTTTTGCTAATATCTGCTTTCGCCAGTAAGTATATAGGTCTTTCCGGGTTGGCGCCGCGCCCGCTGGAGCCAACGTAAACAAACCTAAATGCGAGCGCTAGCTGCGCGTGCGCAAGCGATCTTGAACTGATGATCGGATGCGGTAGATGTTGGAGCACTTAATATTTGTTTCAATTAAATTTAAATAAGTTCTCGAGGCTGGAGGGGAGACTGCGGCTCGTTTAACGTATTGTGGAATTTGTAGGCCCAATGTGTCAACAAGCGAATAGCCAAAGATCGATCAAAGAGTGAATATGTGGAGAGGCCTATGTCCAACAGTTGACGACAACAGGCTGATGTTGTTGATGAATACGGTTAGTTGCAAAAATTGACACAATCCTCAATTGGAGCTGCTATATGCTCCAATGTCACGTTTAGTACCAAATCGTTAAATTCGGATTCCATGACGAAATCTTCCTTATTAATTATTGAAAAAGCGATTTCATAATTCAGTATTTTGGGACATCCTACGTATTTGCTAATCGTTACATTTTAAAATAATACAAATACAAAGTTTCCAGAATTACATAATTTTGTCCATCTGAGAAGTAAAAAACTATGGCATGAAATACAGGTTTTCTTGCCAAATGATCTCATTCCGTAATCAGTTCTCATAAGTGATTAACACTTTTCTTGGTGAAAAAATAAGGGCCAGATATAAATAGAAATACCTACTTATCTACCTGCTCTATGAAATCATCTTTGAGAAAGTAAGCTATAATGAGGAAAACGGAAGAAAACTTTTTAAAATATGAACGGAAAAAATCGAATCTCTCAACTCCTAAAATATTTTTTTTTGTTGCCTGCTAATAATGCTTGATCACAATTTCACCTGATCGAGATTGACAATGTCTAGAATGTTATGCGCCTGCCTGGAAATGTTCCCTGTCTAAGAGCTGCGTACGTCAGGCGGCAGTCGCTTTTTTGTAAATACCGTCCACATGTCCTGTCCAACCTTTAATATGGTCCAAGCGTATACGCTTTAGCTTTGGAAGTATCAGGAATAACACTCTAAGATCAACATCAGTCACAAATTTAGGAGAATCAATGAAAGCTTGTTAACGACGTCATGGTTTCACAAGCTTCGACAAATTGGTGTTAAATCATAAACTGGCCTGCGATACAATCGATCCGTTACGCAACGCAATAAAAAGTAGCACGTTCAATATTAACGACGGTAAAGCCATATCCCATAAAGAATAAGAACCAAAATAAGGCTTTCAAGTGTAACTGACTTTGAAATTGCGAAAAATATAAACAATGGGGCAGTTGGTCAATGACAATAAGGTAATGATAATAATAGAGAAAACGAAACCAAATTGACCGGATATAAATTAGTATTATAGAACCTAACACCTTGGGGCGATTGCAAAGAAACAACAACTTAAAAGATAAAATATTCGAAAGATGAATGGAAATCTTCTAGTTTTATTTTATTAAGTTAACAAAGTGTAATTAAGATTTCGGCATAAATTTGCTGAATATTCATTACATTTTCACAAACCAAGTATACAACATTAGCAAGGCTCTCCAGAAGATGCCAGAAATAAACTTTGCCTTGATTGACCACATAACGCTGAAGCAGGAAGTTCCTACGATGATCCGGAGCAGACCGGCCCGAAAACGTGACGCGCGATTTATTTGTAAAAGTAATAAAATCTTACTACTAGGAATAGTAGTATATTCGGCGCTGAAGGCCGCCGGGAAACGCGGTTTTGGTTAGGGTTGGTGGACTCCTAAGTCTATGTATTTTTCTAATTATTAGAGTCAGTTGAAGTACCTAATGGAAGTGTTGAGCATGGACTGGAAGCTGGTGTCTTTGTTACCAATCAAACTGATGATCGGCTAATCAAAATAGGTTTTTCTAGACTCGTTTAAAAGCCAGCAAAACTATAAGTAAACAAAACAATAATCTAACAAAATAAAAGGAGGTTTAGCTTTTAGCACATTTAGCGAGATTAAGCTTGGCGACTTTTACCTTCGTTGTTTTCAACAAACCTAAGAGGATGAATTGCCGTGAGTAGGTAACACACGCTTTTAAAATTTCTTCTTCAATGTAGGTATGGAAGTTTCTTTACGATGTTTTTACATACTTTCACTGTCAATTTAGTGGTATTAATACGCTGAGTTGTTAGCAGTTTATCTTTTCTAAAGTACGTATTATAATATGAGACAAATAGTAAGAGGTAGGTAAGCATCTTCGTTGACAGATCCGCCTCCAGATAATCGGCGTGCGTGCGTGCAAGTCTAGCGCATTTATTTTGGTTTCAGCGTTTTTTACAAACAACCCTAGTATTCGGGCGTGTATTTATTGCATGTTTTGGCTATTATTAACATCCCACTCGCGGAACGGGCGACTTTCTTCACCTGTCGCCGTCAGTCGCCGACAGTCGCGTGATATAATTCGCGTAATCAATGATCGCGACCTTGACTTGGGAGATGCTTGTATGTTTACTTTCATTAAGCTTTAAATCAAAATAAACAGAATTACGTAGGTTTTAAACTATTAAAAACATATCGCAGCCAGCGAAAACTAGCTAGAAAAACTAGGCTGTCTAAAAGAGAGTCGAATTCCGTACCATTGATTTTAAATGTAAGTATTCTTATGTCGCATCCGTACACATGAAACGCACACACAATGTTTGTGAAAGTGACGGGAAAATAGATTTGGTCGTACTTATATTCCGTTTAATTTAAGGATCTCTGATTGTTTAATTTAACAAGACAATGAGTCAACAAGTGTTCCTAAATAAACAGAGTACAATGATTTTCTAAACGACTAGATACATTAAGAATAATGACGATGGAAAGCAACATTCCGTATATCAGTATCAGTTAGGTAGTCGTTATATATCAATATCAATTCTACATTACCAACGTCGACAGTAAGAGCTACCATATTTCGGTTACGACAAAACCACAGTGACCCAATAAACCCCGCTTGAAATCAATAATGAAACCGAATAGCGCTTCGCCCCCATTTCGACCACACAAGGCGCCCTACATCGCTGAAGTTATAGCCCATTTAAACAAATTACGAACTGTGGCAACACTTGAGACTTCATTGGTATTTGGGTGCACTAATTTAGCAACCGCTATTGGTCTGGTAATGCACACTTTCAGTTAGTGTCTCTTTGCTTTTTATCTCGCATCTCATTGGAGATAAGTTTCACTTGCCACCAATATCTCGTCGAGAAGACGACAAAGCCGAAAGTGGAGACACTGCACCTAGAATGAAATGGGAAATTCTTTAGCATTAAGTAGATCATAAAATTTGCATCAAACAAGACTCAAAATTTACCTGTCTAAAGCCTCGAGGGTTCATTTGTTATTTTCACGCCAGGGCTTCACAAACTATACGAAATAATAAAGATAAGACTAGAATTGCAGAGTACCTATCTGAATTAGACATACAATACCTACAGCTGATACTTACTCGTAGTAGTGGCTGATGACTATTTGTAAAACAATCAAAAACGTGAACCTAGACTACAAATTACGAGTAAACATTTATTGCCAATAAATTGTTGACTATTTCTGCTACTAGAGTAGAGTCATTCTCTTACAGTTCACTAATTACAGTTGATTCACCTGAAATTCTTTTCGAGTGAAACTGCATCTTTTTCTTAGTTCAATCGTATTTTATATGTATAATAGCAAAGATAAATTTACGTAAGAGTTTCAAAAAATAATTCGGTAGATTGTCTCTACGGAAACCATTTTCCTAACATTAAAAATCTCGACGCACCGGTAACTAAGTAGGTATTATTATTTTTGTAAATGTTAAGATCTACCTACAAATTAAATCTATTCGTTTGGCTTATCTAAAGACAGTTAAATTATGTACCTACCTGCCAATATTAGAAGAGAATAAGAAAGATTATTGTCCCAGACATATTAGTAGGGCATGGACGTCCATAACCCTTGGAACGTGACTAATAAACTATCAATCACAATTTTAATAACGACATTTATGCTAAAGCTTTCGAGAGTCAACAAAAGCTTGTAAAAATAGCCACTCGGAGGAAGGGCAGCCGTCGTTACGGTGACAAGGCCTTTCTCACTACGATACGATAGTTTGCTAAGAATAGCCGCGGGTAACCCGATGATTTCTTAACGCCACACGGTGATGTCATGGGATATAATGATCTTGTTTATTTTTACTTGGACTTGAAGAGTTTAGCTTCTATTGACGCCTGTTTGATAAGAGATCTGGAGCTGAAGAAAAGCCATTGTTTAACTTTCTTAAAACTTCTTCAAACTACATTTTGGGATTGCTTCAAAGGCTTCACAAATCTTCTTCCTTCTCTTTGCATCGTTCTCCTTACTACTGAGGGTCGTAAACGAGTGGTCGTTTCACGATCTTCGTTTTTAGTGTGATGGTGAGCAGCAGTCAATTTAGAAAAAAGACTTTTCTCAACTCTTTGGTCTGGGTTTAGACCCTCCTATAAAAGAGTCAGCCGTAGATTATTAAGATTTAGTGATCGATATAAATAGTCTGGCGCATTCGTTTATTTAAACTAGCAATTTCGTATGTAACGTTAGCATTTAACTAACTTTTAGTATTATGTTGTTGCAGGAAACGGTCCGCAGCAGCGGTGGCAAGGTCAGCAGCAGTCGCACCGTCGAGGAGTTCGACCTTGACCAGTGCTGGGACGAGCGAGTGCTCAGGAAACTCGTGAGTATCTTCATCCACAGGAACTGCTAGCCCTAGAACGTCCAATGCTGAACATAGGCCTCCCCCAAATTCTTCGTCCATTTAGATTAAGTACCTATAAACTTGAACCGTTCTCCTTGCCGTTCCCGGTTGAGTGCAAAGCCATCATTTTCAGTGTCTAGTGCTACGATTTGGACCATGATCTCTAGATTTGGGAAGTAATTTTACTATCGGTCTCACGTTCAGTCATCTCAAAAAATTTGGGTGAAATCTGAATCCTTTCCTCACGATATTTGCCCGCATCACTGAGCTGAGTAAGTAGCTGTCCTTCCACTCCCTGTGCAGAATGGATTATAGAGTGATTGAAAGAAATGATAAATAATTAGGTAATATGAAATTATTATGATGATCAGCAAAATAACTAATTGAGCTGCTATTGTTTTTTGCTGCTTTATTAATTGATGATCAAAATTATTTTGCTGATCAATCTTTTTGCTGGCCAGTTACATAAAAATAATACTCGCACTAAATAGAAATACGCTTATAGAATTGAAAAATGCACAGTTGTCTCTTGTTATCTCTAACATCTAACGAAATGTTGCGAGATGTTGCAAGTAATGTTGGAATATCGTGTACAATTCTTACTATTTCGTTTGCACGTCAACCGTCAGTCATAAAATTTCCAACCTCCGGTCGTGATGAGTGGTTGAACTTTGCGTGCAAGTGGTCACTTATTACACGAATTACTCTCACTTTCGCTGACAACATGTATATTTGTATGTACATACATCTGTAGCTGATGTTTCGATACAACAAATTTTAATGTGATAAACTGACAATTCCAAATACCCGCAACAAAGAACGCTTCATTTTGGTGTATTGTAATTTACACGAATACCTACTTATCATACATAAACACAGGGTTTTTTCTGTTTATTTGTCAGTTAGTAACCTACCTACTTTCCTGGTGATAATATTTTTTGTACAGAACAGCTAATTTTTGTTTTGCTTATTTTGATGATCTAACAAGCTATAGACACGGACCTATAAAAAAGATCTATTTTATAGGTCCGTGGCTATAGATATGTCCTTTATTTGTGTTAGCTTTATGAGGGCTTCGGGATCACAAGGAAATAAAATTTACGGTGTATAATAGAGCAAGTCATCGGAGAAACCTGGCGGCACTAGAGACTGCGTGTTAAGTTTAATTGGCGTGTGACGCTAACGCCTGGTGGGCACGGATTGTAGCGTCACTCAATTCCGTTACGTGTTCATACGAACTTATGCCGTGTTAACACGGTTTATGTAATATGCGTAATAGAGAGTTATGAGTGCGTTTGAATCGATTTACTAGTATGATTTCGTAGGTGGATGATTGCTTCACGTAAAAGAGCACCTGGTCATAACTTGCTGCCAACTTGTGTGCGATAAGGATTAACTATTTCAAATGCCAAATATTGGAAAGTGCGTGCTTGGGTATTTTATGAACGATAAAGATTCTAGATTTATGTTTTAGATTGATCGTTCGGATAAAATAGGACATAGGCTCTGTACTTCTCTCGATAGAAAGGTGGGTAAGGAGAAGATATGATCTAACTTTAGTGGCAGTCCTCAAATCAAAGATTCCTCCGAAATTGACATCATAATCCTAAAAGGCTTTTTCCTTAAATAATCGAACTTTTAACAATGCCTATCTTAAGATTTTGATGCTAATTTCGGTTCCTCCGAATTATTTGTATTGAATATTTGATTTGAAGACTGCTACAAAAGTTAGATCTCGAAGAATAACCCAGGCGACAAAACCGCCGCCTGGTGATCGTCATCGTAAAACCTCCGTAAATTTCGCGGCTTAGAAAACATGAATGATGGCGATTCAAACACTAATTCTTATTGATGTTCAAAGGCAACGCCTCGATTAATCCTCTAAGCGTCGATGAATCACGCGCAGGCAGGGCGTGCGCGCGCGCAGGAAACTGGTCGCGGCGACAAATTACCGCGCACCTCGGTGCTGTGTGGCCTAAGTTGTAAACGTTTCACTTTATCAATGGATGGCTATAACTGATGAAGTGGGACTGCTAGTTCTTTCTAATAATTTTACAAGTTCTTTCGTCCGTACCTATTATGTCCTTTTATAATTGTATGCATGTGTGTCCTTTGATGCAAATAAATTGATTTATCTACATAAGCGATAGGCATATCGTACCTACCTAACTTGCCAATAATGCAAAATCATATCCTACCTACACTAAGTGGTTCAACTTCAGTACATTATGATAGACCGAAGATATTACTAAAAATAAGGAGCAAGCGATATGTAGCTATGATGATTATTAATTATGGTGCAGGCTGTTCCTGACAGGGTTTATATTTTTCAATTGTGGTATAATTTCCTCGAGATATATGGGCGCCAGAGAAATTACCATTAGGTGATTCGTCTGACCGTCTGCGACCTATCACATAAGAAAAATAAGCAAATCGCTACTAGTGCGCTAGTGACTCCGGCGCCGCCAGCGTGAGAACCGCGCCGGCGCAGGCCCGGCCGGTGCTTAGCGCGAAAGTGGTCGCCGCGTGCGCCGACTGGTCGCCGGCTAACAGCGTGTCCCGTGCGCGGACGCATCATTGAAATCAAACATCGTGTAATAGACGCATGAACGTTTTTCTACTTTCACCTCACGATGTGTGTGTTCGTTTGAGATGTACTTATAAACTGTCAAGATAGGCTGCTCCCCGGTAAAGAGTAGTTAATCTAATAGACTTGAAAATGAAATGCAACACTAAAATACATGAAAGAAAGCAATCGAAACCTCTCGAGACGCGTACACATATTTTTGAAATGAAATAATATTAAATTGCAGGAAGATAAGCAAGAATAAACACAAAAACTAACCAAGTACCGGACTGATTTCCAAAACTATGGATTACCTATTTAAAAAACATCGCCAGACTGTAAGTCAATGCGCCTCCCTTATCTTATAGAAGAGAATATAATAATCTTTATTAAGTTCCAAAACTGTATACAAAATATGATGGTAATCTTATTAATGTTACGAAACATCCATTCATCATAGGAAAATTTGTGATCTAAATAGACATTAAGTAGAGCAAGTCCATGACAAAAGCGAAAAGTGTAGGGCACGCCGCTTCCGCATAACTTCCGTAACGGAAATAGTGACAATACTGACAAATACTTTAACTATACTGTATGAAGTCGACTATCCGGTTAGCAGGCTTTATGCGTGTGCGCATTAGGTCCAGAATTGAGTGAAAGTTGCGTACATTGGTAATGTATGAGCGTATGAATGGGAGAGTGGCCGGTGTCTAATCTGTGATCAGTAGCCGTTGCATCAACATGTCTCGTTAAATTGGTTACCATTTAATTCATCATGTACGATTCGGTTCATTCAGTTGTGAATAATTTACTTCCATAATTCGGATGTGTTATTATTAGTAGTAAATTGTTTTGTTAGTGCCACTTGTTCAATTTATTTGGAATAACTAAACGGAGATTATTATCAAAATGTGGAATCATTTTCGAAAGGTAAAAAGTTTAATATGCAAACCGAGGTATCTTTTATCAAGAAATAAAAAATATGACTTCAAATATTTAGATGTAGCGGAAGAAGGTAGCCTAATGATGGCTTATTAAAATCAACCTTATTGTGTTTTATGAAAACCTCATTTTCTCACTTTTACAGTTGGACGAGTGCACTGATTACGAGCAGCGTCGTCGACTGCGCGCACGCATCCGCACACTCATGGCTGAACAGGAAGGTGAGTCCCTATCCTCCTCAACATTCTCGCTTCAGCCGAGCACCCACTAACGACGCGTGTCTGTTGCAGCGTGCGCGAGCGCCGTGACGGAGGCGCTGGCGGCGGCCGGCGAGGGCGTCGAGGGAGCCGACGAGACCCGCGGTGAGTCCCTCCTCCTCCCACTGCTGCAGGGCCTGCTCGGCGGCGGCGGTGAACGCCTTCTCGCCGGGCTCGGCGCCGCCGGGGCCGACGTCGTCGCGGACGTGCGCCGCTCCCTCGCGCGCTTGCGCGCCGCGCTCGCCCCCCCGACAGACCACCCGCAAGCACGAGCCCTGCTCACGCTCGCCGACCGGCTCGAGGACGCGCTGGACGCCGCCGACCGCCTCGACGGCTGCCGCGCGCGCAAGCCGCGACGACGCAACCGCGCTGCAAGACACACCGTCGGCGTCACACACGAGGAACTGGCCGAGGCCCGCCGCATGGTCGACCGTGGCCAGCTCCTTGACGCTGAACCCTTATCACAAAGCTCCGGCCCCGCGTCTACGACCTCCGGAGCTAATAGTGTTGAGGATCCTGCCACCCCGGAGCGTAAACAGAGCATAGATGAGGGAGTAAGCTACCACGATGCGATCGCCTCACGGCATAAGCCAGCGCCGATCCAACACTCGGCGAGCTTCGTTGACACGCCGAGGGTAAACAGAGATGCTCGTGTCGTGGAACGGAGAGCTCCGGCACCGAAAAGACCCGATTTCTTCCGACACTCTATTGCTGATGGACTCCAAGCACAGCAGGCACTGCAACCACAGCAACAACCAGAATTGCAGCAGATGCAGCAACAGGAGATGCAGCAACCTCAGCAGATGCAGCAACCACAGGAGATGCAGCAACCACAGCAGATGCAGCAACCATATCAGACTCAGCAACAACAGCAAATTCAGCAACCACAGCAGATGTATCAGCCACAGCAAAACCAACAACCACAACAGACGCCGCAACAACAGCAGCCACAGCAACCACTCCAACCTCAACAACCATATCAGATGCAGCAGCCATTTCAACAACCGCACCTACATAAACCATATCAATCACCAACGCGGCGTTCGTCTGATGCTAAAAGCGGCATAGCCGCAATAGCTAATAAATTCGATTCGCAGGCGCAAGAGAGAGCCCCAGAGTTTCCAAGGAGAGTCCCCCAGCGGCGTAGATCACCTCCGACGGTAACCGCGCCTACCTTTACACAAAAACCAATAAGGGAAGAGGCAAAACGTGTTCCTTTATACAAACCTCTTCCACCGACGTACAACTTTGCTGCTCCTCCACCCGCGGAGGAATTTTCGAAGCCCCTCAATAGGTTTAGCAACAACAAACGCAGCCGCATGAAGCGGGCCAACACTATAGACATCGGGCGCCCCCTCGCCGGCTACAAACTGGACAGCGACACCGATGACGACCTGCCCCGCGGTCCCTGCCGTACCCAAATTTCAACCTCAAACTGAAAATGATCGCAAGTTTGTTGCCTTCATGCGCAAAAATGAGGAGAGTCAACAAGTTACAGTTAACGGTCAAGCTAACTGGAGCAACCGATTTGGAAACATCAAAAATACTTTCGAAACTCGGGAGCAGGATGATAGCCATAGCAGATCTTCGAGCTCTTCCTCGGCTCGCCGATTCTGGAGAGCGGCGGACGAGTCTCCCCCACCTGCTCCACGCCCGAGGAAGTTCCTTGCGGATGTCACAAATACCAACATCGTCAAGCCACCATGGACTATGGAGAAGAGGGAGCCGCGCGCACACGCCGCCCCGCGCGTGCACATCCCCCCGCCCGCGCCCCTTCCACCTCAAAATCTACCACCACCGATACCGCAATCACCGACGCGACCGGTCGTGGTCAAACCGTTTGTCGCAAAACCGATCCCAGTGAACCAATTCTCTCACGCGCCGATGTCAGCATTTAAACCACCCACAAAAATTACGTCCCCTACCAATGCGCCTTCGCTAGTGTGGAGCCCGCCATCAGTGCTACACCACGCGATGTCCCCGACGACGGAACAGCCTCCACCTCCTTACGTCAGTGCTATTAAACCAATAATCACCAGTCCACCGGTGCAAACCGTGCCTTGGACAACACCCACAACAGAAAATCCCAGGAGAATCGTTAATAATGTCTCAAAGTTTGAGTCTCCACCACCTCCACCGTTGGCCCCTGTGGCGCCGCCCGCGTACAGGGAGCGGTACGTGCCAAACCCCCCCACGCCGCCGACTCACGCGCCCCCACAAATTCAAAGTTATCCCGTTAAATCTATTCCGAGCCAGAACAATTTAGCAGCTCCGGAACTTGTGAGGAAAATAGACGATACCAAACCTTACGTAGGATCCGTCCCGTTTGTGCCCAAAGATGTTCAAAAATTGCAAATTGAGTTCTATGAGAAACAGATCCGCGAAAGAGCTCGCCACGAGCCTATAACCAACGGGCACAGCGAGCCCGCGGAGCAGAAGCCGCCCGCGCCCCTCGCCTACACCGTCACCGACTACACGCCCACCAACGTGATCTCCACGTTTGTGCCGCTGCAGCAGACGCCCGACATAGAGAAAGCGCGGGCGCATAAAGTCGACTACCTCCCAGATGTTGTAATGAATGAGGGCGACAGGAATGAATTCACCCGCTCTCCTATCGCTCAGCCCCATCAACAAAATGCTTACCAGATCCGTAGCAGCCCGCACATGAACAACAAACCTACCGCGAACCAAAACGGAGAATCTATCCACGACGACGGGCCGACCACCGAGCACGGCAGCGTTGAAACGCGCGTAATGCGCGGGCCCGTGCGCGGCGCCGCCACCATCACCGCCGGCGTGCGCACGCGCAACGACGACACCCGCCGCGGCGGCGCAGCCGACAACCTCAAGGGCGTGCTCGACAAAATTTCCTCCCCGAAACGCGACGTGATCGCGCAAATAGAACGAAAAAAGCGCGAGACCGCAAGGAGTCAGGTACGGATCCCTGTACAGAACGGCATCTCCCCCTTGCCCGCGCACGCGTCCCCGAACCCCCGCCCCCCTGCCATCGAGTACGAGAGCCCCCATTCCCCGGGCATCCGCAGCCCCGCGCTCGCCGCGTCCCGCGAGTCGGTGTCGAGCGAATCGGCCGGTAGTTTCGGCTCCAGTCCCCTCAGCCGGTCGGGCTCGTGGCACCAGATTGCAGACCGGTCCCCCAAATCGACCTCGCCGCGGAAGGTGGTTGCGCGAGCCAAATCGATGCACCTGCTGGCTGTTCCCAAAATGTTCGAAGGCGGCATCGCCCGCGACGAGTTGACGGAGAAGAAGAGGTCGGTGGAGGCGTACTTCTCCGGGCAGACCGCGTCAGCGAGCCGGTCGCACGCGGCCGCGGTGCGCGCACGCGCCTCGCGCTCCACGACGCAGGCGTACTCGCTGGGGCGCAGCCGCACGATGCCGACGGTCTCGGAGCTGCAGTTCCTCGACGAGAGCAACGCCGACGACGCGTTCGAGGACCTGGTGTCGGCGCTCGCGTAGCGCCGCGCGCACATTCCACTAGTTAGGAGCGGGAGACGAGCGAGACGCGCGTGAGTCGTGTGTGTGTGGGCTGCCTAACGCTTGTGTCGCGCCCCGCCAGTGTCCGTCGCATGCCCCCCGTATAGCCCTCGCCCCGCCCCCGCCCCCGCCCCGCGGGCCGTCTCACCCTCACGTCGTTGTAAATATGTTGTGTAACATGTGTATTCATTTCACCGACCCCTATAACAGTTTTATTTTGACTAATAGCTTTTAAGTATCATCTATGTCTTGCTGTTCGTTTTCCAAGTGTTCCGAGTTAGTGTTAGATCCGATAGCGTCAATGGAATATCATAATAACGATCGAATCCTACTTTCAGAGGAAGAAGAAGTAACCACTGTGACATCGAGCGTGAGGAGGGACTCGTCGGAAAAAACCGTTAGCAGTAGCACGACAACTAAAACTTCAAGAGGTTTGTACTTTTTACCAAAAAAGCGTTAAATATTTTCCTGCATAAAAAAGTGAAGTGCTAAGTAGGATCATCTGATACATAAATGGTATTGCCGTTTTACAGTGATCGAGAGCATGACCCGGCCGGCACCAAAGACAGTGTCGCCGTTCGCCAAGTTCCGACAGCTCGAGAAGCAAAATTCCACCAACAGTCCCAAGTGAGTCTATTGAATTAAATAATTTAAACTCAGGAGTTTCGTTCCGAAGCAAAAATACTGGACAAGATGCAAATCCAAAGAAAGAACAGGGAAAATACAACGGCAAGAGTAGAATAGCTATTTCAAGTAATTATTATATTTTTAAACAAATATGTATTATGTAATCTTTCCGCTTCATATATTTTAGTACAATGTATTTATTTATTTCGGCAGCGATATCTGTGGAATCAAATAAGGATAAATACAAGTAAATATTTCAAATCAATTATCTTAATCTTAATTATAACTAGTATAATACTCGCTTCATTGCAACGTTATTATACTCATTTATAAATGAATAAGTATATACCTGTGTTAACACAATAAACTGAAGTAGTAACCTGACGACATGTATATGCTTGTTCTGGTTACAAATAATAATGATTCATTACAAATAAATGCTCGGCTGAATCCTAGCATCTAAAGACTACACGAAGCAGCACGCGTTATGTTTCCTGTAAATAACAAGTAGCGACATCCGTCCATAACTCGCACACGCGTCAAGCACTCGACATGACAGCGCACCTACTAATAAAGCGTCCAGACTTCGAGACTAACAGTCCGAGTTGCGTTCGAGCCGCGAGACTAACCTGAGCTCCCGGTTGTAGCTCGCCCAAGACTCCGCAGAGCCCGAGCTCTCCGTCGCAGCCTTACTTCAAGTTCACGGACCCCGCGCTGCAAGCCAGCGCGCTCACTATTAAAGAACGATTGCTGCAGTGGTGTCGCGACAAGACCCGGGACTACGAGGTACACTTCACACCACCGTCCTGCACACGCAACACCCCACTTTGTTTATAATGTTCTTCAAATGCAAGCTACAGTACTAGAATGTCATCAATATATAAACATTAACTACATGGTGTTTATTTCAATGTTTTTAATTAATTTAGCGTAGTTTTCACCAATATTGCTGCCTAATATCTCCAATTGGCACCAAGTGAAACTTATTGGGGTGTTAAAACCGTTTCTTATGAACTGATGCAAATTTTTTAAGCTCTACACCTACTTGCAAGAATCCAGTTTGTATGTTCAAATTGATATTAAGAATTTTAAGAAAGATTTGCAACAGTCTTAGTGCAAGGGCACACGGATGTATCGGATGTTAATCGCGTTGTCGGTACTGTAAAGCATGTGAGAGCGGCCTCTGCGCACGCGCACCGAGCATTAACACGGCTGACGTTACCACCACTTATCTATACCACGCTTATCCTGACGCTTTATTTTGGCTGCGCTATCTTCTGTATATATTCTATGCGTTATATTTAATCACTTATGTAACCAATATAATAAATTTCTTGACATATCCATCACGTTATCAATTTATGTAATTCAAAAACGTTAATATAACACATTACAAACTCAGAGTTTGTTAATAAAACAATCATTATTATATTCCTATTACATTGAATTAATAACTTCGTTAATTTTGATTTAGTGTGACTTGGACAATAAAACCAACTAACAAGAGGAAAAAATAAAGCATGTGTTGGTTTTGATAATGTGCGTTTTTTAAATAGGTATATCTAACGCGTGTAACTGTAAAATATCAAAATAAAAATGAGTAAAATGCATGGATTTTTATTTGTGAATAACTGCCGTATTTTATGGATGAGCTAAGTGTTTGTAGGCACCTACAAATGGAGAAATGTATAAACAGTACCGGTTGATCTACACCCAAACACCGAAATGTATCTAAGTACTAGGCTGTATCTGTGAACATTTACATCCCTTAATGACAACTTCTACCAACCACTCTGAACAACATTTACAGCTAATAGTCGACTTTTGAAAATTCGTCGAAAAAATGTTCGACTCTCCATACAAAATGAACAAGTCACGTGACCGATTTTGAATAAAAAGTTGTTTTTTTTTAGCAAATTTCCAAAAGTCATAGAACAATGTTATTCAGAATGATTGGCAGAAGTACGTTGTTGTTACACCCTGTATATGAAAGGATCACCAATTCCCGTAGACACTGTATTATTATTTCTTATGCACCTAATCACTGTGAAAAATCCTATGTAGAATAAAGCAAATATCACATAGAACCACAAAATGATCTACAATGTAATATCTTGGTATACCTATGTTAAACATAAGGTAGGTTAGAATAACAAACATTTAAGAAATAATGTTATTCTAATTTGACTGGATTAAGTAAAATGTGTACCTATGTATTGTGGCTGTGGTTCCATAATAGTTTATAACATTGATAGGTGAGAACAATAATAATGACCTACAATAAAGAAAATTAAAGAACATTGTGTAATAGTTTCACAGATATGCGAAATGCTAAGTTCACTGGCACTCATCTTACTACAGAGCTCTGTAATCTATAACTTCTGGACAAAAGATATTTCCTGACTTATATGCCCACGCTACTTTACTACCACTGAGCCACAACACAGCTACAACTACAGAGGAGGTAATGTTAGAATACGTCACAGATTTGTAAGCAACTGATGTCTGTGTTATAGAATGTGAAGCTGGAGAACTTCTCGACGAGCTGGGCGGACGGCCTGGCGTTCTGCGCGCTGGTGCACCACTTCCTGCCGGACGCGTTCGACTACGGCCAGCTCACGCCCGACAAGCGCCGCCACAACTTCACGCTCGCCTTCAAAATTGCTGAGTGAGTAACAAATTTAAAATTGCACCCATGAGTGTTAAACTCCAAGGTCTGTTTATATCAAGCGAATGCACACCTTGTATCAAATCAGCACTGAACCTTACTTAAATAATTTTCTAAGCGCAGCCACGTAATACGAGTCTTTTTACAATTGATGGTGCTATAAAGACAAATTATACCCTAATCGTAAATTTGATTGATTCCAGTGAGAAGGCGGGCATCTACCCCCTCCTGGATGTGGACGACATGGTGGCGATGCGGAAGCCGGACTGGAAGTGCGTCTTCACGTACGTGCAGGCCATACACCGCCGGTTCAAGGACCAGAACTGACCGCACCCTACCTGAGCACGTGGGGCCAGTTGTTCCTCTCACTTTGCTCAAAATACTAAAAGTCTGAAAAGAGAAAAAAACTGTTTAAACTCTACGGTCTCAATGTGTTGGAACAACTGATCCCACAGGGACACTGTATAGCTGAAATATGATCATCAACTGAACCCAAAACCTTGATAGTTGTAAATGAGCTTCTGTTCAAGACAATACTAGTCAAAAATGAAGAAAGAAATTCTATAGAATATGACGTCTTGATCAGAATAAATAACTATAGCTAAAAGTTGCAGCTGAAGAATAACTTATTTCCATATTTGGACGATGTATTTATTTCTCCAAAGATCTACAGATAAAGGCAGCTGGTATCATATTCCAGAAGTACGGTGGTCCATGTCATCCGCGCTTTCAGGGCGTTAGATAGAAGTAGTTGAACGCTAAAGTCACAAAAAGTATATTATTTTGTATGTTATTGCCGGAGTAGGTCGCGAACCCCAAAGAGCGTATGTTGTTGATATTGTTTGTTTGTTAAATGTTTGTCAGATGTTTATCGCCGTGTCCGCCCGACTCGTCGTTTCTCCACGCGCAGTCTCGTATACAGTCCTCCTATTTATTGTATAATCTCAAGATGTATGTGATTTCTTTTTATACTAGTTTGTAAGTTGACTAACTGTACCGATCGATAATTTAGGTCATAGTCTGTAGATTTTTATACGTGTACTTTTCGCTATTGTTTTCGTTTAGCTGCAAGGATCGCTTTGTCTTATTCATTCACATAAGGAAGTGGTATCCGTGCACTGAGAGTACGTAAAGTACTGACGTTTATTACGATTTTAACAATTTTCATATCTGCTACTCGACTATTACATTTGACAATAATAATAACAGCTTGAAATAATGCCTACTGATTTTTATGAAATTGATATTATTATGTTAATTTATATCTATTGATAATGAAATAAATATGATTAACAAAGGGTGTCTTGTTTTTATTAATCATCTTGCGGCAAGGTGAGGTGGCGCACAGTGAGGATGGCCAGTAGCACCATGAAGCAGGCGCCGCTCGACACCATCCAGAATGCGCACGCCTCTGACATCGTCACGATCCGCTCCAATGGATTACTTGTAGCCAACTCGATGAATCATGCATGTGCTCAAGCCTTAGCAATGTTGGTAATGCAATAAAGCTGTCATCATTTCAAGCTAAGAATTTGCGCAGACTGTAGCGTATAAGCGAATACAAATCGAAACCAAATGTTTAAAGATCCAGCAAGGTTAAAATTCTTCAATAGACACTTATCAGGTTTCTCAAAAGCTGTAAGCTAGGCTTTTAATCAAGGATCGGGTAGGGTGTAGGGTAGAGCGACCATGAAGGGGTCGGCAACGTTGGTGCTGCGGTCGGCGGTGGGGGCCGCGGGGCCGCCGGCGACCACGGTGGCGTCGGAGGAGCGCGGCGTGAGCGTCTGCTCCTCGTCGGCGAGGGTCACGTGCACGTGCAGCGTGGAGTCGCGCCACGCCTGCCACGACAGCTGGTGCTCCTGGATCTTGAGCAGCATCCACGTCGTCAGCAGACCGTTCAGCGCACCTGCAGTGAAACAGACTAAACTGGAGTGATAAACACCCTGGTGTGTGGTTGTGGAGTAGGTAATTTAAGGACCTCAAACACAATAATTTTATGATAGAGACAGCAATATTTTGAGCAGCTCGCTATGTTAATAAGCATGTAAGTATCGGACATTAATATCACTAAAATAGGTTAAAATAACAATTTTGGCTACACTCATGTACGTGGCATGGCATAAACTGTAGCATTAGGCGTATTTCTGTAGCCTACAGTATTTTCACTGAATACTTTCTTGAGATACCTACTTAGATATTATCGTATGTGGCGCAATAACAGTATGTAGGCGAAAGCTACACACACCTCCGCCAGCGAGTGGCCCTGAGGTGGAGCCTCGAGAGCTGTGGAAGGAAAACCCTAATGTAAAGAATGGCGGAACAATGAATATGAAACTAATTATTACTACTTAGAGTACTACTGCTTAGAGAGACTATGTTGAACAGCGAACTATCTTGTCTCGTAACGCCTGTTTCTTGAAATTGAAAGAGTATCTTCCGCTGAGTCGAGTAGTGTTAGTTCCGGGGCTATGATCCGGTGTGGTCTTGGTTTAATGCAAAGCAGGCAAGCCTTACAAACTTTGCTGGCGCGAGGCAGTTTTACACCCTTTAATCAGTGCCTTCTGTTGATGTTGGATCGTACGTCACTAACGTCTCTTTTAAAGTGATGGTTGACATCGCTACAGACTAATCTAGAAAACACTTACCCATGTACCACTTACTAATTTTAAACGTGGGAGAGCCACGCTTCGGCATAAATGCTTCGGCTCGACCGGAGTGATACCACGGCCACATAAGACCGGCTTGAAGCAGCGCCTGCGCTGTTCCGTTGAATGATTGAGGATACCAGAGGTTCAAGTGGGGCGAAAGATGGTTAAAGGTGCGCAGCGCACTTGTGACTATACTGGTGTTGATGTCTATGGGCGGCGGCAATCGCCTACCATGAGGTGATCTATCTGCCACCTGTCACATAAAAAAAACTTACCAATGATGCCAATGAGCAGCGAGGAGAACAAGTTAGCCGCCAGCGCGGCGCCGCCGCCGCGGCGCGCGCCGGCCTGCAGCACGGCGTCGCAGGCGTGCAGCGCGCGCGCCGTGCCCAGCACGCTGGCCGCGCCCAGCGCCGCGCCGCGCCACACGTCCGCCGCCAGCGCGCGCCCGCGCCCCGACCACGCCCACTCCGCCATTGAACGCATCCACGACCATCTACAGGAAAGCTTATGATAGTAATAACCATATTTAGGTACACACAGCTCGCACATTGCAACGAGAAAGTCGGGAAAACGGATTTATGAGGAACTAACTAACAGAACTCCCATGTTATTATAAACCCATTATACCTACTAGCGAGTGACATCATTTCTATGATGGAGGCCTTTACCCAGCAGTGGAATAGTTAGATATATAGGCTGGCACTACTTATACTTTTTTTTATTACCAAAGGGGTGGCCATGCCCTATAACTTATGCGGCAGTGGCCACAATCAATTAATTTCGCAACTTTATTGACACAGTGATTATAAACGCGGTCTAATGAAGCGAATTGCACACAGACATTCCTTCAAGAAGCCGTGTAAAACGCATGATTCATGAGGTAAGCGGAAGTTCGCTTCAAATCGACTGGATTACTTTACTTTGTAAATCTGCTGTCAAATAAAACGAAAATGTAAAAAAGATTTTCCTTTCAGTATTTTGTCCACGTCTTCTCTTTTTGAGGCTCTAGGCGATAGAGATAACAGTCGCCTGTGGAATAGCAACTCAGTCGTGCGTGTCTTTAACCGCCTAATATTTAGAAAATATGAAAATACATACGACTTACTTGTGACTCCTAGTTACAATATAGTGGTGCCTACACAGCTCGCAGTAGGAGGTGGCGGCCTGCAGCAGCCAGCGCTCGAGGCAGGTGCGGTGCACGGCGGCGATGGTGCCGCGACAGGAGCACGGGCGCACCAGCCGCTCCGCCGACTCCCCGCCGAAGCAGATGCGGCAGATGTTGTCCGAGTGCCGGCTGCCGGTGAAACTGGACACTTCCTTCGGACTTGCACATGAGCCCTAGGGAAATAACCCTGATCTAATGCATGCGACATCCTTCTTAAACGACCGAAAAACAGACAGATGGGCTGTGTGAAGAATAACATGTGTGAATTAATGTATTACGAATGATAGAGGCGATAGAAGAAAAAGACATACTATGCCCACTCACAGATAACCTGGGAACAGGGCAGGAGAATGATAAATGACAAATTGGTAGCTATATCGCCCCTGATGGTAAGCGAGGAGGGCTATCGCGTGTGAAAAGTCTGCTAGATGGACGTACTTGAAAACTGAGGTCCATCTACACGGTGATTGGTTATATTTGATGTAAGATGTCAATAATATTATGTCCCTAAACAACCAATCTAGCGAATTTTTCATACGCAATAGCCCCCATTGCCGCCGCCCATGGAGACTGTAACACCAGTGGAGTCACAAGCGTGCTGGCAACCTTTAATACCCTTCCCCCCGGACTGGGTCTCCGGTACCTTCACTCACTCTGCGAAACACAGCGCAGGTGCTACTTCACGCCGGTTTTCTGTGAGGCAGTGGTAAATCTCCGGTGGAGCCAGCCCATTCAAGCCTAAGCGTGGATCTCCCAAAATTAGTAGGTAACCCTCAGATATTAAGGAGAGGAGAAGTGAGGAGGAGGAATTAAAGGAGAAGGAGTCAAAGAAATGATTTTGTGACGTAATTAGTTTATGGATGAACTTGCCTGTTTGTTGAGCAGTAGCGCGCAGACTGAGCCCAGGATAGACATCGAGCGCGGCGCGGGCTGCAGCAGCGACGACGCCGGCGACGAGAACGTCAGCGAGTCCGCGATGCGCGCGCGCATGGCGCGCTGCTCCTCCGCCTCCATTGCGCTACCTGGGTCAACGATCCTCAACATACTTATAGGTAGACTGAACTGTAGTACCTATAAACACAACCGCAGTGGAACCGTTTCCAGTGCGGTTGTGCGGTCCGCGCATACGCGGAGATGTTGGGTTCTTAGAAGAGGTACTACGGTGGGAAGGTTCGATTAGGATCTAAAGATCGCGTTTTAGCATCATTATCTTATTTGTCACGATTACGCTGTACTATTTAAACATAGCCACGGAGACAGTTACAAATCAGATGAAAATAATTTATTTAACAATAGCCAATTTGATATAAGTAAGTAGGTAGGTACTCTAATCTACTTAGAACCTGATGATAAAATTTATGCAGTTTTTTTATGAGATATGGGGCAGACGAACAGACGGATCACCTGATGATAAGCGATTACCGCCGCCCATGCCGTTTTATGCTATCTATCTCAAAATAACAGATCCACTGTTGTGGGCACACACAAAGATCGTACGTCTTTCTTCGATTGACTCAGGAATAACCAGCAGTCACCGAGAACCCAGGACCCCTCGCCCCTCGCCTTTATCGTAAATGATACAAGACTTTTTTTTTGAGGACCCAGGTGAAATCCCGCCGGCCCAAAGTGAAATCCCGCCGGCCCAAAGTGCAATGCCGACCTTTCGGCGGTGCCTTATGCGACACGCCTCGGTGGACCCCTCCGACGTCTGAGCTAGTAGCAGGTAGTCCGGTAGGTACCTGGTGATGCGATACCTGCCGAGGTTCTGCAGCTGATGTCAGTCTGCTGAGCGATGGAGCGCAGCTCGCACTCGCGCCCGCTGCTCTGCTGGCTGGGCTGAAATAACGAGCACAAACATCGCTTCACTCTAGATATGTTTATATAAGTCTGTTTTAAAGTCCGTGCTAAATAAACTTACACAAAGCCTTTGAGATATTATGATGACATGTATAATCTTAGATCATAGGAAACTTCTACACAACAACTACTTACTGGAACAATCTGGAGGAATGCAGATCGACGAAAATACGAAACTAACGAAAAAAAAGCGAAACTAACCGCGACTTGACTCCCGTGTCTCCAGACAATTTCTACAGCTGACTATTATCGACTGTCTAGCTATATCGTGGTATCTATCTTAGTTCCTAATATCGAATAGGTAATAAAGTTTATTGAAGGTTAAAGAAATCATGGTTTTGAAGAAGACGGGATTGGATGATCACCCCCTATTTAGTATGAGGGTAGGTAAAACAACACTGTTATTTCACAATTCGGGAGAACTGCAAGGAACTGGCTGCGAATCTTCAATATTGAAGAGGCTCTCGTCGTACGACCCAAAAGCCTCATACGAGGCAAAAACTATTGATTTTCTATTGTGTCTGCTGTATGGGCCTTACGACGTTAAAGATGATTGTAGGTGACGTACCGGGGCGTGCACGCGACGAGCAGCTGGAGGCCGACATGACGGTGAACCTGCTCTCGGAGCGCTCGCCGCCCCAGAACATCAGCAGCGTCTCGCCCTCGACCACGTTACATTCCTGCACAAGTGGAAAACCATCTCTATCTACTTATCTATAGTCCTCGGCATCTAACATAGCGATGACCGTTTTAGTTTGCGCACTTGTAAAAAGAAGAATTTCTACTAAAATGGATTCGCACTCAAGGTCATCGCTACACTTAAACCATCTCTATCTATCTATAGTTCGCGGCATCTAACAATAGCGATGACCGTTTTAGTTTGCGCACTTGTAAAAAGAAGAATTTCTACTAAAATTGGATTCGCACTCAAGGTCATCGCTACACTTACATGCCGCGGACTGTAATGTCCCATTGGTCTAGGTTTAAGTACCAGGACGTGATCTAGGGGTTCCGGGTTCGATTCTCCGGTCGAGCAAAAAGTATTTTTAGAATTTTTCGAACATTAGCTCGGGTTTCACTTTACCAATTCTCTCCAAAACTCTGTACTCTAATGTGCCGTGTGACATGCAATTGATGTAGTAAATAAATGTATTAGGCCTAATCCCATCATAGTTGCGATACTTGATTTCTAGGATGAAGGCCTTTGCCCTGCAGTGGAATAGTTTATAGGCTGATACTTTTTAACTATGTGGAAAAGACGGCGGATACGATTGACAGTTGCCTACCCGCAGTTGACTACCGACGGTTTTTTGAAATCAGTGGACGTAAGTAATTTAAAATAACGGTTTTACTTAACTCACCCGTATTAGGTCGGAGTAGCTGCAGGTTCGATGATAAGTAAAATTTACCCTTTGTAAAGCCTGCTGTATATTAGGCTTATAGAATGGGGGGAACAAGACGGCGTGTCTCAGGTTTTGGATGGCATCGCTAGGGAACACTTCGACATCGCTTGAGTCTACCAAGCAGTTCAGCGCTACAAATCTGCGCATTTTTCATTACGGCCGCGAGGACATTTTGCACTATTTTTGTGGATTTTGTATTTTTTGTAAGAAACGGTTAGTAGAAACTGGACGTCATTCTTGACAGTTGAGGTAATGAAGGAAATGTCATGTAGATTTATGGTTGTTTATGATCACGGCATAGGTAGTATTCTATAATGCACAGAAATAGAGTAAATGAGTGAAACAAAGGCTATAGGCAGTACGTACAATAAGGCGGTCTTATCGCTTGTAGCGATTTCATATATCATATATGATGATTTCATATATGATGGGCATATTTGTTTATATTCATTTTATGTTATGTACTTTATGAAAGCAATATAATTTCTAATATTTTCAAGTTCATTTGTAAAAAGAAATGCATTTTATTTTAATATCAGAGAACGTTACCTATCTGATACAACAAAAATACAATGTAAGTGAACGCAGCTGAAGTGTCAAAATGACGTAACCATAGAGGTGTACCTTAATTTTATATTCAATTGCATAAAATTGAATGGAATCGATTTGAAATGGAAGTTATTCTTTCTACTGGGAAACAAATTCGTAAAATGTAATGTAAATAATAATCTTACAATTCGTGCATTTTTACGTATACACGTGCTAGATATATTTCATATAAACGTCAGTAAATGACGAAAGGATATTAAAAAATATCCTATAGGAATCGATATTTCATCCGATCCATCTAATCGATACTTTGCATTAAAACGTCAAAGCGCACTGCGCAGCCAGCGAATACGTCAAAAACGTTTGACTTCGCTCGTCGCTGTAGTGTTTTTCTCTCCCCACGTGAAAACTACTGGTTATTCACTCTTGTGAAATACTCGGAAATCAAGGAAATACATCGCAAACTCCAACCATGGCGGTTCGTGTGCAATTTGAGAATAATAACGAAGTGGGAGTGTTCAGTAAACTGACAAATTCGTACTGCCTCGTCGCGATCGGCGGCTCAGAGAACTTCTACAGCGTGTTCGAGGCCGAACTGGCGGAAACCGTGCCCGTGGTGCATGTGAGCATCGCCGGCTGCCGCATCATCGGCCGCATGACCGTAGCCAACAAGAACGGGCTGCTCGTGCCCTCCTCCACAACAGACACAGAGTTGCAACACATTAGAAATAGCTTGCCGGATAACGTCAAGGTCCAGCGGGTGGAGGAGCGCCTCAGCGCGCTCGGCAACGTCATAGCGTGCAACGACTACGTCGCGCTGGTGCACCCCGACCTCGACCGCGACACCGAGGAAATCCTCGCCGACACACTCAATGTGGAAGTGTTTCGCCAGACAGTAGCTGGCAACGTCCTCGTCGGCACCTACGCCGCGCTCAGCAACAGAGGAGGCTTAGTACACCCTAAAACCACAATACAAGACCAGGACGAGCTCTCATCACTGCTACAGGTCCCCTTGGTCGCGGGCACAGTGAATAGAGGCAGTGAAGTCATTGCGGCGGGTCTCGTCGTTAACGACTGGTGTGCGTTCTGTGGCATGGACACTACATCGACAGAAATTTCAGTTATTGAAAGTGTATTCAAATTAAATGATGCCAAGCCGACGGCAATCACATCCACAATGCGTGCCTCTCTCATCGACAGTATGTCATAACATCCACTGTTGCTATAAATACATTAAAACTTATGTGATATTTGTTTATTGCAGTTTGTTTTGATACAAAAAGAGATCAATATTGTTTGTGAGTCTGTCAAGCAGATTGCGCAATATATACCAATGTGTCTATGTTGACCTGTTTTAATAAATGTAAGTTACAATAAATTCAATAAATCCATGTATTGTTTTATTTAATATCCTTGTGAGGTAGTGTACATTCTATGGCAAATAATGGATGACTCATCTTGTGAAACTATTGCAATTTTGTAACAGCTAACAGCTTAAAATAATCTTCCACAACATTGCTAACTAGGTTTTGAGCATCATTTGAAAAGAAAAATGCAGCATCCTTAGAATAATATTTATTATAAACATTTCATCAACACAAACAGTTCCCTCTATCTACATTGCCACAAGAGTTGCTCTGGAAGTCTCACCTCGCCTCATCAACACAAACATTGTTAGGAACAGAACATACAAACCGCTACATTGTGCAAGCAAAGCAATTACATACAAACATACAACCATTAACAACACTAGACATTAAAGAAGTTTTTCAATTAACATTTTTAATCAAAACAATTTTATCAATACTGCATAAAATCTGATAACTTATCTCCAGAAGGTTTGTGATACTAGGTAGTCAAAATTTAATGACATTAGTAAATATTAGACACAATCTAAAAAAACTTTGTGCTAAGTATTACTTCTAATGCAAATAAAACACAGTCTATGGGTACTTTCTAATAAGATATTTCATATAATCACATATTATGTATACATTTAGGCACATTCAAATTAAATATCACCTTACAGGCTGATCACAATCATTGCCCAACTTGAATTTTACTTCTCAAACCACAATAAACAAAAATATAATGTATAATTAATATTATTATATGGTTTCATAATATAATTAATAACAATAACTACTGATCGCTATATACACACAAGTACAATATTATGTCAAGTGTATGTAAATAAAATTAAGTAAAATAAAGAGGTAGGAAAATGCTTTATAAAAAATATTCAAGAGCCTTGTTTATTTCACTCAAGATTCAAACCAGCTATAAAAGCTAAAACCACTGTACAGCATCTCAACATAGAAGCAGTTAAAATTATGGACAAACCAGTGTCACTCACACTCTTGTTTTGCAAAACTTTGAACTAAAAACTTTGTGTACTCACATAAAAACAGAAAAATCTTTATTAATTTTAGATATAGACAGTTATTTTTGATCCTGCACCCTAGAATCTTATATTGGTATAAAATCAGCAGTAAGTGACCTGTAGACTCAATAACTATATTGTGAATGCTTTTCTAACTAACTTTACAAGACCAAACTATTATTGTGAACAATAAAACAAATCAATTAGGTATAATAAGATAGCGAAGACAAATATGCGAAAAATATTTAATATTATCTACTTACTATTTAAAATTTTAATGCCTCCTGATTTATTTTAACTTAATCTTGCTAATGTTTATAATATCAAGCATTTTTCAGAACAGTCTCAGTTTAAAATAATCAAGTTTTCAGTGCAGTGCAACCCTTTTAATTCAGTTTGCTCCTTTATAAGACTTCTCATAAGTATGTTTAACATTTATTCATTCATTTTATGTCAAACAAATATTTACATTCTATTCACAGTAACATGGCACACAGTTGCTTACCCAAGAATTTATCTAAATAAAAGTGAATGAAAAATAAATGCGTGTTTAAGTTTCGTTGTTAGAACTAATAAATGTAATATCGAGTGCTTAAGATATGTCAGAGTCAGTAAATGCATTAGAAAATAGAGGAGTTTCTTTAGAAAAACTGTGGGGACATAGAAAGTGATTATGATTTATATTTTTTAGAAATGCGGATTTCTTCAGACACCCCTCGCTTACATGATTGTCCAGTACAGTAAATTACACAAGATTATAAACTGATTCATTGATTTTATATCTTCATCTTCATTCCAAGAGTCTGTCCTATTGCGCAATCTTTTACGATGTTCGGCATTTATCTTGGCACCATAATATTGATGACTAATATTCTTTCTACACTATATACAACACCACATAACGTTTTTTAATACCTGCCTAAGAATTAGAAATATACGCCATGCGAGTTGCGGCCTTTCGCGAAATTTGTCTAGAAACCCGATTTTTAAGACTACGAAAACAGCGAAAATACGCTCAGTCAGATTGAGTTCAAAATATTTATTTATTTAAAATATTACATCTACAAATGTAATGTTTAAGAAATATGAAATATTGATATTATGTACAAATATCATCAAGTAATACTGATTCATATTGCCTAGTCAATATGAGCATTACATTGGACGAAAACGGTATAGTCCAGTAGTACTGAACGACTTACAGACTAGTTCATTGTTATTTTTTTTAAAAGGACACAGCCAAATTTCTGTAGAGCTAAAATGTCCACCAAGTTAATTTATTTAGAAAATAGGACGAAAGTAATGTGCGTCTTATTACGTGACTTGTCTCGAATTAGACTCGAGGAGTTAAATAGTTTACATCCATTGAGGAGTTATCTCATTCAATGCCGACTTCATAATATCAAAAACAACTATGATAGTAAAATAGTAATTATTATTAAATTGGGTGAACGCACAAGCTAAACACAGTGTCATTGGAAGAGATATTAGATGGTAATTTACCCTGATCATTATCGAATTGTACGATAAACGGTAACGATAGTATCGTTACTGTGACCCCTAACATGTTCCCGTTACTATGGCTACTTTCACTACTACGAAGTCGAATTATTCGCAAGCACTAAATGAAATCAATAAGGGTGAATTTTAATTTGCAAGTTGCTCCAATCGACTAGCGTTACTAGGTTATGGCCTGCTTCGCAGTTTAGGTAAATGTCGAGGATTACAGAGCGCATGCGATTCGGTCATATTCACGTAAACACCGACACCAACGTCAGCATAGCCGTCGCGAAAGTCTGCGCAGTCTGGGGGTCAATTCCCGTGCACTCGACATCGAAGTCGAATTTAGAGATTTCATACATTTGTTTTTATAAATTTCTAATTCGAGACTTCAAAGTCGATTTCACGAGAATCGCCTCCCTGGTTTGACCCATATCTTATCAAAGAGACAACGTTCCTCAGCAGCGAAGAAAACGATGGAACGAGGAATCCTTTTCAAAGACGGTTCTGTGTCCGCAATCATCTTACGCGCGGGGCGAAAACGAGGGCCGTGACGTCACAGCGGACACTACGCAGCTGAACTCCGCTTCGTGGATCCGGGGCCCACTCGCCTCCAGCGCTGGTCACACTTGCACCTTGTTGACCTCTCATGTTGTTTCCGTCTAGAAGTGATGGTCGGTGGGGGTGCGAGCGGGGCAAGCCGTGCGGAGGGGCCGTGACGTCACTGCGCAGCAGACCTCCGTGTCGCCTACAGCGCCGGCCACACACGCACCTTGTTGCACCTATCCTATACATCTCATGTCGTCTCCGTCTAGAAGTGGTGGTTGGTGGGGGTGTGCGCGGGTGTGAGCGGGGCGAGGGGCTGGGCGTGGAGCGCGGGGTCGGGGCGCGCGCGCTCGTAGAACAGCATGTAGGCGGAGCAGCGCAGCACCTCCTGCAGCGACACCTCGTGCACCAGCGTGTCCGACGTGTACCACCATCTGCCGACATACACCCAGTGGTGTGTAATGAGTTTTTGCTAATGAAACATTTGAAAGATGGCGTTATGTGACGACTGACCCAACAATATTATTAGTATTATACAACCAGTGACCTATTAGTATTATACAAATACATGACATATTAATAGTATTATACGAATACTTGATACAAATGCGATATACTTACATACATAGACTCGGAGGAGGAATAGCAGTTAAGTTTAGCAGCGCACTTGTGACACTATCACACTATTGGTGATGCAAGTGTCTATGGGCGGCAGCAATGGTTAACCGTCTGTCGGTGTTCCGTCTACTGTTCTGTCATCTATCACATAAAAAAATGAGGCGTATAGTATCAAAAGTAAGATATAACTATCATGGATGTTAGCTTCGTGCTTAGCTGCTTCAGATTTTAGATGTCTCAAATAATAATGGATGAACTTTCAAGGTAGTTGAGACTTCCTATCTTATCCTATCCTTCCTATCATAGCATGCGGTCAGAAGGTATCGGCATTGAAGCGACCGACACTACGTTGCGACCAGTAGGAGCAACGCCTCCTACCTCTTAGCCTCGAAGCCGTTCCCGCGGCGGTAGGTGGCGAAGTGCCCCGAGCGCGGGCCCCCCACGTGCACCACCACGCCCACCAGCCGGTACAGCGCGCGGTCCGCCCCCGCCCCCGCGCCCCCCGCACCGCCCCCGCCGCCCCCGGGGCTGGAGCACTCCGCGTTGAGCGCCGACAGCCCGCTGCGCAGCCGGCCCTCGCCCACCAGCGACACCAGGTCCACCTGGGGACACGTTACTCAATGGGGTATTTGCAAATTGAAAATCCGATAGATGGTCGTTACGTTGTTGTGAGGTCCAACTTTGACGACATCGGTTGTTTCATAACTTCATAATTTTGACATGAGACATCAAAATATGTAAACCAATCCACTCGTTGTTGGACCAGAACGCCATCTATCGGATTTTGCATTTGCAAACACCCTCATTATTTCGAAATGTAAAAAGACAAAGTATTAGACAGAAAAACATTGATGCTGGCTCCAAAACGCCAGTTTGATGCACAGCCAACAAATAACCTAAAGATAATAAAGATGATCTCAATTTATCTATGTATATTTTTTTTGGGTCAAAAATGTAAACCAATTTGTTTGTTAAAAATAGCTATTTCAGTCTAACATAGGTACTTTAAAGTAAAGTATAAAAAGAAGTACACTTTCAGAGGGCAATTCTCGTGCACATTCAAATCGAATTTAGAGATTTCATTCATTCGATATAAATCGCTAATTCGACTTCAATGTAGAGTGCACGAAAATTGCTCCCCAGTTCCTGTATGTATTCCATTCTTTAGTTGTGTATACAAAACTTACAAATACAAATAAATCTCAAGGAATGCAAAATCCCAAAACGTACTCCTATACGTTTTAACATCTGTCAAATGTGGTCAACACGCACAGAATCGCTAAGGTGGAAACAGTTGGTGTACCTTGGGCTGCTGCAGCTGCGCGTAGGGCGCCATGGAGAGCGTCTCGGGGAAGGCCACGAACTCGCCGCGCTTGCTCAGCGCGCCGCCCGCCCACTCCACGCGCCCGATGTGCAGGCACAGGCACCACGGCAGCTGCAACCGACTCTCCATCAGCCAACCACTTGGCTATACATACTGTACTGTATGCGAATAATATAATAGTAACTATCGTTCTGTGTTATTCGTAATCGCACACGAAAGACGAGTCGAGGTTCGGGCGCATAAGCGGCGCGCCTTCCAGATTTCCTTAAAACATAAATGACAGTGCGCTCAAACAGTGAAGTCGCGTTGAGGCCCCATCTATTGGTAGACAGTGGAACTTCTGTCCCGAAACGAAAAGAGGGCGGGCCACTAGTTAAATGAATAAAAACCAACCCACAAAAAAAAATAGAAGGAATCCTTAACTTTAATTTAAGGGGCCCGGACCTTGACAGCCTCGGGCCACTAACGCGCCTAGCTAAGTAGCTACGCTACTATAATTTTATGAATGATGACGAAAGTCAAATAAAATTGTTTCTATCGAAATAATTTTATTTGACTTTCGTCAGTCCAATAGCACGCCATCTGGCGGATATTATCTCCGATACGCGATATAATTTACTTTTAGACTTATGTATGGACCAGTTGAGCGACTCATGGGGCGCCCGCGACACGCTGTTCCAGCCCTATCGTACTGAAGGATGCAGGCATTCCAGCAGACTGACCTTGCCGAAGCTGACGGTGCGTATGTGCTTGGCGGCGGCGGCGGGCGCGGCGGGCTCGGGCGCGCACTTGCCGCAGCGCACGCCCTTCACCAGCTCCGGCGCCGTGAACGCGCGCAGCAGCCCTGCCGGCCAATCAATCAATTAATGCGCCAGACAATCACACCAATCAACCTGCTCTCAAACCCTTACCAACTATGAGTACCAGGTGACGAATGTATGAATGAACGTAAAGAAGGAATGAATATATCATTACTTTTTATTGCACACAAAACAGAGGTGTAAAACCTTGAAAACTATTATAGGAATAACGTACAACAATGGCGGCCTTATCACTACCGATACCGACCGATGTACGCAATGTGGGTAATGTTAAAGTAGGACTCCATTTTCCTCCGACTTCCGACTTAGACTCTTCTTTTGGTTCATTGTACGTAATTTCGACGTACCTACGTAATAGGTATGTCGCCGTAAAATACTTCGAATCATAAGTCCAATGCTCAATTCTTTATTTACCTACATTTCTTTAGCGTACAGACACACATCAGGTAACCATAGCCTGTCAATTTCTTCAATTGATATTCAACTCGATGTGTTTGAACAGTAAGATGAGAGTCGATTGAAGGAATTTTACAGTTTTGTAAACTTTGATGTGTGGCTGTACGTACAAACGAGATCTTATAAGATAGAGAAGTTGGACAACCTCCGAAAAATAACATATGGTAATAAAGTTTCAAAAAGTTTTATGAGACAAAGTCGTACTTACCTGGTAAACTATAGGAGCCAGAGAGTCCGACGCTGGCGTTGGCCATGGACAAGCGAAATGCTGTCGAACTTGTCGTATCGGACGGGACTCTGCGGAGATACATGAGATTAACAATGAAAAGACTATCACTGATAAATAGTTATGAAAATTATGCCAAAGAGTAATATTTATACGATTACGGTTTAAGAGGTAAATATTAGTAAAGTTACCTTAGCATTACAGACGGTGCAGTGCAGGCGCTCGGCGAGCGTGCCGCGGAAGGGCGGCGCGGGGCGCGGGGCGCGCGGCCGGGCCCACGCACCAGCGCCGGCCCACGCTGCTGAGGTGGCAGAACGACCGCGACACGCCCTTGCGCAGCGGCGCCGGCTCTGCGTACACACACACTCAGACAATGTATGTATTCATCAGCATAAGAGAACATCCCATAAAGTAGGAGTTAAATAATCACTTATTAACAAGTCTATTTCGCAGTGGCAACAATTGGAGCTAGGACCTCTTAAAAAGTGTCTTGTGGTGACATTGTACTGAGAAAATCAGAACCGCCAAGCTTAACCCAAATACCCTAACCCTAGATTAGTATCTTTCTTGATCAACAAACATATTTGTGTTGATGTGGAAATGGAAATTGCCACATTTAGTACTCAGCAAACCACCGCATCAACATTGCCTTAATTAATAGACCTAGAAAAAAGATACTATTTCAAAAGTAAAGGTACATTTTTGACTAACTTCATGTAAAGCACATACCAGCATCAACAAGGTCCGGCTCATCCCCCGGCGCGGCGGAGGCGGGGCGCGCGGGGCGCGGGGGGCAGGCGGCGGGCGACGCCTCCCGCCCGAGCGGCGCCGCGGGCGGCGACGCGGGGGACGCCAGCGCCGACCACGCGCGCCCCCCGCCGAGCCCTAGCGCATCGGAGAGACAGCCCGGCTGGAAAATATTACTTTAAATGCACTACTGTTACTAAAAAAAACAATTTCAAACTTACAAAAAAACGTGTGATTTGGATAATCTTTAATGCTTACAATTTGGTGCATTTAAAGTAGAAACCAAAACTCAAAAAGAAGTTTATGGCAAATAAAACAAAACATAAAATTGTTTTCATAATATTATGCTTTGTGGTATGTGTTGACAGAAGCGCGCCGAGCTCCTATACAGCGTGCAGCGCTTGCGTGCGGATCCAATGAAGCAACTATTTTTCTTCATGAAACTTCTATAGCGTCGGCGCGTGGCGCCCCTATTGCATCACCGCCAGTGTGCGCCGTAGACTTCACACTCATGGGCGGCACGAGCCGTATGTGTTGATGATTTATAATGATCTAACCAAGTAGGCCACAACAACAAAGCTGAAATACAGTGGCTGAGGTTAGGAAGTGATAGAAAGGAACAATAGCATAAAAACAGGTTGACAATGAAGACAAATAGAAGTCAATACCTTCTTAGCCATAGCAAGAGTTTCTTCTTCAATGCAGGATAGCAGGACATGCAGGAGCTCATGGGCGTCCTGCTGGTCGGCGGGCACCACCCACCCCGCGGCCCGCAGCGACTGCAGCACCCCGAGGGGACACACTGGCGTGCCCCTGGCCGCCTCATGTGTCCCATTTACAACTACACAAGTTTATAGACAAGTTAATAAGAAACTATGGTATGATGGTAAAAATATGCTTAAATTCCAATAAGTCCCTTGAATTGGAATTAAAAACCATTAAGAATGTGTAGAAAGAAATCAATAAACAAGACATTTGAGTTAAGCTGACCATTTCACTGCAGTAGGACAAACTAATTAGGATAAAATTATTTTCTTTAATATAATTCCTATTCATTCCTCTAGTCACTAGTTGATGGATATGGGACCCCCTAGACTCCTATGTACACTACTACTACATTTAATCACTTTACTCTATCAAATACAATATCATTTAATTACTTTATTTATGGGTAAACATCAGACAACTTTAAATATTTTAATTTGTTATTTATATTAATTTGTAAGCATGATGTTTTTTGATTACTTCAAATATATTGTGGGCTTTCAACCATATAAATATAAGCCCTACTAAGGTCCTATATGGTCCCTACCTATATGGTTCAAAGCCTACAATATTATATCAGTTAAGTATTTCTTTAAATAAAATAAAATATTCATTACAGTGTTGTGCTTCACTACACAATAAATTTTTGGGTACAGATAAAAATATTGAATTGTTCCGAAATAAACATTTACACTCCTTATCTCCTATAATTTCAGTTCTTGTGATAAAAATAAGAGTATAAAGTAAATCTATGAATTTTATTTTTTTAGATAAGATTTTCTGATAACAACTAACCTTCAATAACAGTGTACAGCGTAGTAATCATACTGTTATGCCCGTCTGCCTTTGCATACTTCTTCAGCCAATCTATGAATGCAGGGCACGCAGCCAAAGCTTGCAACAGGGTGTTCAGAAAGCAGGTTCTGCCCAGGTTCTGCAGGCCAGCGATCTGTCCGCGCCTCTTCCGCACCCGAGGCGCACCCCCAGGACCCCATAGCACGAAGGCGCCGACCACCACAGCAGCCGTTAGGCCCGCAGCCACCAGAATCCTGTCCCCACTATCCATTGTCCTAAAACTTAAGATTTAGGCTGCCACCGGTCAACGGAGGCTTACATAATAAAAACGGACGCGCTAGAAACCACTTTGCATACGATGTTGTGTAATGTCTTGGTAATTTTTCCACTTTAGGAAATAAATCAAAACTCTACGAAGAAAGAGAAAAATTAGACTTTGACATTTTTTTGACAGTCTGACAGTTTTTGACGGAATTTTTTTTAAGCCCCTAATTCGTTCAAGAACTGGTTTTGCATTTTGCATGGAACGTTTATTAAAGCTACAGTATGTCACGGAAGATATGTAAAAAATAAGTTTTCACCGCAGGCTAGCAGAATAGCCCCCAGAATAACAATGACAGAAAGGACAAGATGACATTGACAGCAATTGACAGTTGACAGATGAGCAACCTAAAAATCTGTCTGTACAAAATATTATTATCAAAACAAAAGTGAAAAGTCTAGTTTTTGTATTTAGTAACAGACATTTTATCGTGGTATTCGTTGTTAGCCGTGTAAAATGATTCTGCGCTGTAATTGTGCATTAGCGCTATAGAGTCTAGATAATTGTTTCATCAGTGATGATTGTGGCGTAAATGTTGATTCTTATAATACTTTATTAAATTTTATCAAAATGATTCCGTCAAATACTATTTGTGTATCACAGGAGGGCCCAGCGAATGCTTTGGCCCTCAACAAAGACTGCTCCCAAGTCGTAATAGCTGGAAGGAATGGTAAATTTACTGATACTAACATAGAGGCTAATGTACATGTTCAAATGTTTTCAACTGCTTAATAATAAGCTTTTTGTTTTAGTTTTCAAAGTGTTTTCGATCGGTGAAAATGAGTTTACTGAAGTGTGTAATCTACGAGTGGGAAAAAACCTGAATCTAAATTTTTCTTCAATAGATGTTGCATGGAGTACAATTGAAGGTATGCAGATATTTTAAATTTTTCTAATCTTCTCCAGACTATAAATGTCTTCACTGCGAGGGCTCTGGCCTATCCTCAAGCAAATCGTGATTGGACTTTAGTCTTACTACTATTTACAATATTAGGATGTGTAGGTATTTTTATATTTTTTATTGTTTGTCAGAAAACACATTAGCAACTGCAGCTACCAATGGAGCAGTGGTGGTGTGGAATCTGGGCCGTTCTGGCCGCTCCAAGCAGGAACATGTATTTTCTGACCATAAGAGGACTGTCAATAAGGTAAAACAATACTTACAGCCACATTTTTATTTTAAGTTCCATGTTTGTTTATTCGCCATGGGATTATAAATGGAATGAGTTGATAAAGACCTGATGAGTATACCCTTATAAAAGGACGAAACTCTCCTTTTGTCCCATCACCCAACACTCAGTCCTGTGGCCCAAGTAGAGGCAGTGGGTATATTATTTTGCTACCAAGAAAAAGTGGATTTTGGTACCTGTCTTTTAGCAGTTGACTGTATTTTCTCCTCCTCCTGATGTTCATCTATAAGTTTTCAGTTATTTCCATGTTTTTCATACAGTAAATGACTTATTTATGTACTATTATTACTCCACTCTTTTAATTAATTCATACACTTACTATTTGTATATTTTAAGGTGAGCTTCCACCTGACAGAGCCTGCCCTCCTGATCTCTGGCTCCCAGGATGGCATGATGAAATGCTTTGACTTACGTATGAAGGAGGTTGCCCGGACGTTTATTAGGTGAGGTCATTCACCCACGCACTGAGTTGCTAACGGATATGTTATCGGTTTCAGTGTTATCAGCTTAGAAATTAGGTTAATTGCTATTCAGATCACAAAAGTTGACTCATTTGACCTTGATGATATTTTAATTTAATAGCTATATAATTTTATTAAATGGATAAAAAACCATTTTTTAGAAGAACCATGCTACTGTACACCGCACGTTATGTGCTCTTGATAATTGCTTACAGATTGCCTACAAATTTCATGGAAGTTGACGAAATAATGTCCATGATGCTGTGCACACCGTATAACGAATACTGCAAGACGTAACGTTTCGTTTACGTCTATGAAATACGCTCTGTAAGCATTCGTCAATTGATGAAAGTGTGTCTATGATTTGCACTTTACATAGACCGTAGACCTCATGTTTAACTAGACCCTCCCACACTTAATTTCTAGACACTTTTTCCTAACTGTTACCTAGGATACTTTAGTAATTTCTGTTCCACCTCATTTCGTAATGTGATATGCAATAAATGCTTTGAGTTTGAATTTGGAGGGTGGTGCTGGCAGTTGATTACGTCTCGCATGTGTTTTGCCTTTTAGGTATACCCTATTGTCTATCTATTGAATTGGCTTCTTTATTCACCCGCATCCAATGGACTCCCGCGACCCTTCACAGATCGTCGGTCCACCTGGTGGGAGGCCTACCACGGCTGCGGGCCTCCTGCGCATGGCCTCCGCTCAAGGACCTTTCCACCCAACGGCCGTCTGTTCTCCTCGCAATGTGTTACATGACGTTACATCATAAATGACAAAGAAAGCAATAGTCACTGACACAATCTTATTGCCAGAGAAAAACGCCTTGTGTTCATGACGTTCAAATGAATCTCAACCGTGGGGAGGGTAAGGAGAGCACATTTTTGGCTGACTGTAAAAGACGAGTACATGGTTAATAAAACTATTTGTAGGTACTTCATCAAATTGATACAAATTATTATCTTCTCGCAGGTGATACTACCACCGATGCGGGCGAAGCTGGTGCGGATGCAGGCGACGCTAACCTGCATGCAGGCAATGCGGGGCCGAGGAGAGACAACCGCACGTCTGCGTTAGTGGAGTGCGCGGTGAAGTACAAGATACGGGGCGCTCCGCCCCACGAGCTGGCGGCGCACAACGCGGCCGTGGCGAGGTCCTATGATCGACATTTGGTGAGTTGTGTTTCTGAATAAAATAAAGAATCAGTTGTGTGTGAAAAATCCACAAAATGCTGATTCTGTTGAACTGATTTCAAATAGTATACTAGTAATTTGCAGTCGTCCGTGGCACTCACTCAGCTGGTCCCACTGAAAACTAGCGTTCTGGCCTATGGTCGTGACATAAGCTGAGTGAGGGCCATTTATGCTGGATGCCTCAACACAACACAGCATAATATAAATACACGGCACTGCTGGACAATCATGGGGAAGGACATTTAATTTTTTGTTGTTATTATTTGTTTTTACTAGTGTTTTTTATTTTCTTGTGTTGTGTCAATTGTCTGTAGCATGTGATATGTGTTGTGGTGTCCAAATTAATAAATGTATTTTCTTTCTTTCTAAACCATATGGCGAGATGAGGGTTATTCCCAATACAAGTGTCTATGGCTACTTAAAGGGAAAACTCGACGCAAAAACTGTAAAAAAGTACTATTGAAATAAAGGATTTTTTTATATAGTGGACAAATATGCAGACGGAGAGACAAGCGGCGGTAATCGTTTCTAGGTCACTGCCTACTAGAGGTGTCAAAGGAGCGTCGCCAACTTTTTAAAAAAGGAATTTTTACGAATGTTATTTGCAAAAACTGTTATAAGACACATTTGTTTTTAAAATACTGTAACCAGTCATGTCAATAAGATGCTGTTTGTTTCCAATAAGAAATAAATAAATAAATAAAATAAATAAAGTTTGCAAGTCAAGGTTTGGAAATACATTTACAAAAAAAATGGCTGTGACATACGGACGGACAGACAGACTTGACGAATCTGTAAATGTTCTATTCGGCTACGGAACTCTAAAAGTCGACTCAGTACGAGGTTCAGTTAGTTTAGTTGGTAGAATAGACATTCGGTATTTGGAAGGTTACAAGTTTTTAAAAGTATTATTAATTTATTCCATGGAGTGCAAGTCATGGTCTGTCTCCAGGTGGCGCACGTGTGGGAAGTGGTGCGCATGGTGTGCGCGGCGGCGGCGCCCCGGCCTCCGCCCGCGCCGCGCGCCACGCCGCCCACCAGCCTGCCGCCGCCGCCGCGGGAGCCCTACAGGTACCCGACACCACCGACCAATAGGGTGTTTGACTAATCTCGATATAGTAAAAAATTTGATACTTTACCAATTGGTAAATAAGAACCAATAGCCTACATTTTCAGTCAAAAATATAACGTCTAGCTGGTTTCGTGAGCATTCAAAGTTTCATGAGCAAGTCCAAAATTTTAAATATATTGAATGAATGAATATGCTTTTTATTGCACACAAAACTTAAAACTAGTTATAACAGGAGTAATGTACAACAAACGCGGCCTATCACTATATTATCTCGCTAAAGGCTTTTTCCCCGGGGCGATTTTCTATAGTGTCACTACTGACACTACTATCATTATCCTAGCATGATTGCTATGTAATGGTAGGATTGCGGAGGATGTTAATCAAAAAAGTGATACTTTATGACTTATGACTGTCTTTAATTACTTACTAATTCACTTATATACTAGCCTAACCTAAGGGCGACGTATGCTACTCACTACATTAGTGGTACTACAACCGTTGAGTTAGTATCACAGTCAGCTCGTGTGTGGCAGTGCGGTGGAGGAGGAGCCGCTGGAGGAGGCGGAGGAGTGGGCGGAGACGGCGTTCCACAACAGCGGCGTGCTGGGGCTGCCCACGCTCACCATCTACATCCCGCCCGCCAAGTACGCCAAGCAGCTGCGCCTCGACGGTAACGTATTACAGTCAGCTCGTGTGTGGCAGTGCGGTGGAGGAGGAGCCGCTGGAGGAGGCGGAGGAGTGGGCGGAGACGGCGTTCCACAACAGCGGCGTGCTGGGGCTGCCCACGCTCACCATCTACATCCCGCCCGCCAAGTACGCCAAGCAGCTGCGCCTCGACGGTAACGTATTACAGTCAGCTCGTGTGTGGCAGTGCGGTGGAGGAGGAGCCGCTGGAGGAGGCGGAGGAGTGGGCGGAGACGGCGTTCCACAACAGCGGCGTGCTGGGGCTGCCCACGCTCACCATCTACATCCCGCCCGCCAAGTACGCCAAGCAGCTGCGCCTCGACGGTAACGTATTACAGTCAGCTCGTGTGTGGCAGTGCGGTGGAGGAGGAGCCGCTGGAGGAGGCGGAGGAGTGGGCGGAGACGGCGTTCCACAACAGCGGCGTGCTGGGGCTGCCCACGCTCACCATCTACATCCCGCCCGCCAAGTACGCCAAGCAGCTGCGCCTCGACGGTAACGTATTACAGTCAGCTCGTGTGTGGCAGTGCGGTGGAGGAGGAGCCGCTGGAGGAGGCGGAGGAGTGGGCGGAGACGGCGTTCCACAACAGCGGCGTGCTGGGGCTGCCCACGCTCACCATCTACATCCCGCCCGCCAAGTACGCCAAGCAGCTGCGCCTCGACGGTAACGTATTACAGTCAGCTCGTGTGTGGCAGTGCGGTGGAGGAGGAGCCGCTGGAGGAGGCGGAGGAGTGGGCGGAGACGGCGTTCCACAACAGCGGCGTGCTGGGGCTGCCCACGCTCACCATCTACATCCCGCCCGCCAAGTACGCCAAGCAGCTGCGCCTCGACGGTAACGTATTACAGTCAGCTCGTGTGTGGCAGTGCGGTGGAGGAGGAGCCGCTGGAGGAGGCGGAGGAGTGGGCGGAGACGGCGTTCCACAACAGCGGCGTGCTGGGGCTGCCCACGCTCACCATCTACATCCCGCCCGCCAAGTACGCCAAGCAGCTGCGCCTCGACGGTAACGTATTACAGTCAGCTCGTGTGTGGCAGTGCGGTGGAGGAGGAGCCGCTGGAGGAGGCGGAGGAGTGGGCGGAGACGGCGTTCCACAACAGCGGCGTGCTGGGGCTGCCCACGCTCACCATCTACATCCCGCCCGCCAAGTACGCCAAGCAGCTGCGCCTCGACGGTAACGTATCCAATACGGCTATTCGCTTTATTATTAAAAATATATGATTTAAAATTGTATCTCTATGAACTTAAATTTAAGTTTTTTCCACTTATTTTTTTATGATAGGTAAAAGACGAGCAGACGGATCAACTTATGGTAAGCGATGTAATACAGAAGTAAAACAAAAAAATGTCACGAAGAAAAATGGTGGATAAACAATATTTTCATGTTCAAAACGCAATATTTTTTTTTGATAACTAAATCACAGGTTTGTGAAAAACTGTTTAAATATACGTTTGACCATAATGCTGGCAGCTACCTTGGCCAACGCATCAGTTTGGCCATTCAAAGGGGTACCGCCGCCAGCATTTTGGGCATGCTGAATTGCGGGGCAGACAACCTTCTGTAAATATCTCTTCACTTTTTTTGTTATATGTTCTGATCTAAGGCTATGTTTTATTTTTTACTTGTATCCTTTGTGTAATGTGTTGTGGTCATTAAAAGTTTTAACCAAGTTTACTTTTAAAGTGGTCGACTTTTGGATGTAAAGTGATAATCTTTTTTTCTTTGTGACAGTTGTTTGAAGAGAACAGATCTCTTCACTCACAAAGTCGTCCTCACTATGGTCGCGTTCGAGGCCCGCCACAGTAGTGCAACTGTTTCTATCGTTATCTCTCCCGGCAGAGAACATGGGGTGGGTATCGGCGGCGTCGGCGCACTACGTGGACGTGGAGGCGGCGGACTGGCAGCTGCCGGAGGAGGCCTTCCCGCTGCGCAGCGCGCCGCCCGCGCACAAGCACGCGCCGCCCACGCCGCCGCCGCACGCCCTGCCGCCCGCGCACCACACAGGTATCATAGATACCTACATAAATAGATTTATAGACGATACGTTTATTCTGCTGCACTAAATAGGTTATTTGATTTATTTTTGTAGTTAATTAAAATACCCCTCAATTTAAGAATTTATGGCTACTGGAAGAGTGATGTCACACCGTTAGTATCTTGTGTGGTTGCAGGAGGGGGGTCGGTCGCGGGCGGCGGGGCGACGTCCCCCAGCGGCACGGCGTCGTCCCCCGGCGGCTCCAGCTCCTCCACCACGCAGCAGGACAAGTGCTACAGCCAGCAGTCCTCGGTCAACACGGTGAGACTGGACATACGCCTCCCACAAAGTTCTCCACACGGGATCTCATCCGAGGGACTCCCGCGACCTTTATTAGCTCGTCAGTCCACCTAGCGGGAGGCCTGCCAAGTTTTTCATCATGTTTATTAATAATCTAAATTAAAGCGATCAGTTTTTATCATGGATATTTATTGTAAACATGATACGCAAAACCTTGAGTAGGTACCTATATAAAAATATGCTCTTGCAAAATACTAACATTCGCAGCCCTTTAACATGAGAATTAACCAACTGAATTGAATCATGGTAACACGTGTTAAAAACTATCCGAAACGTGCAAACCTCCCATGTTTTCCTTCTCCACCAAGCTAGCTAGCTATACACCAGCGTAGCAAAAATACGAAAAAGGATTTCAGACACCCATAGATCCGTTGATAGATATATGCTCGGATTGAAACACACGCTCTCTCGTTTGGGAGGCGCGCTCATATCTACCGAAGGCTGCCTGTGACAGGCGTTACTCTTACTCATAGTTGAGTGTTGTTTGTGTTGCCAGACGGAGGAGGGCTCGGGCGGCGCGCTGGCGGTGCGCGGGGCGGCGGGCGGCGGCCGCGGGGCTCCGGCCGTGGCCCAGCTGCTGGCGCGGGCGCTCCGCCACCACGCCGACCTGGGCGACGTGCAGACGCCCGCCTGCGTCTGCATCGTGCTGCAGGACAGGTACCCAACGTGGAGACATGACCTGCTGGCGCGGGCGCTCCGCCACCACGCCGACCTGGGCGACGTGCAGACGCCCGCCTGCGTCTGCATCGTGCTGCAGGACAGGTACCCAACGTGGAGGACATGACCTGCTGGCGCGGGCGCTCCGCCACCACGCCGACCTGGGCGACGTGCAGACGCCCGCCTGCGTCTGCATCGTGCTGCAGGACAGGTACCCAACGTGGAGACATGACCTGCTGGCGCGGGCGCTCCGCCACCACGCCGACCTGGGCGACGTGCAGACGCCCGCCTGCGTCTGCATCGTGCTGCAGGACAGGTACCCAACGTGGAGACATGACCTGCTGGCGCGGGCGCTCCGCCACCACGCCGACCTGGGCGACGTGCAGACGCCCGCCTGCGTCTGCATCGTGCTGCAGGACAGGTACCCAACGTGGAGACATGACCTGCTGGCGCGGGCGCTCCGCCACCACGCCGACCTGTGTATTTGTGGCAATAGTGTGTTAATTTGAGTTGTATTAATGGGGGCTACCGCCTGTGGAAAATCCGTTAGATGGCGTACGTGTAGACTGAGGTCCAACTACACGGTGATTGGTTATTTTTGATATAAGAATTCAAAATGTCACTAATCGACCAATGAGTTGGACCTCAGTCTACACGTACGCCATCTAACGGATTTCCACACGCGGTAGCTCCCATTTACTACTATGGCATTTCTGCAAACCATCCTAAATATTACTTTACGTGTTCCAGGAGTGAGCTGTTCCCGTACATCGACGAGAGCCTCCAGGAGCAGTGGCTGCTGGGCTACATCGAGCTGCTGCAGCGACACAAGCTGTGGAACGTCGCCACTGAGGTATTTACATAACGATAAACATATGTTCTTTATGCTATGTATATCTTTCTTCTATGTTATTGAAGAGGTAAATTCGGAAGACATCGTCCAACCTTATACTTATGTTACTTACCTTAAAAGAGTCCGTATCGTAAATTGACACGCACTTAATCAGTAATATTATATTAAACGCGCTAATTTCCGAGTCACACCCAGCCAACCAGTGAATTCAACTCATGGTTTGATTCTTTGTGGGACCTATCGAAATTTGAGAGACAGATATGAAAAACGGCATGTGTTGTGCGGCAGGTGGTGCGCAGCGCGTGGCTGAGCAGCGTGTGGTCGCTGTCGCAGCAGTCCACCAGCATCGCCATGTGCTGCGGCCGCTGCGGTCGTCGCACCCGCCCGCACCAGCCCTGCGAGCGCTGCCAGCCACGACACGCCGGCGACCTCTGCGCCGTCTGCAACCAGGTCACACACACACACACCCTCGCCGACACGGCACCGGCGTCGCCAGGTGCCACGCACCCGCCCGCACCAGCCCTGCGAGCGCTGCCAGCCACGACACGCCGGCGACCTCTGCGCCGTCTGCAACCAGGTCACACACACACACACCCTCGCCGACACGGCACCGGCGTCGCCAGGTGCCACGCACCCGCCCGCACCAGCCCTGCGAGCGCTGCCAGCCACGACACGCCGGCGACCTCTGCGCCGTCTGCAACCAGGTCACACACACACACACCCTCGCCGACACGGCACCGGCGTCGCCAGGTGCCACGCACCCGCCCGCACCAGCCCTGCGAGCGCTGCAGCCACGACACGCCGGCGACCTCTGCGCCGTCTGCAAACCAGGTCACACACACACACACCCTCGCCGACACGGCACCGGCGTCGCCAGGTGCCACGCACCCGCCCGCACCAGCCCTGCGAGCGCTGCCAGCCACGACACGCCGGCGACCTCTGCGCCGTCTGCAACCAGGTCACACACACACACACCCTCGCCGACACGGCACCGGCGTCGCCAGGTGCCACGCACCCGCCCGCACCAGCCCTGCGAGCGCTGCCAGCCACGACACGCCGGCGACCTCTGCGCCGTCTGCAACCAGGTCACACCACACACACACCCTCGCCGACACGGCACCGGCGTCGCCAGGTGCCACGCACCCGCCCGCACCAGCCCTGCGAGCGCTGCCAGCCACGACACGCCGGCGACCTCTGCGCCGTCTGCAACAGGTCACACACACACCACCCTCGCCGACACGGCACCGGCGTCGCCAGGTGCCACGCACCCGCCCGCACCAGCCCTGCGAGCGCTGCCAGCCACGACACGCCGGCGACCTCTGCGCCGTCTGCAACCAGGTCGGCCACACACACACCCTCGCCGACACGGCACCGGCGTCGCCAGGTGCCACGCACCAGCCCTGCGAGCGCTGCCAGCCACGACACGCCGGCGACCTCTGCGCCGTCTGCAACCAGGTCGGCCACACACACACCCTCGCCGACACGGCACCGGCGTCGCCAGGTGCCACGCACCCGCCCGCACCAGCCCTGCGAGCGCTGCCAACATTCCCTTTCTCTTACAGATAGGTTTTGCCACTCGATAGTGTTCATCTAATGCCAGTCATTTACATAATGTAGTAGAAAACACCGCTTAAAATAACTGAAGAAAACAACATGGCATACACCGTTTAATAGTGCGGCAGAGATATGAGCTTTTAGTCCGAGATGGTATGCTTTCCACCATAAAACGGTGACAGCGCTGTTTTGTTTGTGTTGTGTTAAATAGCAACCATTATTGGTATCGCAGGTGGTCCGCGGGCTGTACGCGTGGTGCCAGGGCTGCTCGCACGGCGGGCACCTGCAGCACATGCGCCAGTGGATGCAGCGCCACCAGCTGTGCCCCGCCGGCTGCGGCCACCAGTGCCAGCTGCCGTGATACACCCGCCTCACAAGGCGCCCGCTCACATCGCCTCACGTGCTGGTACGATGATGCTGGTGTGATCATGGTACGATGACTCTGGATATTTGCAGCTACGTAATATGGTGGGTACACTATGATTAGAAACCGAGGGCCTATACTTTGATTTTCAATCATGTCGAGTAAACTGACAGATGCAAATGTCAAACATTTTGACATTTTGCATCTGTCTGAGTGATAATGTAAGCGAATGACAAATCAGAGTTTACAACCAAATAGTCCTGTAATGAACAAGAATATACTTTCCTAAAAAATGGGAGATTCTGTCGTGACTTCTTTCAAAGGGGTAGGAAACGGCTAGTCATACTCCTAGTCTAGGTGTTTCCTAAAGAAATTATTGACGTAGGATTTTGTGTTATCCAAAAAAAAATCTACGGGAAACAATTCCCACTCTGGACTAATTCGTGCGATCAACACCTATTTGTGTTTGTCCAGTGTTTGGGTATTATAAATTAAATATTATTGAGTGTATATTTTGCTACCTTCATTGATTGTGCTGCCCATTACACAAGGGATTATTAGATTGACTTGTGTATGTGTCACCGTGAAATAATCCGAATCGTAAGTTGATCGATTTCTTATAAAAAATATTTTTAACGGTGTTAGGTTTTTCAAAAATACAATTTTAATCCTTTGGTTAATTTAATAAGTTGATCAACTTACAATTCGGATTATTTTCGGGTGACGTACATGCTATTTGTATCGCATATTTAATTGCAATAGTAATCAGTGTTGCGGCGCATACAATGGTGTTACGAAGGCCAATCTATCTATAGATACAAACATTTTGTTAATTAATCGATCGATAGATAAGTCTGGTAACACCCTAACCTAAGATAGCAGCATCAGTAGACGATTGAATGGGGACAATCGCATATGTAAATCTATACCATAGGACTCAGATCCATCTACAAGGTGATTGGTTATTTTAGTGAGTGACATTTGAAAATATTACGGACGAAACAACCAATGCTGTTAAATTTGAACGACGGTCCAACAATACGCCATCTAGCGGATTTCCACATGCGATAGCCTCCACTGAAACCGAATTAATAATAAATACAAGGCCCGATTCGACCAATCTTCATCAAAGGATAAATCTATGGTAAAACGCTCCGATTCATATGGAATGACAACCTTATACCATAGATTTACAGTCTGATAAAGATTGGTCAAATCGCTCCTAAGTAGGTATAACATAGTGTAAATAATTAATGTTAGGTAAGAATAATATTTGTACATATTTTATAGACTGAGTTGTTATAATTTTTTATGTTATTCTATTTTTATGAAGAAATAAAACGAAATTTCAGGTGACATTATTTACATTTTTATTTATTCATAATATACATTATACTTTATTTATAAAGTTAAAAACAATGGCAGCTTACAGCTATTGATAAGTCAACATTAACTTACAATAATATCTTGGCGACTTAAATTATATTTGATTTATTCACATTAATAAAATTGTGCAGGTTTGGGAATTTTGTATAATGTTGATATTATTTACAAAACAATGTAGAATTGGACAATGCCTACCTGTCAGCATGTTTACGAATTTAGATGGCCTTAAGTGTTGTGAAAATATTCTGAACTTGTGTGCCTGGTATTACAGACAGACATAGATTATAAAATCGATAGAAGCGCCATTTTGACAGGATTACGTTCCCGGTAAACATTACGAGAAAAACTTGCAAGTTCAAAATGTGGGTAGTTTCACTGAACATCTATTAAGCCAGCGGTCATCAATTCGTGCTTTGAGTAAAATATATTTTAAGAACATTCGTCCAATTAAAAGTAGTGATTTTTTAAAATTGTGTAATCTCTGACGGAAAAATCAGGTATGTATCTTACACACCTTTTATTATTATACCTTTGTGTTTTCTTGGAAAATTCGTCAGCCGTTCGCTCACATTTTATTACCTACTTTTTTACTTTTTACTGATTTTAACTTCTCTCATCACATGCTGCAATATTTAACTAAATAACAAGTAACCAAACAAATAACCTTCTTACTCCAAATTTGCAATGATTACATCACTTAGACATGCGATAAATCTACTGGAATTACTATTTGGAACAACACAAACAGTAGTTTTTGAGATATTTCTGTTTTTTGTAATACTGATCCGTCTGTACACATAAATACAGTCTAATATAGGTATTGGTACACAACATGAATACACTAGGGTAGGAATAAAGAGAAATTATTATTTTTAGTTTCTCATTATAAATATTTGTACGTTAAGTATTACAAACGGGTTGGCAGGCCAGTGATAATAATTCGGAAAGATTGTGTACGAAATGTAGAAAAAGCTACAAATATTTAGTAAAGGTACAAAATATTTAAGTTTACATTACTTATTCGTTGTTCAATATTGGTCTTGAGAAATTTGTAACTACGCGAAGTATTAGGGCGTTACCAGGTCAGGTAAGAAGATTAATGATTGACCAATACCGATCGTCCGGTAATTTATATATCGACGTCAACTAATCCATGTTACCATGTTGTTGGTAAAAACATGGATTGACGTCGACTTATCCTTTATACCCAGGATCTGGAAACACCCTAACCATGTTATCCAGCACTAGGGCAACTCCAGATCCCCTCCCCCAGAAATATGAAACAGCTCTCACACCCGCGGACAGAGCCAAGCCTGTTCTGTGAATCCTTTTATGAAGGGATGTGGCAATATCCTGTAGCAGAGTCAAGATTTTTGACGGTGGAGTAACACATTTTTGCACAAATTAGCTTCCTTCATAATTGAAAAGATAAGTGGGGGAGGGAGAATAACTTACATTCTATTGGAATAGCATCAATCTCTCATTCATTCTTTTACTTCAACATTTCCAAGTAGACATTGCTAATCGTTTCTCCATCACAACTTCCAATCTCCAGGGGGAAATCTCGTGCACTCGACATTGAAGTCGAATTTAGAGATTTCATACATTCGTCCATACAAAATTCCGATTCGACATCAATGTTCAGTGCACGAAAATTGGTACCCTGGAGACCCTAGAACGCTCGTGCCTAGCATATGGCGCAGCAGGGCCCGGCGCAGGGCCGCTTGGCGTCCTCGTCGGGCGCGTCGGCGGCCGCCAGCCCCTTCTTCTGGCGCGACATCTCGCGGATCAGCGTCAGGAACGCCTGCAGACACATCCAGGAGAGGGCATAGTTAGGTGTCCACCAAAGAGGCAGAGGTAGATTTATTCTACTAATATCCTACAATTACTAGATGAGGTATCGTCAGTAGCGGATATGTATGTTGATTTTGAGTGAGGGGACTGATTCGTCCCACTACGTCTTACCAACCTCGTGTTGGGAATAGAATAGAATACCTTTATTGTATTAACTGTGTATAAAAAGAACTACTCGGTTGAGTTATAATCTCTATGATTTGATTCTAATTATATATATTTTTTTGCAGTTATGTGCCTTTAAAGCTTCAAAACTGCCCAAATACTTATTGCCTAATTCATTAAGAAAATACTCAGAAAAAAAAGTGTTTGAACTGTGCTAAAAAAAACATGCAAAAGTTAAATATCCCATAACGGTGTATTTTTAAACTATTTATAACTGTTGCTGGCAAATGCAGGTTAAACAAAAACACTTAATTTTGCAAATCAGTATATTTCTGCTTATCTTTTCGTTTCCATTATAAATTTGTTCCGGTGAGTGCCTGACATACATTCCACAGATTGATACTCCATACATTGTGAACTAAAACTAACCTATAGGAAAACTTTCAGTACATTCGAGTAGGTACAAAATACGATATTATTATTTATTCACTCGCACGACGTCTTCGTATCTCGACGAATATTACAGATATTCTTTTGGCATATTTATTGAAAAAACTGTAATATTCGTAGAAAACTATTCACACGATTCTTAAGACTCAATCTTAAAGTACTTTGCAACGTTTATCTCTTTCTTTCTTACCATATTTAAAGTAAAAGAAAGAGACAACACATTATGAATTTTGTAACAGTGAAATGTATATGGCTATTATTTAAAAACAAAAAGCTATGTCGATATATTAATTCTAGTTTAGCACTGGCCTTACCTTCGGGTCAGGACTTACTGTGATTTATAAAAATAACTTTTAGGCGGCGAATGAGCACAGAATGCATGTGTGTGTGAACGATGACGTCGCACAGACGATCCCTAACGTATCGTTGGCTTGGCAGTAGTAGCATAGTAAATGCGTCAAAGCAGGCCAGCTTTATGAGTCTTAAAATTTCATATCATCAGGTTTCATTCAACATTCACGTATATGTGAATGTGTTGTTTTAAAATGATAAGGGAACGATTAACGTAGTTTGACAATTGGGCAACGCAGCAAGTATTCTGGAAGCTACCTGCGTATAGTCAAAGTCTTTCATAATGCTGGCATACTTTCCTATACTTACCGCGGTAATAGCGACCGGGCGATTCTGGCCCCTAACGTAAGTTACATGTAAGCTAGACTCGCCCGGGGTGAACTTTGAATAAGGACCGGATGACTATTCGGCATTTCGATTTTTTATTGTTAATTAGATAACGCTTGACCACAATAGCACCTGATGGAAAGCGTCGATGAAGACTAGGATTTAGACTTTAAACTTTTTCATAGTTCACCCCAGACAACAATATCATACATACGCGACATATTATGCTTAGTCCTGCGAAGTTATTGCTATAAATGCCGTATTTAACTCTATGACCTGGCATATTTCATGTGGGCGAGTAAAAATATATAACTATTTTTTTAAGTAGTGATGGCATATTTTCCGATAAGCGTTTCTGATTGGATGCTACATGTCAAACATTAAGTTAGTATCGCCTTTACATAATGTAAGTTTATTTGCGACCTTATGTTTGACAGGTTTGAGAACGCAACAGACAACGTTTGCTACTTGAAAATCTATACAAAATATATCGATACATTATAAGACTCTTAGTACATTAGTTTATTGCTTATTTCACAGTTTATTTTCTAAGGTAATCTTATGCGGATTGCAGACAGGAAGCTATGTTAGCTTCGCTTCCATTGGTGTGTTAAATAACGGACTTCATGATAACTAAAACCAACTTATGACTTTTATTCACGGGAAAGCATCTGTTGCCGGTTGTTCTAGTCCAACATTCGTTGCAATGTGTACGTCTATAGAGATTGCATTTCAAACTTACATTTAATTACGATGTAACAACTAGCACGTGCTAACATCCACCCGACGGCCTCCACTCAGCATGAGCTTCGGGAACCGAAGTTTCAATTCAACTATCCATAATCATTATTTGCAAATAACATAAATTCTATATTGAATGACGTTTGATTATATTATGAGCATAATTATATTTCATCTTGTTTAATATCATTGCTTAGTTTGTACAGAGCATTGTATTGAGCTGGTTAGGGCTACCAACTTGAAAATGTGATGATAAAATCAAATTGACTAAAATTGTATAATTTAAATTGATAAAATAAAGTTTTTCACTTAATAATTCTTATTGATGAATTTTACAATTACCTATTCGTTTTCATGACACGGAACACGGTAGCTATGCCATGACAGCCCTAACAAAATTGTGATATTTTGGATGTTTTACGGATTTTTGTTTGGCCCACTAGCGGCCGGTCCAATCAAATGGAGACGCGAGTGGTCCAAACGAACACCCTTGTATCTCAGTATGTACAAGTTTGCCTCGAATAAAACTAATTTACTAGACGATTGAGATGCAGCTAGGACGAGAGGACACAAGGCGCAGTGGTCGAGAAGCGATACTCTAGGATTAAATATTAACCACCATTCGATGAGCAGTGCACACGATCACATACTACACAGCGGAATGCAGAAATACTTTTGAACCACGTTGAATTCTATAAACTAATATTTTTATAGGTACTATTTCATTTTTAGTCAAAACTGGTGACCGATTTCATTACATGGCATTAAGTTTACCATGGTATAACATTGCTATTAATTGATGAGTTATTTGTATTGGGGTATTTTGATATAAATGCAAATATTTAATAAACATACGAATTTGTGATTTAATCACTAACACGATAATCGAACAAAAACATATTTATTATGCGAATATTTCTGCAGTCACGCCTATGAGGACACACTGAATCAAACATTACACGATACAATTAGCACTTAGCACGTAAAATAAATACAAAACCTTAGCCTACGCCTGCGGCTGCGCGGGCGCAGCGGCTTCATGGCAACGTCGCGGGCGGCGCGGGGGCGGGACTTATCGCAGTACAAAATCCTATGTTAAATGTGACTTTAAACATCACTCTATTATACCTTATTTCTAAGATTACATCCCAATTGTTTCCTTTTCATTAGAAAGGAATATTTCAACATTGCAAATAAAGAGAACCTCCCTTGTAAGACCACACTCCTTAGTCCGCCCGCCACTTTTGAATAACTTCTCGTTTGCATGAGGACATTACAAATCGTAATACAAAACAACGTGCAAGCACAAAGCTTAATCGTAACAATAAAACGGGATACCGCCCTTGACTTGGCGCGCCTCGGCCATGACTTGGCACGCCTTGGCCATGACTTGGCGCGCCTTGGCCATGACTTGGCCAGTCGCAACTTGGCTGAACTTGGCGTGACTCGGCGCCCTAGTCAAAGACGGCATCCAACTAAATGCCAGCACCAAAATGGGCGAATATCATAGTACATTTTTACATAACTTGCCGCTTACACCTATATATTTTATATTCGTTCCGCTGACATACGTTACTAGTGAATTATAATAGCAACTTGGCGCACATATACAAAAAACTGTACTGTACAGACTAAATACATCTTGAAAACAAATCCAATTTTAAACTTACTTTCTCGTATATAATTAGAAACCTTATTACCTTAGTAATAGATTTCACTATGTAACGTACGGCAACGGAACCGGACAAGCAAAGCGCGGCGGGGTGGACACTCAACAGCCCCGCGGTTCCCGGGCAGTTCACTCGCTTTGGACTCCCTTTGACTTACTTAAAAAGGGTTAACACTGTATTTAACACTTCCCTACCCACAAATGCATTAAACTGACTTTATCTTCCAAAAGCAACATTCGGAGTATTAAATCAACTCTCGTTTCGAGAAACGTCTCTTCACTGACCGCGCAGTTCGGTTTATACAAAAAGTGTTGCAGACAAATAAATAACTTATAGTAATTTTGCATCCATTCCAAAAAGAGTATTAATGACGGAACAAACTACATTCATTTCTAAACCAAAAACATGCTGAATTCGTGAAAGCATCAAAAATACTTGCTAGGGCTAAAATAGTTCGGGAAAGTGGCCCAACATTTACATCTTACTACTGTTTGACATAGATTTGAACATGTTTCATTGAGACTATCAGTAGGTTTTTTATCCGTGACTGTTATTACAAAGTACATTTACATAAAATGACATTACAAATACATGTAAAGCAGTAGCCTGAAGGAGTTGTGTCAAATCTTAAATGCCAACAAGTAGTAGAATGCCAAGCCACGCCCCTTTGAAAGAAATGAATGAAGTCTATGCGACACCAACAAATGTGAACAACGCAAGCTCAGATCCAACGATTAGTCACAAACGCGGCTCGTGCCGGCCGCGGGCGCGGGGGCGCGGGGGGCGCGGGGGGCGCAGGGGGCGCGGGGGGCGCGGCGTCTCTACAATATAGCGCACTTGATTTTCCTGCGTTTCTTCTTCACGTCGCCGTTGGTGGCGCGGTTGTCGTCCGACTTGCGCGACCTGATCTCGCGCATGAGGTCGAAGAACACCTGCGACCAGACAGCCCGTCAACACCACACGAACGCACACAACCACAACCGGGGACAGGGACGGGGCAAGTACCGGGGCAGCAGGGACGCATGCAGGCTAAGAACTTGTGACGTAAGTCTTTTCAAATAATCAAAGTTAGACTTTATAAAAACATTCGATTACTGCAATCTGTCAAATGACATCAATGAGATTTTTTACTAAAAATCCGATAGACTGCGTTATGACAGTTCCAAATAATACTTTGATTTTTAATGGGGGCTATCGCGTGTGAAAAATCCGCTAGATGGCGTACTGTGGAACTGAGGTTCATAAATGCACGGTAATTGGTTATTTTGGATGCAAGATATCAAAATGTCACTTAACAACTAATGACGTTGAAGTTGGACCTCAGCCTAACAGAATGCCATCTAGCGGATTGTTCACACGCGATAGCCCCCATTATGTAAATTAAACTGACAGATGCAAATGTCAAACTCCTATACAACATTTTGCATCTGTGATAAGGGGTCAAAATGGGATTATACGTACAAAACAACCAATTCCATCGAATTCGGAATTTCTCATGTCTAATTTCTCACGTCTCTACAACGGCATCTATCGGATTCATTTAATAAATCCTCATCAAAGATAGAATCAGATGAAGAGATTTGACAGTTTATAACACAAGTGGCGGCTCTATGTACTTACCAATTAGCATCGCAAGTTCTTAGCCGTTTCTTTATGCCATAATGATCTTTCATCAATCTTTTTAACGGAAACATGGAAGTAATGGCAAACAACTTAGTTTGAAAGTTAGAGATGAAAGACAAATGGTCACTGGCGATATAAGCCCCAATAATGTCAAAATGGCCTCCACCAACACAGAAAAAAACCTAAAAGAGATGAATCTTTTTGACTGGTGACTTTATCCTAAGAGTTTATTATTCATTTTTGGATAGTCTTCCTACCGATAGTGCAGCTGCGCGTAGACCGAATCAAAATTGCTTGCATCTCAGGCTACCACAAATCACTCCTCAATGAGGGCATTCACAAATTAATAAATCATTTCATCTTGTATTATGCCGTCCCTCTTGGAAACAAGTGATATTTGCGTAGCCTGACTTGCTGCTCTGCACAGGCAACTAAGCCAAGCGGAGCCGCGCGACTAGGCTAGCTCGTGCGAAGCGCAGTGCGGGCATGCTCGGCCTTGGCTTAGGTAAAACAATTTAAAATGCACTTCTATAGCATAGAAACACTAGGTAGGTGATAAGCAAAAATAATAAAGTATAGAAATTAAATCGATATTTATATAATAGAGCTCGGTAAGTCGTTTATTTTTCAGTTTGTTTCCTACTTTTATATTGCCAATTTTGTAATGATTTCGTAGCCCTACTTTTAATGAATATATCTTTAATGTATCTGCTTCAGAAATAAGTCCAAAGTTTCACACGGGAAATATTGCACAAATTCGAGTTTATTCATCCTATCTCTGTTTAAGAACATTACCTAATGCACTGTTTAAGAACTAAAACTTATTTTAATTTAAACATTAGTCTACAGTACCTTATCAATGTTGTCGCCACTGTAGATCTCCACGTGTAGGGCACCTGCCGGTCGGCGGCGACTGTTGCTCTAGCGACAGCGTCCGGCTACTGTACCTTGTCGACGTTGTCGCGCGTCTTGGCGGAGGTCTCCGCGTAGGGCACCTGCCGGTCGGCGGCGACTGTTGCTCTAGCGACAGCGTCCGGCTACTGTACCTCGTCGACGTTGTCGCGCGTCTTGGCGGAGGTCTCCGCGTAGGGCACCTGCCGGTCGGCGGCGACTGTTGCTCTAGCGACAGCGTCCGGCTACTGTACCTTGTCGACGTTGTCGCGCGTCTTGGCGGTGGTCTCCACGTAGGGCACCTGCCGGTCGGCGGCGACTGTTGCTCTAGCGACAGCGTCCGGCTACTGTACCTCTGTCGACGTTGTCGCGCGTCTTGGCGGAGGTCTCCGCGTAGGGCACCTGCCGGTCGGCGGCGACTGTTGCTCTAGCGACAGCGTCCGGCTACTGTACCTTGTCGACGTTGTCGCGCGTCTTGGCGGAGGTCTCCGCGTAGGGCACCTGCCGGTCGGCGGCGACTGTTGCTCTAGCGACAGCGTCCGGCTACTGTACCTCTGTCGACGTTGTCGCGCGTCTTGGCGGAGGTCTCCGCGTAGGGCACCTGCCGGTCGGCGGCGACTGTTGCTCTAGCGACAGCGTCCGGCTACTGTACCTTGTCGACGTTGTCGCGCGTCTTGGCGGAGGTCTCCGCGTAGGGCACCTGCCGGTCGGCGGCGACTGTTGCTCTAGCGACAGCGTCCGGCTACTGTACCTTGTCGACGTTGTCGCGCGTCTTGGCGGAGGTCTCCGCGTAGGGCACCTGCCGGTCGGCGGCGACTGTTGCTCTAGCGACAGCGTCCGGCTACTGTACCTTGTCGACGTTGTCGCGCGTCTTGGCGGAGGTCTCCACGTAGGGCACCTGCCAGTTGGTGGCGCGCTCGCGGCAGGTCTCCAGGGGCACGCGCCTCTTGTCCGCGAGGTCGGATTTGTTGCCGACCAGGAGGAATGGGATGTTTTCATCATTCTTCACGCGGAGGATTTGTTCTCTGAAATCAGTAGTAATGAAAATTAACTTTCATTTTCATACAAAAAATATTATATTCCTCACTGATTCTCCCACTATCGGGACATCATACAACGACCCAAGAAAAACTGTAAGTATTTCTTGTACTAATTATTTGAGGTAAACTGCTTAAGGAATTAGTCTAAGTACACTATATCCTGACTGAGACAGTTGCGTGTCGTGTACCTGAACTCCTGCGTGGCCTCGAAGCTCTCGGGCTCGGTGATGGAGAAGACGCAGAGGAAGCCCTCGCCGGAGCGGAAGTAGTTGTCGCGGATGGCGGCGTAGTCCTCCTGCCCCGCCGTGTCCAGGATGTCGATCTGCACCTCCTCGCCGTCCAGCACCACCTGGAATAACACCACACACGTAAGATAAAAGATGAGTATCAGCCTATATACTGTCCCGCAGCAGAGCAAAGGTCCTCCAACATAGAAAGCAAGTCATCGCTACTATGATGATGATGTGATTAGACTTAATCACCACGCTTGCCTAATGCGGATTGGTGATCACAAACCCGAGTAAAAAAGGAGTTTTGTCCCAGTTGCGTTCTTAGCTTTCGCTTCGGAGCCCGGGATCCGGTTTCCTGCAACGACTCCTCTACTTCGCACGGTCTTGGTCATCCATAATGGTCAGTTTATTGCCACGTATATTATCCCTTTACGACGTCAAGGCAAACCTTTTTGGGTCTATCGTTCCCACCACGACTCGGCTATGGTGGCATGGTCAGACATTCGCTTCCAACGTTGCTGTCAGGTTCTCGCAGGACTCTCCTGCAGTTAGTCTGCGATGTTACGGACATGAAGGTTGCCACTACTTATTTGACCTAAATAATGTTTCTTAACATTTCAGTCATATGCAACATTGCGCCAGTATTTATCTTGATAGACAATCGTATCTGAAGTCGAAGCAAGAGTTGCAACATCGGTCAGCTGTCAAACTGCGCGCGCGCCGAATGTGATAACGCGCGGCCGTGACGGCTCACTGGCTGGACAAAGGACGCCTTTCTAGTTCTGACTAATGCTTATTGTTTAGGCAGATCGATTCTCATTGCGACCTTCAGAATAAGTCTGTAGAGTTTAGGTTTTAATTCATTTCTGATGAAACATCTTCGGATCGTTGTGTATAAAAACACTTTCGAAGTAGTTCAAGCTTTTTTACACTTACTCAAACTGGTATATCCTTGATAGGAAGGGAACCTAAGCACATAAGAAGATTTACGTGACGAATTTCTGTTACACCATGAAAACTATTACTGCTTTAAAGACTAATGTTATAGAAGGGTGGAGACGCATACCTATGGAAAATGGAATTAAGGCTGTCTTTGCCCTCATAATAAATATTGTGTGTTGTAATCGTCACCCGAAGTTTTCTTGTAAGTTATCGCTACTAACAATAACACTGATATTTACTGTATTGTATTATCAGACTTTGGGACTCTATAATCTTTTTAGAAGATACTCAGTATTTTTATCAATGTATCTCTTATCTTGTTTCCAAATGCAGAGAATATTTTCGGCACATCCCACCCGATTGGTCGAGATAACTGAACGAAAGTGACTTTGTTAAGTTCCTTGAAGTAAATTCAAGTGTGCAAAGAAACCGAAGGAAAGCGAAAGTGATTCAACCTTGTAGTAACAGATAAAGTAGTACCTACACGATCTGAATCAACTTCTTGCTAGTTTCCTGGAAGCGGGACTGGGTCGACAACTTTTAATAGCTTCACGTTTGGCTTCCGAAACTTGGAAGTCATGCGAAACGAAAGTAATTATGATTTCGATTTCGTTTGCTCATAGCATCACAAATTGCTGTTTTCGGAGGCATTTCTAGAACTTTTAAATAATCTTTTGTTACCCTCACAATCGTCTCTGTACGGGTTTCGTAACTTTACGAGAAGAAGACGGATCACCTGATGATTGTCCTGATAGGCGATTGCCGCCGCCCATGGGCAAGACTAATAGCGTTACATCCCGAAAAAAATACTTAAATTCCTCGGCTTATTAACGGCTTCGGTAGCTCAGTCGGAGGAGCAGTTGGATCCGAATTAATTAGTTGGATGGTTAGTTCGGATCCCATCTCAAGTCCCATCGAAGGTTTTGTAAGTGGTTTTAACTTCAGAAACGATCCTCCATCCATGAAAGTTGCATGTTTGTTCAATATCCACATAATCAATCACCGAACGTGACTTTTTGTCTGAGCTGATGCGGTTTCTAGTCACGGTCTAAGTCGCGGCAAGAATTTATCGGTACAGAAAGACAGCATTAAACATCAACATTTTCTATATAATGATGTTGATCGATGTCAAATACTGAGCAAGACGATGCTTCCAAATTCCCTTAAGACGCCTGTCAGATGCCCGGGAATGTCGTCGGATAAATGCAGTGAATTCGAAAGCCTTGTAACAAGCTCTCAGAAACAGTAATTTATGAATAAATTATATGCAAATTAGCAGGGAAGTTCGTAAGTCAAAACGGTCAGAACAGAAAATACCGCTGCAGCCAAACTGAAACAAACTTTGTAAGCGAGTCCATTGGACTTCTCCTACACCAGAAGATAATGTAGATGCGTATCGGTCTCATAGGACTACTCTTATCATCTTCCGCACTTATTATACCCTATTTATAACGAGATTATTGGTTGTTTTTTATGTGAGATGACAAAATGTCACTAAACAACCAATAACGTTGTATTTAGTCTCAGTCTGACAGTACGCCATCTAGCGGATTTAACACACGCGATGAATGGGGGCTTGTTTCATGGTCTCACCTTCTTCCTGTAACTGTCCGCCTTGGTGGGCTCGTAGTCCTCGACGAACTCGTCGTACATGAACTGCAGCGTGAGCGCGGACTTGCCCACGCCGCCGGAGCCCACCATGATCACCTTGTGCAGGGTCGGCTGCGCCGCCGGCTTCTTCGACATGACGGGGGAGGCGCGCACCGCACCCACACACTGGAAATAATACAATTACATTATTTACGTGACAACTAGGAATGTTTTTACGTGGCCCGCCCTCACTTCGTTTCGGGACAGTAGTTCCACGGCCCTCACTTCGTTTCGGGACAGTAGTTCCACGGTCTCCCAATAGATGGCGCTGGGCGTCGATTTCCACGCGCTAGTGTTTTGATTTTTTGGTCTGTACCTATATAAGGTTTGTCGATGTCTTTGGAGTTTATCTCTTTAAAAATAGTATACAGATAATGTGTTCATTATATTTTACAAGTTGTTAAACCAGAAAACGTATTTAAAGACAAAGTAAAGCATCACCCTGTATACTTTCCCACTCAAAGGGCAAAGGCCTCCATTATAGAAATCAAGTAATCGATAGTATGATGAGATTAGGCTTAATTACCACGCTTGACTAATGCGCATTTGTGATCACAAACCCGAACTAGGTAATGTTCGAAAAATTCGAATCACACTTTTTGCTCGACCCAGGACCCCGAGATTACGGGGCGTTAAAAACAAAGTAACTAGCAAAAATAGAACATTGACTTTAAAAAGGACAACCCCCAAGCAAAGATGCAACTCACGATCTCGGCTTTGGTCTCCCGCAAGGATCTATTCTCACCCCAAAAACTTTGAAACACAAAAAACCAGATGATAAATAACTCCCAGCTTAGACGTCACAAAAATAATTTATATTAATAGTAAAACATTTCACACGTTTTGTACTAAACCAATATTAGTGTTATCAAAGCAATATTGAAGATATGCGTATTATAATATCGCAGAATAAATAATATTGTCGTGAAGGAATGCAGTTATCGGTTATACAATAAGAGTTCAATTAATTTAATCTACGATAACGAACGTCCAAGGATTGTTTTAGTAATATTCGATACACATTATACAGGGTATATCTGTGAACAATTACATCCCTTTGACTAGGTAGCAACAGCTGCTTGACTTTCAATGTTGGTAAAGGAAGAAAAAGACAACATGATTTACAAAGCAATAAAGGACTTATGATAAAGATTGTGATAAACAATTCCTTCAGGTCCTTCTTGGAACACCAATAACTCGAGGGAGTTGATCCATTCTAAAGATAATTTATACAAAGATAAACATTAAATAAAGATAACAAAAGCTTTAAACAACTAGTCAACAAGATCATCCTGCATAAAATTATGACGGGCCGGTCAATAACCGCACTAAAATGCAAAAGGCGTATGGAATCTATATTTGGCGCCAAATTATAATAAGCAATGGCGGCGGTCGCCATTTTTAATCGATTCATAGTATCGATATGGAAACGGTCTTCTTCAAAATTAAATTTGGAAGAACTTTATTAAGTTTTTCGAATCGAGCAATATGAACCCTATGAACCGAGATTCAAAACCTATGAGAGGGAGGAGAGGAAAAGTTAGTTCTTTTGGACCCTATAGTTTACTGCTGTAACATTTTAAGGGTCAGGAGGTCGAAAATAAATACCTAATAGCTATCTGTAACTCATTAACAATCACTGCCTTTAGACTGCTCAACGTTGAATTTTATTATATTAATTTCTCCTAAATAATTGTATTACTATTTCAAAAGGGGCAAGTAACTATTGAGTTTCTTCTCAGTAGAAATCTACATTCCGAACTTTCTTTAGAAACAAATCTATAACATAAATGTACTTATAACGACATGATCCATTATGAATATATCATAGGAGAAACGCTACAATCCCCGTCCCCAATGCACAGCGGTTGTATGAGTGTAATTAAATCCTCATCTGACGACCAGGCTCGTGGCAGCGGATAATACCAGCGACGTCACGTATTATCACTGATTTATCTGCTGAGGGGACCCTCATACAAACACCCGTTTGTGGTAATTAATCACTCTGTCTAGCTCAATCGATTCCACCTGCATCATGCTCGATACCGGAAAACGACTGAAATTATTTTATCTAGTAACTATTAGGAATTTTGCTGGTCGTTGGTATATTTTTGCCGAGTACTAGGACGCCGTGAGGAATCACACCACGCCGCAGGAATCATTCATTATTGTTACATATATTTAATAGGACAAACATTTGCCACCATTTTGTTCCTTTCAAAATAGTTAGAACAACAAAACTAAGTTTATAATAATGAATGACTTTAGGAGAAGCTACTCTTAAAATTAAACCAAGCCATCAGGCGTGCCAATTCTCCTCGTTTGTCCGCTATAATGTAAAAAAGAAACTTTTTTTTATTAAGATTGTATCCGTACAGATACCGTAATCGATTCGTACTAATGTGTTTAATTTGAAACAGTTGCAAAACAAGTGTACGATAATCAGATCACGATACCAGCGTTAGTCACCCATTCCACTGACGAAACTAAACTTTATTATTTACGACTTTAGACCCAATCACTATCCTTGATGAGCATATTGTTGTCATATCTAGGGTCCGATCTTCGCCACAGACCATTAACTCTAGCATGAAAGAAACACGCGACGTCTTAAAATGGCCAGCTGCATATTAAAACATTGCATAACGTAAAGAACAATTATTCACAATCATCGATGGAATCGTACCTACGTGTGCGTGTAGATACAGTTCGTAGAACAATTCTGTTGAACTGGAATACAACAGTGAGGAAACTACCTTAGTAAAAAACATTCATAAAGATAATGTTAGCTTTCTGAGTAAGAAAGCAGACGCTTTTTAGTAAAAAAAAATGTTTTTTGACATACGTTCGAGTATGTTAATATCTAGGTTTTTTAAATCTGTTGAATAATTTTAGAGGTAAATAATAGATGATAGTCTGACGAAACTAATAAGGGCTGCCCGAGACGTGCGCTTTCTTTCGCAATCATTTACCCCTAATAGCAAAACGTGGTAAAACACTAAACTTAGGCTCGAAGGACCATAAAGATATGTAGGATCTCTTGATAGATCACACGCATCTGTTCTTGCTGAGGTTTCTTGATAATGACAGTCTTGATTGCAGGTAGAATATTTATTGTCTTGATCACAAATTACGTTGATAAGAGTACACATACACTTGATAGGACTGACTGGACTTACTGACTGACAGGAAACTGACTAATTAAATCGATTGCACAAAATAATAATGCTCACGCGGGCTATGTACGGAAATTAGACAATACAAGGGGTCTAACGTTTTGGTTTAGTATCCATTATCAAGATGTGTATAAGTTTTCCTGTATTTGTTTACCTACAAGCGATGGTGCACTTTACCATGTATAAGTCTGTATTTTTAACAGACTTCAAAACAAAGGGTACTTTATCAATTCGATTGAACCTTTTAAATGTAAATATAGTTGGTGGTGCGGTATGTACCTCGACCTGCCACTACTTTACTGCTGCCTCGTAAGCTGTGTCTGCCGTGCGCAATGGACCTGCGCCGGCGCTCAGTAAAAGTGCTCATTACTAATTGTCACGGCCAACCGTTTACTTTATAAGTGCATCGTAAAATTCACTTTATTGGCTTCCTTTTATGCACAATTGCAATTACTAATTGCAGATTGTGTTTCATAAGAAACGAAGCACGAAAGAGAAAGGAGAAATATTTGTTTTTATTCAAGTTACAGATAAGTCGAGTCAGTTATTTATATATTGATTTTATCTTTTTCCATACACAATCTTAAAATATTTGATCAATGAGTGTGATTATATCAGTCAACCATCCGGCCTAAAACTACTATAAAAGCTGATTGTCATGATAATTTGCAGTTACGAGTAAATCGATATCGATATCCGAAAGTGCAAAAATGCAAAAATGTTGTGACCTTCCCAACCCTAATCTACTTCAAAGAAATATCGATTACAAAAAAAAAAAGTAAAATAAATGGGTAACTCTTTTACAGTTCAGGCTTTCTTCAAACCAAGTGTACTTACCTGTAAACCAAATCAGACAACAACAGCACATACATCGACCTGGTCTTTTAAAAGTAACACTTGTGTTATATATTATGTTGCCCTTTACAATCTGTATACATACTAAAACACCCATACATTGTTCAAACAAGTGTTTGTCACACGAATGTTTGGCCAGGGTGGGAAATGCACCTACGAACAATTGGCTCATGAACCAAGGTGGAGGTCACTCGCACCATCAGACCACACAACAAAACATCGTAATCATAGGAACAGTTGAGTATTCTGAGCGCACACGCTGGTGACGGGGCAGCATGCGCGCGCGCAGCATACCGCAGGGATGCTGACAAAGGATTAATCTAGCGATCAGCGATCAGTCGTCTGCGAAGCCACTTCCCGTCGCATTACAATTTAGACCTTGTTTTTATTGTTTTAATTTCATGGGTTTATAAACCGTTGTGAATACTTATCACCCAAAAAATACTGTATATTTTATGAGGCCACAAACGAGTAAGCGAACATCTGCGAGGTGAGATGAGTCCCAGATGCGTTGCCGGCCTTTTAGACAGGAATTCTTAATTTTACACGGTCTAGCTAGTGTTTTAAGTAGGTACCGGGCCGTGACCTTCGGGTCTGGGTTCGTTCCCTGGGTCAAGCAAAAATGTACAAGATTAGGTATGTTCATAGAATTTTACACATCAAATTGCTTTTCGTAACGAAAATTATCATCCACGAAATATTGTTCTGCTCATTTATCGTTTTTAGGTCGTCCTCAAAAAATGTGTCGCTTGGTGTCACTGTACAGTTCCATGTAATTTATTGTTATGGGGAAAACTGTTTTGGTAAAGTAATGGGTCGGGCGCCGGCGTCTGTCGGGAATAAGCGAACTAGGACGACGCAATACAGCCATCGTGTCATATCCACCGCTACAATGCCAAAAGATAATATAATATCATTATACATCTCTCCACCAATTTTGTATCAATCGGTGCAGAAACGGCGGAGAACGAGCCATGACAGACAGACGGACAGACAGACGTACATATAAGGGTTCCTAGTAGACTACGGAACCCTAAAACTGGTAAAAGAATAAGGATATATCGAAACTAAAGTACTTACAAAGTTAGTGCCAATAATATTTCAGTTCCACACACATTAAAACAGTAGGATATTACTCATTTTAGATAATAAATCAAACAGGAAAACACAGCTGGTTTAAGTACTACTTACAGTACAGGAAAAAGAAATATAAAGAAACTATTTTAGAAAAACTACAAACGCAATAATAGTTGTGCATATAAGAAATACAATGTTTTAATGTTCAGAATAAAAAATTGAAATGTATTTTTTGCAAAACTTCACACGAGCTATTAAAGACTACATTCAGTTGTAGGTTAACGAAGCTAGGGCTTCTTAAGTGAGCATTTTAATTGGACAGACAATAAAGAAGATTTATGTATTCTCGTTTAGCTCGTACTAGCCGGTGGCATCACGTCCTAGCTCTACTAACATAAATACTACTGTATAGAATCACTTGATTATACCTAAGCAAAGACAATACGAAAGAACGAAATGACAGCCTTATTTACAAATATTTTACACAAACAAACCGATTATTATGAAGAGATTACCGCGTGAGATAATCAAACAAAAGCTTAATTGATTTAGGCATTACCGTTATTTAGATTACACTTGGATTGATCCAAAACGGTAGCATACCATATGCGACTCGCCGGCACCCGGCAGCCAATAGACCGACGTCTAGTTACAATAGTGCAAAAACTCGTGCAGATCCCAATTGACCGATTACACTAGAGAATTGAGAAGCCTTATCACACAAACAATGGCTTAATCATGTTCGGCCTTGACAGAACAATCGCGAGTGATTCACCGGCCTAGCCGATGCGTCAGATCGTGCGGTGGTATGATGTGTGTGGTACTCACGCAACGCCAGCGGGCCATGATGATTAGCTGATTAACGGCAATTAACCGCGAGGTGGTCCTCCCCTGCGCGTGTCCTCTCGCCGACTGAGCGAGAGCATGAGGCAAGCAACCACCTCGCAGTGAGGATAGTTAAATAGAGCATTTTAATAGTTTTGTGGTCAAAGTGAATCAGCTGTATGTATTATTATTTTAGCGTATGTTATTGTTACGGGACTTCTTAGTTCTTTTCCCGTTGTTATGAGTAAAGCGGACAGTTGTGGTCAAGCTACATTATTGGTAGTGTTAATCTCTATTTTGTTTAAATATACATAGAAGAAATGTCATAAAGTCCTATCAACTACAATTCAATTCTAAGTCCCATTAATGGGGGCTGTCGCGTGTAAAAATCTGCTAGATGGCGTACTGTTGTACTGAGATGGAACTTCAACTTAATTGGTTATTTAGTGTCATTTTGACATGTCACATCAAAAATAACCAATCACCTGGACCTCAGTTCTACAGAACGCCATCTAGCGGATTTTTCACGTACAATTGCTTTGATATGTTACAAATAAATTAATTGACGAAGGTATACATAACATATAACGCCCAGTAAGGTCAAAGCAATAATGTATAATTACCTATTAGCAGTGGGCTCTAAAGGAAAGTTACATTAGCGTAATTTCGCTTCTTATTTTACTACTTTACCGCTGAACTAGGCTCTCAAGTTCAAAGTTATCATTAAAGACATTATACTTTCGCGATGCACCATTCCCTTCACTGAATGTAAACCAAGATATTTCGAATTGTTCCGATCAGGTCAAGGCGTACATAAATGCCAAAATCGCACCGATCCAAAAGCTCTCGTTTATTGTACCAGACTCGTCTTATGTTTAGTCTGGTTGCAATAACGTTGTTGCAATGTTGTTGTAAATTTCCTTACCTTTATGTTTAACTGTTATTTTTAAAAATCCACCTATCCAAGACGCGTTTAGGTATTTTGCTATGTTCACATGCCAATATACTCGTACGCTTGCAATGAACTTAATAGTATTCAATATTATCTCAAGTAAAAAGTTTTATGTTCTTTACCACATTAGCCCCAATGTTTAATCTGTGACATGAACTGACTCTCATCAAAATATTGATAGCAGACGTCTATGTATAAACAAAATAGTAGCATTCAAACATTTTGAAAGGTATTTCTGGCCAAATCTGTAGAGGCTGCGCGTGCGCAACGTCTGTCTAGATAGATTAAACTGATGGGAGGCAAACATGATACATGCTGCCGCATACAAACGACTTGATTTAAGCTTCATACGAACATTCAACAAGATCTTCTAATACAGATTCAGGCGTAGCCGACGGGGCCACTGAGGAGTTTCATATCGGAAAGACATAAGAGTCAAACAACCATAAAGATAAAGATGCGGCCCCAGAGGGCCTAAAACGAACCGGACGTTAAGACCGAATCGGAGTGCCCCTCCTTTTCATATGCGCTGTCACCTTTGGATGCGACAGGCATCAGGTGAACCGTCTGCTCGTCTCCCACCGGTGGTAGGTGGGACCACATAAATAAAAAATATCTTGTCCCACACGCTGTGCGTATCTCTTGTTTGGATGCAACAGGCATATTCACGTGCGTTACGATACAGTATCGTTGTGCGTCCTTATACGTGACCTACGTCACAAAGTTAGAAGACAGTGCTCGTATATGAGAGGCATATGAAACGTGTGTCGCCAACCACATAACGGCACAGTGCGGGGTGGCTTGATACGTGCGGTGCAGTTATGATTCGCGGAATATCACTGCCGAGTTCGACTTCGCTGGAAATTGCATTAAGGTCAAACACCCTCATCAGAACTAATTTGTCGCTAACTTTTCTTCTAAGGTCAATAGAGAAATATTGCTCGCCAATGATTCAAAGACATTAAGCACGTCTATTAATTTACGCTTTCACAAAACTTCAATTATTTTAAAAATCAGTCAAGTGCGACTCGGACTCTCGCACGACGGGTTACGTACCATTGATTTATGACTTAGCGTTATACCATAGATTCATTATCAAGGATATAGATTGATTGCATCGACGCGTGATTGTTTATTTAAGATGTTCTAGCCAGGGGTCACCAAATGACGGACCACGAGCCTCTCGTCGTAGCCGCTCTAATAGTTATGACGAGCGGCTGAGACCCCTTCGTCGTAGTCATCGTTCTTTCATGCGGATTACGATCATTTCACTTCTGAAAACGGCCTCCGAACGAAACTAATTGGTGACCCTGTTGCAGTCTTTTTATAAACCAGTCTCGACGACTATGATTTGACTGTGCAGCCACCTGGTTACACAGTCTGTTGGCTAGGCCTATCATCGGAGCACGGTGTATGTCGCATGGTGTACGGGGTTACGGGACGCGGTAACGGTGCGCTAACTGTGTCGCGCGTTCTGCGCCGGCGCACGCCGCACAAACACCCGCGCGTGGCCACAGGGCTCGTGTTACTACGTGAGGAGACTATGTCGGTCAGCTGACCTAGACAACACACTAGCAAGACTAGGCAATATACAATCTTACAAGAATACGAGTCGATAAACAAAACTTTTTTCAAACTGCGCCTCGCCAGATCGTAAGCGACCATCGCAGCCTACGGACGCCTTCAACTCCTTATAAACCATGTAAAATTAATGTAATGAAAGTGTAAGTATTCTTGGATATCTTCCTTCTTTCTTCTTTACTTATCGATTCTTGGAAAGAGAATGAAGACTAGCTGATGTGTATATGAACAGGTTCGTTCATCAGACTAACTGATTATACGAAAACATGTCCTCATAGAAAATTTTATCTCCCCTTTTGCAGTCGGTTAAATAGAAGAACATCATATACCTACGTAACGAGGCATAACTGTAACTCAAATAGTGGTATATGACTATGACATACAAAAGAAAAACACACCGCAACATAGAAACGTTGGTCTAGAAAAGAGACATGACATAAAGTCATTTACCTCAATGCTAAAGGTGAACATGAGGAGAAAGTGAGTTGGCGCAGGAGTCCGCCATGTGTGCATAATCGCTCAGTAATTATCAACCGGCTGTGACCACAACCTCGCTGAAATAGTCACCAAGGATCTGACAAGAACACACACACAGATAGAAGCCGGGTGTCATATTCTAAAATGCTCGCGAACACAAATTAACATAAAAAGATTTAATATTTTTTACCGCGAGAGAGGCACGCTTCGGCATGAATGAACCTCACAAGACAAAACCAGCATAAAGTCGTCTGTGCCGAGTGAAAAAGATCCAGAACACTTGGCATGAAAAATGTAATCCATTGCCATCTCGCCAATAACGTCTAAGTCCTGAAGTTCACGAGACTAGAAAGAAAACTCACAATATATTTGTCCGATGATAAGCACGAAATCATACAGAATCACAACAAGGGGACATATGATTTACGAATAATGGATTCAATTCTTGAATATCATCATGTACCGGACGCAATCGCACTACAGATTACTATTATTAAACAACAGATGCATGCAATCGTGAACCCACGAATTCAATATTCAATGGTTACTCAGAAGACAAACTCACGACCGAACTCGCCTTGAGTGACCCTTCCTTACCCTTGACCCTGCCTTTTTCAATTCTCCACAATACATGTATCAAAAACTTTTACATTTCGCTATGTTGACACTCACTATCGACGATACCCGTAAGGTGTGCTTTCTACGACCGGAAAAACATGATATGTATTGTCATAATTTGTGTTATTTATAGAAACTCCTTGTACCACGCAAGGCCAGGCACCAGGGACACTATAAACGTGAAGCCAGACAATACAAACAGTGAGTCTACAGACCTCTGTGACGTAGTTAAATAAAAGGAAATTTGACTTAAAATTATTGGGTACAGCTTGGATTTAACCAGAAGTTTAAAGACCTGATAACTGAGCCAAACATTATATGTGGGGGGCAGATAAGGTAAGGGGGCAGACTACGCTCGGACACGTGGAGAGAGTAGAATAGATAGAGTAGAAAAGATATTATTTAACACAACCAACTAGACCCGTCCTGTGCGTCGTCCGAGATATCACTGGAGGGACGTAATCACAAAGGACTTCAAGGCACTAACCATGGATAATTGGCCGGAATTGGCACAGGACCGAATAAAATGACAAACTTTGACGTCGAAACCCAAGAACTTTGTATCACTGAGCCAGTTGTACTAAGTAAATAAACATACGACATGGGTATGAGTCAAGCACGACATCGGCGTCAGTAGATACTATAATTAGCTTACCAGACAACGATCGATTAATTAAGCACACATTCAAGCGGCGTACAACACTTAACTGGCACTTCCTAAGACATAAATAAGCGAGCATAAATATCTCATCAAGCGTTATCGAGATGGGCCACACGTCTGGGTGAGATTACGCCGATACGCGCGGCCCTAAAACCCCGCGAAGCGCAACAGATGCGGCGATAACGTCGCTGATAGCGCCTACTAATGTTTCTGTATTGTTACGTCCCTTTCTAAACAAATATACATATACGACCACTTATTACATTATTAAAAGCAGATGTTCCGTCTAGGCAGGGCTCGCTTTCCTAGACAAGTCCTAATTAATATTCCGCTTGACTGAAAGTTGAGTCATTCAGAGAATTGAGTTTCTCTAGAAATCTACCAAGCTATATGGACTGGTCGAACGTCGTACAATTGAAAGATAAGTTATTTTTAACTGCATTAAACCAAGTGTTGATTTATTATACCTCAGTGCATTCAACACCCAACATATTTTCAGCATAACTACACTTCGGTCGTTAACTTTATCTTAATGGCTTTCCTTAAAACTTTCAACAGACAAAATAATCAACGCATTTCCAATTTTAGAATGCGATGCGGCGCTGTTATCATCCCCTTTTGCTGTATGCTAAACAGGTTGAACATTAGTTTAAAGCTTTTGTATCAAAGAATTGTTAACAAAACGCTTTCAAGAGTCATCTACAACTGTACATAATTCATGTGCATCTGTGGAAGCATCTTCTGAATGTTGCATGACTGCATCCATCAACGCGAGGACAGCTCGGCAGGTATGTGTAACACATAATAACGGCCCATTGTCTCACAAAAACGGGTGCGCAGTGACATCAGATTGGCGCAAAAAGTTCACGTTTTCCACCCGACTAGCTGAGAAATAGAAATTGGCGACGACAATGCACTCTGGCGCACGAGACGGCGCGCTCACATGAGATATTGCAATTAAGTGCACTGAACTGCTATTTTGCATCTGGAATGCATAATTCACATCTATCAGTATTTGGCGATTGCAGTCATTATAACTGTTAAGTATCATTAATCATCTTCGGGCTGCATTCGCCATCGCTTCTTGGAAAAAAATCTATTTATCATAAATGGTTTAATCAAATGAGAAAAAGCACTTATCGTAATATTTTATGTTTTGGATAATAATAGTGATTTATTGCTAACTTAGTAATGGCCCCAGCAAACTTTGCTTTTTGGTCCAGATTTCATTGAGTTATAAGTGCTCCAACATACCTAACATTGGTTTCTGCAAGATATTTAACTTGATTGCCAATCATGCCAATTTGTTTTGATAAATATAATGATTTGATAACAAATGGACCAGTATGTATTTTTAATTTGGCCTGAAAGCTTAACTGTATATTGCCAGATTTTGGATCATGGTCCTGCCATACTTATTCCTTGTAGAAGTTGGATTAAACTCTAGGCTAAATATTGGCAATCCTAAGTTATACTTTGTATTGTAGGATGACTAAGCATTTCTAACCATGAATTGATCAGACATGTTCTAGTAAAAGAAGATTGAGTCATAATAGCCCATAAAAAATCCTTATATGTAAAAATGATTCATTGGCAAAAATAGACACAAACATATTGCCTACCTATATTAATAGCTTGATTTGCTAGTAAATTCTGTACTAGGAACCAAGAATAGACGAAAAAAGAACTAGGAGCATCAGAAGCAAGACAACAGCAGCCATAGAAAAACCAGAATAGAGAGGGTTTGAGACCTTTGCTTGGCTAAGTCTTATTGTGTCCACAAAAATGCAAAAAAATATACCATGAAACATTGAGTTGTTGAATAGGTTTATTATTATAATATTTAAATTTAAAAAAAAATCCTAATCCAAATTTTGCCTTTGATCTTCCATTAATAAAATTATTCAAATTTTAACATGCCAATTCTGGCAGCGCGCAACTTCAGTCATGTGGTTCCATTCAACGATACTCTGCAATTACAGCACCCGGTGAATCATTTGATAGAATCATGTTGGATTTGTAGTAATTATGTATAATTAGCATATGTTTGCATAATGAGCAATTCATCCAAATCAACAAGTGCAGTTTCTTTGTGACCTCATGGAAATGACATGATAGGAACACTTATTAAAAAATACTTTACTAAACATTGTTGTATATCATGTTAGTAGTATGTTAAGTTGACCTACATGAATAAGTTGAAGAAAGTGGCATTAAAAAATACTATGATTTTTTTTGTGTTAATTACCTTGAATACAAACACAATAATTACCATATTGTATGATAGTAATATTAATGACATTCATTTCTGTTATTATTACACTTTCCTTTAGTTTCTAATATTGAAACTACAGCAACCCATACCTTTTGTTCCTCTAAAAATGTTGTAGACAGCTGGTAGGCTAAGGCTGAGAACATCACTAGGCGCTCAGCACCATCTCCTGGGCGCAGGAGAAGGAGAAAGCCAGCTCAGTCCCATAGTACACAAATTGAATCTGCTCAGTGGAAAATCACTACTGCACGAAAATTGCGCTTTTCACGGTTCAGATGCTTAATGCTTAACTCGCTGCTGCGGTTAATTTCGGGAAAATCGACGTAAAATCAATCAAAACTAGCGTTGCGAGGCGCGGAGTAACGAAGCCCGTAGTGACACGAGATCAGTAACTACCGCTGCAGCCCCAGCGACGATGATCGCCGCGTCCCGTCGAATCGGGTCGGGAAAGTGTACCAACACGTGAGAACGGCGAGACAATGCGCGAGAAACTGTGGGAGAACGAGAGGCGTTGCCATTCTAGTAAACAATCACGTCACTCACCCTAAATACAGCAACGCGCGCTCTTGTAACACTTTCTGAACGGTGGCACACACAGTTTTACGACTCACCTACACAACAAAGCGGCTGCTGCTGCAGTTTACCCTTGATTTTGGATTAATTACGGATTGATTTCACTTGAGTATTTCGACAATGGTCTCACTTTATAGTCACTTTACGCAAATCTGTCAAAAATGACGAATACGAAGGGTGGCATCGCGCTGAGTTTAGCGCCCTCTATATTAGGAAAAGGTACTTTTTTGGTAATGAGTTTGCCTCCCAGAAAGTTGGGAAAAATTATCATTACCATCTGCCTGCGCCATTTCCCAAAATCTAGGGTCAGTCGGCTCTCCTTGTCCTTGTTTCTCCACTCCAGTCAGGCGCTGTTTGACCGTTTTAGGGTTTGATCTTTTTGAGTATGAACACAATTTGAAAATAGCTCACTGCGGCTTTCCCATAGAAAACATGACACAACTACTCAATATCAAAATCACTATCACAGTAGATGATTAAAGAGAGATTAGTTAATATACCAGAAACTCTTAATAAAAAGCTTCTTTGAAACGAAATGATAAGATAACATAAATCGGTCTGCTATAATCAGAAAAGCTACAAAAATAAAAAATAGTAATTACATAATTATACAATAGATGTATTGAATAATTATGCAATTACTACTTTATTTTGTATAGTTGTTATTTAACGAGAATCGTGAAATATTTAGGAGGAAGTTATCTAATGACTTGGGAACTTTAACTTTATGCTGGTATCCCTTAAATGTTTCGTTCAGAAATCTTCAAAACAAGTTGACATTCCAATGAGATTCGTTTTATTTTCAATTTGTCCGCGTTTAATACAACGATGTTATTATGACGATGATTTCTTTTTGGCTGCAAAACGAAACGCATATCTTACTGTCAACAACGAGAAAAACGTCAAAAGTCAAAACATTTGTTTGATAGCGATAACGTTGGTTATTTGCTTTAAAACGTATCAATTTGTGTTATTGTAGCAGTGCCTGCCTACAAATAAGAACAATGTCGGGGGCTAAATTAGACGTAATTTGGTCTCCCGTACATCATGACAAATTCATTGTTTGGAGTTCGGACATAACCTTATATCAAGTTGCACGACTCAAAGAAATCGAGAAAAAGACTGCGTGTAAGTAACTGCGACCCCAAATTAACTTATGCATTATAATTCCTCCCTTTGGTATTCATTTTGCATTGTTCAAATTAGATCTTTCTATAAGTATTAGTATATTTAAACAACTTAGTCTATTTGCTTGCAGTTTTTGGACAAACTCCACATTCTTTATCAACAATTTGTTTTACCCGTGACGAGAACTAATAATTTTAAATTATCCTTGTAGCTTATTTTGGCACTAGTTGCTATAGACAAAAAATTATCCCTACAATTTAATTTATTTAAAAAGAGTAGGTACCTTCTGTGTAAAGTGTGCATTATATTGTTTAGTTACACAAATATCGACGAACCGTGGAGCAACAGTGATAGCGTCACAAAGCGCGAATGGTGTTCGTGCAGTGGATGTGAGTGCTATCGCAGAGCAGCCGGAGCCACTGCTGGCCCTAGGCCATTCCAATGGCCGTGTCATACTCACTGCCCTCAAGCAGGCCTACGACCCCTTGGGACTCGTGGGAAGGGAGTTTAGTAAGTACTTTATAGCTGGAAATGTGAAATAATCACTACCTACCTACTTTATAATTTTATACAGGACTTTTTTCCAAAAAGTATTTATACAGCAAAAAATTAAATATTTCAGGTCCTCGTCATGCAAGACTCTGCAATTCAGTGATCATGGAGTCATGTGGAGACCAATATGTTGGCTGTGGCGATGGAAAAACACCGAAGCGACCACTGTATCCTTCTATGGGATGTGAATAGAGGTTCAACACCACAAGAAGAAATCAAGGGTAAGACTTTTATCAAAACAATCCTCAACCACAACACTAGTAGATCAAACTAAAAGTTTGTGTATAAAATTTTGGAAGGTTGATAATTTTGTTCATATATTTGTAGATTTTAGTTTAGGTATTAACTTTTTATCTCTTACTTACAGGTACAGAATCTCTACCACTGACCGCAACTGAGCCAAGCAAGCCCGTGGCCGAGATGGGCCTCTCAGAGACAGCGCACAACATCTCCTGGTCGCACTGCGCTAACCGCACACTGCTTGCCAGCATGAACCTCAAGTACATCAAGATATTTGATTTAAGAGGTCAGTCTTTAATTTTTTCAAGTTAAGAGGTTATTAAACTTTTTAGAAGCTGCTTTCTCCTTTTTATGTAACTGGATGTATAATTTTCTTCACTTCATTCTCTGAGAGACAATAGGAGATCATCATTTTCGAATTACTCTGGCGACTTTATATATCATTAGACTGCATCACCTAGATTGTCACTTTTCAGATCTATCAAACAAGGGCGTGTTGGTGGCGACGAGCCGCTACTGCTACGGCGCGTGCTCGGACCCGTTCAACTCGTGGCAGATCGCGTCGCGCGGCGAGAACGTGGTGTGCGTGTGGGACGCGCGCGCGCTGCAGCGCCCGCTGCTCACGCTGCCGCAGCAGCGCCACGTGCACAAGATACAGTGGTGCCCCACCAGGTAAGTCGCTACACACACGACTTTTATCTGCGAAGTCCGTAACCGGTGAAGAATATTAAAAATATTTGTACGGTCACATTTAAACAAAAGAGACGATAATGCATAGAAAAGGGACAGACTGATTCGTCAGTGAAGGTGTTCCAATTTTTTTTTGATTAGTAATCAAAGAAGCTCTCCAGGTAGAAACATCGGCAAAGGATACTATGTTAGCATTGAATATCTCCGAGATATACTATTCAAAGATCACATAAAATAAACTTGTCAAACGCTCATAAACGGTGCCACGCTGGAAGTCACGGTTGCTAGTTGTGTTCATCACGGGAGACCTTTGTCGATAGCTATATTAATAGCGTTTTGAAATGGTTTCAAAGAAAATTTTTATTTTTTTTTTTTTTTTTTTTCGCGCTGCACGGTTGTGCATGGCCACTGACGGGAGTTTGTGAGAAGGGACGATAGGAAAGGTTGGGAAACAAATTATTAGAAGAAATCGGGATATGGAGAACGGGTAATATGCAATACAAGGATCAGATAAGGATTAAGGATAAATATCAATATGATGGTATGGTAGGTATTTATAATTTTATGTCATTTAAGGTGATAAAAGAACACAAGATGTTGTATATATCAATATTGTTAGATGATAAAAGAGTAGCGATAGAAGTCGGGAATGGGATACGGAGTGATATAAGAGATGCTAGTAAAGAAGAACGGTTATGCAAAGGACAAGAGAAAAAAATATGGTTTACATCCCCAATGGCACCGCATTCGCACAAGTTATCATTTGTAATTTTAAATCTAAACAGATGAGCAGGAGTGCAGGTATGACCCAGTCTCATGCGGATTATATTAGATGTGGAGATTTTACCAAGTTTTATTTTAAAGAACCAAGGTTTAGTTGGAATGGAAGGTTGGATTTGTCTGTAATGTTTGCCTTTTTCTTGATTATTATTCACCCAATCTTGCTGCCACGAATCATGTTGAAATATTTTAGGAAGAGAAAGCAGATCATATGAAAAGTTTTTGTAAGGAAATAGGTCTCCAGAAGATACTGCTTCATTGGCAAGTTGATCAGCTTTTTCATTCCCTAGAATATTATGGTGGCTAGGAATCCATACAAAGTGAACAATTAAGCCCTTCTGTAAAATTTTGTGAAGCAAATTTCTACACTCTAAAATAACAACACTATTCGAATTATTTATAAATGGGAATTTATTCAAGGCTTGTAAAGCACTTCTTGAATCAGAAAATATGACGCTTTGATTAAGCTTCATAAGCAAAACATATTCTAGAGATTTGAAAAGACCGTAACATTCTCCGGTGAAAATAGATGTTTCTGGAGGTAGTTTGACTTTTTGAACTATTTTATATTGGTGATGATAAATACCTACGCCAACGTGACCCGAGGAAGAGTGTTTAGAGGCATCGCTGTAAATATGGTGCCAATTTTCCCAATTAGTGTTTAAAATGTTGTCAAAGACTGAATTAGCTTTTTTATTGTTTTTTAAAATAGCTAACCGATCAGGGTAGACTACTGGAACAAGGACTAAAGATTCATAAGTATAGCAAAAGATAGGAAGATATTGAGATCTGTGAGTTGGAGCTTGTCGCGGAAATCGACTCAACGGACATCCGGATCGCCACTGCATACAAGGAACACCTAACGCGCACATCTAATTCGTAATTTTAATTATTCTAATAGTTTGGTCTGTGACCGCTAAATAATGCCCAGATAACAATTTAAACTTGAAAACTGACTTGCGATAGGTTTGATGTATCAAACATAAGCTTTGTCTCAAATTTGCCGTGGCAAGTGTATAAACTTGAGGCAAGGTTAAATCAAACTTTCTAGTTCCGAAGCAAACAAACTTGCTAGAAAATTTTCTATAAGTGTATGCAAGTTTGACATAAACAAAGTTTGGAGGCCAATCGTGGGGGAAGGGGATAAAAGGTTAGCAGCGCACTTGTTGCATGTGTTCATCATGGACGGCGGCAATTGCTTACCACCAGGTGATCCGCCTGCTCGTCTTACCTATCATATAAAAAAAAACCTTGTCTCAGTTCCACACACTTTCCCAAGCAGGACGCTCCACAATAGAGTCACGATTTTAATGGAGTATCCATGACTCAAGCATCATTCACAAATTGGACTTCTGGTAGTCATTGTTTGGAAAAAAACTCTCGTCATCGCGATGTAGAAAATAAACACGACCGACCGCAACAAATAACTTGGTAATCCAGTACAAATACAAAGCATTACAATTTTATATTGCGGTTGTGTTGGTCCTACTAATCATAGGGGGGGATTTTGGGCCTACACCACCACGCTGGCCCAGTGCGGGTTGGTGGGGTACGCCAGAGCCTCTTCCGTTGTGCAGCAGGGTGCGCCACGTGCAGGTGAGGGTTGACTTTGGTCCCGTAAGATGTTGAGAGGGACCACTTGCCACCCCATGCAGGATGGTGGTTGGCAGGCCTCCCACCAGGGTGGACCGACGATCTGGTGAAGGTCTCGGGAGTCCATGGGATGCGGGTGGCACAGGACCGATCTGTGTGGAGAACTTTGGGGGAGGCCTATGTCCAGCAGTGGACGTCTATTGGCTGAGAATGATGAAAAAATGATGATTTGCGGTTTGCTTTGCTAAAACAAAATGCACCGAGTTCGTTCGTTCCGTGAACCGCACAAATAACTTGGTAATCTAGTACAATACATAGCATTACAATTTTATATTTGCGGTTGTCGCCTTTTCTTGAAGAACAACACGAGTATCTTTGAAGGACCACATCAGAAATGATGTAATCCGACAAAGAACCAGAGTCACCGACATAGCCCACCGAATTAGCAAACTGAAGTGGCAGTGGGCTGGTCACATTAGCCGCAGAACTGACAACCGTTGGAGCCATAAGGTCCTTGAGTGGAGACCGCGACTCGGCAAACGTAGTGTTGGACGCCCTGCTACAAGATGGGATGACGACATTCGAATGCTGGCTGGAGTGAGCTGGATGAGAGTGGCCGAAAATCGGGAGCGGTGGCGTGCATTAGGGGAGACCTATGTCCAGCAGTGGACGAACGTGGGTTGCTGATGATGATTTGCGGTTTGCTTTGCTAAACAAAATGCACCGAGTTCGTTTCGTTCCCTGAACCGCACAAATAACTTGGTAATCTAGTACAAATACATAGCATTACAATTTTATATTTGCGGTCGAAATTTGCTTCAAAATTACCAAAGCCTTGAAACATCATACCTTAATCAACAAGCTTACAGCAATTTTGTCATAAACTTGATTTTTAATGTTTGACGTGACAATCTAAAAATCAAGTTTGCAACAAGCTCGCTTGCTATCTGGGAAGTATTTCTTTACTGTCTAATACCGAGTTTTCTTTCCTCCACCTCGTCCACTACAACTAGGTATACAGATATGTATTCAATTTACAATTATGGTGGTAGTAGGTAGTAGAGCTTGTAGTGATATTATCTTCCTGAGTTCAGTTTCGTCGCAGTTTGTAGAAAGAGATCTGTAAGTAAGAAAATTATGGTATTATTGATAAGATTATAATGATATTATCTACTCTTAATACTAGAGGTAGGGCAATGGTAGCTCAGTGAATAAAAACGGGAGGTCGTAGCAGTAGGTATGTAATACCGGTATCATTAATAACAATCTCAAATTGACGAGTTTACGATATGTGATCAAAATCAAATTATTACAATACTCCCCAAAGTGAAATTCATCGCTTAGCATAAAAGGTTTATCTTCATCGTAAAATATTATCGATGTTTTTACTACAACCCTAGTATAAAACTCACGAATTTTTATAACATAAAAATATTCAAAATGAAGCATAATCGTGGACTGAAAACACACGGATAGAATCACACGGGGAAACAAAAGTGTAAAACATTCAAAGTTTCTATAAATATAATGAACATTTTATAATAATTAGAAAAAAATATAACATACCGGTGCAATGTTAATCTTTGCTGATTTTCGCTTTTCCTTGAGCCACATCCTATAACACTACACTGGGCATAATGATTAAATGTTTCTTCAATATCCTGTGTAATGTTGGACCAACGAGTTCTCAAAAGAAAAGAAATTATTAGTTATTTTTGTCGGAAGAAACGGTGAGTTGACACTTCATGTACTTCAGAAACTGTAACTAAACATGGCTTTTTGGCCGCATTAGGCATTAAACGTGGTTGTCAAATGACAATTTTTCCGATTATAGAGCTGAATGAAATAGTGTCATCTCTTTCCACTTATGAAATCAAGGCTGAGTTAGATAGAGAGAACAATAGTTTTGAGAACTCCACGTCGACATGCATGGTATTTGTATAACTGATTTCTGTATAGGACAATAGGCCCGGTCCATATATTTAAGTCAATGGTTTAATACAACGATGTTATTATGTCGATGATTCTTTTGGCTGCGGCTGTATGGGCTCTGTTCCCTTTGCCTTTCCTTAATAGGAAAAATTAAACCAAAAAAAAAAATCTTTTTGGCTGCAATACGAAACGCATAACTTACTGTCAACAACGAGAAAAACGTCAAAAGTCAAAACATTTGTTTGATAGCGATAACGTTGGATATTTGCTTTAAAACGTATCAATTTGTGTTGTTGTAGCAGTGCCTGCCTACAAATAAGAACAATGTCGGGGGCTAAATTAGACGTAATTTGGTCTCCCGTACATCATGACAAATTCATTGTTTGGAGTTCGGACATAACCTTATATCAAGTTGCTCGACTCAAAGAAATCGAGAAAAAGACTGCGTGTAAGTAACTGCGACCCCAAATTAACTTATGCATTATAATTCCTCCCTTTGGTATTAATTTTGCATTGTTCAAATTAGATCTTTCTATAAGTATTAGTATATTTAAACAACTTAGTCTATTTGCTTGCAGTTTTTGGACAAACTCCACATTCTTTATCAACAATTTGTTTTACCCGTGACGAGAACTAATAATTTTAAATTATCCTTGTAGCTTATTTTGGCACTAGTTGCTATAGACAAAAAATTATCCCTACAATTTAATTTATTTAAAAAGAGTAGGTTCTGTGTAAAGTGTGCATTATATTGTTTAGTTACACAAATATCGACGAACCGTGGAGCGACAGTGATAGCGTCACAAAGCGCGAATGGTGTTCGTGCAGTGGATGTGAGTGCTATCGCAGAGCAGCCGGAGCCACTGCTGGCCCTAGGCCATTCCAATGGCCGTGTCATACTCACTGCCCTCAAGCAGGCCTACGACCCCTTGGGACTCGTGGGAAGGGAGTTTAGTAAGTACTTTATAGCTGGAAATGTGAAATAATCACTAATTACCTACCTACTTTTTAATTTTATACAGTGCCTTTTTTCCAAAAAGTATTTATACAGCGAAAATTAAATTTTTCAGGTCCTCGTCATGCAAGGCTCTGCAATTCAGTGTCATGGAGTCATGTGGAGACCAATATGTTGGCTGTGGCGATGGAAAAACACCGAAGCGACCACTGTATTCTTCTATGGGATGTGAATAGAGGTTCAACACCACAAGAAGAAATCAAGGGTAAGATCATTATCTAAGCTAAGCTATTATCAAAACAATCCTCAACCTCAAAACTACTTGTAGTAGATCAAACTGAATGTTTGTATATCAAAATTTGGAAGGATTGATAATTTTGTTCCTGTATTTGCAGATTTTAGTCTAGGTATAAATTTTTTATCTCTTACAGGTACAGAATCTCTACCACTGACTGCAACTGAGCCAAGCAAGCCCGTGGCCGAGATGGGTCTCTCAGAGACAGCACACAACATCTCATGGTCGCACTGCGCTAACCGCACACTGCTTGCCAGCATGAACCTCAAGTACATCAAGATATTTGATCTAAGAGGTCAGTCTTTAATTTTTTCAGTTAAGAGAATTATTTTAGGAGAAGCTACATTTGCCTTTTTTGCAGCTGTAAGTCAAACTTCCTTCACTTCACTCACTAAGACACAATAGGAGATGTATGAAATTAGTGTCAGCTTTATTTTAATATGTTTCGTTGAAAAGTTATGACATCATCATTTTCGAATTTCTCTGGCGACTTTATATATCATTGGACTGCATCACCTATATTATCACTTTTCAGATTTATCGAACAAGGGCGTGTTGGTGGCGACGAGCCGCTACTGCTACGGCGCGTGCTCGGACCCGTTCAACTCGTGGCAGATCGCGTCGCGCGGCCGAGAAACGTGGTGTGCGCTGGTGGGACGCGCGCGCGCTGCAGCGCCGCTGCTCACGCTGCCGCAGCAGCGCCACGTGCACAAGATACAGTGGTGCCCCACCAGGTAAGGCGAGGACGTGGTGTGCGTGTGGGACGCGCGCGCGCTGCAGCGCCCGCTGCTCACGCTGCCGCAGCAGCGCCACGTGCACAAGATACAGTGGTGCCCCACCAGGTAAGGCGAGGACGTGGTGTGCGTGTGGGACGCGCGCGCGCTGCAGCGCCCGCTGCTCACGCGCCGCAGCAGCGCCACGTGCACAAGATACAGTGGTGCCCACCAGGTAAGGCGAGGACGTGGTGTGCGTGTGGGACGCGCGCGCGCTGCAGCGCCCGCTGCTCACGCTGCCGCAGCAGCGCCACGTGCACAAGATACAGTGGTGCCCCACCAGGTAAGGCGAGGACGTGGTGTGCGTGTGGGACGCGCGCGCGCTGCAGCGCCCGCTGCTCACGCTGCCGCAGCAGCGCCACGTGCACAAGATACAGTGGTGCCCCACCAGGTAAGTACGCAACTCACACGACTTTTTTCTGAGAACTGTCCCGTAACAAGTGTAAAAATTATTTGTACCTGTCACATCCAAACAAAATGAGCCGCATAATGCATAGAAATGGACAGGAACTAAGTTTCATCATGAATTCCATTTCGTTGTAGGCCATCTGAGTTCAAATGATGATCATTGACATTGAGGATCATTGACAAGTTGTGATTAAAGGTCACAATCAGGGTTCAACGTCAAAACTTCGTGTTTATCTTAGAACAATTGTTCAAGCAAAATCGCGTGTGAATAATCCGCTAGACGGCGTGCTGTAGGAATGTGGTCCAAATTCGACAGTATTGATGGTTTAATTCATAAAAAAGCTTTTAAAGTGTACAAAAATCCACTACATTTAACAGCAATGGTTGTTTCCTTTGACAAATGCCTTTCAAAACTAACCAATCACGTTGCAGATGGAGCTCAGTGCTATGATGCTTTGTGTAGCGGATTTTTCACAGGCGATAGTCCTTATTAACACCAATGACCTTGCATATGAACTCAGTATTTCCCACGCACCAGCCCGCACCGTTGCTTGTTGCAGACGCAACCTGCTGCTGTCGCTGCAGCGCGACTCCAACACGCTGCGCCTGCACGACATCCAGCAGGCCAACAACGACGCCAGCAAAGCGCTCAACTCACTCACTGATAGCGCGGTAACACTCAATACTTTATCCATATTAATCCAAAGTCCATCCTTACTTTATAAATGCGAAAATAACTCTGTGTGTCTGTTACTCTTTCACACCAAAATTACTGAATGTATTTGAATAAAATTTGATATAGATGGTGGACCCAGAGAAAGAACATAGGCTACTTTTTATTGCGAAAAGGGGGTTGTAAGGGGTTAAAAGGAGGGGTGAAAATTATTAAATACTAGCGGCCGCCCGCGACTTCGTACGCGTGGAGTTAATTATTGACACTTACCGTCATATTTTGGACAATCCACACAATATATTTTTATAAATTGTAGCCTATGTGTTATTCTGATGTATAAGCTATATTGTGGTAAAGTTTCATTCAAATCCATTCAGTAGTTTTTACGTGAAAGAGTAACAAACATCCATACATCCATACAAACTTTCGCCTTTATAATAGTAGTAGGATTTAAGAATGCTACCCAAAGATACTATTCCACGCGAACGAAGTCGCGGGTAACAGCTGGGAACCCTGTTAGTTCCCCAAAAATCAGTTGTCAAATGCCTTTCTTTTTGACACTTCGTTTCTTTAATTTTATCCTTGGCTTTGATCACCATATTAGATAGCAGCAACAGCAATAGAAGCGGAGCTGGAGGAATACGAGCGCGGGCCGAGCGTGATCGAGCGCGACGTCACGCCCGCGGCGCCCGCGCCCCCCGCGGCCCCCGCGCCCCCCGCCGCCCCCGCGCCGCCGCTCGCCGCCTTCAGCTGGCACCCCGCGCACGAGGCCCGTCTGCTCGCCGTCAACATAGCAGGTGGATGACACAAATCACCATCATCATCGTCATGACTAGAAAGAAAATTAAATCCTTATCACCTAAAGTGTAGGACTGATCCCGACTGTTGCAGTATGGAAAGTGTTGATTTGGGTGACTCGTCAACCAATTTGACTTCGCCCTTGTGGCTAACGGCACGACTCTGCGCATGGAATATCATCATGGCATACCTTGGGCAGAATCTCGGAAGGGTACCATAATAGCCATAATATGCATTATTTATAATCTTTGTGTCATTGAATAAATGTTTTTCTATTCTATTTTATTCTATTCTAAAAGGCGCACCGGTGCCGTGCGACTGCGATTAGCACCATTTTGTACTCATAGATGGCGTCGGAAGTCGATTGCGTTGCGCTAATGTTCCGCCTTTTCCGTTTGTATATGGGATGTGTCGACGTCTATAGCGTGATGTAATGTGTCGCAGGCGGCATGTGCGACTACACGGTGTGCGAGCGCGTGACGGTGTCGTGGGGCGGCGGCGCGCTGGTGTGGTCGTGCGGGGGCGGAGCCCTGCGCGTGCTGCCCGAGCGCGCGCAGCGGGACCTGCAGGACATCTCCTACGTCATGCGCCGCCGCGCGCAGACCGACTACGGGCTCAAGGTAACACGGGCCACTGAGTAAATGATACGACCTTATCTCAAGCGTATAAGGTTTAAAGTATGTTGACTGAATCACATAAAAGGTTAAGGCTTCTTAAAAGTTCACTAAAGATCCGGCTCGAAGGACCAATAAATGCCTTATTATCTCATGTATTTACCTTGATAATGGAAACATGCAAACACTTGTCGGTTCTATGATTAAGATTTATTTTGATTTATGTGCTTTTCAGCCTGATTTGTGGCAAAACGCAGACCTAGCAGACGACGAAGCGCTAAGCGGGCTTTGGCATTTTCTAGCACTTAGTAAATCTCTCGTGGAAGACGGTAAGTAATCAATATTAATTTACTCAATGTAGTACTTTAGAAATCGAAAAAAGTTGCAAAACTATTTACTCTGCTGGGTAGTTTATTACCAGTGATCGAATTTAGGTGTATAATTTATTAATTTAGACTTTCCGAAACTGGTTATGAATGAATTAAAATTTCTATAAAAGTTTTATAAAATTACATGTATATGTGCTTGTTTTCTTTTTAAATTTCTAATAGGATACAATGTGTTTTACAAGTATACAATATTTCCGAAATTTCGATATCTCCTGTTCATATCCATGTCGCAACCGGATCGTATAATTGGCCGTATTACATTACGCTTAGCTGATACTAAAAACAGGGTGCGTTTTCACAGAAGCGGAGTTGAGCGGAGACTTGAAAAATTTACAAATCACTATGCTCATCAGAGATGAGATGTGTATTTTGAGCAGTGTGATTAAGTCTTCGTTAAAATACACGCAGCTCCGCTTCTGTGGAAACGCACGGCGAATTATACGATCCGGCTGCGACATCCATACCTAAATCGCTCCACGTAATCCGAGCACTGTTTGTTTATTACTGTACACAACGGGTCCGCTCGCTCGCTCGCATCGCTTTCTGTGGAGCCACTAGGGCAGTTCTCGTTGGGTTTGGTTAGGAGTGTTGCGTTGTCGTGCGCAGGCTGCATCCGCAACAGCGGGCTGAAGCACCCGGGCGTGCGGCTGGCCGTGCGCGGCGCGGGCGACGGCGGCTACCGCTCCGAGTGCGTGCCCTCGCTGCTGCCCGACCTGCCGCACCGCCGCGTCACCATCTACAGGTAACACACTCACACGCTCTGGCTCTCCCACTGTCGCGTGGTGCGCGGCGCGGGCGACGGCGGCTACCGCTCCGAGTGCGTGCCCTCGCTGCTGCCCGACCTGCCGCACCGCCGCGTCACCATCTACAGGTAACACACTCACACGCTCTGGCTCTCCCACTGTCGCGTGGTGCGCGGCGCGGGCGACGGCGGCTACCGCTCCGAGTGCGTGCCCTCGCTGCTGCCCGACCTGCCGCACCGCCGCGTCACCATCTACAGGTAACACACTCACACGCTCTGGCTCTCCCACTGTCGCGTGGTGCGCGGCGCGGGCGACGGCGGCTACCGCTCCGAGTGCGTGCCCTCGCTGCTGCCCGACCTGCCGCACCGCCGCGTCACCATCTACAGGTAACACACTCACACGCTCTGGCTCTCCCACTGTCGCGTGGTGCGCGGCGCGGGCGACGGCGGCTACCGCTCCGAGTGCGTGCCCTCGCTGCTGCCCGACCTGCCGCACCGCCGCGTCACCATCTACAGGTAACACACTCACACGCTCTGGCTCTCCCACTGTCGCGTGGTGCGCGGCGCGGGCGACGGCGGCTACCGCTCCGAGTGCGTGCCCCTCGCTGCTGCCCGACCTGCCGCACCGCCGCGTCACCATCTACAGGTAACACACTCACACGCTCTGGCTCTCCCACTGTCGCGTGGTGCGCGGCGCGGGCGACGGCGGCTACCGCTCCGAGTGCGTGCCCTCGCTGCTGCCCGACCTGCCGCACCGCCGCGTCACCATCTACAGGTAACACACTCACACGCTCTGGCTCTCCCACTGTCGCGTGGTGCGCAGGCTTCATAGTAACCAGTTTTATCCTATCACATCAATCGAAAACAACAATGACATCGGACACGGCCTGAACTAATGCGTCGGTGATGATGTTTTACACTTAGGTACTTTCCAACAGGGTATTTTTCTTTTCGACTGGAAATCTTATGAACCGATAGGCATCGAATGCATTTGTTTCTGTGTGCAGGAGCGCGGAGCGCACGCGCGCGCTGCAGCTGTGCGGCTGGGGCTGGGGCTGGGAGAACGCGGCGGCGGGCGTGGAGCGCGCGGAGGCCGAGGGCACGCCCTGCCGCGCCGCCGCGCTCGCCGCCTTCCACCTGCGCCTGCGACACGCGCTCGACGTGCTGGCGCGCGCGCGCGAGCCACAGCTCAGGTACACGTGGTCGCAGCGCATACACACGCGGCGGCGGCGGCGCCGGCGCTGCCGGACGCTGGCGCTGTAGTGTGTGACGTGTGTGTGTGTGCACAGGGTGGTGGCGCTGGCGCTGGCGGGGCTGAGCGACGAGCGGCTGTGGCGCGACGCGCTGGCGGCGGCGGCGCCGGCGCTGCCGGACGCTGGCGCTGTAGTGTGTGACGTGTGTGTGTGTGCACAGGGTGGTGGCGCTGGCGCTGGCGGGGCTGAGCGACGAGCGGCTGTGGCGCGACGCGCTGGCGGCGGCGGCGCCGGCGCTGCCGGACGCTGGCGCTGTAGTGTGTGACGTGTGTGTGTGTGCACAGGGTGGTGGCGCTGGCGCTGGCGGGGCTGAGCGACGAGCGGCTGTGGCGCGACGCGCTGGCGGCGGCGGCGCCGGCGCTGCCGGACGCTGGCGCTGTAGTGTGTGACGTGTGTGTGTGTGCACAGGGTGGTGGCGCTGGCGCTGGCGGGGCTGAGCGACGAGCGGCTGTGGCGCGACGCGCTGGCGGCGGCGGCGCCGGCGCTGCCGGACGCTGGCGCTGTAGTGTGTGACGTGTGTGTGTGTGCACAGGGTGGTGGCGCTGGCGCTGGCGGGGCTGAGCGACGAGCGGCTGTGGCGCGACGCGCTGGCGGCGGCGGCGCCGGCGCTGCCGGACGCTGGCGCTGTAGTGTGTGACGTGTGTGTGTGTGCACAGGGTGGTGGCGCTGGCGCTGGCGGGGCTGAGCGACGAGCGGCTGTGGCGCGACGCGCTGGCGGCGGCGGCGCCGGCGCTGCCGGACGCGTACCTGCGCGCGCTGCTGCTGTTCCTGTGCGCATCCGCTCCCGCCGCGCCGCCCGCCGCGCCGCTGCCGCCGCAGCCGCAGCCCGACCTCGACGCGGTGAGATGATGCAATCTATTTGTAAAACATAGGTTACAACATACAGTGGTTAAATTTGTTTATACATATAGCCAGGCGTGTCTCACTCCCCGATTCAGTCGAGTTATTCACCTACGCACCGCGCCCCAACGTTGGGACGAGTTTAGTCGAGTGTCACGCGCGCTCAGTCGCATACGCGCACTGGTGCGGTGTGCCGCTTGGAGAATTTTCAAAAGTAGCTGTACGGGCAAAATCATGACACGCTAGCCCTATAGCCGCGAGAAACCACCTATCGGAATCAAAACGTCGTAAAGGCGCGCGTTGCTAGACCACAAACAGACCGCGAGTCGTTAGGGAAAAGATCAATGATATTCTAATGCGGCAATTTTGAAAGTGAGTCTTCTGTCCCTCTATATTATTCTGTGGTATAGCACTATGTTTTGCCTTTTCTAAGCGTGCAAAACGAGAAGAAAAGTGCGCCATCGTACTAATATTATAGACGCGAAACTGCCCAGGTCCTGGCGGAGACGGAGATGCGTCTGGAGGACCGCGTGGCGTTCGCGTGCGTGTACCTGTCGGACGCCAAGCTGCACGAGTACGTGCGCCGCACCGCCGACGAGCTCACCGCGCGCGGGGACCTCTGCGGCATCCTGCTCACCGGTGCGTGGGTACAGCCTCAATATAGAAAGCCCAAATATATATTAAAATCCTCGAGAACTTCTCTATCTTATTATTATAGCATGTAATTCCCGGTCGCGTCCAAGTCTAGCGCTTTGAAACCCGGGGTAAACTGAGACCATGATTCAGGATTTGGGAAGGTAATTACAATGAAGCCAGGTAAATCCAGAGGTGCATGCTAGGATTCAAACGACAGCATTCGAAATGGGGCGTTCATCTACTGCGGTACCATCGCTCCTCATTCTAGAACTTTTTTACGGGATAGAGTTGGTGGATCTGCCCGATTTGCGGTTGGTCGTTAGAAACTTAAAAAATGACTTAAATCTGAAAATAGATAATTTCCTTATAACAAAATGGCGCGACTAAGTTTTTCTTGATCGCTGTCGTGTACGGTGTCGCCAGGCGCGAGCGCGGAGGGCGTGTCGCTGCTGCAGCGTTGGGTGGAGCGTACGGGGGACGTGCAGAGCGCCGCGCTCGTGGCCGCGCGCTGCCTGCCGCCCGACCTGCTGCGCCCGCCCGCGCCGCCCGCCGCCCCCGCCGCCCCCGCCGCCCCGCCAGGGACCCGAGGGAGGTACGGGTGCAAAGCAAAGCAGGCAGCTGATCATTAGTCTGCTAGATGGTACTATGGGTTGCATCGCGCAAGGAAAGTGTGTCGCCGGAATAAACACCTTAAGCCACCTGCCTAGGTTCGACGGTTCTGGTGGCTTTATTCTACCGTATCGCTGCCTGGACCTCGAGGATACCTTTCTACGGTGGGCTTGTTATGATTCTTTGTATTTTTTTTTATCTCGGTATGCTCGATCAGCACGATTCTAAATCCCGTCCCGCTGATTGTCTTGACTATGTGCCCGTTTTAATTTATTTTTTTATTTTACTTTTGTTTTCTGTTACTTTTTTTATCTTATTTAGTTTTTCTTCTAATCGTATTATGCGCTGATCTGCCGCTATTCTAAAAGCATCCTAACGTGTAGTGTCTGCGTCAGGGCATAGCGTGGGGCTGGATCGCGGCGTACCGGCAGCTGCTGGACGGCTGGCGGCTGTGGTGGGCGCGCTCGGCGCTGGACACGTGCGCGGGGGCGGCGGGGGCGACGGCGGAGGCCGCGGGGGCGGAGGGCGCTGGGGCGCGGCGCGTGGGCGTGGCGTGCTCGTACTGCGGCAAGTCCGTGGCCACGCCCCACGCGCACGCGCGCGCGCGCCCCGCCTTCGCCCGGCTGCCGCCGCCCGCTGCCAAGATGAAGGTGATTATAACTATGCTACGTTTTAATCCTGTCGTGGGAGAGCCACGCTTCAGCATGAATTTGCCAGCTCGACCGTATGATAGGGTCTCACAGAAGACCGACGAAAAGCAGCGCCTACGCTGTGTTTTTTCAAGTGAGTGACGTTCTCCTCAATTACTTATTGCATTTAAATTGACTTTTGACAAGACATACTTAAATTACTCCAATTGCTCAACGATCCAAAGTGAGTCTTGGCCTCCGATACGAGATGTCGCCATTTGTCTCGGTCTTGTGCAGCTTGTCGCCAATCTCCTGCTTGCAATTTTTGCAGCTTTGCGTTTAGGTACTACATTCCGCCAGCGGTAGCGTGGGCGAGAAGAGTCAAGAAATACCTCTTTACATTTGAGTCGTCGGTCTCTAAGTTTTCGAAACGCTCGTTCCCATTATTTGGGACAGACTTTCCCTAGTGTAGAGGTTAGCTTCATGTACCCTACCATGTTATTCAGAATGCTTAACAAATGATGTAGTAAAAGAGTTGTAATTTTTACTGATACACTCTGTACGTAACTTGTATATGGCATATGTGAACATTTATCGGCAGCAAATCTCATCATGCCCGAACTGCCGCAAGCCGCTGCCGCGCTGCGGCGTGTGCTCGCTGCACCTGGGCGCGGGGGGCGCGGGGGGCGGCGGCGCGGGGGGCGGCGGCGCGCAGTTCGGCGGCTGGTTCAGCTGGTGCGTGGCCTGCCGCCACGGGGGACACGCCGCGCATCTGCTCAACTGGTTCAAGTATGTAGCCTCTTTATCTTTTTTTTTATGCTATTAGGTGGCAGACAGCAAAGGGATCACCTGATGGTAAACGATTGCCGACGCTATGTTATTCCTTTTGATGGGTTGGACCCCCTTTTTTCGGTCTAGTAGTTTCTGTAACGGCCCATGATCTCTGGGTCGAGTAAAAAGTATGTTTCGAATTCAAAAACATAATAGTGATAGAGCCTGATCCCATCGTAGTAGCGATGAATTGATTTCTATGAAGGAGGCCTGTGCCTGCAGTGACCATAAATAGGCTCAACCTCTTTTACTATAGATTAATAGTGAAGGCCCTAATATAGAGCCCTGGGGCACGCCTATCAATAGAAGAGTGCAAGACGAGTCAGTCGTATTGACATTAACCTTCTGAATTGTATCTGATAAATAAGATTTGATTACACAATGCAATTTGTCCTAGACACCGTAATACCGCAAAATTTCATGGTTGACACAATCAAAAGCTTAGAACAAATCCCGAAATATTATTTTTATCCCCAAAACTTACTTTTACAAAATAATAGTGTCCAAAGGTGGCGTATGTAATGTTTTACCGTATACATATTTCTTGTGTTTATTACCGTATTATACCTGTGTTGCAGAGAGCACACGGAGTGCCCGGTGAGCTCGTGCAACTGCCACTGCAGCACGCTGGACCCGCCCGACAACCTCTCCTCGTTGACATAGCCACTGGATCGTTAGACGTCGCCTCATATATTGCGCGTGAGGACTCGCTTGTTACTTTTTCTACAATTCAATGCAGTGTATAAGTGTTCTTACCTATGTCGAATAAGTAAGGTTTACTTAAAAAGAGTGCGGATATCATTATTAAAACTGCCCAAAGCGTTAGAACAAACTTTGGTGTAAATTAGCTAAGACTGATTCGACATTTTAATTTGCTCGAATTGAGTCGATCAAATACTTGCTGAATTACCCTATTGTATGCCCTATTTGGCAATGCAGTTGATTATTGTTTATTTGATTGGACGCCTATTTAGGCTAAGGCTGGAACTACTGCAGGCTAAAATACACCCATTTTGACAGCAAGGACTTGTCTGTCACTTCTGATAAACATGTATCCTAAGTGGATATTAATGAATTTACTATTTATTCAGATTGGCATTTCAAAATGTAGTCCTTGGAAATGGCTACTTTGCCTGTGGACCATTCAATTCGAATTCAAATACTCATACGCGCCATATTCGGCTCCATAGCACTTTTGATATTCTCGCACCAGATTTTAGAAAATTAAAGAATATACTCCAGGCCCCCAATTTTCGTGATTTTCGATATGAAAAATAAAACAGATATCTGACGGAAACTATACAAAAAGTATGTTTTTGCGCTATATATCTATTTCTATCGATAAATTTCACAAGAATTGGGAGCCAGTTAACTTCATAGAGTTGTGAGACAGTCAATTAATATAACTCAGCATTTTTAGACTAATGATACTAATTCACTTCGCCGATATTATTCATTCTGGTTTTTAAGTTATCAACTTATCTAGTCATGCTTTTAGAATTTTATTCTTCTTGTTGAATATCTTGAGTAATTGTACAATTATGGAATAGATATTTTTTGACTGGTACTATTTTACCAATTGTTTTTAAAGGCGAATGTCAATATTGTACGCTATCTGTACAAAATTAAGTGCTACGAATTTTTCCTCGCCTCCTGGGTGTGAACTTCTTAATGGAGACGCCATACAAATTGCGAGTTGTTTTTATAGGATATTGCACATACAGTACGGCCAATGAGTCTGCGAATTTCGGGTAGGTACATAGGGTATGTTATTTTTATCCCCAAAACTTACTTTTACAAAATAATAGTGTCCAAAGGTGGCGTATGTAATGTTTTATTACCGTTTATACCTGTGTTGCAGAGAGCACACGGAGTGCCCGGTGAGCTCGTGCAACTGCCACTGCAGCACGCTGGACCCGCCCGACAACCTCTCCTCGTTGACATAGCCACTGGATCGTTAGACGTCGCCTCGTATATTGCGCGTGAGGACTCGCTTGTTACTTTTTCTACAATTCAATGCAGTGTATAAGTGTTCTTATCTATGTCGAATAAGTAAGGTTTACTTAAAAAGAGTGCGGATATCGTTATTAAAACGGCCTAAAGCGTTAGAACAAACTTTGGTGAAAATTAGCTAAGACTGATTTGACATTTTAATTTGCTCGAATCGAGTTGATCAAATACTTGCTGAATTACCCTATTGTATGCCATATTTGGCAATGCAGTTGATTATTGATTATTTGATTGGACGCCTATTTAGGCTAAGGCTGGAACTACTGCAGGCTAAAATACACCCATTTTGACAGCAAGGACTTGTCTGTCACTTCTGATAAACATGTATCCTAAGTGGATATTAATGAATTTAATATTTATTCAGATTGGCATTTCAAAATGTAGTCCTTGGAAATGGCTACTTTGCCTGTGGACCATTCAATTCGAATTCAAATACTCATACGCGCCATATTCGGCTCCATAACACTTTTGATATTCTCGCACCATATTTTAGAAAATTAAAGAATATACTCCAGGCCCCCAATTTTCGTGATTTTCGATATGAAAAATAAAACAGATATCTGACGGAAACTATACAAAAAGTATGTTTTTGCGCTATATATCTATTTCTATCGATAAATTTCACAAGAATTGGGAGCCAGTTAACTTCATAGAGTTGTGAGACAGTCAATTAATATAACTCAGCATTTTTAGACTAATGATACTAATTCACTTCGCCGATATTATTCATTCTGGTTTTTAAGTTATCAACTTATCTAGTCATGCTTTTAGAATTTTATTCTTCTTGTTGAATATCTTGAGTAATTGTACAATTATGGAATAGATATTTTTTGACTGGTACTATTTTACCAATTGTTTTTAAAGGCGAATGTCAATATTGTACGCTATCTGTACAAAATTAAGTGCTACGAAACTTCTTAATGGAGACACCATACAAATTGCGAGTTGTTTTTATAGGATATTGCACATACAGTACGGCCAATGAGTCTGCGAATTTCAGTTAGGTACATAGGGTATATACATAGGTTGACAGGTATCTCAATTAGATACCAAAAGGTTGCACAAACAAGGGTGCGGGGTATCCTGGTTATAATTAGTATTGCCGTCATGAATCTTTGACTGTACTGTATTCGGCAACTCTTGTGTAAATTGGCTAAAGCATATTTTGCAATGTACTGTTTAGATTTGTAAGGAAAATATTTTTTTAATCAAAGCTAGTTCGTAAGCAAATGTTATTTTTGTATAAACTATCCATTGTTATATATTTGTTTTACTTTTAAGGGTTTTAATGTAAAACCTCCTTGACTGTACTTATGTTAAAGTATAACGAACCGAGTCGCGGTGCCTCGCGGGCTCTGTCAGCATCCAACATTACCTACCTCTTCTTTCCACGTACATGGTGTTCGAAATCCAAGTGTACAGTGCGACAAAGGTTTTTGGCGGACAGAAAAACATGAAGCTTCCTTGAAAGTATCGTAAACATTTGTATATAAAAATATCGCCAGAGCCACGCCCACCGGTCAATGTCACCTATCCGCCAAAAACTCGTAGTCGCTCTGTAAGTTGGCGGCTTTAAGTATAATGAAAAAGGCATTAAAATAATTTCGCAGATATATTTCCAAATATATATATAATATATATACATTTATTAAATAATTATTCATCTGTATTCCAATTTAACAATAAAATTTTCAAAGACACAACATTTGTTTTAACTCTGTTTATCGTACAAGGATCGCATCCCGCACACGCCTCGCGGCACAGACAGCCATCTTACAAAAATATATCCATCAGCTCCGGCGCAGAACAACTAACAACTAACGAGGATCGCGGCCGCCGCGGCCGGCGCCCGCGCAATACATTATATTTACAACACCCGCCAGGGGCGCGGGCCGCGGCGCGCCGCTATTGCACGCGGCGACTCCGGCGGCTTTAGCCGACCGGCACAAGGAGATATTCGCTAATATCATAAGACAATGCCTTACATCGGCATAATAGTTTACACAATTTTTCACAAAATGCTTTCGCATTACAATATTAAAAAACGCTCGATCGATCGTCGGACTCGATCCCCGCGAGCGTTCGGTTTGTGCGACCAAAAGAGAGCACCGAGTAAATCCAACGAAGTATACGATTTCTTGAAAGTTTAATAAGAAAATTCTCTTTACATAATTTATTCAACGGGCAGATAAAATCTCGTCCGGGCGGCGCGGCCGCCGCCTCCGAGGCGCGGCCGGCCCCGAAGGTAAATATCGATATAAATAAATAGTATTTCCACACGAGCCCGACCGGTAATACGATGTCTACGAGCTGCGGTCGGGGGACGCGCGGGTGTCGATTCGACACCGGCAATGTTCATACAAAAGTATAGAAATTCACATCTTTATATAAATACAGTTTACAACAAGGAGACGCAGTACACTCCGCAATATGTGAATTTGAAACAATCTTTGGTTTACAGAGACGCCGCGCGCCGCCCGGTGTGCGCACACCCGGCGGCGACGCCGGCCGGCGCGCGACTGCAGTACCACTATATATATTATCATATCTCAGTATTCAAACCTATCTCATTCAAATATATAATATTTAATATATTTTGTACACATTATTAAATATTTTACTACATTTTAAAGCTTTCAAATTAAGATTTGTCTTAATTTTACCACCCTACACATAAATTCTCTACACCGTCACTAAATTCATTATGAATCATCACGACAAATAGACATGCTACGACATAGATACAGCACAGCTGGGCGTTTGGCAGGAGAGCGGCGCGCGGCCGCGGGAATGTTCGCTCACTTGCTCTCGTCCTGCTCCATGGGCTCCTCCGGCGCCGGGCTGTCCGCCGACCTGCCAGCCACACAACAATATCATTATGTTGAATGGGTCGCCTTTTACGTGTGAAAAATCTATTAAATAGCACGAATTTTTGGGATGGTAATATTTACTAAACTCTACAAAATAAAATGCTGGAACAGTGGAACCAGCAAAAAAATTTTGAAATTCTGGGTCGAGTTGTTCTGAAGCCACAGGAATACCGTGGGAGAGCCACGCTTCGGCATGAATGGGCCGGCTTAACCGGAGTGATACCACGGCCTTACACATTACTGGCGTGAAGTGCTTGCGCTGTGTTTCGTTGAGTGACCCTGTAGTCCCGGTACCCTCATACCGGAGGCCCAACTGGGGGAAAAGAGAGTTAAGTATTGGCAGCGCACTCGTGACTCCCGGCGGATCGTCCCCTCGCCACAGTAACATGATGCGGGGCACTCACGTGACGGAGGCGTCGGAGGCGGAGGCGGCGGGGTGGTGCATGGACAGCGTGGCCATGGCGGCGGCCGTGTCGGCGGCGTCGCGCTCCGACCGATCGTGTCCGAGCCACAGTGACATGACGCGGGGCACTCACGTGACGGAGGCGTCGGAGGCGGAGGCGGCGGGGTGGTGCATGGACAGCGTGGCCATGGCGGCGGCCGTGTCGGCGGCGTCGCGCTCCGACCGATCGTGTCCGAGCCACAGTGACATGACGCGGGGCACTCACGTGACGGAGGCGTCGGAGGCGGAGGCGGCGGGGGTGGTGCATGGACAGCGTGGCCATGGCGGCGGCCGTGTCGGCGGGCGTCGCGCTCCGACCGATCGTGTCCGAGCCACAGTGAACATGACGCGGGGCACTCACGTGACGGAGGCGTCGGAGGCGGAGGCGGCGGGGTTGGTGCATGGACAGCGTGGCCATGGCGGCGGCCCGTGTCGGCGGCGTCGCGCTCCGACTGCAGGCGCCGGGGACCCGCGCCCAGCGTGCCCGCCTCCAGCGCCGACATGCCGATCGACATCGCTGTAGCGCTTCAGCTGCGACGACAAATATGCTTCATTATTAAACATATCATAATCAAAAGGTATGAGACTACAAACATAACTTGTGTGTGTGTACTCACGACGGGCCAGTGGGTCGCCGTGCACGTGCGCGGCGGCGCGCAAGGCGTGCTGTGCGCGCGGGGCGGGCGGGCGCGCGAGCTCGCTGAGGGCGGGCGCGGCCACGCGCTCCCCCAGCAGCGCGCGCACGCACTCCTGCGCGCAGTCGCACACCGCCGGCAGGTTCGTAGCCGCCCTCCAGCGACAGCACCACCTGCCAAACGACACACGAGACACATTAGCAAGGTCACACGGTCTGAACTCGACGAGACACAGAAAGAATCGAACGATTACCGATACCGTCTCCCCCGATTATGTGCGTATGCGAGAACACGGGTCCGAACCCGACGAGATTCCCCTGACTACCGACAAAAGCGTCATGTTCCATGACACACAATTCAAACCGATGAGACAGGGGAAAGAGTCCCAAGTGAGCACGGATGGCGTCCTCTACGATTCGGTCCATATGCCGAGATGAAGGTTCCAACCCCGCGGGATTCCCCCGACTAGCTATAAATCCCATAACTCCAACAAAACTATCATATTCCATAAAACCACGGTCCAAAACCCGACGAGACGGAGAAAGAGTCCCGAGGGAGGTTCCGATGGCGTCTCCCACGATCGATCCGTATGCCAAGAAGGCGGGTCCAAACCCGACGAGATTCCCCGACCAGTTTAGTTATAAGTGCCCTGAGTACCGACAAAACCAATAATTTTCCAGTAGGCCTAACATGCGCCCCGCCACAAAATTTTGTCGACTCTCGGTCGCGCAAGCGCATCCTTCTATCCCGCTCATCGCTCAGTCAGGTGAGCGAGACGCAACTTGCGCCGACAAAATGTGTCGACAAATTATCTCGTGGTGCGCATGTTAGCCCGGCAGGACACAAGGACTAAACCCCACGAGACAGAGAAAGAGTGCCGAGCGTAGTACCAATGGTGTCTCCCACGATTCGATCCGTATGCCAAGAAGGCGGGTCCTAACCCGGCGGGATTCCTCCGACTATAGTCGGTTTCAAGTATGATGTCCCTTTGGACATTTCGTAAAACGTACTCTGCACGTTATGTGTAAAGGGGTTTCATCCGCCTCGTTAAACACCGAAGCGGACCATTGATGGCGTAAACGGTAGCATGCATCTGGGAAAGCAACATTCTAAGCCCAATGAAAGCTAAGATCTCAGTCCCAAACAATAATTCACTTTCTTAAAAGTGCAGATTTTGAGACTGAAATGTAGCATAGCGGCGATCACAATAGATCAAACTGGTCGCAGTGATACTGGGTCTGAATAAGACCTGCATAGCCGCCCGCTTAAAAAAAAAAAAAACTCTGCACGTTACGTATACGTAACGGCGCGAGATCTATAGATCGAATCAAATATCTCTTTTTGTACTTGGTAGATAAATTGTTATTTGAAAAATATACAATTATAAAATATACAAAAACACCCTAGAATTAATTCACAATCTGATCTGAATCTGAATCCCGAGAAAACAATTCATGTTCCTCCCTGTAAAACAACCCAATACCAGGCCTGTCCCACTCCGCGTGTAGGTATCAAACTTGCAAGTACATGCGGCGGCCCCTCCGGAGGGGGCCAGTCAGAAGAAAATCGCGAGCGAGCGGCGACGCATGCGCGACAGTTGCGTGCGATAGAAAGAGAACGCACTTCTAGGTATGAATAATTATAGGTGTTGAACGCTGGGCGGTCGAAATTTCAACTTTATGTTATGGTAGCCTGAGCCTTTATTTTTCTATAAACGGTTTTTAGAAGTGGGCTTTCTGTACTTGTACTATCAAGTATTCTGTGCCAATCTTGGAAACAGCGCCATCTATCTCATGCCGCCATTACTAAATTGATTGCAAATAGGCTGCTACACTATAGCACAACCATTGGCAACGCGCCATCTAAATAGTAATAGCACTAGAGGAACGACTTTCACTTTTTACTCTGATCCAGCAAGTTGATTTACCAAGGATTTGTAATAAACTATGAACAATCGAATTAATATCTATTATTTCTCGGCACCACTCACCTATACAACACTCCATAACCTCAAATCAAAATTGCTCGAATAGCCTAGTAAACTCGATCTCATCCGTCCCTTTAACCTATCACAAAAACAAATGTAATGGGGCTACCGCGTGAGAAAAATACGCTGGATGGCGTACTTGAGAACTGAGGTCCATCTACAGGATGATTGGTTATATTTTTAATGTGAGATGTCATATACTCTGATTTTGAATCATGTAGAGTAAACTGACAGATGCAAATGTCAAGTTTCTACACATTTTGACATTTTGCATCGGTCCAATTGAGTGATAATGTATGGGATGACACATCGCCATCTAGCGGATTTTTCACACGCGGTAGCCTCGATTGTTCCAATGAGTTGATAGAGCTGAACTAGTGTAGCGCTCACCTTCCCGTTGGCGAGCGTCATGAGGTCCTTGGTCATGTGCGCGAAGCACGCGGCCGACACGCTGTAGCCGCCCAGCGGCGCGGGGTGCCCCGCCGCCGCGTCGAACCCGCACGACACCAGCACCACCTCCGGGTTGTACTCCTGCAGATATACGACAATATAATGGCCACGTTCACTCTTTTTTTTTCTGATAGATAACAGATAGTTGACCATGGACGTATATAAGGGGGGGGTCCAGGGGGGGGGGTGATGCGTAATTGTTTTGCAATGTAGGACACCCCCCTTGTCAAAGCTATATATACGTCCGTGGAGTTGACGAATCTCTTCCTGGCGATAATAATAAAAGCCTTCCAAAAGTCCGGGACATGATTGCCTGAGATTCTGGAAACTGATAAATGTGGAAGCGATTCGCTTCATACGAGCAGTGGGCAAATCTATCTCGAATCTGTAAGAGTGAAAGCTCTCGCCGCGCCTTGTCGTCCGATGGTGGAATAGGCTGGCTGGCTGGGCTCCGCACACTTCCCGAAATGAATCCGGTAGAAGACTGAGACGCTTGCCACCCGTCTGCGGTGGTCGAGGCTCTGTAAGTCAGCCTCAGTGTTCGTCATCACCGATGAGTCTCTTCGCACGGCGCTCTATCGAGTCCAGAGCGTCCAACTGATTCCGGGCAGAACCATCCCAACGGTGACAGCAGTATTCCCAACAGGAGCGAACCTTCACTCACCTTGGCGATGGGCATGACGATGCAGCGGAAGGCGGCCAGGTACTCGGCGTCGGCCAGGGGCGCGGGGGCGGCGGGCCACACTCACCTTGGCGATGGGCATGACGATGCAGCGGAAGGCGGCCAGGTACTCGGCGTCGGCCAACGGCGCGGGGGCGGCGGGCCAGGCCACGTTGACGGTGTACCCGAGCCCCGCGCCGGCGCCGGCCTCGCTGGCGGCGCCGGTGCCCGGGAAGAAGTTCCCGTCGTCGTGCCGGTGGATGCTCACGTACAGCACGTGCGGGTCCTCGTAGAACATCTGCTGCGTGCCGGCGCGCGACTGCAGTACCACTATATATTATCATATCTCAGTATTCAAACCTATCTCATTCAAATATATAATATTTAATATATTTTGTACACATTATTAAATATTTTACTACATTTTAAAGCTTTCAAATTAAGATTTGTCTTAATTTTACCACCTACACATAAATTCTCTACACCGTCACTAAATTCATTATGAATCATCACGACAAATAGACATGCTACGACATAGAAACAGCACAGCTGGGCGTTTGGCAGGAGAGCGGCGCGCGGCCGCGGGAATGTTCGCTCACTTGCTCTCGTCCTGCTCCATGGGCTCCTCCGGCGCCGGGCTGTCCGCCGACCTGCCAGCAACACAACAATATTCATTATGTTGAAATGGTCGTTTACGTGTGAAAAATCTATTAAATAGCACGAATTTTTGGGATGGTAATATTTACTAAACTCTACAAAATAAAATGCTGGAACAGTGGAACCAGCAAAAAAATGTTGAAATTCTGGGTCGAGTTGTTCTGAAGCCACAGGAATACCGTGGAGAGCCACGCTTCGGCATGAATGGGCCGGCTTTAACCGGAGTGATACCACGGCCTTACACATTACTGGCGTGAAGGTGCTTGCGCTGTGTTTCGTGAGTGACCCTGTAGTCCCGGTACCCTCATACCGGAGGCCCAACTGGGGGAAAAGAGAGTTAAGTATTGGCAGCGCACTCGTGACTCCCGGCGGATCGTCCCCCTCGCCACAGTAACATGATGCGGGGCACTCACGTGACGGAGGCGTCGGAGGCGGAGGCGGCGGGGTGGTGCATGGACAGCGTGGCCATGGCGGCGGCCGTGTCGGCGGCGTCGCGCTCCGACCGATCGTGTCCGAGCCACAGTGACATGACGCGGGGCACTCACGTGACGGAGGCGTCGGAGGCGGAGGCGGCGGGGGTGGTGCATGGACAGCGTGGCCATGGCGGCGGCCGTGTCGGCGGCGTCGCGCTCCGACCGATCGTGTCCGAGCCACAGTGACATGACGCGGGGCACTCACGTGACGGAGGCGTCGGAGGCGGAGGCGGCGGGGTGGTGCATGGACAGCGTGGCCATGGCGGCGGCCGTGTCGGCGGCGTCGCGCTCCGACCGATCGTGTCCGAGCCACAGTGACATGACGCGGGGCACTCACGTGACGGAGGCGTCGGAGGCGGAGGCGGCGGGGTGGTGCATGGACAGCGTGGCCATGGCGGCGGCCGTGTCGGCGGCGTCGCGCTCCGACTGCAGGCGCCGGGGACCCGCGCCCAGCGTGCCCGCCTCCAGCGCCGACATGCCGATCGACTCGCTGTAGCGCTTCAGCTGCGACGACAAATATGCTTCATTATTAAACATATCATAATCAAAAGGTATGAGACTACAAACATAACTTGTGTGTGTGTACTCACGACGGGCCAGTGCGTCGCGTGCACGTGCGCGGCGGCGCGCAAGGCGTGCTGTGCGCGCGGGGCGGGCGGGCGCGCGAGCTCGCTGAGGGCGGGCGCGGCCACGCGCTCCCCCAGCAGCGCGCGCACGCACTCCTGCGCGCAGTCGCACACCGCCGGCAGGTCGTAGCCGCCCTCCAGCGACAGCACCACCTGCCAAACGACACACGAGACACATTAGCAAGGTCACACGGTCTGAACTCGACGAGACGCAGAAAGAATCGAACGAGTACCGATACCGTCTCCCCCGATTATGTCCGTATGCCGAGAACACGGGTCCAAACCCGACGAGATTCCCCTGACTACCGACAAAAGCGATCATGTTCCATGACACACAATTCAAACCCGATGAGACAGGGAAAGAGTCCCAAGTGAGCACGGATGGCGTCTCTTACGATTCGGTCCATATGCCGAGATGAAGGTTCCAAACCCGCGGGATTCCCCCGACTAGCTATAAATCCCATAACTCCAACAAAACTAATCATATTCCATAAAACACGGTCCAAACCCGACGAGACGGAGAAAGAGTCCCGAGGGAGTTCCGATGGCGTCTCCCACGATCCGATCCGTATGCCAAAAAGGCGGGTCCAAACCCGACGAGATTCCCCCGACCAGTTAGTTATAAGTGCCCTGAGTACCGACAAAACCAATAATTTTCCAGTAGGCCTAACATGCGCCCCGCCACAAAATTTTGTCGACTCTCGTTCGCGCAAGCGCATCCTTCTATCCCGCTCATCGCTCAGTCAGGTGAGCGAGACGCAACTTGCGCCGACAAAATGTGTCGACAAATTATCTCGTGGTGCGCATGTTAGCCCGGCAGGACACAAGGACTAAACCCCACGAGACAGAGAAAGAGTGCCGAGCGAGTACCAATGGTGTCTCCCACGATTCGATCCGTATGCCAAGAAGGCGGGTCCTAACCCGGCGGGATTCCTCCGACTATAGTCGGTTTTCAATTATTGATGTCCCTTTGGACATTTCGTAAAACGTAACTCTGCACGTTATGTGTAAAGGGGTTTCATCCGCCTCGTTAAACACCGAATGCGGACCATTGATGCGTAAACGTAGCATGCATCTGGGAAAGCCCATTCTAAGCCCCAATGAAGCTAAGGATCTCAGTCCCAAACAATTAATTCACTTTCTTAAAAGTGCAGGATTTGAGACTGAAATGTAGCATAGCGGCGATCACAATAGATCAAACTGGTCGCAGTGATACTGGTCTGAATAAGACCTGCATAGCCGCCCGCTTAAAAAAAAAAAAACTCTGCACGTTACGTATACGTAACGCGCGAGATCTATAGATCGAATCAAATATCTCTTTTTGTACTTGGTAGATAAATTGTTATTTGAAAAATATACAATTATAAAATATACAAAAACACCCTAGAATTAATTCACAATCTGATCTGAATCTGAATCCCGAGAAAACAATTCATGTTCCTCCCTGTAAACACACCAATACCAGGCCTGTCCACTCCGCGTGTAGGTATCAACCTTGCAAGTACATGCGGCGGCCCCTCCGGAGGGGGCCAGTCAGAAGAAAATTCGCGAGCGAGCGGCGACGCATGCGCGACAGTTGCGTGCGATAGAAAGAGAACGCACTTCTAGGTATGAATAATTATAGGTGTTGAACGCTGGGCGGTCGAAATTTCAACTTTAGTTATGGTCGCCTGAGCCTTTATTTTTCTATAAACGGTTTTTAGAAGTGGGCTTTCTGTACTTGTACTATCAAGTATTCTGTGCCAATACTTGGAAACAGCGCCATCTATCTCATGCCGCCATTACTAAATTGATTGCAAATAGGCTGCTACACTATAGCACAACCATTGGCAACGCGCCATCTAAATAGTAATAGCACTAGAGGAACGACTTTCACTTTTTACTCTGATCCAGCAAGTTGATTTACCAAAGGATTTGTAATAAACTATGAACAATCGAATTAATATCTATTATTTTCTCGGCACCACTCACCTATACAACACTCCCATAACCTCAAATCAAAAATTGCTCGAATAGCCTAGTAAACTCGATCTCATCCGTCCCTTTAACCTATCACAAAAACAAAATGTAATGGGGCTACCGCGTGAGAAAAATACGCTGGATGGCGTACTTGAGAACTGAGGTCCATCTACAGGATGATTGGTTATATTTTTAATGTGAGATGTCAATATACTCTGATTTTGAATCATGTAGAGTAAACTGACAGATGCAAATGTCAAGTTTCTACACATTTTGACATTTTGCATCGGTCCAATTGAGTGATAATGTATGGGGATGACACATCGCCATCTAGCGGATTTTTCACACGCGGTAGCCTCGATTGTTCCAATGAGTTGATAGAGCTGAACTAGTGTAGCGCTCACCTTCCCGTTGGCGAGCGTCATGAGGTCCCTTGGTCATGTGCGCGAAGCACGCGGCCGACACGCTGTAGCCGCCCAGCGGCGCGGGGTGCCCCGCCGCCGCGTCGAACCCGCACGACACCAGCACCACCTCCGGGTTGTACTCCTGCAGGTATACGACAATATAATGGCCACGTTCACTCTTTTTTTTTTCTGATAGATAACAGATGAGTTGACCATGGACGTATATAAGGGGGGGGTCCAGGGGGGGGGGGTGATGCGTAATTGTTTTGCAATGTAGGACACCCCCCTTGTCAAAGCTATATATACGTCCGTGGAGTTGACGAATCTCTTCCTGGCGATAATAATAATAAAAGCCTTCCAAAAGTCCGGGACATGATTGCTGAGATTCTGGAAACTGATAAATGTGGAAGCGATTCGCTCATACGAAGCAGTGGGCAAATCTATCTCGAATCTGTAAGAGTGAAAGCTCTCGGCCGCGCCTTGTCGTCCGATGTGGATAGGCTGGCTGGCTGGGCTCCGCACACTTCCCGAAATGAATCCGGTTAGAAGACTGAGACGCTTGCCACCCGTCTGCGGTGGTCGAGGCTCTGTAAGTCAGCCTCAGTGTTTCGTCATCACCGATGAGTCTCTTCGCACGGCTCTCTATCGAGTCCAGAGCGTCCAACTGATTCGGGCAGAACCATCCCACCGGTGACAGCAGTATTCCCAACAGGAGCGAACCCTTCACTCACCTGGCGATGGGCATGACGATGCAGCGGAAGGCGGCCAGGTAATCGGCCGTCGGCCAACGGCGCGGGGGCGGCGGGCCACACTAACCTTGGCGATGGGCATGACGATGCAGCGGAAGGCGGGCCAGGTACTCGGCGTCGGCCAACGGGCGCGGGGGCGGCGGGCCAGGCCACGTTGACGGTGTGTACCCGAGCCCCGCGCCGGCGCCGGCCTCGCTGGCGGCGGCCGGTGCCCCGGGAAGAAGTTCCCGTCGTCGTGCCGGTGGATGCTCACGTACAGCACGTGCGGGTCCTCGTAGAACATCTGCTGCGTGCCGTTCCCGTGGTGCACGTCCTGCACGATACGACACAAATATTTTTCAACTTTGCCGTTTCGCATCAAATCAAAAATATTTGTATATATTTGCTATCTTAAAACATAATTTGAGTCAGGCTGTTATTTGCGCTAAATTATACGGATATTACATTATCTGTGCGTAATTCGTTTAGCATGACATAGGCAGCACGAAGTTTAATGTGTTAATAAAGTCAATTAACTAATTGATGGCGCCATTGCCAGGAATGGTAATGCCATTGGATATTAAACATGGGAATTCTGTTAGTTCCCTAAACATCCGTTTTCAATACTTTCTTGATGGATGATGTATAGTGTGTGTAATTTTTTCTGTTGAAACAGTGTCAATTTGACAATCAAGTCATTGTTGTAGTGTGTAGTAGTGCGAGCACTGACCCAGTCGACGATGAGTATCCTCTGCAGGCGCAGGCGCGTGTGCAGCAGGCGCGCGGCCACGGCCACGGAGTTGAAGAAGCAGAACCCCATGGCCTGCCCCGGCTCCGCGTGGTGCCCCGGCGGCCGCACCACCGCGAAACTAAACACAACAATACCATTGGTTCCATTCAAAAATAAAAAGGTTTTTCAAATGCAACTCGAATCTACATCCTTGCAAATACCAAGTGGCTAACCTAAAAACACAAATTGAATAAAAAAAAAATTACTGTGAAAGTCATGCTTCAACATGAATGAATCTGTGATTCACTGCTAATGCTGGCGTCCATGGGCGATGCCACTTATTTACCACCTACCTACTTACGAGCTATCACTAGCTCATTACGAGATCTGGAGGTTCTAAAGACTGCCAACAGTTCAATCATGATGATTTGTATTTCAAAATCTGCAGGAATTCAGCGTCGCGATTGATGCGACCCCCCACGCTCTTTTAAACCCCATTTTTACAATAAAAAGTTGCCTATGTTTTTTCTGAGGGTCTTAGACCATCTGTATACCAAATTTTATTCAAATTCGTTCAGTAATTTTGGCGTGAAAGACTAACAAACAGACAGAGTTACTTTCGCATTTATAATATTAGTTAAGCTGAAAGATAAGAATGCGTGTCGTCTCACCCGTTCCTCAGGTCCCCCTTAGCGGTCCGCAGCGCGAGGTCGAGCACGGCGCCGGCGGCCATGCGCGCGGCGGGCGGCGTGTGCGGCTCCGACCACGCCGTGTCCGCGTCCACGCCCACGCCGCCGCAGCCCAGCCGCACCAGCTGCCGGACGCCTGTACCCGCGCCGCCTGTACCACCCGCCCCCGCGCCCGCCGCGCGCCCCGCGAACATCGCCACGTGCGCCTCCGTGTGCACCGACTGCAAACACATGTAATAAATAAGTCAACTGAGACAACATCACATAGGTACATCGTCCTGGTCCCTAACTACGATCGCGAACATCGCCAGGTGCGCTTCGATGTACACCGATTGCGACACGTATAATAAATAAATTGAGACAACATCATACACATTGTCCCGGTCCCGAGATTCGATTCGTAATGCCGCGAAGCGGGAAGGACCATGGAAAAATGGCGGGTCGTGTCCTGAGGGCCTAATTTGAAGTCGACGTTACGACCGAATCGGAGTTCCCCTCTCTTTCACACGCGCTGTACGCGCTTTTGTTTGAATGTGACAGGTATATTCTCATTCGTTACGGGACGTCTTCGTTATAAGCCACCTGGTCAGATTTTCTCTTGTGCTATAGAAACCAGAAACGACGAAGGAACCACCACCGACACAAATATCTGTTTCATCAACAAACAATTGTGTATACATGAAATAAATATAAACTTTTGTTGAAGGCCTGTTTATTTACTCAAACAATTGACAAGACAAGTCGTTGACTTGTGCCCCAGCTGTCATAGACAGCTGATCTATTCCTCATGAAGGAGGCGCGATACATCATTCCTCCACCCTTAATTTAAAACCCTGGCGAGACAAAACAATAATTTACAAAAACAAATACATATATCAAAAATACTTCTTATAATCTACGCGCTCTCTGCGAGGCCTAAGGCGCCCTCTAGCGGGTGAGGATGGAGGCGCCTCACCTAGCGGCGACGCCACCGTGGATGACTCCGCGGCAGCGGCGTCCGGCGGCTGCGTCACGCCCTCTAGGTTTAAACTACTTCCTCGCGCGCGACCGCTAGCCTCGCAGTCATCCCTTTCTCCCCCAACATTAACATTGTCACCCATAATGTGTTCCGGAACATAAGCCACATCATCAGCTACTGGCGATTGCTCCGATGGGTCCGCCACAGGCGGTTCTTGGACAGTCGGTGCAACCGGCAGTCCTAATCGTGGATCAAATGATGCAACGGAAGAGTTGCCGCCGTTTGATAGGTGGACACGAGAGTGACATGGGATTTCACTACTAGTTTCTCTATTTTCGTTTAGAGTGCTATTATTTCCTGTGTATCTAATTATTTGATCCACATGACGAATACAAATAACATTAAAATCGCTTAAAAAAATTCTGTACATTTTGTTGCCTATCCTTTCTTTAACAACACCCAATTGCCAAGTTTCTTTTCGCGCATTGTACCAACGAGTCCACACAACATCACCTACTTCAAATTGTCTTTTAATCGGTACTGGCTCCGACGCGGGCCTTGCCTCGGACGGAATGATCAGATCAAGCCGGGAGCGCAAACATCTACCAAACATCAATTTCGCAGGTGTCTCCTTGGTGGTACAATGTACGGTGTTCCTATAGTTAAATAAGTAACCTAATAGCAACTCATCAATCCTACTAGCGGGTAAATTATCTTGAATGATACATTTCAACATTTTCTTACAAGTCCGTACAGAATTTTCGGCTTGCCCGTTACTAGGAGGGTGATATATGGGTGAAGTCATATATTTTATTCCGTTACTCATACAAAAGGATCTAAATTCGTTGGAATTAATCTTAACATCATTATCGGACACCAAAACGTTGGGTATCCCAAATGTAGAAAAAACATACTTGAGCCTATATATAAGTGCCTTAGTAGACGTCCCGCTATTCATATATAGACACTCCAACCATTTACTGTATGAGTCTACCACGACCAGATACACCCTCTGTCCTAAAGTCATGTAGTCAATATGCACCCGCTGCCAAGGCGCGGTGGCGGCGGGCCAGGGCGCGGGGGGGTCGCGCGGGGGCGCGGGCCGCACGCTCGCGCAGACCCGGCAGGACCCGACCCAGCGCTCGATGTCGCCGTCGATGCCCGGCCACCACATCCTGCTCCGAGCATTGCTTTTCGTTTTAGAGATACCTAAATGGGTATCATGTAGTTCTCGTAGCATGTTTTCCCTTAAGGATGCAGGAATGACCACCCTATGACCTCTTAACAGGCAGCCCCCCTCCAATTGCAGGTCTAATTTACATAGAAAATACGGTAAAATAAATTTACATTGTATTTTTCGTGGCCAACCATATTGCATGTACTTGCATACGGTAACTAAGACCTTGTCCTGTTCTGTAGCCCGAGCAATGTCCCGAATTGTTGTAGCCGGAGAGACTTCATCCAGAAATTTAAGCGCAAGCTCAGTATCTACATCGCCGCTGTCCTCTTGATCGTTACGATTACAAGCGATCGGGGCACGCGAGAAATAATCTGCAACCAAATTATTTTCGCTCGATACGTACTGCACTACATAGTTATATGCCGATAATATTATGGCATACCTCTGTAGCCTCAACGCAGTTGTTACAGGAATGCCACTATCTTTATTAAAAATTGATACCAACGGCCTATGATCTGTCTTTAACAGGAATGGTTCCTTGCGGCCGTACAAGTATTGGTGAAAATGTTTAACACCAAAGATAATAGCTGTGGCCTCCTTCTGTATCTGGCTGTAGTTACGTTCGCTGACCGAGAGCGAGCGCGATGCGTACGCCAGCGGGCGCTCGTGGTCGTCGTCGCCGCGCTGCGAGAGCACGGCCCCGAGGCCCTGCGGCCCCGCGTCCACCGCCAGCACCAGCTGCGCCTCGGGCTCGAAGTGCGCCAGCACGCGCTCCGACCCCAGCTCGCGTCGTATCGTAGCTACACTGCGCTTTTGTGCCTCTCCCCACTTCCATGCTGCACCTTTACGGAGCAATTCGTGAACCGGGCCTAGAACCGAAGAAGCATTAGGGATAAATTTTCTGTAGTAATTAACGACGCCTAAGAATCTTTTAACCTCAGTGACATTTGTTGGTTCTGGAGCTTCCTTTATTGCTCGAACTTTATTCGGACAGGTTTTAACCCTTCCTTACTAATGACGTATCCTAAGTAAGTGATGCTCTTTTCAAAGAAAACACACTTCTCTCTATTCAATCGTAACCCTGCATCATTTAGCCTGCGTAGAACTTCACCCAATCTCTGCAGATGGCAGCTTCTATTGGGTCCAGTTATGCATACGTCATCCAGCCATATACTAACGCCCTCTATGCCACACAGAAGTGTTTCCATAGATTTTTGGAATATTGCCGGTGCATTGGCTAAGCCATACACTAACCTAGTATATTTGAAAAGGCCTTTGTGAGTATTGATCGCAGTTAGTTCTTGACACGACTCCTCTAAGACAAATTGATTATAGGCGTTTTTTAAATCAATTTTACTGTAATGTTCGCCCCCTCCTATGTTAGCAAATACCTCCTCTATACGGGGCATGGGGTATTTCTCTACTATTAAATCTTTGTTTATTGTCACAGAGAAATCTCCTGCGATCTTAACATCGCCATTTTCTTTTAATACTGGCACTATAGGGGCCGCATAATTTGAATGATTAATGGGAATTAAGATACCTAAACCTACCAAACGGTTTATTTCGTCTTCAATTCTCTTCTTTAGGGCAAAGGGCACCGGTCGAGGTTTAAAGTATTTAGGAACTGAATTTTCTTTAAGTTTTAAATGAACCTTGAACTTATTAAATGAACCCAAATCATTACTCCACAGATCAGGAAATTTATCCAATAAGGCACTTATCTGTGAGTCGTCAGATAATATCGAATTCAAATTATTCGATATTGTCAATTTAAATATGGACATGAAATCTCTGCCCAATAGGGGTGGCCCACCATTTTTGATCACAAAAATCTTAATTAATTTGGTTGTATTACTAAAAGTAGCCTGTATTGTGAAAAAACCAGAAGGGGAGATTTTATGCCCATTGTATAGACACATTTTAATATTACATTTTTGCATTTTATAGTCACTAAATTTTTCCTGGTACAACTGCTCTGATATTACACATTTACCTGAGCCTGAATCCAGTTCCATGGAGAGATTTTCATTTCCTAATTTTAAATCAACCATTATCGGCTTATCAGCATCATACCTTATATTATTAAAGTGTTGACACTCCTGACATGCCTCCTCCTCGACCTTGTTCTCGCCACATTCCGACTCCGAATCAACATGGTAAACGCCGGGACCTTTGCCTCTACATACTTTTTTAAGGTGCCCCTTGACACCGCATTTTTGGCACTTGTAATTTTTGAAACGACACCTTTCGCTAACATGATTTCCCATGCCGCATATCGAGCAGCGACGAGTGTCCCGCCGCTCCGGATCGCGCCGCTCGCGCTCCGGCGTGTCACCGCCGGCGGCGCCGTATCCTTGCCTTCCTTGACCTTGGAATCTGGCACGATACATAGGCTGCTCTCCAACATCCGCTCCATTGGTGATAATTGTCTTCGCCTCCCTAGCACACGCTGCTTGCTCTGCCAATTCGATAGCCTTGGTTAACGTAAGTGTAGCCGGGTTTTGCTCGAAAAGCTTATCGCGTTCCGGGCCAGAGCTCAGACCGAGGACGAAACGATCCAGTAAATTCGTCTCCAAAGCTATTCCAAATTCACAATAGCTTGCAAGACCTCTCAACCGCGCTGTCCAATCACCTAGTGATTCGCCTGGTGTTCTGCTCGCACCATAAAAATTTGCCTTATCCACGAACGAACATTTCCTTTGCTTGAAATGGCCATTGAGTAATTGCATCAAGTCCTCATAGCTTAATGCCTCCAGATCCTTCGGGTACGCTAAATTACAAACTAAGCGATATGTTTCATCCGAAATATGTGTCAAAAGGATTCCACTTTTGTTTTCTTCGACATTATTAATTTTCAGATATTGCTTAAGTTTACCTTTAAATATACCCCAATCGTTTATTTTATGGTCGAATATCGCCAAATTTCCGATGAAAGCCATCCTCGTAGCCAATGAAATAAATATAAACTTTTGTTGAAGGCCTGTTTATTTACTCAAACAATTGACAAGACAAGTCGTTGACTTGTGCCCCAGCTGTCATAGACAGCTGATCTATTCCTCATGAAGGAGGCGCGATACATCAATACAGCAGTCAAATTCTCAATTATACAAGAGACACATCGAACAAGTGATGCGCCATGCATCGGCGGAGGCTCTAAGTTGTCTCAATAAAAGAGGTTATGCGTTATAACGCCCCTTCCCCCCCAATTGCTTTACGTTCTTGAACGCTAGCTATACTAAACTCTGATATCTAATCATGTGGAGTAAACTGACAAATGCAAAAATCAAATATACTACAGCCGCCCGCCGTGCTCTGGATGCGTGGCACCCACGCCTGGACGGTTACATTACCTACACTACGCTTACCGAGTCGCAGTCTCCACTCAAGGACTTTACGGCTCCAAAGGTTGTCAGTTCTGCGGCTAATGTGACCAGCCTACTGCCACTTCAGTGTGCTAATCCGGTCACGTGACGTACCTGCAGCTCCTCCAGCGTGGCCTTGCGCGGGCGCGTGCGCTCGGTGCGCGCGGCCAGGCCGGTCTCGCACAGGCGCGCCCAGATGGACTGCAGCCGCCCGCCGTGCCCCGGGCGCGTGGCCCCACGCCTGGACGGTCGTCACGTACCTGCAGCTCCTCCAGCGTGGCCTTGCGCGGGCGCGTGCGCTCGGTGCGCGCGGCCAGGCCGGTCTCGCACAGGCGCGCCCAGATGGACTGCAGCCGCCCGCCGTGCCCCGGGCGCGTGGCCCCACGCCTGGACGGTCGTCACGTACCTGCAGCTCCTCCAGCGTGGCCTTGCGCGGGCGCGTGCGCTCGGTGCGCGCGGCCAGGCCGGTCTCGCACAGGCGCGCCCAGATGGACTGCAGCCGCCCGCCGTGCCCCGGGCGCGTGGCCCCACGCCTGGACGGTCGTCACGTACCTGCAGCTCCTCCAGCGTGGCCTTGCGCGGGCGCGTGCGCTCGGTGCGCGCGGCCAGGCCGGTCTCGCACAGGCGCGCCCAGATGGACTGCAGCCGCCCGCCGTGCTCCGGGTGCGTGGGTGCGTGCGCGCCGCAACCACATCTGGAAGGTTACAAAGCAATTTATAATACACACCGGAGTGATACCACGGATTCACAGAAGACGAGCAGCGTTTGCGCTATGTTTCGTCGATTGAATGAGGCTACCAGAGGCCCGATGAAAAGAAGAGGGAGAATTGAGGAGAAAGGGGATTAGTAATAAGGTTGACAACGCTCTTATGACTCTGCTGATGTTGCAAGTGTCTATGGGCGGCTTCAATCGCTTACCATTATGTGATCCGTCTGCTCGACTGCCATCTATCACATAAAAAAAATAGTTCTCCTGTCTAATACTCGCTCTGATTCTTCCGGAAACGCAGCCTTAGGCTTTTGCGTTGTTAGAGATTTTTCCCTAGGCGGCTCGTCATATCACCTATCACGAGTGGCGTCACCCTCCAATCATCGACTGTGCTCCACGGTGTTTCAGCGCACACATGGCAAACGTTGGGATATTATCAGAGCTACAGGCCCTCGTTTTGGGTTGCGGCATTTTGCCAGCACTACCACCCCATGGTTAAGTCCCTGGATAATGAATGTGTGTGACTGACCCGTGCTTGAGCATGAGCGGGTCGTAGGCGAGGCCGGTGGCGGGCGCGCGCGCGCCCACCAGCGGCGAGGACAGCGCGCGCGCCAGCGGCGCCGGCTCGGCGGGGGCCGCGGGGGCCGCCGGCGCCGCGGGGGGCGCAGGGACCGCCGGCGCGGGGGGCGCGGGGGACGCGCGCCGCGCCGTCAGGTCGATGACCTCGCCCTCCTCCTCGCGGAGCTGCGCCGCCGCCGCGTCGTGCGCGCGCGTCAGCACCTGACCACGACAAGGTTTAATGTAGTTCATTCGAAGTTGTAGGTAGCTTTCAAACGGGATCCGCAAGGTGATACTCGATTTGGGGTTTGCAGCCGTGATGCGCGAAGATGCAGCCTGTAAGCTTCTTCTGACCACACTTCTCCCGGGGAGCCGGGTTCAGAATTTAACATCTCATATTTTTAACCACTCAGGAGCTCTTCTGGGTCATAGATGTAACGCGTTAACTGCTGGTCGTAGCATGTAACCGTGGGAGTAAGTGGTGTATTATTTTTGTTGTGTACCGTCTTGCGTATCTGGTCGTGCAGGTGATGTGTATAAATAAATAAATTGAGACAACATCACCATACATTGTCCTGGTCCCAAACTAAGGTTCTAGAGGTGTTTCCTATGACTAAGGCAAAGCAGGTAGAGTTGTATAAGGTGTGTTACCGTCTTGCGTATCTGGTCGCGCAGGTAGTGGTGCGCGGTGGGCGGGTGGGGCGGGTGCAGCGGGTGCAGCGGCTGCAGCGCGGGGTCGCCGAGCGGCAGCGGCGCGGAGTGCGTGCGGCCCAGCGGCCGCTTGCCCAGCCGCGCGCCCGCGCCGAACGCCTCCGCCTCCGACACCGGCGGCAGCGACACCGACACCTGCCACAACTTAGTCTATAGGATACTGCCGCTGGCCAAACGCACACGTACACTAATGGTAAATATAAATATAAGGACACTTCAAAGGCAGTGCTGTAATCTGTATCATTATAACGAATATATTTTTTAATATGCAACTTTAAACGAAAGAGAAAGTTATATATGAAACATGATGAAACAAAAAATTGGTATTCATATGTTTAATTACTAATATATTAAAAAAAATTGCATTGTATCCGACGTTACCCAATACAAATTAACATCCCCAGTGCGCTGGGTGCGGGACTAAAGACGGCATTCTGATTCTAGTCAGACTGTAGGTATGTATGTACGAGAATCGTTGCTGAAGACCGGCCCATGGAGTGGGCCAGAAATGAATCATATATACATAGACAATCATCATAACATGAATTTTGGATCAAACTAGATTTTAAGCTTAAAATTTGTGAGTCCTAGTGATCCAAGTCGTCATCCTCATAAGATAGTTAGCCCTAGGATAATTGTGAATAAATAAATAAATAAAAGCTCACCTGTGAGGTCGGTTGCGGATGCGCGTGCGGCGGCGGCGGCGGGTGCGTGTGCGGGTGCGGGTGCGCGTGCGCGTGCGCGTGCAGCGCGTGGTGCGCGAGCGCGTGCGCGTGCGCGTGGTGCGCGTGCGCCGGGTGCGCGGCGTGCGGCCGGCCCAGCGAGATGTTGGGCATGGACGGCGACGAGAACAGCAGCTCCGCCGCGCGCCCGCACTCCTCCTCCTCGCGGATGGGCGCCGTGGCCCCCACGCCGCCGCAGCCGCCCGGCGGCGACCCGCGCGGCGACCCGCCCGACCCGTCGCAGTCTGCGGAACACGCGATAATCGACTCTTATTTGCCGTTTACACAGCTGACGGTGACCACTGACACCCACTCAAAGGATTCTCAACTCTGAGAGCAGCTCAAACACATCGTCTATGACATGAAATTAACTTCAAATGATGCTTGAGTAAGTCCCAAAATTAAAAATCATTTTTATATTTGGAGGTCAATCACTCAACAAGTGAGCCTTTACGACCTGCTCCCCTCTCGAAGCGTCGAATTCAAATTCAATATACCTATCTGCTTTCAGACGTTCTCGACTAGAAGTTTACAAATCCAGGAAGTATAGTTATCTTGCAGAAAAACATGCTATGTTCTCGACATAAACATAAAATTATTATGAAAACACAACGCCAATCCTGCATGCCAACAAACAATTCGAACAACATCATAAAACCATAAATAAACATACTCTCATATATATATGGTTTTGGTGTCCGCCGGGAATGACACGCTCAGATGATAATGGACATTTCGAGAGACCCTCATCATCACCGTGTTTCCCAAGGTGACGCTTCGATACCCGGGGTCTGTTTTCCTGCTACATCTCCTCAGTTGGCAAGGTTTTAGGCATCCATACATTATGGACGACAAAGGTGATTGGTAAATGTCATGCTTTTACGCCCTCAAACCCAATGTTTTAGAGTCTCCCACCGATAGATATCTTAAACTTTGATTTTGAATTATGCGAACTAAACTGACAAATTCAGATATCAAGTTCCCATACATATTGACAATTTGCACCTATCAAAGGGAGGAGGAGTTTATTTCGCATAATTTAAAAAAGTGTCAATAAAGTCGTGAAATTAATTGATGGCGCCACTGCCGCTTATCGTCGTAAGGCCCATAAGCCTTTTAAAAGGCATAAAACAATAGATTTTCCATTGTGCCTGCTGTCTGGGCGTTACGACGTTAAGTCATTGGGTATGGTAACACCAATGGGTGCCTCCGTTCGTTTCAAGACTTTGTTGACGCACTATACGGTATGATGTGTGTGTTGTACTCACTGCGGTGTTTGACGCGCTGCTTGAGCGGGCGGCGCGCGAGCGGCGAGGCGCGGCGCTCGATGACGCGCGCCTTCAGCCGCACCTTCAGCATGTTGGGCTCCGACGCTGCGGTTAGTCGCACGCTCAACACTCATGCCGTTAGCTTAGCCTACGGAGCGCGACACGACCACAAAGTACTACCACAACGAATAGGGCCAAGCACTGTTTTGTTCTATTTTATTACGATTTGAAAATCGACCAAAATGTTTATTTATACTAGTGGCGACAAAAGGGGTAATGATCACCGCCGCCTATGAATATCTACGAGATCAGATGAGAAGCTGATGCGTTGCCGGTCTTTTAGGAAAGAAGGAATACAGTTGTTTGGTACTGACTCTTCCTTTCTCGACGTATGCCCGTACGTCAATATGATATGTTGTAAAAGTGTGTAAGCGGTTAAACTGTCTAAATAAGTTAATATTTTTTAAGATTTAATGGTTATCGTCTTGTTGTTATAATTTAAAATCGTGCTTAGCCCATTGAATTGGAATTATATGAAATGTTCTGAGCTCTCAAATGGTTATTCGAACTTGTATCTAACTTTGTGGTCGTGCTGCGCTTAAATTACCACACTGAATGCTTCTTGCAGTTATTTATCACATTAAAAATAAACTTTTACTTCATTCATAAACAATTTGCTATTCTATGAGTTCTTAATTTACTACAACGATAAAGTTATCAATTCCTTGTTTATTTGTTAGATTCTCTGGCTACTGTCACACAAACACTATGCATTTAACAATGATATCGATGAAGTACATCACTTCGCAAACATCGACTACACATGTCTTCTGTCGGGGCGGGCGATAAGCGATAATGAACCTTACTCCGTTATCGTAAAGCGGTCTTTGGAAATGGAACAGAGGGGCAAACAGTGTGCCGATAACCCTCGGAGGATAAATATGTTCAAGTGTCTAAGCGGCTGGTTGCTCATTAGACACAATCACCTAACATAGGACTAAACACGAGCGCATACTGCTGGTGCGTGTTTAGAATACCACCTAGTGTTAGTAATTAAAAGTGATAATCCTATTTGTAGACTGTATCTAAGTTTTCAACTCATTAGATTTATTTATTTGCTCCATTTAATTGTTTCACAGTTCATTAATAATGTGCTAATTGATAAGGAAATCTTTATAAATAAGGACAAATTACCATAATATGTTAGAGAAACTACAATCACTTGTTTAACATGCCGTAAACATTCAGAATAGCAAAACATATTAACAGATATTTTGCAGTTAACTATTTAGGCTGTTATCAAATTTCTTTGGTTTTTTCCGCTTTTAGGACTATACTCATATTATGGTTTCGTAAGGTTAAAAAAAATACGAGGTTTTTCGTATGTGAAATATCCGCTACATGGCGTACTACAGGACTGTCTTCCACCTACTAGTTTATTGGTTAGTTTTGGTACGTGATATATCACCATGTTAATTGACGAACGAAACAAATAATTCAGTCATAAACACCACCAACAATGCCATCTAGCGGATTTTCTTGTTTTTCATACTCCATAGTCCCCTTTACGTTGACATCAACTGTTTGCCCAGAGAATCGCTTGAAGTGGGGATCATCATGCTTACGATGCGTCCCCGGCAGAAGGCACGCTGACGCTACACACAGGTCGCTGACCCACCTGTCTTCCGGAGCGGGTAGTCGGAGGGCGAGGGCTGCGGCGGCGCGGCGTTGAGCGCCAGCGGCAGCGGCGCCGCCAGCCGGTACGGGTGCGCGGTCGCCGTCGCGCCCGTCGACGTGATCGACTCGCCCGACGACGACTTCACGATGCCCCTGCGCACGTAAACAACTAAACGTGTCATGCATGCCACGTTAAATTCCCACAGAGGTAATAAAAAAGGTGAGCATTAAATTTCATGTTCGTTTTTGAACCCTGCCATTTTATTTCATCAAAACATGCCACAGTCATGCAAGAGTTCAAGCACACCAAGAAGATACGTTTCCGATTCTCACTGTTGCTACACACTGTGACAGTACAGACTGAAAAAGTTGAACTAGTACTGCGACCAGCCGCAGTTGCTTGCAGTCGCAGTCGGAATCGGAAATGTAACTTAAATGTTTTGTCACACTTTTGCTTCGTCCAAACAATTCAAATCATTATATCCTAGAGATTGCTAGGAACGCATTCTTACAGCGACTTGATCTATAAGTATATCGATGATCTATAGTTGTCAAAGTTAGTAGCATCACAGTCTAACTAAGTATTACACAAGTAAGACAACATCTTTGCGTCGTCTCAGCAAGACGCCTCCTCCGTCTCTTGACAAGCCCTTACCAATTCCTGTAGGGCGATCCAGGCACGGTCCCGTTGGCATTTGCCGCCGCCTGCTTCTTCTTGAGGAACTCCTGCAAAGCAAACAGATTACCGAATAACACCCGACAGTCTGCCACCGAATACTGCGCTTCAATAATAAATAAATAAATACTTGATTTTGAAACTTGTTGAGTGGATAAAATTTTGAGTTTAAGTGTATGTTTAGAAATAGGCAAAGTCATGTTTAACAAACGTGAGAGGCATAAATGTTGTCGTGTCCAGACAAGATGGTCAAATATTAGTTAGCTTCCAGAGATCCCAGGATGCATAAACTTAGTTTCACTCACACTCAAGGCAGCTGTAGTGAAGGTTTTTACAACAGTCCATTTTAACAACAGACTTAAGTATTTTGACAACATTTCGCCCATGACGCTCACTCAACAGGACTACAACATGTGTTCAGGGCTCACCTGCAGCTTCTGCTTGACCTGCGTGGAGGCGTTGGCGCTGGGCTCGAGCTTGTCCTTCTTGCGCAGGAGTTCGAGCCGGTCGCGCTCGTGCCGCTCGCGCGCCTCCCTGGCCTCGCGCGCCTCCCGCGCCTCGCGCAGCGCCGCCTCCTCCAGCGCCTTCTGCTGTTCCCACATCTGAAGGTTTACCTGGCAGTTCAGATCATCCGTGGAGCGGCTGGCGCCAGACCACAAGATCTAACCAATAGTCTTGCCAGGTGCATTTTACTTTCGTCCACCCGAATACTTCAACGCCTTTGAGAGCTGCTCAAACAACATGCTTTCGCTTTGTAAGTCAACTTAATGACAGAGACAACAATGTTTTGAGCAGGTTTCAAGTAGCATTTGGGTATATGGGCGAAAGCGTGGAACTCACTGACTGCCAAGGTGTAAATGCTACATGCCCCTATTCAAAACGGGCTTCAACTAAACTATAAAAGCATGTTTCAATTTAAATACCATTTACGGAAACATACTGGCAAGACTATTTCACCAGCAAGACTGAAGTTTACGCTAAGACGCTTTGAGTCGAATCGAATGGTGGGATCTAGCTAACTCATTTACAAAACAAGTTTCTTCAATCATAATTTTTTACTACTGAAATCAATTTGACTCAGTGCGTTGATGGCATACTTCAGTCAGCATATAATCTCTCCGTTAATGGTTTTGTGACAACTATATGTTGTAAAAACAAGTACTGAGCTTATATTCTGTAAGAGGTAACTTTCGGGATTATTTTCAAATGTCCCATAGGTAAATAATAATATAGATGTAACAAAACCATAACACACGGATTTTCTCTACACACATCCCCTCTAAAATACCTTAGGGGAAGGTAAATTAAAGAGGATAATAATCGTACAGCAAATGTGCCTATATTCAAATCATGGATGTCGGAATCTACCATTTGCACTTGTTGACAATTTCTTCAATAGTAGAATAACAGATATCACTTGAATGGATATATGTGATGCGCGCAGTTCAACGCAGATGGCAGCATCCCAAGGGATCGCAAGTCTGTTATTATATTATATTATCCCGAAATTAATTTAATATCAAAATCATTAATGGTGTGACTAACGCGCAAGCGCATGGCGGGTGCGTCACGGCGCTCGCTCGGAACATCCGCAAATTACGAACCAACATGTGATTGGCTGCAATCCACATTTTCCGCATATTTCTACAAATTATTCAAATATTAAATTCGACGATTACACGTCTCTATTATTCAATATCTCAGCTTTAGATCGCGACAAATTATACTATACATAAACGGAAAGGAGCAAGGTAATCAACGGTTTGGGCCTGCTTTAGTATAAAACTATATGCTCTGGCTAGTAGTAGTACGAGTGTGAGAATGATGAATCGCACGGACACGCGTTAATCTTCAGCGCAATTAAAACAAATGAAGCCCTCAATTTGCGTGAAGTCAGTTCTGGTAACGAAGTTAAGCGCACGTAACGTGGAGTATGAATGATGTAATTACAAATTGCTCGGTCACCATTCATGGCTATTTATATCGTGGTCGAGCTGAGACACGGCAACGCCCAGCGCCGCCCGCGCCAAACACTTGTCGAATTCCAGCTTCCACCAGCGACATATGTCGCAGAGCTAGTGCTTGACTAATTGCGCTGAGCGGGCGCAGCCTGGTCCGCTTGGCGGCGGGGCCGACTACGCGACCGCTCGCGAGAGCCGCCGCGGCGACTGCGCAGGGCATAGCTGACGCGCCCGGCGAGCTTGCCCGTGCCCAATTACCCACAATTAGCACATCTAATAAAACCATTGCAATTATTTTTAATCACGATTTGGCTTTGTTTTGAGCGCGGTTCTCATGGCAATCACGTGCGCTCGGCGAGATATTCGTGATCGTTTCCTGCGGGGAGGCGGGTTTTATGTCTGTTTTGATTGAAAAGGCTACATTTTAAAGAGCGTAATCATACGAGCGAATGCTATATTTGGCATGAAGTTAGTCAGGATATTTGAATATAATGGTTGGTTGTTCGACGGAAAAGTTATCACAGTTCATCACAAGCTCCCTTAAAAGTATTGTTTTACCTATAGTAAATGGTATTATATCGGTGCCCACCTTTAAGTGATGTCTGAGCTGCTGCTCGTGCTCCTGCGCCAGCTTCTGGCTCTGCTGCTGGAAGTGCTGCAGCAGGATCTCCTGCTGCAGCTGCTGCTGCTTCTTCAGCTGAAACACCAACACGCGTTAGCACTCGCACACCGGCCGACCGGCACTGGGTTAGCATCCTGGCTGCGGGTTAAGGTGGCCGTGCCTCGGCAATGACGTGACTGACAATCAGCGGTGATGATGATGATGATACACCTTCCCCTACTTAATTAAAAAATCCACCCTTATAGTGAAAATTTTATCAGTATTTTCAGCATGAACACAAAACAAGCAAGTTCACTATTAATTAGCCGGAAACTTTGAACTTAATTAATCCTGTGGTTAATGTAACAATGGAAGTTGTAAAACAATAAAGCCCATTCATGCTAAGAACACCGAGTAATGAACAGTCAATTATTTGTTTAAAACTGGTGCTAATGATGAAGAGAAACTCGTTACCAGTGATGAAGTTCCCAAGTAGCATTGAGAGTTCTATAGGAGTTGACTAATGGTGTACATTTATTCTTTAAGCTGTCTATGTAAGCTGCACAAGAGTTGTATAGCATGCTGTACAGCCCATTTACCACCGATTTGGGCACAAATTATTCAGCTTTAAGTTCTCAAAAGGTACACAGTAGTAGAATAGTGGCTCTTTAATGGTAGTTTAAAGAGAGAACTGTGGTTTTAAAGCTGACGAATGGCACTATTTTAGATTCCCTGTGGTTATTTGTATAGACAAGGGAGTTATTATAAGTGACAAGTGAACAATTATAGAGCCAATTGTTAACACTCGTAACCACAAATGTACCCTATAACCGACTTTTAAGCCGCTTTTGGATCGAAATAGTCACTTGAGTACCATTTTGTAACGCATAATATTTGCGACACATGTTTTGCTTGCATGCACATAATATCAGAGGGAGATTGTGAAGCCATTTTGATGTGATTTGATTTTAAGTACACTCTGTTTATATATGATGTTGTGTTAATTTTACGGGGTAATTTAAATTTATCGTAAAGAATATATACATTTATTGTTAAAATTTTCACGCGCCTATGTTTTATTATAATATAATCAAATAAGTTTAACAAAATAAACAGAGACAAAGAAGTCAGTATTTCATATTTGTGTTTTAATGACATTAAAATTACTGCATGGGTTTGTATTTAAATATCAACTACAAAATAAATAACGAAAACTCGTGATAAGTGATAAAATCATACTTAATATAAAAATATTATAGGTTATTAAGAGTAAAAAAATGGTGGTCATTGTCTGCATCTACAGTGAACTATTGTAACTCAAAATTAGTGTTGCGACCTGTATAAAGTTACACACGTGTACCATCATATTGACGTGAGCTCTAGAAAGGTTCACAGGTGTTGTGTTACGAGGCGAGCAACCTAACAGCGTACATGTGAACCTCTACCAGTTTTGTTCTCAATGAGTGTGTAAATTAAACCTGATGTTTTAGCTGATTTGCGTCTTAACCCAAAACCACACAGAATACAGTTTACATATTTTAAATATTAGCAAACAACGTGTCATATTCAACTACCATACGAGATTTATAAACAAAGTACAATCTAAACAAATTCATTTAACCTAGATGTAATAACGTTTAATCATAATATGAAATTATGGCATAATATGTTACATTTTCTTTCAAATGAAACAAAACGTATTTTTAACCGTATTTTGGTAAATAGTTATTAGATCTGGGTTTATCGACATAGTCTCTGTCATTATAACCAATACACACACTGTAGTCGAAGTGGTTGAATGCGACACACAACACAAGATATTCAATTTGGACTCACTTGTAGCAGGAAATTATTCTCTAAGGTTTGTTTTGCTCTCTCCGCGATATGGTTCTTTCTCGGGCTCTGATTCTGACAAGAGAGAGGAAATACATGTAGGACACCACATCACAGCCCGCGCCACAGCGCCTCCGTCTCTCGCGCGCTCCCCGCGGACGCGCGGGGCTACTTCGTGGCTTTAGCAATTGGAAATCTGATCAAAAAGACATTCATCAAGATGATGTGACTTCTCAAAAATTAAAACAACTGCAACTGTTTCGTTTCTTTATCATCAGATTTACATTGCATTTTTTCGCCGGGAAGAAATTAAATTCAGATAAGGGAAAACAATTTGAAGTAATACCAATTCTCAGAGCGACGACTTTTGGAACAATGAATGAGTGAAATACACTCTTCTTGCTACAAAAGCGGCGATGGCTCGATAAAAAACGTAAGCTCGTCGGTTGCAATATCGGCGTCGGCGCATATTTCTGGCGTCCCGCACATTATTTTGGTTGGGAGAAAAAATGGCGGACGTCGGAATGCGCGCGCCGCGAATAGCCGCGCGGACGGATGTTTTGCGCCGTGGGCGGGGTAAAAATACTGCGGGCCCTGCAGCCGCTCATAACCCTCACATTGATCCCACTTCCAGCCCAGCGCGCCATACCCACACATCATCATACAATTATATTTTGCTTCACATTTTGAAATTCCTGGAGTTGCGTTTTGATTTCATGTTTTTATTTTTGTTCATAACAATAACTGCGTTTATGTAAGTAATTATTTTTCAATAAGTTTTTTATTCTGGTTTTTATTCGGAGATTTATAAGATCATCACGCGGGTTGATCAGTGTCGTGAGAACTTTGCAAATGCTTCATCAGCTTCACCTTGATAAGATATTGTGCGAAGTAGTATTTTATTAGTAAATTTTAGTGGTAGGTACCCGAATTCCTGGGTAATAATATAATCAGCAGTAATATTATGGGAGCACTTCCATATGGGCTGCGTGCGTGGGCGGGTTTCGCGACACGTGTAGCCGGTATTTTTAACGCATTCAGCCGGATATTTGATATTATCACCGGTAAACACTAATAGCCGGAATGTTTTGGATTCGCAACGCGTCGGTCGGGAGGCCGCGATCAACATTCGGTCTAAAATTAATCCCGTGTATTACAGCGAAACGCATGTAAATATAGTATGCAGACGGGCGGGCTGCGTCTGCGCGGGGCGTTATATGTGTTTTTATATCGGTTTATTTATATCGCCGCGCAGGAACTTTTATAAATACGCGCCGGCCGAGTTTAAACAAGATGGATGGTTGCGACGTTTGTGCAATATTCCGAGAAAAGGTCACGGGAACTCCGCGGTTTGTTTGCGTTCTCCGCGGCTCGCGCTCGTTAGCCGCGGCTGGAGCCATTCCGAGTGCTTTGTTTACGCGTCTTAGGTTAAGTTTCTGAGGGAACAGTATTGGTGCAGGGGCGTGGCGCCTGCGGCGAGGCTGGCGGCCGGTGCCCGGTCGCGACGTCAGCGTGACGCTCAACTAAGCCGAATTCACGGACAACGTCATTATCTTCTACGCATCGGCCGAGCAAGACAATACGAGACGAATATTTTCGCGTCGCTTCTGGGAAATGCTCAGGTTGTACGGCCGCGGCGTAATAAAATGGACGACTTTTTGGTAGGAATCTTAAAAGGTCAGCGTGTGTGGGACATACATATTGCCAGTATTCTCAGATTGCGTAAAAGCTTGACCTAGAGTAATAAATACAGAATGAGGAAAAAAGTTGATGGTCAATTTCAGTTTCTTATCGATACAATTTTGGGGTGGTTAAAGAAATTGCCTAGTATACCTGTCAAGTTCGCGACAAGATCCAGCAGTAAGTTAGGAGGTATGTGACGCTCACCTGCATGATCTGGTGGTGGAAGCTGGAGTCGGCGAGGGGCAGGCGCGCGGCGTGCGGGGGCGAGGGCGTGTGCTGCGGCGAGCCCTCCGCGCCGCCGCCGCCCTCGTGGGCCATCTCTGGAACACAACAGACAAGTACATTGAACGACGCTGATTCGTGCTTGCTGAGAGGAAACTGTACCATGACACCGTGGTGGGATCGTCGGGCGCATCATTTTGGTGTGGAAACAAGAATAAAGCGGCGAGCGCGCCTACCAGTAAGGTTTCCGACCGACTGTGATGAAACCCACTGTGACAAAACCACACACCACTCTGTTCCTCAAATGTAACAAATTGACAGCCATGATCGTTACACGTGGACAACAAAACTGAAACTTCTGATCGTAGAAGGGTTCCATACTCCCACATTTAATATCAGTGACATTATTAAACAAACTTTTACCCGACTCATACCTACTAGTTTCAGAATAGCCTTATTTTCTTTCCTTAATTTGTTCATTTTCGTTCTATCCTGAAACTATCTTTAGGGACGGGGTGAATGGTTAATACGTCATTTATAAGAAACTACATAATATAATTTATGTTATTAAAAATGTAATCTGTTTAAGAATTTTGTATATTTAAACAGAGATCAGGTGATGCCTTTCGTAACCTGCGTCAATCAGCCGACTGTTCACACTTCTTTTTGTATTCCGGGGTTCGTAGGGCCTCAAATAGTTTACCCACGTCCAGTACTTGGCACTAATCCTATCATCGTTAGCCAACTTTAAAAACGTAAGAGAGCGTTCCTCCACCGGCTGTGTTTTCATTCATCGGCGCTGACGCCGAACCACGCCCGAGTTTATCACCGATGTCATAACAATAGCAGCCACCTAATTATCCGAAAACATTGGAAAATTTGCTAGTTCGCTTCTAGACGTATGATGGTGTCGACACCATCGACGGATGGGTGGAGTAGTGGACGTAGCGTCGTTATGGACTGACGATTTGAGAAATATGGATGTGTGTTGTGTAGAGCGGATTATATAAATAACATAGTTACACTTTTTTTCCTACACAAAGTATGCATCACTTTTAATATTTTTACGGTCACTCCGAGCGTAATAACATGCCGGTAAACGGCCGGCTATCTAATCTCCGCACCACGTGCTCAAAGACGTTCATGTTTGCTTCGAACATACTTTACAAAACAATCTCAAACATCTATCAAATGCCAGACATTGTGTTACATTGTTAGTTTTCTATGTTGCCAGAATACCTAGCTGTCTTTAAAACTCTGAAAACTAACTAATAAAACGAATAAGTTACAATATTGAAACTTTTCACTTTCAATCGACATTCTGAATAATACTTAATGACAAAGTAGACATAGACGATCTAGGTGACCTAGACGCCCATACATAAACTGTACACGTATATTACAAACTACTATTAATAAGTTACAAAATACCGGCGCTAATATGGGACCCGAAATACTTGTTCGACCAGTGAGCGTCGTCGGCGATTAGCCTAATGGCGATATTATGCGGCGAAAAATATGCTAAGCAGCCAACGCTATACTTGTTAGATTATACACAGTCCGTAAGCCAGTACATCGCGCCATTGACCGGGGATAGTCTCTGGATGGATGGTGGATCACTTATCAAGTGACAAAACCTATCACAACGCGTTAGACTTTCTATGTAGACTATTGACCTGATTTGCTAGTTAGTTTCATAGAACTAGACACGCCACGTCATTAATTACAAAGAAGCTCTCAAAAACCAACCACCCGGAAACAATTACAAATGGAAATGAACAAAAACTAGAAAATATCTGTCTCAATTAAACCTAGTAACACAATTTCATACAAAAACATAGGAAACACGCAGAAGGATAGAGGCTGTCACCCCGAGTCATCAAACGACACTGTTATTCCAGCCTTGTTAGCTTTACGATAAACGTTTACAAAAACAAAATAACAAGTTGAATTTGCGTCTCCATTTTAACTGTGGCATTTTAGTTAACCGAAACGTGACGTCTAATCTGGCCGACCATTACGACAATGCTAATGAATGCTGCGAGCATCCGACTGAGTTTTTGCGCCTACACGTGAGGCTCGAGTTCGGAGCTCACGAGATAATACCCTGTAATTTGCGAAAACGTGAGACGAGAGGTCATTGCGATTACCTGCCAAGGACGAGCAGAGGCCAGGAAACTGTAACATACCTAACGTTAACTCTTGCATTAGGTATATTTACCATTCATCAAAAAATTCGGTAAAGATTTATCTTCATCAGCCTGTCTCAGTTGGTGTAGGCTTTCCTAAAATCGATGTATTGCATTCACTTTTAATGATCTTATTCTTGAAGATGTAGACATGAGAAAATCTTAAGGCAATCCAGCAATGGGTTCAAGGACTACACATACAAGTCAACAGCCAATCCTCGAACCAAGCGTTCTCAACAATCCCAACAACCACCTCATCGTACAGTTATCTGTTACTTGGCATGTAACCTATTTTCCTCCTTGTTTTTCTTTTGTGTGTGTTGATGCAAACATAGACTTCGGAGCAAACAAAACGTGTCAGCAATATTTCCCGTTTGGCATTCAGCGTGCGGCCCGCGACCTCAGCCTGTGACCTGGATCAGTCTAGGTTACTGGCGGGGCGCCCCCCCGGGGCCTGGGTAGTGGGCCCTGCTCCCCGCAATATGTTTAACGCGGTAAACTATTTGCACTAACTACTTTACACGCTTCCCTCTTGAGCAGCGAGTTGGCGTCCAAAGTAATGGAAGCCAACTCGAACTGAAGTGTAATTACAAGTGGAGTAATGAACGTCTAATTGTGTTATGAGTAATGTAGTTAGGTTGAAGTTGGGTTGCGTTTTCGGCTGCAATGAGACAAGTGTTGGACAAGTATGCGAGTAGTTTCGTAATATGCTAATTTTATTTTAATAGGGTTATTCCAGGGCTTTGCACAACTTTGCGTAGCGATTACAACTAATAACTATGTAGTCAAAGTATGAGTTCCTTTGTACAAAATAAATAATGTCTTTGAGATGTGTGCTCAGTCAACAGCCAGAGCAAACACAGTGATATGAACAAACATTTTAAACAAGAGCAGTTTATACGAGTGGTATTTAATATTCGTTTTCTTTAAATTATTAAAACATTATTGAAGTCATCCAAAATGGTATTATTATCTTCGTACATGTGCATCAGTTCACAAATAAATGCCAAAGGTGAGTTAAATTCTCAAGGATTGTAATCTTTCTACTTGTTACTTGCTCGATGGCGAAGCCGTCAAACCTCGGCGTCATTTTTGCGATTAGTCCAATAACCTGTTGCTGCAAAGTTGGGTCCTCGCGCTGGCTCAGGGATTTAGGTCCTCATCTCAACCCCCTTAAAAGTAGGTCGGTGGGGGTAGCCTGGAGCGGCGTGGGGCCGGGGGAGGGGGGGCGGTCGGGGCCCGAGGGGGGGCGCGGGGGGTGACAGTTTATTTTTGGCCGCGGCTATATTTAGACGGCTGATAGGCGCCCGGGTCGGGCCGTCCTTCGGATTGTTTCTATACTATCGTTTTATGTGCCCTTTACAAGTACAACAAAGTTCATTTCGATATTTTGCCCTAGAGACGACCGTGGATTAAATATACTCGTGCCTAGATAAGTACTTGAGTTTATAATCAAAGCGCTGGCAAATCCAATTATAGTACAAACGATACGTATTGTTATTATCCTAAAAGGTATTAAGTTTGCGTGGGTGGCTCCGTACAAACAGGAAACCATCTTGCTTTCGTAGTAGCCTACATCTATTTATAATTAGGCTTAGTCACAAGAACAGGAATTGTGAGAAAACTTGTGGTTTAAACTACTTTAGACTACTCAATTAATTATGGGCATATATTAACATTATACATACTTAAACACTTAAAAGGTTGCGCAATAGTTTCATAAGCTAGGCATATTAATAAAAATCGGAAATAAGTAAAGAGCCTGCAGGTCTGGTTCCCTCGTCTCAAGGTTGCGAAGGCCAGACGGCTGTCACTTTATTGCAATAACATAGCTTACCAAATCCTGTATCTGAGCTAATAATCTAAATCTAGTTTGAGTTCCGAAGCGGGCGCAATAGGGTGTAGGGTTATCATTATGAAATTTGAAAACTACTTCGAAGTTGATCCAAATGCAAGAGATGATGATGAATTTTATAATAGCGTTGAACAACCCTGACCTATTATAATATTAAATAGGGATTGGCCCTGCTATACGCTCGGTTCCTAAACAATATGATCCGGAATTATCCCAAGACACCGAATAGCCATTACTCCGCTGACCCACTTCCGCCGTTCTGACAGCGAGTGCTCGCGTCAACCTCGCCGATAAATAGCCGGCTATACGCGGCTCACATTTTATAGCCGCAGCTAGATTTGTGCAGTTAGTGAGTGAATAGCTCAGTTGTACCAGCTCACTTCACGAACCAGCTGTTCAAGCATTGTTTCTTGTCCCGTGAATTTTAATAGTTCATCAGTTAATCCGTAAATGATAGAGTAACAAAAACATTTGATCTTTAAAATAAACGAGCTAAAACAAGACAAGCTATGTAGCCTGAATGAAGTGAAATTATTGGTATTAACATAATAGTACAGTAGATCATCATACGAATGATAATAATAATGTCTTACAGACATTATATGTCTTATTGCCTAGTTATAAGTTTTGTATTTTGTAGGATAAAGTATATCTATCTATCTATCTATCCATACGAGTTAGATAGATAGAATTGTATGGCCGCCCATTAACGTCTTTCTATCGGATCAGAATGACTCTACATCATCAACTCCATTATTCAATACTTCATCGAATTACTGATTCAAATGAGCTAAAATGAACTAGGTAAGTGTTACAGTTATCTATACTATTTCTAAAGATAACGAAAAGCCTTATAGGTGAACCGAAAAAGCGAAACACTAGCGCGATGTAATCGACATGCAGCGCCATCTATTGGTTCAGATTGAAACTAATGTTACGAAACGGAGTAAAAGCAGGCCACTAGTTTAGTTTAAAATAACTGAATGACTCTTTCCAGTTGAGTGAACTGTTTAGCGCAAGTCTAGCAGCGGCCCAGTTCCAGCTGCAGCCAGGCGCAGCGCCTGCAGCACGAGACCATCGCGTCTGAGCGGATACATTATGCAGCGTGACGGGTTTGCCGCGGTGTAATCACGCGCGCCCGAGTGACAGCCCTGGCCTGTTCGTGACTCACCCGTCCCGGACTCCTAAGTGCCTCTAATTTCGACTCGTCAATACTTATTATTTTTAATGTGACAGCTGCATAGAGCGATTCCATTTCCAACTCGTCAACTGGTCACGTCTATTTCACATTTACTCGTAGTTTTAGATATTTTCTTGTTAAATTTTTATTCGATTTCCAGGTCGAGTATTTTGGAGTCTTTTAATTTTTAGGTCATGATAATTGTCAGGTGGGTTTGGAGCGGAATAAATTAATGTTTCACGAGGAAGTATTTAAATAATTAATTCCACTAAACAAAACAATTTAGTCTAAGAATTTACTCATTACAAAATATTCAAGCATTTCGAGAGTTTAAATAGGATTAAGTTAAGAGCCTAATTAAATAATATATTCTGGAACAATTTGATAAAATATACATCAAACTGTTATTTAAGAGGGATCACTTTTGTCCTCTTAAATAAAATAAAAGGGTTTGTTATTATAAATAATTATAAGGTATACCCGTTTATGAAGTACCTACCTAATACGATACATTACACTTAAGATAAGCCTGATCCCATAGGATCTTTTACATGAAGCCGCTTCGTAGGCACTACGAGCGATGCCACGCGGGATGCGTGCTACGAGCTACGGCGTAGTAGCTCGTAGCGCGCGTCCCGCTACGACTACGCTACCGACTACGGCACGCGCTACCTGTGCGTAGCACTATTCGCCTCTTTGTACACACGTACGTACAACTGTAAACTACTGGGTCTCTTCTATCGCCGGAATACTCTCTTGTTATCAATGTCATATGATAGAGATCAACATGTTAAGCAGCTCTCAAAGTTAAGAGACATTTGAGGAGTCTGACATTAATAATTAATTATGCTTGCTAACTCCAATCCTTATAGAAAGCGGCATAGATATTATGAAATAATCTTAAACTAGATTAGCATAACATTTAATGGTATCCAAAAATACAATCTAGTCTTTTAAATTAGAAACATGATAAAATTTGATTGAAATGTCGAGATATCATAAAAATAGCAATAAACGTTTGGAACGACTTTAGCAACATAAGCAATTAATCGCCCAAGCTGCCAGCCACGTGAAACAAAAGTCAAGAACAGGTTCCAAATCTGAAGGTCACTCGGTTAACACATCGCATGTCATGTGTTATGTACACTCAGTTTTTTGTACATTCAGTGACGAATCGGACTGTTTCTGCTGACTGTCTTTGCAATTAGTAGAGAAATATTTCTAACAGCAACAAAAGGTAAAGAATATGACTTAAATATGTATTTCATAAATTCAAATATGCTAAAATGCAAACAGAACAAAGCTAGAATCAACACAAAGCGTTCCCCGCGCCCGCGCCCGCCCCCCGCGCTATAAATAGCCACCCGGCAACGCCGCGACAACTGAAGGACGGCCGCGCCCCGCGCCCCCCGCGCGCGCTCTCGCTCGCGCCTCCGCGCGCGCGCACCGCGCCGAGCGGGACAGCCGACAATACACAACAAATTATGAACGTTTAAAAATAGACCACGCACGCGAGCTACGAAACGTGCCGATAAATTTTATCAATTCGCGGAAAAACGAAACTGTATAATTTTTGGACAGATTGAATGTTGACCAAAACCTCGCGGCAAGTCGGACCATTCGCTAGAGAGCGGGAACCGGTTGTGTATTTTTGTATTCTTACCTAAGTCTAATGAGCACTGAGTTGGTGCTAAAATTTACGGCGCTTTGCCTGATTGCTTTATTGGGCATCTTACACGTGACTGTTTTTTGTGCGTGGATACATATTTTGTTTGAGCACGTGATCCAGTCACACGGTCGAGTTCATAAGAGGCTTTTCCATTGTAAAGCAATGTTTTTACGTGTGACTCGATTATAGGGTATTCGGGTATATCACGAATGTTAAGCTTAACTACTGCTGGTAATTTAAAAAAATGCCATTGGTTATTTTAGTAAACTACAATGTTGGTACGTAAAAAATAAACAATCTTCACGCTACGTCGTCGTAGCCACGTAGGATTCATTCTCCTGAGAGCATCTTCGGTCGTAAGAGGTCATTCTCATTACCGGGCTGCATCTCACGTCCTTTCGGACAAGGTACTTTCTTTGAAGATTAATGTTATATAATTTGGCGTTATTTATTATAAATTCGTTGGTTGGCCGGTTTTCTGCGCGCGCGCAACGCAGCAATGGTTGCCGTCACCACCGCTAAAAGAAAACATGCAAGTGCCAATTGCGTCTTCTTTACGTTTTCGTCGCGGTTCTTTATCATCGTTCGTTAACAACAAGTGATGATGGAGGGCTTACCTACCTACCTGTCATTTGTCTTTCTACCGATATAAGTACCAATCTACATACATTCACTGTTTAACCTTAGAATCGTTTAACGTCCTCATTAGAAAGAAAGCACACCTTATAAGAGTTACAAATAAAAAAACTTTGGTTCTCAATTCAAGATTTCAACTTTTTTATACTAGAGGCGGCAAACGAACACGCGGGTTAACTGCTGGTAAGCAATCACCGCCGCCCATGACCATTCTGATTGCAACGCTTCACGGGCCGGAGAGGGTCCGCGGGTCATAGTTTCCCCTTCCCTGGTTTAGACGTATCCCGGGCTCATAAGCGACAGCTTTCGAGGCAAACGGGAATTACACGCATCGCACACGGGGACACATCGCATGTCAGCACATGCGATGTAATCAAACGTAACTAATTAAATAACAAATTCACACGTTGTGTGTGTACTCATACATTGACCTGACTCCGTACTAAGTAGCGGAAGAACGTGTTACAGATATCAGACAACAGAGGAATGACTAATTGGTGCTTTTTACTGCCGAATGGCACAAAGGTCTGTCTGTACCTCGGGGACGCCACATCCTCCACCCAGCGTCCACATGTACCGGCTCCCGAAATAAAGCGCCATAAAAGCACCTCCTCGCTCCACATCCAGATCCAGAGGCTATTTGCGGCGCCGTTTACGCTGCGCGTGCGCGTATTTCCAACCAATTTCTAAATGCAACCGCCACCGGAAAGATCATCAATTCATATGGATTTTAGATATATGGGCTTAGGTGTGAACTGATTTAGGGTATGTTATTCATTTAAGAAGAGAGATCTTAGAAATGAGAATAGTTTCGTATTTATAGGAATGGGAATGGTGGTAGGTTTATTTATCCTGCTATCTTGAAAACATCTATTCTTTATCAGATTGCTTGACGTTCGAGACGATTCCAAGCTTTCCATTTGAGATTTTATGGAATTATTGCCCAAATTCACAGTTATTTACATCCAGGCGTCTAACCCAGAACCTTATGTGAAGTGTCACACCAGATACAACAGATTTCTCTGAACGGTGTATTGGCACACTCGGACAAGCTGATGATAGGTTGGTGGTTTTTATGTCGACGCGCTCGAGTAGCGGCTGCCGGGAGACGGATTGACGTAAAAGTAGGGTCCTGATAGATAGATACTCTTCATTGCACAACATAACAAAACTTTTTTACTTGTATTGTAGTTGGATAGAAATATAGCTGCAGAAATATGCTGCTAATAATAATAAAAAAAAACTCGTTTATCGAAATGCACATTATATAAAACGGTTGAGATTTTAATAATTTGGAAAAGCTACAAAACTTAAGCTCGTTAGTTATTAAAATTTGTCAACATCTGCTTCTAATATTAATGTCGAACACATTTGGCTGAATGTCAATGGAGGATATTTGTCAGATTGTAGTGGTCTAATAATGCTTAGTTGTCTGTACTTGCTGATTTTGCATTAACTTGTTGATTGTCATCGAGTCTAAATGGGTTTATAGACAATAGCTAATTAATCCTTGGGAATATTCATTTACACCTACGTTAGCAGGAAATGTACTTGCTAATAAAGTTCAACTCCCCCACAGAGTTAAAATATAAAGTAAGAAAATTAGGCCAGGAGCCGAATATGCAATAATTCAAGTCTAGTTCAGATGTGGCGTCCGCTGCGCAGGAGTGAATCACGGCTATAAATAGACGAGCTATAATTAGTTTACCATACAAAGGCGTAGTAGAACTCTTGAAAGGATTCCGGATTCATTGAGTCATGTGAATGGCTCTTTGTTCAGAGGGACACCTTTATGATTGGAGGATTTTGAGATGAGAAGGCATAAAGTCTTAGTACTAATAGTGTATAGCTATAATAATAGCTGCTATTGATATTTGATATTAAAGCTCTTTTAACTAATTGACGAATATAAAAACACTAGGTTTCGAAAAAAGGAGTTTCAAATAAGAAAAAAATGCAAAGACAATTTTGAACTTTGAACCTAAGACAATTTTGAAGATTAACAGCGAGTTGCAAAAAGTGTCACTTAAGTTAATCCTCTTCTGTTCGACTATGTAATTATACTGCCCTATCATTTGCCAAGGAAGACACAAGGACAGCACCATACTTAATGAAGGATTAATGACGTTTTCTGCACATTGCAATACTTAGCTTTGTCGTCATCTCAAGTCTTAAATAATATGATGTTTAAAACTCTTATAGCAAATGATGTCATTCCAATTTGGCAAAAGAAATAAGAAGACAAAACTATTGGTGTTATTAAGAATATCGGTAAATAATGTGTCCGTGTCTCTATTATTAATTAGATTGTCATATATTATTAATTGTAGGTGGTAAATATAGGTACAGCTGCGCAAAATAACGCGTATATAATGAAACTGTTATGTCGTTACCTTTGCCACAAGAGTGTTGTTTACACATGTTACCACAAATGACATTCATTTAACTTATGTGTATTATTATAATTGAAAGTCAAAATGAAAATGTATACCTATTGTGGTATCACGTGCTAAAGTAGAATTTCACCGTTTTGTTACGGCCTTTGAAGATAAGAATTTAGAAGCAAAATATTCGGCAAAATTAGTATAAAGTGTATCTGTGAATTTCAGTTTAAGATTGCTCTCTGCGGATTTTAGGCAAAATCAACCAAATAATGTGTCAAATAGTCTTAAATTTTGTTAATAACGCCACTGCCGCTTAATACTGTCGTAGGGTATGTTAACCTCATCGGTGATATTCATGGGAACTTCGTTAGTTCCCCAAAAAGCCGTTTCCAAAATTTTCTTGACGCATTATACTTAGTTCACATAAAACCTTTATTGTAGATAGGAATCGATATAATCGGTATTGTAGCTATATGATAAGCAACAAGAGGGGAACTTGTTCTAAAATTCAATCGAGATGCTCCCATCAATACCTATCACTGTTCTACAGTATATATTTGCATTTATGGAAGTTAATGTAAATTTAGGTGTCACAAGCTTAGTGTTTTTTTTTCTAAAGACCGCCCCTTCTGGGCTGCACTTGTTACCCCAGCGGCGGAGGGAGCGTGTCACCTGCGCACGCGGCCCCGCTGACACGGTGCCCCGGCACTCCCGCTTTTTGTCAACCTGCCGCGACCTGTTCCACACAAATAGACCATCTCCCCCGCCTCGCCACTACTCTATAAACAGATGGGCGCATTCCATGGTGCGCTATTTTTGGACGATATACTAATTTTGGATACGCACCGACATCCTCAGAGATTTTTTTGGGTATTCATTTTCGAATCGGGTAATACTGTGTTATCTTCGTAATTTATGATTGGTGTCTAACTACGATACATCGGAGGAAGGTAGACTTACATAGTTACTGATGCACTGAACGCACGTGAGATCGATCAAAGATTATGGAATCGTGCCTACCATTGTATAGAACATCAAACAAGCCGCGAACCAACATAACATTAACATACATTGGATGAAGTACACGTACTGACATGTACTTCATCCAACACAAATGCATTATTAGTGCATTTGGTCGTGTTGGAAAGTAAATTTTACCAACGATGAACTAATCAAATTAAATTTCGTTTGAGGACTTAGTTTCAATGTAAAATCCTATGCTGTGATTTGTGATGTGATTTCGCCTTCAAATAAATCAGCTAACAAGTAACAACGGAGTGGGCACCTCCAAGCAACCTGCTCGCGAGGCCCGGAATAGCCCGGAGTAAACTCGCCTCCATTAGAGGAGGGGTTTACGGCTATTTCGATGCACAAAGAGCGACCAACTTGCGCGTCCCTATTTATAGCCCGCTCGATACTTTCCCACTGTTCAGCTATTCCCGGAGTTACACAAGGGGCTATTTTGGGAGCCCTTTTGTTAAGTTAGCTACGCCTGTACTGAGAATAAACAAGTTGGAATCAACCCGCCAGTCTCTTTCCAATTAGCTTTAATAAATTGATTGGGAATTATAAAACGTCTTTACACTTTTTGTCGTTTCCATCTTCTAAATTAAAAGAAGTTGTGGAGTTTTTATTAATATTATCTTTGGTTTTTGAATTAACAAATTGCTGATAAATGACAAACAGTCAATAAATTATGAAATATGAATAATTAATATTAAATTAACTCAACTAATCTGTTTAGCATGTTATATTAAAAACCGGACCCTAACATTTAGTAAAGAATTAATAGTAAGTAAGTTAAACCTCACACGTATACATGCTTAATTCTAAATGAGTAATATATTTTTCAAGTTTTTGGTTGGTGGGTTATTTTTAGGCTCATAAATATGGTGATTGGTTAACATGCAAATCGAGGCGACGGCAAACACTTGTCCGTAATGACGTGCAGTACACGCGGCTGGCTTGCGCATGAGTCGATTTGCATAGCACAATACAGGACATTCCTGTCAAACGTGATTCAATGCGACTGTCTTTAATTAGCATGTTTGAGGGACTTTTTGCAGAAATTACAATGTTGAGTTGGCACAGCTTTTCAATCCGAAGTTACCAATCCGCATTAGGCAAACGTGGTGATTAAGCTAATCCCGTCATAGTAACGATGACTTGATTTCTTTGTTTTTTTTTATTATTTGGGACACCCAACAGCGTAAATTACATCATAAAGTTACAAAGTTATGTATATACTAAGCTAATAACAGGTATTCGCATATGGAAAATGGAGGCCTTTGACCTGCAAAGGGACAGTATTGGCTGATATGTACTTTATAGTGTTTTATACAGCTTTCACTTTAAGACGCAGCTTCATCTTATGACATATGAAGTTGATTATAACTCATCACGTGGCGGTGTTGACAAAGGGTTATATCCTATTTACAAAAACACAGTTGTCCTGTCCTCAAACAACAATTTGGCTCACAACAACTTGATAAGTTAATGACCAGAAAGACCCGGCACTAGACACAGAACTCGCCCTTTATTTGACAGCAGATTTTTAAGGAATGATTGGCAGAGGAACATAGAAACGTTCTGTAATTTTTAGGCGTTTATGAATGATAATTTGAAGTAAGAAGACGACGGCAATTCCTACAAACGGCCGGAGGACCGTACGAATATGTAATTGTTTCCTATCATGCGTTACAGTGTTACATTTGTGTTCCCTGCGTGTGCGGCAGATTAGCCGGTCATTTTGTAGAGCATTATAATACTAGTACGTTTTGTTTATTTGTCACGCCCTCGCACTCCAGCGTCCGTCAATAGGCGGTTAAATATAGAGAGCGAGCACGCCGCGGAGCCGTGCTAGCCTTGGGTATATATAGACCTAGTTAACTGCTATTGATTTTACAGCGCCATCTCTCATGCGAATACGGAGTTAACACCAACCTGAATCGCGCTATCAAAGTTTACTTGCTTCTTTGGATGTTAAAACTTTATGCAGGTCTGTCGATGTTCGATTGCGCTTTATGCACTGGTGTGTGTGTCTATAGAGCCATTACTTGAACGAAACAGATATACATATGAGCACGACTATATCCTGCTCTACAATCAGAAAGAGTATTTTTGTAACGGACTAAGTACATCATAAATTATGAGCCTATATTGTTATGAGTATAAAATATCTACGAGTATTTAACCTGACCGGATTATATTGACCGCCCTTGACTACAACGAGTAGATTAATTTACATCTCAGAGAGCAGAACGAATTCGCGGGTTCGTGACTGACTTCGTATTGTCATGTTAACTCGCCGTCAAAACCCTGCAAAGACTGGTATTACGTCAGCATGACGTGTATCCACATTCGTGAGACAATTGGTTGCCTAAGGAGAATATAAGAGGTAGATACACTAGGTTTTACTAGAGATGTGTTTGTGGAGAATATACAAGGACTATGAGAGAAAATACTACGAGTACTGCATATTGTGGCTAAGAAATACTACGGGGGAACTATATTTTGGCAGTATGGGTAATATAAACGACTAAACAGGCGCTAGGCCATAATGGCCATTCTCGTGCACTCAACATTGAAGTCGAATTAGAGATTTGTATGGACGAGAATCTACAAAATGTCAATATTCGACTTCAATGTGGAGTGCTCGTGATTGGTCCTTGGACACTACTCTTGCGACGGTTGTCCATAGACAATGGCATACCATCAGGTGACCTGACTATCTTCTAACACAAAAAGGTACTGAAGACCTCGAAGAGATAAGTAAAAGACACCTGACCAGGGCTTGTATTCTTCAACAACAGCGCTAGTGATAATGCACTCGCGACGGGTCCCGAGGGTGCGACGCACGTGCAACCCAATTCCGCTGCGTCACGTGCGCGCGCGCAAGCCACCTAGATTCAACGCGTAGATAAATCTATGACAAGAACTTCATTAGACAAAGCACGCCAATTTAATCAAGAAATAAATATTAGGTGGCTTTTATGACTGACGTGACGTGAGTGCGAAAATGCCCACGTCCAGTGCGCACCTTACGAAGTTCTTGTACGTATGTCCAAGAGTTAGTGTTAGTGAGCTCATAGGAGTTTGGTATTTAGCACTGATAAAAAGTTACGGAGCTATCAACAGGTCGGGTGAAAGTCTAAACTACATTATTATGCACGCGTAACTACAAAATTATGCTGTACTTTTTTCAAATATTTTTTTAGTGCAATCTGCAATACAACACCAAATGTGTTTTTCACCAATGCAGAAACTCGATAGACTGTCGTACCCCAAGTAACTAGAATGACTATCCCTCTCTATACTGTATTCACGTTTCAATGTCATGCTCATTTGAATACTACAAATATACAACCTACAATATACCTACAACATAATCATTTGATATCTTGCTTTTATAAATACCCTGATAATGAGCAAAACATCTACTGATTGTAATCCCAATCAAGTGTTTGCATAATAAATTAATGAGCGGTGCCTGAGTGTAAAAAGTGGCTTGTTTATCACAAACAGGGTATTTAGCAAGACGGCTGTAATTGCCGAGCTTGTTTAACTACGAGAGCAATTTGCGACTCATTGATAGACACGTCATTAGTTACTACTTAAATTTGATAGGAAAAATGGATATGATCATTTCTTTTTTATTATAGAGCCGTTAAAAAACCGCAGGCTCTCTCACTTGATGGAAAGCGAATGATCACCGTGGCCTTGAAGACGTGCGGTATTATCACTGATGCGTTGCCGGCATTTTATGAAGGAGGAGATCGTCTTTTGTCCTCTAGTCCTTAGACCGCTATGGGTAAACTGTGCTGACTTAAGGTCAACTTAAACTGTTTTTATAGAAAATTAACAAAAGCACTTTCATAACTCTTAACAAAAATGTCTATAGATATTTAAATCGGTGCAGCCGCGAGCCCTAATCACTCGGTTCGGCGTTCCCTCATCATAACGCAAATAGCGGCGCCAGAATTACCGCACTGCGGTATAAATAGTCGGCCTTTGTTTATGCTGCACTCGGACATGCCTCCGCCTGCAATGGTACAACTAATAACCATACATCACACAACTCGAAAACTAACATACAAGTAATCTTTTCTAGCGCACGCTATCATCTGTCCATCGCTTCGCTGCGGCTTGCCACTCCTCGGTTTACCCTTGTCTACATCCTAGAATCCTAACTGGGGGTAATTACGCTCACAAAGATTAATTAGCTGTTTACGGGGCTAACACAGAACCAAATTTACAGGATCGTGAAATAATAATAATGTAGTAAAAAGTTGCAGAACACAAACTTAGGGTAAAGTTTCCATAGGTCTCCGAGGTAATATTATTGAAATAACATGTCTACTTTATGTTTTAGGGTCGCTGACTCGTCTACTTTAACGACTATCCGGTCTAGGATTTTGATATCACCTGCTGTTTTCACATCATGTGAGCTAGTTTAAAACTCAAACATTTCAAACTGATCCCACCGCCAATTTATCATGTAAGCTACTTTTTAAGATAGAGGTGAAATGTTTACACCAACTCAGCAGGTTTTGTAATGGGGATGTCTCAGCTGTCCACTGACCTATGAACAAGTATCCTCACGTAAGGGAATTCTTAAAAAATGGTCGGGAAAATGTTCTTGTAATATAATTTTAACATATATTCCTGAAATTACTTTTCACTTGGTACTTGGTAAATATGGGCTTGACCACTGCCTCACTTAACGCCTAATGGTCGAAGTTATAATTTACTATGTCTTTCATTATTCTAAATGTTTTTTGTTATTTACACTTAATTGTCTGATAAATTAAATTATTCATTATTTTAATGTTTTTTGTCAATGTTCGTAATTGGCTGATAAATTATTTTTTAAATATTATATCTTATAATAAATAATCCCCCTTGAAGCCCAAAGCGGCGCATCGATAAATTGTGTAGAATTAAGTGGTCAGTCAATCAAAACAAAAACAGGCCCTTCGTTTTCTTTCAAAAGAAATTCACATTTAATACCTAATTTAATTTTCAAGATAAATATCTTAGACCCGTTTTAAAGTTTTCCTCAATCGCTAAATAACTCAGCGAACAATTTATCCAAGTTGTTGAAATTGCTCGGTGCTCCGTCTACTCGGTTCTATAAAAGGAAGGTCAATCGCAGGTAACACACGCCGTGGCTGCCATTACCATATTTATCAATTCCGCTTAGTACCAATTTAGACGTTTGTGTGAAATGCTCAATTAACGAGTCGAATGCGAAGGCTTCATCTTAGATGTATCTACCAAAGCAGTCACGAGATTTGCGTGAAAGCAACCTAAAATAAACGCCGTATTAAAAAAAATGTGAGGCGATAGGTAGGAAGTTTAGCAGGGCAGCGAATTCCGGGCGCCGAAGCGACAACTTTGGACATAACCGGGATACATGACAAGATGATGAAGAAGATTAAAAAATTAGAAAGCAAAATTATAAATATCGATTTCCTAATTAATTTTAGCTCAGCGGGTGCGCTTTGGAAAAAATCAGCCTTGATGTGTAATAAAATTTGCAATAAAATTGATCTATCGATAATAAATATAATTTCCTCGAAATATTGGCATAAAATACGATTATAATGATCCTATCGGTGTAGTGATATCGATATTGTGACAATTCTCAAGATAAACTGTAGACTCGTCCAAGTGTACTAGAAGAAAAACTTATACCATTATCATGTCTAAAGAAGATAGCAACATCCACTCATATAAATAAACGGGCAGACGACCTTGATGGCGAAGTGGCTAAGAAGTAACAACTAGAAAGTTCCGGGTTCGATTCTCGGTCGGATAAATTTAGAAAACTTGTTTTTCTAAATTGTCCCGGGACTGGATGTGAAGGAAGACTAGACAATCTGGTACTCATGACAGGGATTCTATAGTTTGAGACTTAATAATATAGATGTGCAAATCAACCAAATTTTCTTAAATGTTTGAATATGATTTACCATATTACTGAGAAGGAACGACGAAAGATTCTTTTCACGATAATGTCGTGGTCGCTGCTAGGTTACTATTAGTCAGTAATTGACGTTAAATACTTAGTATTTAATGTCTTAGCTATTAACTAACGAGAATGTTAAAACTAAAGTCTAATGTAAGAAAACTGGTCTCGTAATATTATTGCCTAAAATCTACATAATGACAGTGAAATTCTCCTTTTGTGCAAATCAAACAAGTCATGAAATTATAATGGTTCGGTGCCACCTCGCTAGCGGATACGCGCCAGCCTTGACCTATCGCCTGCAGCACACTTGTGCATTATATTGTAGTGTGTTCATTTTGTACGCTTTATTTTTAACTTTATATCAATTCATTGAAACAAAAAAGTAAATCCGTTTTTACAGGAAAATGCTCGTGCATAATATTTGTAGGTTGGTAATTCACCGGTTATTTTAGTGAGTGAACTCGTCAGGCGATGAATGCTGAGTAATGTTTAGGATGATGTAGCTCTAATATTAAATGAATAACTTTAAGGAACAACACAGTAAACGATAAACAATAACAACATGATGTGGTCTTACTATTTTATTATGCATAGGAAGTAAACACGAAACCAGCCCCCACAATAAACCAAAGTGAGGACCATTATTGTACAAATACCATAAAATACATAGGCTTGGGATTGCACTAATGTTTAACATTGAGAGGCTGATGGACTAGTCAGGATGCAGGAGCCTGTATTACAGAGTACCAGCCAGTTCAGAAGGATGTATCCATCTGAACTTATGTGTACATAGGTATATTCTATTAATTTGTACCATGAGGGACTTTGATGAATCATTCATAAATAACGGTTCTAAATGCGATGTTTTAAGAGGTATGTAAACCAAAACACAACAGATGTTACAGTTATTCCGGGAATAATGACACAAAGCGTGTCCGTAACAGATTACGCAAGTTTAAGCTGAAAGGCTGCTGAAACAAATAGGTTGCATTGGGGTCTATTAATACCGGATTTTGCGTCACCGTGTTCGGTAACGGCGGGGGCTGGAGAGGGATGCCGGCACCCCGTGGTGCGACACCGATACCAATGTTGCTATGGTACATGTTTCGGGGGAGATTACGCCACAGTTATGGGATTGTGAGTGGCGAATTGAAAATAGGATTGGCTTGGCTGCTGAATTGAACATGCTCGTATGATAATTAGGTCTTGCTTCTAATCATCATGTCTGTAGAGTTAAATACAACCCATAATATTAGATTAAACATGTTCCCACTTACACAACGTGATATAAAGTTTTTTTTATGGCTGATATCTGTTCTAAAGTTAGTTTTGGTTTTAAACTGATAATGTAACTTACATTTGTGAATTCATAAAAGTTACAGCATCATTTTTAAACCATGACCAACTTTAGTCTCCGTTTTGAAATAATAGGTTTCTGAAGTTGAAAAACACTATAAAAATATTTCAGACGTCACATTCCAAAGAACGTGTAAGTAGTTTTTACTTTTGTTATGGTATTTGAACGAACGAAGTAACGACAAATATGTATTTAAATAGATATTATAACACGCGGACGTACAAGTGTTCGCCGCGAATGTTTGTCCAGGTGGGGACGAGTACTACGCTCGTGCCCCTACATGAAGGTCAACACGAAACACTTCTGGATCTGCTCTGCTGCTATGTGCTGTGATACCACGACAACGCCACAACTATAAACGAGCATTTAATTACTTCAAGCAAGCTATTCTAATTCATATTTCATTGACAATCTCGTACTTTTCATTTCTCGTTAAAATTGATCATCGCGTCTATCCATTTTAGTACCCTAAATGAATCCGCAGTCATCTTTATTATATCAGTCAATGAGAGTTACATATTTGACAGCCAATTGCGCTTTAGCGTCGGTCACTACTTCTATCATCACGCGAAACTTAACAATTTGTCATCATGTCATCATCGCATCGCATTGGACAGATACCAATAACGATCTGATGAAAATAAACTCATCTTTTCGCTTACGCTAGAGGCCCCTAGGGCGGTTTCAAACGCAGAAATCAAAGGGCTTAACAGCCCACACAGTAAGATCAAGAATGAGAAAGTATAACATTTTGGATGAATATTGGTATTTTTGCCACGTGATAGCTCTCATAAATCTGCCCATAGTTCTCGTAGGTTGCGTTTCAACTGTTAGTATAATTCCCACCTAATCACGTCCAGAATCATTTATCTATTGCGTGATAATAGTGGGGTCATCCATCATGCCTTCCATTTCACTGTAGAAGCACTTAGCTCTGATTCCGCCGATATTTCTCCCAAAATACATACAACACGCCACACACTGAGGTAAGCGCTATTATAAGGTATTTACAAAACGAATAAGGTGACTAGTTGATTTTACCTTTTCCTTCCTTGTTTATTTCACATGGTATAAACAATAAAAAATTAAATGAGGTTAAACACAAAGTTACTGATTTATCAGTGTGTTTTTGGAAAAGCCTTATTATATTAATTAGGGAAGGTTAAACGAGTTACCAATAACCAGCTATATCTTCATTAGATAGTGGGTTAAAATCTATAAAGTATCAACTAGTCGTAGTGATGCGATGACAAAGAATCGATATAATAACATAGGCATACCAAGGACTCTAAATAGTTGATCACTGATGACATAACTGTTCCGAACGTCAGTGACGAAATAGTGCAAATAGTGAAAAGTGATTATAGAAACAGTCAATTAATAGTGACAGTGATAGTTTTAAGTCTGATTTGTATTAGGATAGCGCAAATAGTTACTATAGAAAATGTTTGTTTATGTTTGTATAGTTATAGTCCATTGTTTTGTATAGTTTATAGTCTTTGTTTATTTTGTATAGTTGATAATTTTATCGTTGTATAGTCTTAAGGAAATATTGTAATAGTTATAAGATTGATTAAATAAAGAATGTTGGCTCCGCTTTCAATTCAATAGTAGGTACACACCCTCTACGGAGGACAATAGATAGGTAGGGCACTACACCCAGTTAGATTACAATTAGATTAGAATAGGCATCTAATAGGGCAACGTAGTAGCCAATAGGAAATAGGCAGGATAGGTAGATAGAGTAGGGAATAGTTTAGAGTAGTCCCGTCCCTCTCGCACAACAGCGGTAGACTTAGCGCCGCCCGCGCTAAAGTCTCACCGTACATAGCTACTAGTTGTGCGCGGGGGAAAGGGAATATAAATAGGGCGGTCTCGGTGGACCGACACAGTTCGCCAGCGGATCCGGAGCCGACAACATCTCAGAAGAATATCTTGTTTCTCTTCAAGCACCCTTCGCTCTTCCTCAACACATTCGGACGGGGCAATCCAGCAATAGGTGCATTGGGTGGGGGACCGAATAGCTACCGTCTCATAGATCGGTCCCGTGCCCGCACATTTTGGTCCTTCGAGCCGGATCACCCCGAGGGATACAGCGCCAAGGAAGAGCGAAGATGCCAGTATTCACGAGATCAAGATCGACGTCACGTTCATCGCATCGAATGAACCCGTACCTCACGTCGCACGAATCTGGAACAGCGACCGAGGTTACGGGTTCCACGGCTCCGGATACGTCAACGTCATCTACAGCAACGACGCCCGCTAGCACGCAAGCTGGCACATCCAGTAGCGGGCCTAGCGGGACAACTACCACAAGTTCATCGAAAGCGACTGTCACCACTACAAGGGAGTCTCCTGCGCGGGAATATAGCAGCCGAAGGCCCGTCTCAAGAACGCCGGAAGCATCGGCGCCTATTGGGCGCGCCACAACTGCGCAGGGGACCGATAGAACACCGTCCGTGCAGGCCATGCCGGCCCCACGGGCAGTCACCGCCGCATCGGAGCGCCCTCCGCTCGCGCAAATAGCAACTGCGCGAGCCGGCGAGGGCATAGTCGCGCCAGCGCCGGCCTTGTTGGCCGCGCAGGCGCCCTCCAAGGAAGCGGCATCACAGCGCGGCGCACTCGCGCACCCAGTACCTGTTTGCACTACTGAGAAGCAACAAGAAATAGAAAAGCGCCCCCGACGCACCCGACAGGAAGAGGGTGCGAGGGGGGACTCCAAGGCGTCATCAGCTGCCGCTAAGCGGGCAGCTAAGCTTCGCAAGGCGAAGGAAAAGCTGCTACGACTACAAATCAAGCTTGCTGCAGCCGAAATAGAATCAATCGAAGCGGATTCCGAAACCGAACTCGAAGACGCACCGAATGAAGCCGAACGCGAATGCAGAATGGAGCGGTGGCTAACCGATAGTATGCAGCGACGATTAGCCATCACAAGCAAGCCGCATGCGATGGAGAATGACAATCCGCCACCTATGGAGAAGCCCACTATAGAAGAAAGGCCTCAAGCCAATCAAGATCTCCATACACCGGCGGGAGTATGCAGCCTGCTAGCACCGCCCTTACTATCTGGGGCGTTCGAACTTCTGACACCACCCTTGCCGGCGGGAGTCTACGGCCTGCCTGCACCACCTACGCCTGCGGGAATCTACAACCAGCCTACGCCTGCGGGAGTCTACAGCCAACCTGCACCGCATCTACAGGCGGCAACCTATGCGCCGCCTGTAACGCACGAAAACTATGCAGCGCCTGGTCCAGCGGGCTACTACACTTCACCACCGGCGGGAGCTCAAGCGACGTCTACACCGGCTGCGGCTAGCAACCCAATAGATCTGTCTCAGCTAGCCGCCGCCATCACCCAAGCTGCGCGCACCGGTCAACATTCTTCGAGATTGCTTCACGAGCTGCCTTATTTTGGCGGGTCGCACCATGAATGGCTGAGCTTCAAGGCGGCGTACATCGAGTCACATCACAACTTCACCAACGTCGAGAATCTGGCCCGACTACGCAAGAGCCTTAGAGGAAAGGCTCGAGAAGCAGTGGAGAGCCTTCTGATATACAGCGCCGACCCACATATCGTCATGCGAACGCTCGAAGCAAGATTTGGAAGACCAGACGCCATCGCTATAGCAGAAATGGAGAAAATAAGAAGTCTGCCTCGTCTCACCGATGCGCCCCGGGAGCTTTGCGTCTTCGCAAGCAGAATTTCAAATATAGTAGCGACCCTGGGAGCCATCGGGAAGCAGCAGTACCTGTACAACCCGGAAGTCTGCAAGATCACAATAGAAAAATTACCTCCGACTCTCAAGTATCGGTGGTACGACTTCGCGGCAGTACATCGAACAGAAGAACCAGAAATAGTCAAGCTGGCGCGCTTCCTCAACAGGGAGGCCGAAGTCTGCGGCCCTTACGCGCAGCCAGAAGGCGTGTCGGAAACAACCAATAGAAAACAGAGAACTTTCAACACGCAAGAAACAAGACCACAACAGTCGAAAACCCAGAGCAGCTGCCCCGTGTGCGGGGACGCGGCGCATCGAACCACAGCGTGCGAAGAATTCAAGAATGCAGACCCTTCATCAAGATGGGACATAGCCAAAGAGAAGAGGCTCTGCTTCCGATGTCTTCGATACCGCAATAGGACTCACAGCTGCAAAGGGAACAAATGCAACATCGACGGGTGCACTTACTGGCATCACCCGATGCTGCACTACAAAAGGGAGGAGAAGAAAGAAACAGTCGGCTCAACTTGGACGGGAGAGGGCACACAAGCTTTTCTGAAGATTGTGCCCATCCAGATCATCGGCCCCAAGAAGAAGATCAACACCCACGCACTACTTGACGACGGGTCAACAATCACGTTGATCGATGAAGACCTGGCGCAACGTGCTGGCCTGCGAGGACCCCGAGAACCACTTCAACTGGAGGCGATAGGCGAAACGAAGGTGGACACATCTTCGTCCAGAAGACTGGAAGTAACTCTCGGCGGCGCCGGCAAGAAGCACAAGATTCGAGCGCGATCAATCAAGAATCTTAAGATATCACCGCAAACCGTCAAGAAAGAAGACATAGAAGGGTGCAAACATCTCCGAGACTTAGCCGATTCAGTCCTGCTGCAGGGAGCCCGACCTCAAGTCCTGATAGGCCAAGACAATTGGCAACTTCTCCTCGCCGAAGATAGCAGAATTGGCGCGAAGCACCAACCAATAGCAACACTCACGCCATTGGGGTGGGTACTACATGGGGCCTGTTCGCGCAACGTGAAACACCGAGTTCACTTCATCCAACATCGGGAGGAAGACGTGTCTGACTTAGACACACAGCTGAAGAACTTCTTTTCCCTGGAGGCGCTCACCATCGCACCGAAACTTCCGAGAAGTGACCCAGAAGCTCGAGCTCTCAAGATCTTAGATGAGAAGACCACAAGACTCGAAGACGGGCGCTTCCAAACTGCGCTCCTGTGGAAAAATGAAGACACAGTCATGCCGAACAACAGAAACTACGCCTTGAAGAGACTTGAAGCCACAGAAAGGAAAATAGAAAAGGATCCAGAGCTCAAGCAGAAGGTCGTCGAGCAGATGGACGCCCTTATCATCAAGGGCTACGCCGAACCTGCGCCGCAACACAGCAAGCCCAATAGAACATGGTACCTACCGTGTTTCCCGGTTTTGAACCCTATGAAACCGGGGAAAGTGCGGATGGTACACGACGCAGCGGCAACAACAGCGGGCACATCACTCAACGACGCGCTGCTCACCGGTCCAGACCTGCTTCAGTCACTTCCCTGGCGTACTGATGAAGATGAGACAACACCAGATCGCAGTCTCGGCCGACATAGCTGAGATGTTTCTTCAAATCAAGATAGAACCTGAAGACCGAGACGCGATTCGCTACCTCTGGCGTGACGGCGACCGAACAGCGAAGCCTAAGGAGTACCGAATGACTTCACTTATATTCGGTGCTACTTCCTCTCCGGCAACGGCGATTTACGTGAAGAACAGGAACGCCCAAGACTTCGCCGAACAGTACCCATCAGCAGCTACAGCAATAGAGAAGAACCATTACATGGACGACTACATCCAGAGCTTCGAAACCGAAGAAGAAGCCATAGAAACATCGCGTCAAGTCCAGCACATCCATAGTCAAGCTCACTTCAATCTGCGCAAGTGGGTCTCCAATTCGCCGAAAGTGCTGGAAGCTCTGGAACAGAAGACAGAAGAAAACGAAGTCAACATCGGGCCAAAGACAGAGAAGATCCTCGGACTGATCTGGCAGACTTCATCAGACGTCCTGAAGTACAACCTGGACCTCACCAGACTGCCAGAGAACATTCTCCAACAAACGCCTACGAAGAGACAAGCTCTGCGGGTCGTCATGTCTCTATTCGACCCGTTGGGACTTGTATCTCCAGTCACCGTGAAGGCGAAACAGATTCTTCAGGAGATATGGAGACGGAGTGCAGCCTGGGACGATCAGCTCGATGAAGATCTGACAGAGCAGTGGAAGAAGTGGACCAAACAATTAGAAGCCCTCAAGAACATCTCAATTCCAAGAAGCTACCCTCACTACAGCCGAGGCCGCAATCTACAGCTGCACATATTCGTCGACGCGAGCGAAACTGCCTACGCCGCGGCCCTGTATTGGCGAGTTGAAGACGAAGACGGGAAAATACATCTGTCCCTGGTAGTCGCCAAAGCCAGAGTCGCGCCGCTCAAGATAACATCAGTACCGCGCCTAGAACTCCAAGCGGCGGTCATGGGCAGCAGAATGGCATCTTGCGTCGAAGAGGAGCACAATAGAAAACCGGAGGCGCGATTCTTCTGGACAGACAGCAGAACGGTGTTGACCTGGCTAAGGACGGGTGCGAGGTCTTACAAACCTTTCGTCGCACACCGCATAGCTGAGCTGGAAGAGAACACCAAGACAGAAGAATGGCGCTGGGTGCCCACGAAACTGAACGTAGCTGACGACGGGACGAGAGATGTGCCAAGGGACTTCGACGAAAACCATCGTTGGTTCACCGGCCCAGATTTCCTTAAAGAAGACCCCGCATTCTGGCCCACCGAAATAGTAGCAGCCAGCCGAGACACGGGGGAAGAAAGAACATTGAAAATAGCAGAGAAGAGAATCACCGCCATTCCTGATCCACGCCGATTCTCCAAATGGGAACGCCTCATCAGCTCGACTGCCAGACCCCCAGAGCTGCAGTACCGGCGGGAGCCACATGGCCGAGGTTCCCCACTCCAACTCGGGGACATCGTCGTCATCGTGGATAACACTCTGCCCCGCAACACTTGGCCGCTGGGGCGAGTGATAGCAGTGTACCCGGGAGCCGACGGTGTCGTCCGAACAGCGGACGTCAAGACGCAGGGCGGCGTCTTACGAAGACCGACGCGGAAGCTGGTCATCCTGCAGCCAGCTGAACCGGGCACGGAAGACGTTCTCCCCACCAGTACCTGAGTCGTGCTCCGAGGCTGCACACGACTCACGGCGGGAGTAATGTTCCGAACGTCAGTGACGAAATAGTGCAAATAGTGAAAAGTGATTATAGAAACAGTCAATTAATAGTGACAGTGATAGTTTTAAGTCTGATTTGTATTAGGATAGCGCAAATAGTTACTATAGAAAATGTTTGTTTATGTTTGTATAGTTATAGTCCATTGTTTTGTATAGTTTATAGTCTTTGTTTATTTTTGTATAGTTTATAATTTTATCGTTGTATAGTCTTAAGGAAATATTGTAATAGTTATAAGATTGATTAAATAAAGAATGTTGGCTCCGCTTTCAATTTAATAGTAGGTACACACCCTCTACGGAGGACAATTAGATAGGTAGGGCACTACACCCAGTTAGATTACAATAGATTAGAATAGGAATCTAATAGGGCAACGTAGTAGCCAATAGGAAATAGGCAGATAGAGTAGGGAATAGTTTAGAGTAGTCCCGTCCCTCTCGCACAACAGCGGTAGACTTAGCGCCGCCCGCGCTAAAGTCTCACCGTACATAGCTACTAGTTGTGCGCGGGGGAAAGGGAATATAAATAGGGCGGTCTCGGTGGACCGACACAGTTCGCCAGCGGATCCGGAGCCGACAACATCTCAGAAGAATATCTTGTTTCTCTTCAAGCACCCTTCGCTCTTCCTCAACACATTCGGACGGGGCAATCCAGCAATAGGTGCATTGGGTGGGGGACCGAATAGCTACCGTCTCATAGATCGGTCCCGTGCCCGCACAATAACAGTCGTGTAAAAAGAAATGTGCAAAGAAATAACAAACGGATAAACACCCACTTGTGATAAAAGGTCAGAAATCTGCTTTTGAATCCTCATAAATTTAAAAGTTGTTATATCTCTCATACATACTGGAGCCTCAAACAAAGGCTGAGGTATTTCATTATTTTAATCTATTTATAGTGCAACTAATGATTTCAATGTAACTATTTCTAAATATATAATGCGGACAAGGAAAACCTTTGCAGTGGCTACAATGGCCACAGTGAAGGCACCAGTAATGTGTATTATTTTTACATCCAAGGACGCTGCGGCCGCTAGATATACCTACAACAATAATAGGGGCTTAAAATAGATTAGGTACATGAAGCACGCCAATTAGCGGAATAAGCGGAAAACACAAATAACGCATTTAAAATAGCCTCAAGTTACGTTACAATACCTACAACACAGATAATTCACAATTTAACAGCGCAGACGGTTCTGCTCATTGTCATCATCATAATATCAGCCCGGTTGCATCCAAAATTGTATTCCAACAAATTTGAATGAACTAAACGATCGTAGGACTTTTGCCTGAAAAGTAGTTTTTATTTAGTTTTCGTCACACGTTTCTTTCATAAAGATATTCACCAGTACTATCAGCAATGCACTCTGACATTTAGTTACATTTTTCGTTAATGCAAGAAACTAATAATTTCCTGCAGACTGATTAATGCAACAACAATACTCGTATATAGAAGACCGTTGAATAATGTAATTCTAAAATAATGATATCATATGCACCTATTTTAATACCGCGCCCATTAGCTGAATACATTAAACATATTTATGGCTTCAAGACGTATAAATAGGACTCGATCATTCTATAAATAGCATAAGAGTCGTTAAACGTATTGAAAAACTCGCGAGTAGAGTTTAGTGCCAACACAGCGAGGCCTGATAAGTGCCCTCACTGTTTATCAGTAGGAAGTGCCAGTCTAAATATAGACTGACTATCATCTATTTGATTAAGATAATAAAGCATAGATAAATAACGTGCTCACGAAAATATATATTTTTTAATTTGTTTTTGACTCATAAATGGAAAACGTGAAACGTAATAGCTGATTAGAATTAGGGCCTAGTGTATACCTAAATGACATAGTAAAGTATGATGAAAATAATTTTCTAGTTTTGCAAAGTAATTCTTACGACAAGAACTGTTGGCACATTCATAACTGAGATAGTGTTAATTTAGTGCATCCGCTGAAACTTAGTAGGTATTGATAAAGCTATAGAGGTATAACAAAACGTCAAAGCTTACTTCTATGGAGCTTGTTACATGATTTGTAGGACTACGAATAATTTCGAAATCTATAAATTTGAGAATAGGCACTTAGTTATTTGCAATTGAACCCCGGACATCCAATGACAGAGTTGGTCGCGACCGGGAATAAATGGCTGAGATAATAATGATGAGAGTTACTTCTGCAATGTACTTATCATATAATAGATAAAGTATTCATAGTCACAATACCGGGGCCGACAGAGGTGAAGAGGCCGCCGACTCGCACTGACCAGCCTTACCTGCAAGCAAAATAACATGCGTTAAACAACAGACATTACTTACTAAACATATACACACTGTGACTCAGAGCTCGTGGAAGCGCGGGGAATATAAAATAGATTTGATCCTGTCTATCTAAGATAGTTTGGCACACATACATTACAATCTGATATGATAGTGTTTGACAGTAAAAAAGTGTCAAACGGGTACCGCACTAACCAATTCATTCGACAATCAGAGCATTCAACATAATTTTATAGAAGCATCCAATGATGTTGCATAAATTTTACAAGTAAATGATGTCTTTAAAGTTAATTCTTATTCTCTAAAAGCGTAGTCATTATCATTACGACTTAGGACATAGGAATGTTTCTTTGTTCATGATTAAGTAGCTCACGTAACTTGATTTATGACCGCAGTGTTATGTGATGCTGAATTTTTAAAACAGAATCTGCTAAAGTTCTCCAGGAATTTAATTTCGAAATTCTGAAAAGATAGCTAAAAAAATAAATAACGAAACCGACGGGCGCGCGGCCCGGTGACACACACAAACGCATCTATTTCAGAAGCCATCAACTGGATTTCCGCGTGTGAGTTTTTGCCGTTCTATTTCTGCCGGTGCCGCGACAGGCGACTTGCCGCTATTGCAAAAATATGCGCGTGGGCGTCTCCTCTAATAAACCACCCAATTTACGAGGTGTCTCTTTCGCTATACACTTGACTTTGACCGAAGCGTTGTAGCCGTGAACGACTCGCTCCCGTGTTTTCGCACTTACAATATTAACATGATCATCTAATATTTAATCGTTAATTATTGGCTATGTGCCCATTAGTCCACGAGGCACGAGCCTGCATTAGATAAGATGTGTAAAAATGTTGTGGTACGACACTTAATTTAAGAAGCCACAAATGTAAAAGTCATTGTCACTGCCGGCATGTAGCGGACGGAGAACATTATTCTAAATGTCATTTGCTGGTACTCTAATTTTCAGATTGATTTTTTTCAAGTAATTTTCAGAAGTTAATTCAGTTAAGATCGAACAATAATTTTTTTAGTGTACTTCTAGATTAGTGAGTGGTTTTTAAATGGGAATGAGAGGGGCAACCCACCACCTTCCTTGGCCAGACCAACTGGCCGAATTTGGGGAGATGTGTGCTATGCTCTCTTGCACACTAAAACGCACTGAGATAGCGCGTTGGAGTGCAAGCATAGCACACCTATGGTATACATAGATCATCTAGTGCTGGCGATTGGCGCCAGCCATGGTCACCGCAACACAAGTCAAGTTACAAGTGCGTTACCGGCCTTATCAATTCCGAATAATGGTATGTCGTGTCTCGCGTGGGAAGCACGTCGCAAGTGGGAGTAGTCGGATGGACGCCGGAGCTGCGTAGTATGCGCGGTGGCGGCGCGGGCGCAGCAGGCGAATTCCCTCGCAGCCGCTATCGCATCCGGCGAGGTTGTCGCCCTTCCTGCGCGCGCGCCTATCTGTCAGCTGGTGCACCACCGCCGTGACATTGTGTGCAGCAGTGCAGCTATACTGATTTACGCACAGAGGGAACTGTGCGGATCTGATAACACATACCTACTGTTACACATAGTCAAACATACGCTCTTTTATATATCTTATGGATACTTGTAATCACATGAAAAGGTTGAAATTGACTGAACTAATAACCCAAAACTATTGCAAATAATTGTTTAGAGCTTATTGTACACGTCACTATAATCGAACTGTGGGATATTTCAGGAGCAAAACATGGCAAAAGAGATACACGATGTGTGTGAGGAACGTATGATATTCGCATAAAGCGATAGATAATTAAATTCGTGATCGATCACATTGTTTGTAATTTTGAAGATTATCGACTGGATTCTGGTGATTGAAAGAGCCCTAATATAGTCAGGTCGATTTAAAATGTAGCACTATCGTGATCTGCCACCAGAGGATCAATACAACGACACCTGGGACATGATTCTGGGTTACTATCGCCAATTTACAACCGCCTAAACAAAGATCAATAAATATGCTCATTTTTGAAGACAATAAAGCGATAGCGCGATATTTTTTCCACAGGTTCATAATGTAGGTTATTACAGGCGCATTGCGCAAGCGGCGGTATTTTTCCTACTATTAATGCGCCGGGCGGTCTCGTGCGCTGCACGATCGTCGCGTCACACGATCCGCGCTGCCTGCGCCCACGCACCCGAGCCTCCTGCGCGCGTCGTGCGGTGTGAATCCCACCTGACACAGAGTCTGGTAGGAATTTCCCTGCGCATCTCATTCAGCGGGTGACTAGCCTTGATTGCGTTTCCATTCTGTGTTTAATGCGTGTTTAATGTTTATTGCTGTTTCGCGTGGAATTTTATGCTCGTATAGCGGTATTGAGATACGTAACCATAAGGTCATCTCCTTATACAATAGATCAATTGTAATGTTTTTACAGGTCAAGCTCTTGCTTTTAATTTTGTTACTTTTGCACAAAGTGACAAGATGTCTAAAATATTTTTTGTTGACTACGAGGACGTGTATGTTTCATAACATTCTTTGATTATAAGATATTTGTATCTTATCTCCTTTAGCATGAAGCTTAATGGCAAACGTTGTAATTGTTTGAAGCGAGCGTTACTGTTCGGTGTATTTCAAAGCCGGAGTCATGTCAGTTGTTATACATGTATACGGTTGCTATTCATCTTTAATTATCCAATTCGACTCGTGTAAACCGAGCACATAAAATGCGCGGCACGCTCAAAATGCTATTAGAAGCGTTTTAAAAGCTGGTGCGGTAACAGTCGCTTGGAATGCTCGTTGCCTACCTATTGTGCTAATTCTCGATACTTTTGTTGTCGCGTGACGCTCGAGTAAGACAAATGTTTAACCATCTTTATTAATGTTGACAGATAATATTTTTATTGGTATCGAGGCGATAGCGAGCGATTGGTTTGGGAGGTTCGCTGCATGCGTAATAAATTATGACAGTAGCTTCGTGGATAAGAACGTGTACCTACCTACCTATCGAACGGAGGGTCGTTGGTTCGAATTGGAGCACGCATCAGCTCTGCGGGGAACATCGTGAGGAAACTCGTCTGCATAATTCTTGAGTTAATAATCATGAACGCGTAGTTGGTCTGGTCCCCTGTCTAGGAGTCGGAAGGTCAGACGGCAGCCGATTCACTGTAATTAGGTACCAGACTTACCGAACCCTTAGACAAAACCGGGAATGACACGCTGAGAACCATTACCAAAAATGCAAGTACTTAATATTATAAAACAAATAGCAGAAGTTTGAAGACATTGTATGCTTCATATAATTTGTATAATTTTGGACCGCGTCCCATGTAGCAGTCATCAAAGTATTTAGGGCAACTTGGTCGTTCCTGTTATCAGTAGGAACGTTCGCCGCCTGATCGGTCGTTATCGGCAGTGCTTTAACCCCGGCGTGTACCGCTGTGTACACGAGTACACGCACTACGTATACTACACGGCTTAGTGTACACAGCTAAATATACCGTGGGAGCGGCAGCGCTTCCCGAGTCCCGAGCGGCCGGCTGGCGCCGCGGGACAACCTGATTGGCAGCCGATGTGGATGCTTCACGAGACAGGACCGTCAGCAAGGTAAACAAGCGATTAATTTTGCGATCACATTGGCAGCTCGATGTGTCTCGTAACAGTAATCAAACACAGAATCGACGACACTGTATGACAGTACAGTATAAATCGGCTGAAACTGTAATAAGAAACACAAGAAGATTACTTCACAGTAAAAAGTAATCTCTAAGAGAAAATTTCCAGTCGTGATAAAGCGTTGTTTTGATTTTGATATCTTATCACTCTTTGACAAGTACACCAGACATTGAAGAATTTTTGATGAGAATCGGCATTTTTGTCAGTAATAAGTTTGACTTGATAAATATCTTAGCTGACATAAATCAATTAGGTGATTGTTTTCAAGAAAAAGAAATACTAGTTTATTATTAATATCTATGTTACAGGAAAAAAATGTTAGAAGAGTTATTGACGTATGCCCTGGGCTCCCTCTTGCATCGCCAATACATTTATACCCGTCTACGATCCAGTTCATTAAGTAAATAGAAATATTCTAGGGTAGCGAGGCTCTCCCGCTGAGAATGCATCTCGCGATCTACTACAAAGTCTATCCCATATTCACTAAGTACACCCATTAAATACATTACTGCCAAACAGTACAGCATGTCGCATGTATCTACGCATTTAGTACACTTGCAACTATTAAATCGCATGTCAAATAATTTTGACGCCTGCTCTATTCCGAGGCAGAGAAAGCGGTAAAGATCAGTAAAATCTAAAGAACGGCACCTTCTTTGTTGCCAGTTCGTGCCTCCCTCGGTCGAGCTCACCTCAGACGCGTGGGGACTTTAACATGTTCATCTGTTAACTAGCCCAAACTAAGTTTCTATGTCAAAGTTTCTGCTTTCGACTTTTCCATCCACATTCCCCTTGTGAGCACTCATTGACTGGGCTACAAACTTTATCTCTGGTAGTATTTGATGTTATAATACTAAACAAATTATTCACGTTTAATTTATTACGCTAATATTTTGGCTGCTTCAACTTTTATGTCGTTACGCTCACTCCGGTCCGGTTCTTATTTACATTCAATTCCGTTGAAACCCGTGACATTCACCGAGAACACGGACTTTACTACAAATACGAACTTTGCTTAACGCAAAATGGGTTAGAATAACATCACAGAACATGAGTAGGTACCTCGTAGTCTTTACATACTTGTAATGTAAATATTCGCTTATTGCCATGCCAACTGTTACCCTCCAGCCGATTTAAGTCCACTCGTAATTTAATACTCTTATGTTCGCTTTTATATTAACAAAAAGCCTCGATAAGTACATCAGTCACACTCACATGCCATAGGAATTCTTTTGTAATACATATAATATTTCATTTCGCAAAGTTGCTGTGTATATTCGTCATTACAGTCACTTGATTTGATATTTTCCCGTTAGAAATAGCTATATTTGTGACAAGACTATGGAAATCGATTCTTAAATATGAAGTATTTAGAACGCATTACAGAATTGACTTTAAATCTATTTAACACTAGTGGCTCCCGGCGAACTTCGTTCCACCTACTTTTTGTTTGATTTCTCACCTTTTAGACCTTCCCTGGACTACGACAAACATTTTAAAACTAAAATCAGCTCAATCGGCCCAGCCGTTCTCGAGTTTTAGCCATACTAACGAACGGCGATTCATTTTTATTTATATAGATTTAAAGGCTATACGCGCTTCAAGCCTCATTCCGCGAGCAAGTCCACGAGCGCATTCATGAGCCTGCGATGCAAGTACAAGCTGCACTCGTCCGCAGCGATTTGCATCTACGGAATAAATATTATCGGGGACTTAACGCATTCTTCTTCACGTAGTAATAATGTACTTAAGTTCGAACTCGATGACTTTAGTGTTTTACGTCAGACGAAGTCATAAGAAATCTAGAGGCGTGGGACTTTACCAACTGGTGGGACTATCTGCCTCACGTTGTCATAAGTTAACTAGTTAATTTACAAGAGCGATATTAGCTCAATGAAACAGAATATGCGGCTTCCAATCGGCACCTCTAGGTTTTAAATCTATGTGAAAAACACCTAAGCGTTACGGAGAGTTCTCTTGCAGAATAGATACTACTATTATTGAGAAAATGATTCCTCAATAATACGTAGTAGTATTAATTCTGTAAACATGAACCATGGTCCAGTTGGGCTGCAGGTTCCCCTGTTTCAAAGGATTGCGGGTGTCGGACGCCAATCCAGGTTTCGTAGTCGTAAGTCCAAGCGTACCCCGGGCTTCTTTGGATGCAGCTGGGATAGTTGATTTGCATCTAGTCCTATGTTTCCACTACGCATTCCGAGGCGGCGCGGGCGCAGCGGCGGCGCGGGGACCTTGGCCAGCGCGTGTCGTTGCACAACTGCAACTATTCTGGTGCATCGCCTTGCGTTACAACACGCGACATCGCTCCCGTTTCGAGCTATTTCAGCTACAAAGACTGGTTAACTTGTTACCGTTTGATCGCAAATCATCTGCGGCTATGATGCACTGGTGCAATCAACAGATTGGCAGTGTTTTATGATCGGCGCGGCGGGCATGACGACGAGTAAACGAATTTAATCGGAGACTTGACATGCTAATATAATATTTTACAAGAAATCTGTCTGTTGCTGCTAAAGGCAGGGTTACTGAAATATGAAATGGAAATTTAGTAATGGCACAAATTAATTTAGCCAGTGGCTCGATATTTAATTAGTCTCAAAGACCAACGCCGAGGAAGGGACCAAACACGTCACGTCACCCGAGCGATCACGAAGTATCAAACATTATGCAATTATACAAGTAACGAATCCAAAACAGTTTTGAAGGAAATGATACAATACGTGATGGGAGGTGATATGTGCTGAGTACTAACGTAATCCTAGCGTGTGCACGATAAGTTAACGTTACGATTTCTTGAAAAGTTCAGCTAGACCTACAGAAGCGTACATTGAACGACGGGTAGCGTTTTAACTTTGGCCCCATAATATCTAAATTATTATTAGTTACATAGTAGCTTCATTAGAGCGTTGCAACAATTGACAATGACAGATGTGCGCAGGAGTTGCGCAGCCGCGGCAGGCGTCCGCGCGTCTGCCGCATCGCGGCCAAGGCGGCTGACCCGACCGGACCAGGTGCACTCACAACCTAATGCCCTGGAGACTTATTGAGCATTACAAACTATATTGAATTTGATATTGTTTACTCGTACAAAAATCGGCGGCCGGACTAGCCCATTTCCGTAGCAGCAAGTAACAATTAATTTTTGTATTTGAATTGATATTAATGCAGTTCACAAAATACATCTACTTATCAAGTTTCAACAATACAGCTCTTAGTTTCGGAATAAAATGGCTGTGACATACGGATAGACAGACAAATAGACACACAAACGGAACCCTAAAAATGGTGGATGTCCAGAAAAACAACTTTGTTGTTTACCATTCGCGTAGCCTAGGCTCGTTATAGATCATCATAACCTAGTAGTCCTATTACACATGCTGTGAATAGTTAGCCGACTGTACAAACAAGAAAGCGCAATCCATACGTGGCAAAACCGTCGCGGCCTGCAACCTGTCCCTAACCCGGTCATCCTCTCGCGGACGTATCTGTTGACAATCTGGAGAGAAAAACTTAAGATCTGTTAACCTCCTAACCAACTTTGTAATACGAGTATGGATTTTTTTATTCCTGCGACAGCTATAAACTAGAAGTCACAGGTCTGAACGATGACCACTGACGGAATGGTTTGGTCCGCATGGAGAATTTTACTTTATCCCCCCCACGTACCAGATAACGTACAGACAACCACAATGTATACAAAGTAATACAAAGTGCAAGTCTCAGCCTATTTACATATGCAACCATCGCACAGTTGACCGTAACTCCATCAACACACAACACAACTTATCAAGTTTCTATAACTGATACCGTAGAGACCTCGATGGTAAACAGAAATTGTACTGAAAACGTTATACTAATCATTAGCTTTACTTATTATCACAATTTTGAATATGTACCTAGTACTTCCTGCATTACATTATTATACTTTACTTCCATCTCCATACAGTTCACTCTTCAGTCACATGATAATATAACAAACTTTGGGTATTTAGCGACAAAACTAACAGCAGTCAAGGATGCCACGTCACCGGCGAATATAAACAAACGTTGCGTAAACGCGCACAAGAGGAAGCCTGCGCGGGCGCACGTGACGTCACGCCTCGCGCCAGGACCGCGCCTGCCCGAGATACATGCGAGATTTGTTATTGTCAATTTGAAATGGGTTACTCAACACGTGTGTTGTAAATTACAAACAAAATAATTTAAGGAAAACAACATCTTATGTGGTCAATTGATGACAAATAGTTTGAGGAAGACAAAGTTTATTTCCTTTAGCTCTTGACCAGGTAACAATAATATTGGTCTTCAAAGAAAGGATTAACAGCTATTGCCACGTGTGATGTACGAGTATCAGCTGTGTGCGTTCTCATATTAGTGCTCAATAAACAACTCATAAGACTTGATATATCGATTTACGAACGATCGGCAAAATTTATGCATCCGCTTAAATCTTGTTCGCAGTCAAAGCTTCATAGTTGGCTGCCGTCGGCACTTCGTATAATGAAGATATAAATGGTCACACAATGGTCGTTATGAACAGCTCCTTAAATAATAATTATTGCCTGTTAACATCAGAACTTGGCGATTAAAGTGGAACTATCATGTGAAAATAGACGTTTGCGACAGGTATTAAAATAAAGCGACTGTTTTTAGATGCCAATGTTGAAGCCAGATTATTGACGATAGTTTATTTTGAGACGTAAAATCTTTTGTATTGTGTTGTACAAGCAAAAACGACAAACTTAAATTTAAACACATTGACAACGTTATGAACGAAAAACATAATTTGAATGAAGTGCATGACGCAAACCAGCCAGTAGTTGCTTGATGTTAAGTGATCACCGCCATCCATAGACCATGCTAATACGATTACCTTTTATCAAAATGCTATTTTGTTTTAAGAATCTTCTGAATCCGATGAGCTGGCACGTTAGCACTCCGCGCACCGGCTCATTAGGGCGTGGTGATAAATTACCTCACACAATGCCAGCTCGCGCAGACCGGACGGAATAATCGCACGTTATAAATGCGCTCGTTGCTCAATATTCCCGACTAGGTGCTATTTGGACACATGTTATTACAGATACATCGGCTGTGAACTCCAATTAAAAGATCAAAATGTGCAGGAGAGTGTAATTTGGTACGAGCTTCAGATGCGACGAAAATGATTTAACACGAATCATCAATTATAAAATTATAAAGACACTATGGTTTCGAACATTACGCATTCTACAATCACGTTACATAAGGAAGAAAACGAGCAGAAGCAATGACCGCGACCTCTGAACGCTCGGACAACAATTAAAATGTCATCAAGAGTGCGTCGTTAGCCGCAGATCAGCGATGACGCCGCGTGACGAGCCCGCCGGCATCGCTGATCCCTTGGCAGCGGGGCCGGTCGCTCGGCCTCGGGACACGCCAACTAAAACAAAGCTCTTTTCGGCACCTCACCCTCCGAGCCCCGGCCGCCCCCTAGCAACAACCCCGGCATTTGTCAACAAACATTATTTGCTCTGAGGTTGCTCCAGAGTAAAATCAACATTACTTTTCGCGACATCGTTTATCTTGTCAATTCTCTATGAAATTCAATCAACTTATCTTGGCTATCACGAAATTAGATGTACAAACGATAAACCGAAAATACTAGACGTATGATTTTTGAGATTTTTACTAATATTGCAGTACATATCTATTTACTACATGTTGAAATGAGTAAGTACTTTTAGAAATCTCGCACTTAGATTTCATTGTAACATCTTGACTTGGAAATAATGTTATGGTTTCACATAATAATTTCATGGTCATACTCAAATGATGAACTACTCAACCTAACATCCGCCTGATAGATTTAGGTATTACGCTCCAACATTTATCAGAAGACAATATTTTCATACAAAGATGGATTATGCCGCAAGATGTAGGTTATCCCGACACATTACTGTTTGTCAGCCATGTGGCCAGGTTTTTATCTAGTCCACGTTTTTAGGCCAATTCACTCTTATCAATGAGCAAACCGACGCCTCGTGCTTGTCGGGGTATTTATGCGGATAATAATGTTACAATACAAATTTCAATTCTAATCGTTGACCTTCTACGATTAAACGCACAATATTAAGATTTGGTGTTCAAACTTCAAAATTACGTATTCACAGAAATTCCTTGTCTTATTATGGCGACCTTACCACCTTTTCGGTCGTTCATAATAAGAACAATTCTAGATGGGAAGGCGTTGAATGAGTTATGAATAACATTTATGAACTCATCTCCATCCTCTTCATGAAGGATCAAACTTCACTATTTCGCTTTCAATGTCCTTTTTACTTTGTGCCACTAACACATTTTCTGGGCCATAGAAATAAGTTTCGTTTCCGACTGTAACATGGGCGTCGAGATGCCTCCGAGGAGGGTCAGCACTCCCGCGCTGCGTTTTGGGCGTAATGTTCATAAATCGCGGCGGCACCTGACCCGCGCCTAACAAGTCTAATCCTGGCGGCGCTCCAATCAGGTGCGAACATTATGTATGCGGCGTTTGCCATCTCCGAATATACCCGCCGGGAGCCGCCGCTTATAGCCTAACCAGAATAGCCGGGAACTTATAGACGCGTCGACGGACCGACTCGCCGCCAGATATAGAACTGCGCCGACACCATTTATGGCACTTACACTAGCTAATTTTAATGAAGCCGAAAGAGCCGCGCCAATATCGACCATTTATTTATTGTTGTTATCGCGGTTGGCTGTTACACTAATGGCGTTTGTAATTGCGTTCTTGACGCGCATATTTTATTTCGCAGGTCGAGCTTCGGAATTATTTTCTTCCGGATTAGCGGGCTAATTGTTCTGCTAACGTACAGTTGCATCGCCAGCCTCACTGTATAATTTATTACATTAGGGAGAAAATAGCAACAGAAGAACCAGTAATTATATACTTTTAAATTACACTAAAGATAACGAATACTTCCACAATATCAATACTTATAGCAACAAAGTGAAGTAGTTGTACAATTTATAAACTGATATGACAGGAGAGTTCTACAAGTATGTCAATTAAAACTGCAAGTTTATGAATCTATTGCATTATAAATATATTACGGAAGTATTATTCAAACATAATCTAAAAGTGATTACTGTATTTCTAATAATAAATACAGCTAATGCGATAAGTTACCGTGAAGATATAGTAGGTATCTAAGACGTAAAGTACGTGCTTAGTAATATATTTATCGATACCTAAAAGATTAGGCGATAAGAGGGTATAAATAAACAATTAGGATTAGAATTTACCGTGAAAACGAGTCATCATTGTTTCACAGCCTTGTTATATCTATTGCGATAACATGCCTTAGGTAGTGATCGGGGAGTAGTGGTTACACTTCTGGGCGATGAAGTACACAATGCTACAATGAACGCACCGTCGAGCCCGGTGACGTCCGCACGTTACGGTACGCGCCGCGCGAAAATAACCCGGCATGCGCCGTCACTTCCGGCCCAGTACTTACCGCCCGATTTTGGACTTCCGCTTCAACTCTACATTGTTTGAGGAAAAACTGGATACCGCTGGTTACACTTTGTTCTGCCTACAAACCAACTGGGACGTTAGACACGACACTCTACATAGGATAAAATGCTAGCAACAGCGATTCCTCGGATCTCGCAAACGTTTTCATTCATGGGCGGCGGTTATCACTTACAATCAGGTGCATCACTGGGTCGTTTGCTGCCTCGGACATAATAAATACCTGTTTTTTATTTAAAAACGCTTGTGGGCTAGAATAATGTGATCGAAATAAAGTTTCGTGTATTCACAATCTCAAATCTGCTGCAGATCGGTTGATCCGGTCATTGAAGGTAATTATGCCATCATATCCTCTGCCTGCATTCGGTTTAACAAAAACTGAAGGTTTCTGGGGTTTGTTTACATTATTTTGCAGCAAGCCATTGTCATGAGTGGCTCTATAATGCCTGGTAACAAAGGCTATGCGCCAATTAGAACGACGAAGTCAAAAATTGCACCGTAAGTACTTAGCGCTTGGTATCAGCAATGCAGAAGTGGGCGTGTTGGTAAACATGGGCGCCGTCCACCTGTTGACGTGGAGGCCTAGACCTTCGCGCGCCGTCATCGCCGTGCGGTAGGTCGCCGGCGTCCGACCGTCGATCCCGTGCTTGACGCCAATGATAAACTGCCGATACGTGCGTTGCAATCGAAGCGAGGACTTGAATCAGACGGTCTGTCCTGTAGGTTCTTCGCATCAAGCTATGAGTGAGTGGGATAGATAGTTTTGAGGAATTAAAGAACACTAACGAGTTTACACATCTGTGACACACATAGGGACAATTGTAGCTTCCATAATAATGACACTGTGTCTATAGAAGGATCGTGGGTAGATAATGCTTTTAATAATTTATACTGCCATACTGAATACAAAAAAGCTGTAATGTATGGTTTTACAGAAAGAATGAAGATTCTAAACGTATTACTAATTGTAGATAAAACTAGAATCGGGGACATTGCTAATGGTGTCGTTCTCGTTAGGAATAGAAAAACATTAATGTTGGGAAGCAGAGAAATATCTATTTAATAATCGACATTTGAACGGAAAAAACATACATACATATGTATTGTATACAATAATAATAAAGAAGGAAATTATCTTATTACTAGTAAAAAAAATATGAATAAGAATTAGGTAAGGTTAAAGATAACTTATTCCAAATAACACGACCAGAAACTAAACATGTACCAAACAAAAGAACAAGAGACATAAGACAAGATACTGAAAATAATTCCCTTTTAACATTATTCTCGGAAGTGGACAACAAAGACACCGCGAACAAAGAACATATACAAGAGTAGAACATTTACTCCACAGGAATAAATCTTTCAGCGAGATTGCAATCTGAAGCAATGCTACCCACTTGTGTCAGCGGGTTAACTGGTTAATAAATGAATCGATAACTTTGTCTTGCGCCATCCTGAGATAAGATAACCTACAGATCATTTATAACGATTCACGTTACATTTCTATTTGCATCAGTGCAAAGTATCACGGTAAAATAGAACATTCCGTTGCACAGCAAATATATTTGTATATTATATGCAAGCTTATTTTGCAACCAAATTTCATCAGTTTAAATTCCCAAAAAGCATTTTTGAAAAAGCCGTTCAGTGCTATCGACAACAATCACTGGCAAAACGTAACGTTTTAGAATAAAACTCTCTCTTAATGTTGAAATGGAAGCGTCAAGTTGGCTAGAGAAATTTGGCATTGACTAACGTATACCTCTGTATCTGTTAAGTTCGAGCCTTCTGAGTATCTTGTGAGAATGTTTGGTGTAATCGAATATTTCCATGGCAACGTGACCGTTGTTACGATATTGGCTCAATTGCCGCTGCACGCGTCACATCTGCCAATGCAACGAGAACACTATAGCAAATTCAGCAGACACATTCCGTAATAGCATAAGATCCCACTGCTTAATTCTAAAGATACCTGTTTTTCCATGATATTAGTCTTAAATGAATGTTGATTTTTACCCTTTCCTGTACTTTTCTTCTTACAATTTGAAGAATATTAATTAATCTTTCGAGGAACACACAAAAATTTATGAAATTATTTGAAAACTTTTACTAAAGAGTTTAAGAAACGCGCGAGTATTCCGTGAGTTTGGTACGAAAGGAATTTAACGGTAGACAGAATTAGTAATAATTTTGAAGAAGAATTGATAAGAATTTTGAATTATATTATGTCAAATGTGAGAGTCGTGCACACAGGTACACATAAATCCAGCGAGGCGCGGAATGTCCTGTGTGTTCCCAATGCGCCATTCAAATATTGACAATCACGACTAGTTCCTCTGTAAGTTCGTCGGAATTATATATATTTACCTACTTGCTTTGAGCTCAAACGAAATCAGTGAAGATTTGCTTTCTTCTGAGATCTTCAGATCCGAAATATGACATTTTGTTAACAGCAGTAGGTACGTGTATGTAGCACCATTCACAAACACCAGCCGACCAGCTATCGAATATGTACCTATTCATTTTACTATGCGACAGAAATAGCTCGCAATTGTCGCATGTAACGTAAGCGATCGGATAAAACAATTGCCGTTACGCAAGCCCCATTATCCAATGAAGGTCTAGAACGCTAGACTAGTAACCTCTAGTAAACTCTGGAACTAATAGGCGATCGGCCAACGCGCTTGGGAAGCGATGGTAATTTGCCCCGATGGATGCCGTGCCGACGGCAGGTGGTGCGAACTGGTCAGTTTCGGTACTTGAACCGCTGACACCGGCTCATTGCCGCTTCCTGCTTCCACTTACGCACAATTGCCGGCCTTTGGGCTATTAATGTAACCCATCATCTCGTGAATCAGCTAGAGCGTCATGGAGAAATAGATTCCCATGTCCAGTAATGCCTTTATTAGCTCTATTTGGATCAAACTGTAGGTATCTTGTACAATATGAGCATTCTATAGATTTGGAAAATGGAATATCTTAATCTAGAACAGATTGGTTAATATTAATGGCATGGTGACGTCTAATAAATCAATACCTTTATAATAAGCAACGAGGGCGACGGAGTCGTTTTAAAATTTATAGAGTCTAGTCGCAAACAATATTTCTGGCTCTTAAAATGTGTGAATTATAAAACTTTGCTGACGGACGAGCGTCATAAACGGAGAAATGGGAGTTTCATGGAGTTATAATAATACACCAGGAAATGTAGTGAGGTCGTTAACTTTTCAACTCGAAAGTAGAAGATTCCTGTGATTTAATCACGCATTTCTGAATTAGTAAATAACAAGTACGTAAAAGACAAAATCTGAATTTATAGTCATAATAATGTACAAATACAAGGAGAGCGGGAGTTGATAACTGCCACGAAATAACTTAGTTACTAGCCGACTAGAAGGCAGACTACCGGATGTGTGACTGAGAGACAACAAAATATAAATAAAAAATACTTCTAAGTTGGAATGGTAATTAAAAAGTAATTCAACAACGTTATCTGACGCTAAGTGGGCCTCCCTGTAGTGAAACTTGTTAGAGACTTAAAGGCGGAGAATATTAAATAAGTAACTACTTATTTTTTATTGTAATTGTATATAAATATGGCGATAATAGCGCATGATGTCAGCTGCTTATTATACCCGATCTCGTAGGTAATAATAACGCTTTCGCAAACAAATTAATCCGAACACGATAGTAGGTAGAGTTATTTATAAAACCTGATAATTTTCCACACAAGTATTCGACAAGCCTGCAGCATGTGTATGTAAATTTTTGCTTATCTAACACATTTTAAAATAACTTATTAAGCAACTTTGTAGACTATAATAACTTAACTGCCCAAATATCGGACTACTCGTGTACTTAGTTACTTTTGCAAATAGTCTCAGCAAAATGAAACTAACACAATATTAATTTCTTTTTAAAGAAAGTTTTTATTTTGATTAAATAAAATAAAATCCTTACATCTCTTTTAATAGCAGTACCATCTGTGTTTTATCCATAAATGTCTAAATATGCAAATAATTTTTATAAGTAATAAATATGAAAACATATTTTGTAAGCGATGGAGCAGCTAAGTAAACAGCTGCCTACACGTCAGTAAAGGTCGGAGTAATGTCAGCACCCACAGGGCAGAGGAGCCGGGAACCGGGGGAAGCACTGGGCCGCCCACGCGCACCCTGCGCGACCTTTGCGCCTTCCAGATACTAGTATTACTACACGAGACACCATAGCAACTACGTTGTTCAAGTACCTAAACGATGCCTTTATTATTTTATATAAAATCAAGAGCCTCCAAATCCTCTAAAAAATATCTAGTTACTTTTGGATTCGTAGTATTGGATTCAGAATCAGGTACTCGAGCACTATTTAACTTAATACGATGACGTTTCGTCGAGCTGATACATTTCATATGTCTGGTGTCTGATACTGTTACGTTTCAAGTGTCAATTGGATACATGCTTTTAACTCGGTTGTCATTGCTGCGATGGCCTTCAACCGCTTTGAAAGATAAAAAATCAAGTAAACTATGCTAAATAACTTGTTGGTCTTGGCCAAACAAATGGTATTTATATAATGTACCAAATCTCAAGCATTTTGGCTTTATTTCTGTTTAAGCGGTTTATGATGGATGTGACCGTTGTTCCCTGTGGCGTTTAAAATACTACCATAGTGGGACTAAACGCCTCAAAAGGCATAGAGCCATTTGCGGGTAAATCCACGTCCAAGGGTTCAAGGCCTTTGCAATGGACTGAGCCAGACTTCCTATTCCGACACAGAGCTTTGTCACGGAAGCGTCGATCTGCAATAGGAAAAACTTTTAGAGGCAATTTCATGCTTCACCGAGTCGAACTCAATTTGAAATGTTTCCATTCCGTTAGGTGGGCACGTACATGTTCCTCCTCTTAGACGGAGTTCGGACAGAATGCGCGCAAAAAATATATAAAACGTTGATAAAATTGTAAAAACATTTACGCGGAAGAAGAAATTGCGGAAGCGTGCCAATCTACGAGTCACAATCATCCCAAGGTCTAAGAGTTTTTGTCAACAGTTTTTCAAAGTCTCCGCTTACGCAACGAACGCAACACTGCCATCATAAATAAAGAATTTGCGGATCAACAGAAACAGTCCCCGAGCAACGTAAACAACAACAACTCGTTAAACAAGAATAACAACATCAACTAAGTTAACGATTCGTTTAATAAAATGGATAAGTTAAATCATAACATTTATTCTTCAGAAGATATGACTATCTAGAAATGTAATGGAAATACAACCAAAACTAGAACTGACGGAGTTGAAGAGATAAAAGACCAGATATAAAAACCATCCGAATTTTAAATCAGAATACATAATAGGAGATACATGTATGTATTACATTTGTGCGTGAGCGTGCGTACATCGTGTACTTATTCGTAACGGTACCCAAAACGGTAAATAACTTCGAGGCACTGAACTTCACAGGCTTCATGTTCATGGGTTGACTCTGCAACACGGGCGATGATAAGTCACCTACGTCAATGCGGTCGGGGAGGCGGCAAACCGCATGTTTACCGTACTACAGGATAACCCGATCAATGAATGGGCCGAGCGGGAAATGACGACCAGTGAATCATTATACGATGAGCTTATTTGTCCTGCTTTACTTTTGTTTTCATTGTAACGCTTACGCTGGCTTTTATACATAAGTATTACAGAAACAAGAAAAACAAACATTTTAAAACTTAAACACGTGTACTTACAAAAATAAAACTTCCAACTAAAATGTCGTTTTACATTTTAATTTAATTTTACACCCAATTCCTGAACACTTAAAATTGCCTAGTTTTATTAATACCTAAATCAGTGGGTTAGACTGTTCCAAGGTGACCCACAGCAGTTGCGCTGGCAGACAACATGACAGACTAATTCGTTCAAAGAAACGTTAGCGAAACACTAAACAAAGAATGCCCAAACAGACTGGACAACATGACAGAAACGCAAAGCAACTGACAGTGGGTATTCGTTACTTCGCAAGGCGTCCGTGATTGCGAGAAACTAGCTTTTGATGTTTCTGGGAGTGTCGATGAACAAGCCTGGACTTATATAGCTACTCTCAGTACACTCATTCTTATATAGTTGAACTAGCAAACAATTGCACAAAAGAATGTTGTTAACTTCAATATCGATTATGTTGTGGCTAACATTGATGGAAAACTAGACAGATTACTAATTAAATCATTGCTATCTAAAGTTAACAATCACGTCACGACACATACAAATAAATGCGTCAAATAAACATTTGATACCATAAATTGTATGTCCTTCAGTATGTTGCTAACGTGCCGTCTAGACGGGACCACTAATTATACTCCTGTCGCGAAACTGAAATGCGCGTGCGTCACTTGCGGTCCTGACGTAATCAAGCGGAAAAAATATCGCACCAATTGTAAGAGGAGCGCATCGGAGAAAGCTTCGGAGATGTTTACCGCCCGTGCCTTATCACAGACACGTCACTGTGTCAGCTATTTATAGCTCATCTGCAGGCCATCTACAGCACTAGCCAGCGGCGAAAACGTTATGTAACTGGAATTTTTGAAACTATCTGCCTTTTACGGACACTTCTGTAACTCAAATAAGGCTATAACTTTATAAGACAGTGAGATCTAAAGTTGTTACTTCAGTTTACTGTTTTGAGCATTTGAAACATTTGATGATTGAATAAGTTAAATACTGAATTAAGTTATACGAAATGTTATATTTTCTAGGGGTTCATTTAGAACCATACCAAATATACATATCAATAAAGTATATAAGATATCATAAGATTATGACAATCATATTTGAAATTTTTATCATTATAATCGTAGGTATTTCCCAAAACGCTGTACTAATTCGACTACTTTGACGAGACATTCCTATTCATGATAAGCCGTATAAGAAATGAATTGCCAAGTCTTTACAATAGTGAGTAATAAAACGAGAAAGCAAATTCCAAATGTGGGGTCAGTGGCCCGGTAGCTGCCAGCGCGTCTGACTGCGCGGGCGCAGGACTGGTTCCGCGTAACGTAGGCGCGAGGCCTGTCCAGTATCCACCTCATCAATCACTGAGCACTCCCTCGGAGGACGCTGGCAGGGCCATGCTTCAGGAGGGCCATAACGGGCAGTGACTTTTGCAGTTTGAGTAAGCCGAAAGCCTCCACGATTGCTACTAACATTCTAAAGGAAACGAGTAACAACTTAACCAAACATCGATTTCAATTTGTTCAAATGACTTTGCAATTGACTTACGATAAGTCTATTTGTGAAAGAGAATTTCGATCATTTGCATACATTAATAAATATCTTTAAATGTAAATAAAGAACGAATTACAAATTAAAATAAGATTAAAATAACAAGACGGTGGATAATACTCGTGAAACCTTGATAACTCTGGGGCGTTTTAGCACGTTTTAACTCTTAAAGTAAAATTAACGTAAAACGCGAATGACGAGCATTTTGGAGATTTTTCGAAATTTATACACTAACTACTAAATGGTCCCAAAACTCTTGCTACGAAAATAATCCAGATTATAAAACTTGACATTTATGTTCTGTAAAAGGACTTATAAATTACATTTAAAGATTTTTTGAATTTGAATTGGCACTAAACAAACATAAATTAAGTATGTAGGTATTACTTATTTAACTTCAACAAAACTAGAAACAGAATATTTCAAAGAATAAGGATTGTATGAGGTCGTTAGTTTATCGAGAACTTGAAGGCATTCTGTTTCTATTGCTCTCTAGAGCTAGTTTATACGGGAGTATTTATAGATATGATAGACGCGGCAGATAAGCCCTGAGTGGGGTCGGGTGACTTCACCTCGGCAAACCAGTCGACCTGGCGCCTGACCCACGATGGCAGCGGCTGCCTCTACCCGGTTCCTTTATCAGAGGAACTTTCTAGACGATCATAGTCACAGTTTGTCCAATAGGTGATGATGAAGTCAATATAAGTGAGTGTTATTAAACGTAACTTTCAAAGATCTATTCTAGAAGGTCAAGGCAGGAGTTAGATGTGCTGTTAGAAATTACTGACGTTTAGGAAAAAGGATAAAAGGTGTTAGAACCACCTCAAACACATAACCACTTTTCTACCTCACAGGCTTTGGTATGCTTTGAGAAGCAATTAGAGACATCACCCCAAACCTTCCTGTTGGTTCTCATCTGGCCTAATTAACTTACATCAGTTCCCACACATAATTAAACAATTAGCTCAAATTAGATCACGCTCGACTGTGTGACCTTTGTAATGAGAGCAAGCAAACATGCTTTAATTATAACGCCTTTTTTGCTTTTAAAATGATCTTATCGTCTACAACAAGACTACAATTTATGTTTATCTGCCAACTAGATCTCTATTAAAACTAGTTTTTGCAGAAACTAAACAAGTAGCTACCCACACTATTATAGCCGAGTACATAAAACTCTAGTTGTAATAAATTCATTAACATACAAGTTTTTCAATTCTACTTCTGAGCCCAACTGTGTTTGTGCAACTGCTTCTTATTTCAACAATGTGATTTCAAAATAATCCACATGCATAACTGTATTCTGTCAATGAGTTGCTGCTCATCTCAAAATGTTTGAGCCATGTTAAAATTGTGATTTCGTAGCTTCAACATGTACCTACTAAATTTCTTTATACATCTGTGTCGGTGTATTGGTGATGTAGAGGTATGTATACGACTGATAACTTTTGCCGATGGTATCAAACACATCGCGCATAAACTTCAGAAACAGTAGAATGTTTCAATTGGTATTCGATAACGATACAGGACGGCAGAATATCATGATAGATTCGATAATGCCTGATAAATGTATAGACAGGGTATATTATTGAAATGGGTGAACGGCGCTGTTGACCGAAGACGCAATGTTTGCGACGGCACAAACGAAGAAAATGATAAGAGGCAACGCGGATACGCACGCACACACGCGCGCTGCGTACAGAGCAGCGCACGCGCACACGCGCCGGACCAAAATAGCAACTCCGATAGCGCAAACACACCAACACACGCCCACACCCCGTACGTGAACTGTAATAAAAACATACATACGCATCTACAGTGCGCTATGAATAAGACACCAATTGAAATGGAATCGTACGTGTTTATGTAGCCGAGTTTACCGACTGCTATTCGCGCCGAGCTTACCGCTACCAGGAATCGAAGGGGCGGGATCCGAAATTCGCAAAGAGAAAGCAGATTTCGAAAACCGGCCTCGTGGCCGTTTGCATATCGCAATAAAAACTAGGCCTAAACGAACTCGCGCCGAGGAGCGGGTGCGGACGGGACGGACCTCCTCGGCCGAGCTGATACCGGTTCCGGCTAGTTCCAATTATAGGTCCGTGCTGCCGTGCACGTCCAAGAATGTGGACCAGCGGATCGCGAACGGCAAGAGGATTGCGGACTCACCTAAATTGATGACATACATGGCCTGGGAGCGCTCGAGCCTCTGAGCGTGCTCCACGGCCTGGTAGAGTCCACTGGAATCCACTTTTAAGCACTGTATAGAACTGTAACACAAACAGGATCCACTGCGGCGTCCGCAAGCATGTTATGTTCACTGACACTGCCGTAGGTCGGCGCTCGGCGCTCGACGGACTCGGTCGGTGGAGCGCGTGAGCGTGGTCGAGGCGACAGGTGAGCTCGGCTCGCGGTCGGCCACTGAGCGGCGCGCGCGCCGAGCGCCACCGAGCGCGCCCGAGCGCCTCTGACGCGCACCCATTCACTCACCAGCGCGCGCAGCGCTCCAGCGCTCCGCCTGCTGACGCAAAACTTCTTCGCAGCGACAAAGCTCGCCGATTGATCCTGCAGAATTTTCTCGGAATGCTCTTTTCTTAGTACAAAACTAAATATAAATAAGTTTCTGGACAAGAGCAACGTGACAAAAAATTACTGAAGGAGGCAGGAAGGTCACTCATGTAAGTTTGTTGAATTTAGAGGGAACTCTACAAAACTAATAAGAATTTATTGTAACATAGAAGTAGTCTACGTAAAGGCTTAAGATCAGAGGAGGATAAGAACTGCAGGCGTCATTCGACAAGATCCATAAAAACCTCCAAGTTGGCCTGTGTAGTACGTGATCATAATCACGAAACCGGCCGTAAAATCAGCTTGTCGTAAAAGCTCTAACAGGAAAATAGTGCCCAAAAATGATCACGTAACTCTTATGTAAAACGACGCGAACAAGACGTGAGCTAGCCCGGCCAAGGATCAACCCTTCATTGCAATGCAAACATTGTATTCGACATGAATGAATGAATAACTTATATTGCACACAAACAAAGGTATACAAATTTCAATCTAAATATTACAGGTGTAATAAAGGCATAAGGTTGTGGAGTACAGGATTCAAACCATATCCCTTAAACTGGGCATCTAAAATGTCACTTGCAACAGCAACTGCAAATGGCTTAAAAATTTTACATGTACAATTTATTCTTAAACGTTATCCGACCAAAGGTATATTCCTTATAATGTATGCTCGAAATTGATGAGAGATTCGGACTCCTCCTAAGACCAAAACAGCAGCAGGCTTTTGGGTGTTATTACTTAACTTCATATTCGTTTTAAGGTATTAAACCAAAATTCATAAATATGAGAAATAAAATCATTGATTGCAGAATTTCTAAAAAGTTGTTGTGAGTTGAAAATCTGTGAATACTGTTTTCAAATGAACCCAGCTTTGCATAGTTATTCGACCGACACACGTGGAGTGTCTCCTAGAGAGAGCATGCACGTGTAGACTTTCAAATAAGCAGTGCATGAAAGTATATGGGACTGTCAAAGTTGTTATTTCGCAATTGAAATATGACATTGGTTATGATGATAACACACGTGATATAATTATATGATATGACTTAATAGAGTAATTAATGAATAGCGAGATATGATCAAATCACGTAATAATGCAGACAGATATATTATTTACATTTACATTTCTGTATCGCCCTCTGTTGTCTTTATTTAACTCTTGACATTTCTGAGGACCAGGTCTAACTGTAAACTGTTTGACAATTCCAAGAGCACAGGTAATTAAAAAGGAATTTTAGATGATTCAGAATGTAGGTTATTCCAACTTATTGGTTGAAACGTTTTGAGGAAAAAGAGTAGAGGTGGTAAGTAATAAACATCACGAAAATTCACTAAGCGATTTATGTCAGGTACAGCAGACAACCTGTCAGTTCTTTATCCGATTCTCTCCTTAACATCCAACATATATCATTCAATCAGTTAAGGAAAACATGGTTGACTGTTTGTATATAACACGTATTATTTTTGATTTAGTTAACGTTCAATTATTTTGTATTTGTTCAAAAAACGTAAAACTTCGACGAGACTATCTTAGCGACTAACCAAAATGTGTATAACTGGTTGGTGTGATTCCCGGCAGCTTTCGTATTCCCATCGACAACTACTTGAGCATTCAGGGTGCGCGACGCGGTGACGTCGACCTGCGCTGACGCATCGCTGGACAGCGTCCGAGTCGAACCAATGCAATGCGAAAATGCATCGACCAATCATTGACGGACGGTATTCAAAGAAACTGCTCCTATTTATTTTGTGCCAAGGTTTGTTGAATTGAATTATGTATTATGTCGCAGCTCAGATAAAGTTACCATTTTAGTAAGTAAACAGAAGCAACAGAATTCTGAGTGTCACAAAGACGCTTTAGCATATTGATCTTCTTGATTTGGTGTCAATGGTGAATCTAATCATTTCGGTCCAATACTCAACAGATTGCACCGCTGGTATCCGTAGAATGTACCAGGAGATCATTGACTACAGTTCTACAATTTTATTAAAACAAAATTGTGTCTAACCAGCTCTGATGAGAAACGTCGTATAAGTCCAGAAGATCAGTTGGGTAATGTATTCCTGTTGATCAACTTATCCACAGCGGAATAGGAATCCTTCTTTTATAGGCCGTAAGATTTTACGTCATGACAATCAATTTGTTGACATACTCAACTTGTGAGTTGTAACTCACAAGTTGTAAAGTATGATAGGTAACTTCCTAAAACATGTGGATGTGTCGCTTCCCGGCCTTGGCAGCGAACAGATCTTAGTTAACACATGTAGGTATTTTCAAACACTGACCCAAGCGAATTGTATCGAGTCGCCTACGCCTCTGACGCGGAATGTGGTTCGCATAAGCGAATTAACAAATACAACAGTACTACGAGTATGATACGCGGCTTCACGTGTCCTATCAATGGTGAATGGAGTCGCGTCTTTGCGTGGTGCATACCTAGTGAACGACTAAGTCTGCGCTACCTATAACCTTGGCGATTGTGTAAGGAAATAGCGATGGTTGAACTTAATAGCTGCATAATTAATCATTAAACGGCTATTAGGACCAACATATATTAGCCGTTTCATTTGCATTTTATGCATATTAGGTAATGCCTAGTGACACCTAATTACATACCTACGGGTCTTTTGTCAATCGTTTTATTTTCCTGTTCTGAATTTTGATTACTAGTTTTTGAGATCTGTAAAAAATCAGGTACGACTTGTGCAACATTTTGTTAAGAAATTAGTTTGTAATAATTTAATGTATGCTAACGAGCTATGACGTCCGCTTGTAAAAAATAGAAACTACACGTTAATGCAAATGACAAGAATTGGCACAAAGGAGACATGCAGGCATGGCCATTTTCAGTGTAAGGATAAGGTCTTTTTCATTAATGAATTCGACGATATAATTATTGGTTTTCTCATCATCAAGAATTGAAAGAACTTCAGAAAGCTAGATTTGCATTACAATGCCCGAAAAGTTAGTGTTGTTTGATAACTCTACATTTGTTATATACTGTTTCTCCCAGCATTTGATTTTATGAATATTTTTACGACGCCAGCGTTCGTCCAGTCAGTGTCAAGTATCATTTCCCTCTTCCCTAGTTTATTGTCTGAATCACGGGTCGGTTTTAACCGCGCCCGCGTCAGCGCCGCCGGTGACACACGCGACCTCGGCTTTGACTCGTCCAACTTGCCAAAACACTCATTTGACATTTGTCGTCGGGTTTATGTTAACTATTGCCAGTGAGGACAGCTAAACTGTCATAGCTGTATTGTGATTTCTGCCACCGGTTACCAAAAAGATGACTTTTGAGATCAATATCAATGTGTATTGTTCTAGTATTTCTCATCTTCTAATACTAGTTCGGCAAGACAAAACTTATTGAGGAAATCGTATGTTTCGGATTATTTTTCAATCTTTGGATAACATAACAATAAGCAGAGACGAAAGATAAGATTCAATACTATTTATGTACACCACAAACCAGAAAACAAAAATAAGCTTAACGCTGCATCTAAACAAAGGAGTAGAGGAGTAGCATACCGCAGCGCGAACTGTTCGGTTATAAAACGCATCGTAAACTTTGGCGCCGGCGACAAATCGTTAGAGCGATCGTTGTGTGAAATAGTTCTCGCTTGTTGCCTCAGGGTTGCTGTTTACAACCCAGCGATTAACAAAAAACAATGGCCTTTATTAGATTCCAAAATATACATTAAAGATAAGTACACTATTTGATATTATTAAATAATCAACCGATCAGGTTTATCGAAGTAAACTGGAAAATTCGCTTTTATATCTGGTTACAGAGTGTCAAAATTTGATCTTTATCTTTAAAACCAAAGAAGTTTTATGAAAGAAGTGTTTCGTTATCATTCAATGATTATTTTTATTCATAACACCTGCATTTTGCGAACAAATCAGAGAATCCGTATTATTGTTACCTTTATTTTACTCAAATTAATAATTCAACGCAATCACACACTGACTTTAACTGTCACAGGGATGCAATTAATATATAAACAGTAATTACACACATACGTTAACCGCAAGACATTACAGTCCAAGAAAATACGCAAAACAACCATTTTTACGTAGATAACTAGCTTGAAAGGGTGCGTCAGGGAGGCATCTTAGGTCCTATTTTATAAATGTTTTAATCTTGTTGAAAACGCTTTAATACATAAAGATATCATCTCCCGCAGACTGAGTACACTTTGACAGTAGTGTGAAAGGCTTAGCGAGAGCCCTGCGCCGCCAAGACGGCGGGCGTCTCGTCTCGACACTGACTAATCCTGATCCTATTTATACTAAATCTATCTAATCGTGTCACCTCCGCGCCTCGGCTTAGCTCACGTACCTGAAACAAATACAAACATACTTAGTGTACGCACGATTACGATCAAAATTCTGATCACGCAGGGGAACATGAGCTTTCTGATGTTTTGACGTCTGCAGAAGCAAGGGTGTAAATGATCTATATGACATAAGAATTATGATAACATCTACAAGAGGAGTCATAGAAGCGACACCATGCATTTTTGGAAGTACATAGTAAGCTCGTCTCGTCTTTTGAAGGGATCTCCAATACCTCCATAACCATCAGGAAATAAAGCTGCAGCCGAATTATACCACACAACTGAGTTATGTGATGGAAATTAAGAACTAGCTAAATATATTTCGTCCTTTATGTAAGTAGGTGTTCGTTTCAGATTTTCTTATATATTTGACATCTTCAAATAAAACAACATTGTCTATATAGAAATATACAGTCATGAAAAGAAACATACGTTTGAGAGATATGTTGGTGAAAACTAGTGATCACAAATATTATGTGACATCTATTTTATAAATATTAACGAATAAACAAATGATGGATTGATAGAAAAAAGAGAGGCTCACGTGTATTGATAAGCAATTTTCAAATAATCGTGCCGCGTCTTATCACCGGTAGAACTTATCTGTAGCTGCTTCTGGTCTGGCTTAACGTGAATCTGAATCTGATTATGTTCGTATACCACCTTGAATTTGTGTCACTTAACATGTAGAAACTACGAATAATCGCAGCTTTTATCTTGCTCGCAAGCAAGATAGTTTAGTCTTCAATTTAATTTGTCTTTACTTTTTACGACAGCCCGCAGACGATGACGTACGTTTTATGATAAAAAGTAGCGTTAAAATATAATTCGGATAAAAAATGTATCATATGACAACACTTGTCAGCGGATCTTACATGATGATAACGCAGATCAACAGTTGTTGTTATGTGTAACGATATTAAAAGTAAATTACTCAACTTAGAGTTTAAACAATAGGAGAAAATAAATTCTGTCAGAAAAGCGAATACATGCGGGTGATGCACTAGAGTGCAAATAAGAACCAAGGCTGCAATAAACTAATTGAAAGTTAGAAATACACGGGGCTATGGAAAACCAGTTCTGGAGTCGGCAAAGTAAGCCACATAAGTCAAAATACAAAGAATTATTTCTTTGACTTTCGGAAAAAAGAAGTATTTATTACATTTTCATCCAATTTACAGATGTGTGCAAATAGCTCGATAGTTTCAGTGGAGGTGGAATATTGAATTGACAAGCCTCCATAACATTTTACATACAATTGAAGTTAATAAAATAAACGCTTGTAAAAAAATCCAATTATGATATGAACCGATTGTTTGGAGCAATTGTTTACATGTCTTGTTCAAGTCTCCCACTCGCGCCACCCACACTAACGATGACATTTGAGCACCGTGTACATAAACATGGCGCAACCGTTTCAGCAGAACACAATCACGGATTCGTGGAAGCGACCTGGAAGCTATCACTTTCTAGTCATAGGATATATTTAAACGCTGACGACGCAGTGACTGTCGCCAAACTTAAAGATCAGGGTTAACGCGAATCAAAGGCGCAGACGCCGGATAATTCGCAAAATATCAATGAAAAACAAACAATATAATATCTAGTGATTCTCTTAGTAGAAACGGGAACGACTCAGGGGTGCTTCTTTGGTTTACTAACACTACTGGTCATTATTTGTAATGAACTTAAGACATAATGAAAAAATATCTTCGTAGTATTAGTTAATTAACTCTGTACGAGTGGAAAATTTATAATGTTTGTCAAACATTTTTAACAATCATTTCGATTTTGTTCGTCACGTGTATACAAGTACTCTTCAAAAATACTCTTGTCCAGTAGGTACACTCAAGGCATTTTTACATATATATGAGATTTTATGTCTTGAATTCATAATATTGAATTAAAAAGCAAAGGGGTGAGGTCATCACCCTTAAGAATAACTTAATAAAGCACTCGCGAAAATTAGGTCTAGAACAAAAGTCAAAACAAGACAAACACCGACAAGATAACACAATGCAATCTACTTGGCAGCCTTTAGAGATAATATTCGTATTATCTACGAGTATAAAGTCTATATGTTTATGAGTATACAATACATCTGGGTACACACCAGTCCTGTATTCATCAACGCTTTGTACACCGCGACAAGCATCAAAACGTGTAATCAGTCTGATTAGTGGCACAGCCAAACCACCCATTAGCTGATACAAATTCTGCTCCCCCAGTGAATAGAGGCAATATATGGATACTTGTATGTTTATGGTTACTTGTACATGTTTGCATATGACTCCATCGATTGGATGTGTTCTATGTTAGTACTAGGTGAAATGTACATTTCATCTACAAAACATCGTTCCATTTGATGATCGTGGGAGAGACTAGAGCTATTCAAATACTGAGTAAGGATAAAGTTAAACATTTAAGTCGTGTTTTATATTTGTCAGCAACATTACAGACTTATATTAACTCACCACTCAATCAAGTTTTTTGTTGTAAAAACTTGACCAAAATCTCAGCTGACGATGAATATTGAAGAGTGACGGACGACAAGGCCTGTTAACTGTAGTCTAAAATAATTAATATCTACATTTAGACGACTTCACATACATCGTTCTGGCCTCAAAATAAAGTTTTTGTTAATGATATGGAGATCAGAAACCACACAACTCAATTAGTGTACTTTGATTACGCATTATCAAATGTTCGTTGTGATAGAATAAAATGTGACGTCTTGTTACTAAAAGTACAGGCGCCACTATTGTGTCGCGACACTCCTAAAGCGATTAGTGTTACCATCTGCACAGCTGGCACCTCTTACATAAAAAATAAATCTGTACCGAGTAGAGTTAATCCGAGTCGACAGAGTGTTGCTGCAGACGCATCCAGGTCTTACTCACGTCCTGACACACACGTTGAAGTTGAGTGACTCCATCGCCAACGGCATGCCCTCACAACACCGGCTAATTGCTACATTTTCACTTCTACAATCCGTCTCAATACAAATTAATGATGAAGTACATTTTAATGATGTGAATCAAATACGAACTTTTTTAGGTAAGTGTTGTGATTCTCACATGTGTTTATTTGCTTGGAAGCTTCTTTTGTCATTGCATTAATCATTATGCTTATTTTTATAGGTGTCAAACGAGGCACTAACATATAAACTTTGTAACATTCCTAAAAATAAACTAAATTAAACACGGAATCTTTGTATAAAAACGGTCTTTAAACAAATAATGTCTAGATAGATTTATGAACATTTAGCTTTACGAGGATAGGACTAATGAAATACTACTACTGACATTACGTGAAACACTAAAATGTCCGCAAACGCCGCTCAACTTTGAAGGGGGATTAAAGCTCATGCCGGGTGAAGCATTTTGAGTTACAAGCACAATAAAGTTAAGCTTTTAAATCCTAGTGATTTTCTCGTGCTTGAAGTAAGTGGCGCCAAACAGGCCTTCGCCGTGACTGAGACTGTCGTAAACAAACGGCCTGGCGACACGGCGCCCGCCGGCAAAACACTATTGGCTATTACAAATCTGAAGTCAGCTCATGGAACTAATTTAGTAATGACTAATAATTTACTAAGCATATGCAGGAGCTTAGGGCAAAGGAAATAAGAATAAACCACAATAAAGAACAAACGAGCTAGCTAAATTGATACAAATAGAAAAGAATTGCTTTCTTATTTGTATCGAGCGTGCAAAGTTTCCACAAACGATTTCGAACCGTAGCTATAATCTACCTATATGCCCGTAGTATTTAAAAGGAGAAACACATTGACTGACTAAGCCGACAGGGTAAACGCACAGTCTAAACTACTAAACCAAGAAACTTGGGCGGAAAGATAATGTTAATAAGTGGTAGTGAACACTGTGTCAGGAGTTTTAAAAGACACTAAGGGGGCAAAAAGGGTGTCCGAAGTGCTACATAATAGCAAACTAGTAAACACAGAAGGTAAAATAAATCATGGACCACTAGAGAACCTTACATTTCACGTAGCGCGACATGGACTTGTCCAATTTTTTAAGGTAAAAGATGTAGCAATTCCTCATGATCATAAATTATATACGTGCATGATCATATGTATGTACTTATACATCCGCCGTTGTTCTACGATCAAGAGGAATTGGTTTTTAGACTACGACTCAAAAATTAGGAAAATTAGGCTGACACATAGAAATATGTTCAGTCTAGACTCTATATTATAGAGTTTACTGTCTAAATAGTTTGTAAGATAACAGATATCTCCGTCAGTATTTAGTTAAGAGCTATCAAGTCTAGACACTCGTTGTAATTCGACAAAAGCTGTACGCACTGATAATTCAGGTTCTTCGGAATGAAATAGAGCCAATGTTAGAACAAATCTAGTCCATAGATCGTAGCTAACGCGGAAGAGGTCGCAGCGCACGCGCATATATCGGGGCGCGCGTGCGTCAACCGCGCGTCTGCCAGGAGCCGTGACACGCGGGATTTCCCACGGGAGCTGACTCATCGCGCCAATAGCTCCAGTGTACTAGGATTCTAGTACTCGTACAAATTAGGATGTACCTTGTCATACGTGGGGGATAAGGTGGTGTGCGGAACTCTAATCCCAACCAAAACTCCGGGATTGTCCATCTCAGCGCAATCGCGGTCGGATACCCCACAGCCGGGACTGGACCGTACCGCTAATCGCGTTCGCCGCTTTACGTTATACGTTAAGGTTTAACACACACATCAGCAACGACGCGGATACAGGAAGGAAATAATATTGGAAATGCAATCGGTAGATTTTGATATTTCAGATCATACTCGTACCTACATTCAATAATAGATTTTTGCATGATACAGAAGATCATTACTGCAAAATGTTTAGTCGGATAAATAAAACAAATTAGAGGAAAAGATAGTTGCGTAAATTAAGTCACAGTAGTAGCAAAATAATAGCGTCACCGATCACATGGAGCTGATAACAACAATCACAAATCAAGTTCGGCTAACGTTCGTGAAATGTCATACTATCACGAGGTTGCGTGGAAGTGCTCACGCGACCCCGCCACGTCATCGACGCAGCGTGACGTCACCGCGCGACCTTTGGGGTTAAGCATGGGCATGACCGGGCATTTGAGCTTGTGTAAGAATAGCGGGCAACTTGACGCGAAAACAACCTAGGAATTCGGCCGTTGGTTGCAGAAGTAATCTGCGCGGGAGATCAAATGAAATATGGTAATCGTATCTAAGACGGAAAACTAGATCATCATCACAAATTAAAGCAGCCCTTCGTATGCGTATTCAAAGAACTACCAATTTTAAGGCAGATGAGTAGGAATTCATAGAGTAACAAAATTTTGGTATCTTTATTTACTTGCTTTATCTGGTACAAAATTAAAAGTCATCATTAAAAATTTCAATTATTATGCAATCCATTTATGCATAATTGCTTATTTATCAATTGACTGCGCAACCGATAATGAGAAGTACAAGTGATTTTTATGTCAAGTCACGATTGGTTTATAGATTATAATTAAATAACACAGGCTTTCGATGATAACAACACATTAAACATTCCAGAACTAACTGCTTGCGGCGAGACATAAATATTCCGAATCTATCCCAGAACAACGAACACTAAACAAAATACCGTAAGTTCGCTACACTGCTAAAACCAAGCCAAATCTCGAACGCTTCGTTACTTTGGGTCAAACATCTTATTCCGATACTACAAGGTTGAGGACGCGGGTTCTGAAACTTATTGCCAACAGTATTAACCCCCGACGCAAAAACGACGGGGTGTTATAAGTTTCTAGCAATAAACGTTCGACCAACAGAAGGTTTTATCAGTTTCGTCCACAGAATGTTTGTGTCCCATGAACGTTTCATTGTATTAACAACAGAATCAACAAACCACGGGGCCGTCCATCAGATAGACGACATCAGACAAAGCGGAGGGCAGGATCAGTTGAGAGGGACACAGGAATCACCGGATTGCGTTGCATGTAGAGCGCTGCAAGACGCTATGTCCGAGAATGAACAACAAGTGAGACTGTTTATCAGGCCAAAAAATGTTAAGTAAAGCTTTGTAAACATGACCTACTCTAACAAATTTACTATTTACTTGTTGTTCCACTGAGGGCCGATTCGATCAATGTATAATTAATCCGAGATTACATCTATGGTATGATGACGTTATCTATGATTATTCGTATGATATGAAAACGTTATATACCCTTCTTGATATGTCTCGGATTTGGTCAAATAAGGCCTAATCAAAATTTTATTATTGTCCAGCTGATTAAGAATTCTATAGGTGGGAATTTGAATAAGTGTTGAAGTCCTTGTTAGGGTTCCATACCGTATGGACAAAAAACGGGACCCTATTCAGATTCCAACTTTTCGTCCGTTTGTCTGTCTGTCTCCAGACTGAATTTCGTGAAACATTATTTCAAGTGATATTTTCATAGATGACATACCTAGGTACATAAAGAAAAAACAAAATAAGCCTGTATAAGGAAGGAAGATCTTTTAGGGTTCACTTATAAGCAATTATTTTTTCACAAAACTTAGTGTTATGATTCACTTAAGTTTACGATTAAATAAATCTACAATCACTTAATGATTGGATAAAGAGACCAATTACTTTATTCTTCAGGCAGCTATTAGTACGTTTATTTGAATATTGAAAAATCCGCCTTAATAATAAATAGTGTGAAAATTACATATGATTCATAATTAGGGATAAAATCTGCCTGTTATGGTTTTCTACGCCTTGATTACAAATAAAGAAACATATTAGTATTATAAATATTAGTTTAATTTTAATAACATTTAGCTTTCTCTGTATTGTGAGCGATTTATCTTAATTGTCCTTAAGTTTTTATCCATAAACTATTCGGGTTCGTCATGTAATGGTTTAAGTTTTACCTTATCGTTTATACGTACTTATTACATTCAAGTTATAAATTTAATTTAAAATATATTACCTTTAGCTGCCACAGCAGGCGGATTGACAGACATGTTTAACTTTATTGTTAATTTACTGTTTTTACCACACTAACAATAATCTACACAAGTTAACACTTTCACATACATTTCACATTTTATAATTAAATAGACTTTGTTCATAAACGTATTTACAGAAAATGTTTTAAATATCAATTTAATTACTTTCTCGATAACATACTCCTACAGATTCGAAAATTAATCACAATTTATAAGGACTACTTCAATGGAACTACATAAGGAATCAAAACTCACGATATACATTATAATATAATCATTAATAAATAATCAATAAGTAGTAATCATAATACATCCGAATCGTAAGCGCGACTCCTTGCAGCGGAGACGTGCGTCCGCACCGGTGGTCGCCGCTCGACTGCCGCGCGCCCGGCCGCGTCGGGGAGGGGCGGTTGGCAGGAAGCACAGCCTCCGACCAATAACAATTATGTAAGTAAGAGGGTTGTTGCTATTTTTAGAACTAAGGCGCATATACGTAACCGGTTTACAGCATTGAATCGTATACGCCATATAAATAGCAAGCGTTCAGTGCAGCCACAGCCACTCGTTGTGTATTTGCAATGTTTCTATTTGTGGAGTTTTAATGCTGTTTTGCTAGTTTCGCAAGTTGGTGGTGGAAGCCGTTCGAACTGGATCGCGGGTTAGTGCTGGTTAGTGCCAGCCCTTTGTGGTGTTCCGCTGATACACGTAATTACCGTTGAAAGCTTTTAGCGTAGAAAGAGACGGGAAATTGTTTTTATATTCAATGATAAAGCAGAAATGACGAAGATTAATGGGCTGTTGGTTTCGTTCAAAGATGTTGAACATGCAACACTTTTTAGGTAAGATATTGTTTTGGTCCTTCGAGCCGGATAAGTCGAGAAAATTTGTTATCTTGCAGCAAAGTACTTCTACTACTACAGTTAGTCGTTAGCTAACTCTACTTTGTTTATACTCAGAACAAGCTCCAAGCAGATGGTAATAACGATCATTATTATTATAAAGGACTTGGCAATGAAAGGTTCCGTTGGCATAAATATGGACCACCCACATTCAAAACCGTGTCACCGGTAAAGGTTTTTGGCACAACCACTTTGCAATGGGGTAGGCAAACATTAATAAGTGATCATCACGCGGCAGGCGCATCGCGACCCTGAAACTGAAACGCTTTCTGCTTACACGTGCCGGCTGTTTGCACTCGGATGGGGGGAGTTTCATAATACCAATATACTTCCCATTACCGGCGCGATGCGTGTTTAGGAGATTATCGCGGCATTTTGCATAACCTCTTAAACGCGGCCATTGCCTCCAAAGTTCCACAACATTTTAATATTTTGATGACAGCTAACGACCACGCTGTATTAAAGGTCAATGAATGTTCATTTGAAGTCCACGAAATTAATTTTGATAGTATTTCACTGAAACTAAAGAACTTTTTAAAAGCTGACAGTAAAACTTCATTGGTTTGCATATGGTTTCACTTTGATCCAATTTAATAAGAAGCTGATCTTTAATCAGTGTCTTAGAATAGTTATAATGGTTTATAAAATAAAAACAAACGGTAAATGTGTTATGCTATTCATTCACACCGTCATTAGCGTCAAAATAGCTATCCTCTAAATGACTTAAAGCTAATGAACTAGCATGTGTAACAGCGTCACTGTCTTATTAAAATATCGCACAGTTAAATCTACGTTTTGATTTCAATATTAATAGCTGTTAAAACCCACAACGGCCGCATATGAAATCGATCCTAATGATTTGAATGTTATATTCTAGATTAATAAAACATACAGTGTGGGCGTGTGGGGTGGTGGTAAACATATAGCGTGGCCTCTCCTCTTGCTTATCATCAGGCTGAGGTGAGCCAATATACTTTTTTTTTTCAGTGTTGCAGAGACATCGATCATCGACTATTTGATCGCTGCCACTCGAAATCAATTAAAATATCGATAGCAAATATTGGCATACATCTCGCTATTGATTACTAGCTAGAGTAGGTAACGATACTATAGGGTTTATGCTATGTTCATTGGCAACAAGCTTACAGGCCTCACAGTGCTGTGCTAATGGTAAATCCGGCCCTTACAATCGATAACGAGGCAGGCTCAACGGACGGGCCCCGGGTATCCCTGGCAATGGATCGCCGCACCGTCCCGAGCACGCGGCCTAAGAGCTTTGGTTACAAAAGCAGTTTATCTACGCAGTTAGCAACAGGGGTGTGCGCGATCAGGACATTAGGATCTACCACCGCTCTCGACGCACGGGGGGAGACGGCTAGGGCTGCCACACCTTCGCAACATTCAGCGCAGATAAATAAATTAAACAGGAGTTTATTCCTTCCTTATGACCCGGCAATGCGTTTGTGATGCCTCAAGTGTTGAAGATATCTATCGTTGGCGGTGATCAATTACCATCAGCTTAGCCGTCAGCTCTTTTGTCCGCTATACAATAAATAAATGCGCTGGATAATTCACACCGATCATTTAGTCTCAAACTTGTACATTACCTGTTGTACTTATGAGTACTGACTGGACAAAGCCGTCTATTATCACACCCAGGCTCGAGATACTGTTAGGAATGTCCTCAAAATACGAGATTCCGATTAGATCTAGTTTTAGTCATTGTAGATACACTTTGGACAGTCAAATTTACTATTTTATAATTTCGTCTGACCAAAAATCAACACTAGATGATATTTTAAGATTCCTCAAGAATACAGCAGTCCACCGAAGCCTAGGTCTAGCTAGACCTAGTGGCTGCGGCCGCATTTCGAAGAGGAATATTACGCCGCTCTGAAGGTCTAGTTACAACGTGTCTGGACCCTTGGCGGGATTCCTCAAGGAGTCCAGGTAGCCCTGCCAGCCCCCCTCGCCCGGGCCGCCTCCACGCGCGCTGCGTGGGCGTGTGTTGACAAACGATGTTGCCGAGTCTATTTCGGGAGGCCCCGCCCTTCGCCCCGCCCCCGGCCCTGCGCCCTTGACCTTCCGTATCCAAACAACCGCAGTCACAACAAGACACACGCCCGGTAATTTGTGATTGTTTGTACACTTTAAACACTGAGTTAGGAGGCAGGTCTCAAGTTGGCTCCAGTGTTTTGAACAAGTCTGGGATACCTAAATGTTCTGCAGGGATCTACAGAACTTTCTTAACTTGGACCTCCTCATGTCCTAAGGAATGGCGCTGTCTTGTTTTTTTATGTGATAGGTGGCAGATGAGCAGACGGATCACCTGGTGGTAAGCGGTTGCTGCCGCCCCTAGACACCTGCAATACCAATAGAATCACAAGTGTGCTGCCAACCTTTAACCCCCTTTTCCCCGAATTGGGCCTCCGGTACCCAAACACAACGCAGGCGCTGCTTCACGCCGGTCTTCTGTGTGTGCCGGTACTGTATTGCAAGGCATATTTATTGCTAACTTACTATCTTAAATGTGTGCTATATTCTCTGAGAATTCAGACTGTGAACTTAAAAGGTAAACATAATCTTTAACTTGGACACCAGTCTATTATCCTGTTTAGAAGCTCTTAGTTCTTATTTCATACTTCCTCTAACAGCTTGAAGTTTTTTATATTTTGAAATCATAAAGCAAAGATACACTTAACTCAATTGCCTTTCCAACCACAAGTAATTCCAAGAAATCGCGACTAACATAAAATTCACGACGTTGAAAGTCAGAATAACATTGCCTTACATAATTTCCATTATTTATTTGTCCTATAACCACAGCATTACCGCATAACAGGTCACGTAATGGGGTTCCGAGAAAGCTCATGTGCCTTGGGGGGTGAGGGATGCTAACAAAGAAAACTCCAAGGGAATACTGTATCCAAGGACGATCACTCCATAATTCCCGCGTAAGGACGTTACCAGGAAAACCGCTTTGCTTGTTCCAGTAATATTCCAGCCAACCTTAACGTATGTAGTCTCAAGGGTCAACCTTGAGATAGGGATCAGATTAAGGGAGCTTATGCTGATCCGCCCATTCCCTGTACTCTAATCAAAAGGATTGATGACTCTAGACCAACTGATGGACGATGTAGTCGTTATGTATAAGTGGAGTGGTCGCTGAGAAGCGAGGATGCCTACGATACGTGTCGGAAGTCGAGTGGATCTATTCAATGATTGTTGATATTTTTGAACCGTAGCACACCACGCTTCGGCATGAATGGCGAGTTCTAACGGAGCGATACCACGGTCTCACGTGGTCTCACAGAAGACCGGCATGAAGCAGCGCCTGCGCTGTGTTTCGTCAAGTGAGTGAGGGATACCGGAGGCTCATTCCGGGGGAAGGGGTGTTCAAATCATTTGTGATTACACTGGTGTTACACGGGTATCCATGAGTGGCTGGTCCGTGATATTATTACTACCGGCTATGTTTGTATTGTATTATCTCCGACCCTCGCCCCTAGAGAAGCGCATATTTGAATATGAAAATCGTAATTTCTACCATGGATCCCCAACGCTTCGTAACTTCGTAAGGATGGAAATGACAGCTTACGGAGACCTGTCTGTTTGGAATTCAAAAAGGCTTTTATTATTTATCTCATATAAAACCTTTATGGTGCATTCATGTTGTATTTAAAACAGATAATTGAGATATCACAAATATAATTTACTTAATACATAAATATTACCCGGACACTGAACAAACATTCGTGTTCGTCACACAAGGTGGGATCTAACCCACGTTTTTTGGCGTATGATGAAAAAAAAATGTTTATGAAGTATTAAAGTGATGTCAAAAACTATCCTAGAATAAAATTGTTAATTTCTGTGTATTAAATTTATCCTAAATCACAGTTTTTACCGAAATAACCCAACTAAAACGCAAGAAGGACCTTAAACACTATTTTTATAAGAAACCTTCCCCGCCCGTTCAGCCAATACTTATCATCATTCTGACTAAACCAAGTACTTTAAAGATTTTTTTTTCAAGCAAACGTTTTTCGCTGAAATGGTCTCACAAATTTGGTTACGACGAGCACAATTCTTAGTTTTTTTTTCAGACAACAAACTTTTAAAATTGAACGGCAACTATTAGCAAAAGCCAGTAAACAATAAATCAATTTCTTCATCCTAGGTAAGTACTAAGTGACGTTTCTTAGAACATTTGAGTATCTGACTAACGACTGAAGAACTATTACTTTGTAAAAATCAAAATTAATTTCTTCTTAAGTGGGAGAAAGGAATAAAAAATAAACAACCACTTTCTTAAAAACATTGATGGAGTTATATGGACCCTTTACATTCCTGCCCTAATAAAATGTCTACTGATCAAATAACTCACCGCGACGATCGTATTTGTCAGTTGGACGACTGCCTCGACAACTGTATTATACTGTAAAGTATTATGAACTAGACAATAAACCGTTCAAACCCTTTCATCTTCAGCTATACAAAAGTAAACTCAGGAAGAAATATAAATTCATACCAGAAGCAGCACAAAGAAATTAACTTTATTACAAAATCACTAACAAATGCCCTGAAAGAGGAAATGAAATCTGTATTTAAATAGCCGTGGCTGTTACCCCAGAAATCGATCGATCATCGTTCAAAAGCATTGATCACCTTCGATCCAAGTTGTTCGAATATTCTCGTAGCTTTAATTGATCGACGCAAATAGTTTGACTAACCAATCGATTGACTCGATCGGTCCACGTTGGTCGATAGTTGTGGTAGCTATGAATGATCGACGGATACTGTTAGTCTGGTAGAAGGATAGTCGAAGGTGGTGCACGCCGTAGCCTTGCCATATCGTCGTAAGGCCCAAACAGCAGACACAACAGAAAATCAATTGTTTTTGCCTTTTAAATGGCTTTTGGGTCTTACGACGTTAAGCTTGGGCTTAACGTGAGCTTGGGCACAAGGCGCTTCAACCCTATGTCTCCACGTGCCGAGGCGAAGACAAATATAGAATTGCCTCACATTATGCGGCATTGTCCGTCGATGCACGCAGCTGAGCGCAAGGGAATAAGCGGTATGCCCGGGCAGTCGCTGCATAGTGGAAAATACCGCTATATACAAAAAGGGATCCTAAAATTGTTGCGAAAAAATAATCAGCAAAAATGGGTGGTGGGAAAAATTGCTTATTTGCTGTTCTATCCACCACCACTACCCCTTTGAAGCATGGCAGACCATTGTTTTTCCAATTAAATTTCAGGTTTTACATTGTTCACGAAATTCACGTAGGCTAACACAGCGTGAAGCAGCCTCTGCTGTGTTAGCCTACGTGAAGTTAGCCTACGCTGTGTTTCGCCGAGTGAGTGAGAGTGCCAGAGGCCCAATCGGGGGAAAGAGGGTAATGCAAATGTAAAGTGGACTCCTGTTTCCGCACTTAGACTCCTACTTTGTCCATTGTACGTGTAGGGGGGAAAGGGGGTTAAAGGTTGCAATCGCTTAACATCAGGCGATCCGTCTGTTCGTGACACCTATCACATAAAAAGTTGGTATTTCCGATAACTCCATGAGGTAAGTATAGACGAACAGCGGCCGCCGCCAGTATCCGCTCGGGTCGTTACACGTGGGGCTGCCCCGGGCCGAGGTCCCACTATTAATGCCTTTTCTAAATGCTTTTATGTTTTATCTATGGTGACTTTGATATTGGAAAAGGAAAAAACATACGGCTCGAATTGAGAACCTCCTCCTTTTTTTGAAGTCGGTTGAAAATGGAAGAAAAAGGATCGCATTCAATTTGATGTAGATAGATACATGTCTCATTTTGTAAACTAAGGGTACGTCTTCTTACCCAAATGTCCGGCTTAACTGGCAAGTCTGTCCTGCTGCTGTTTTCAAACCTGGAAACCCTATCACACCGCTGCCTAAACTATTCTTGACTTGCCAAACTCAGACGAGAAAACAAAACTCCGAATCGCGTTACACAGCGGTCGCATTACTCGGGAACTTTGCGATAGGAAACAGACAGTGGAAATACTTCCGAGGAATAAATCATAGACATTGAAGTTCGCAAACAAAAGTCACTGGTATTTTTCTTTCTACGGAAAATATATAGGACTACGAAGAAGGCCTCTCAGTGATATCGACAGAGGGGCGTTGTACAACATGTTTCCGTAAGAAAATGACACTTGTAAGGCAGAAAGCATTAGTTCCGACTTTTGCCAGGAGCCAAATAGTCGTAGGCAAACTATATCGGGGCTGTAGTTTTAGCAAAATAGATAAATCGTTATCATCATGGAATCAATATAATATGTAAGTTTGTACATACTCGTAGTTCCGATACTTGAAGTTGGAGGTCTTGTACTCCCGTTCCTTGAAAAGTAGGTAGTTCATGTCTAGTAGCTCCCACCGGAAAAATATCTATACTCTTTATAAAGAGATAACGTCTATAGACAACGACAAGGCTTATAGGTAAACCGAAAACACGAAACGCTTGCGCGATGTAATTGAGCACAGCGCCATCTATAGGTTCATTTCTGAATACGGCCCGAAGTGAGGGCGGGCCACTAGTTATTGAATAAAGTGTTTATTAGCATAGGTACCTACGCCTTATTGTTGAGATCGGGTGCCTAACTGAAAGTGTATTATTACTCGGAAGAACTGTCGAATGAGGAAACATTTCCGAGCTTTTTACTTAAGCAATACTTTTGAACTCTGGTGTTGAAAGCGCTTTACGAAACAATTGTTTGTGAAAATGTAACGAAATTATGTTTTGTTTGGGCGAAACCATTGAAACAAAAACGTTTAAGTGCGAGCCACGCTTGCGAAACGAGGGTTCCCTACTGGCTTGTGGGTAGATGTTATATAGCTGTTCATAAAAGGAAACACATTTTGTGTTAAATTAACTACCAAAACTTTTTCAATCCAAAGCCATAGTCGTCATTATGATTGGATTGGCTTACCTACATACTTTGTGCAGTATACACATTTTTCGAGAATGGAACCCTAAAAATGACTGCATTTTCCAGTTCACAACAAACAGTAAACAAACTATAGCGCCTGAGGGGAGAGGCGAAGTTATAGCCGGGGCCCGGGCAGGGTTGCCTTCCCACCAGTCTTGTCCTAGAGATTTGGCTTTTTTTCTGGTCCGGTCTAGCTATATTTTGCTGTCAAGTTTTCCTGGGTTTCTGGTCCAATGAGAAACCAACCTTCTATATTGTTTTACCAGCCGCTGTCTGAATTCTTCCTTGGCCCTTATAGCCCATTTAGTTCATGTTTATAGGTACATTCCCGGGCCTGTCCACAGTATTCGCGCAGCATTAATTGGCACGTGCCCATTTCACTCAACGTAACGTACCGTGAAAAGCTTCTCTTTGACTTTACAATAGTAAGCTGTCAAGTAAACCCTTATTAGAATATGTCACAAAAATACATAGCTACATCCACTTTTTGTATAGTAGGTGGCAACCCTACACACGGGGGCGCGACGCGGGCGTGTAGGGTTGAAACTTGGACGTTCGTCGGCTCCGATTCTCTGATAAAAATTACCCGGTTCGCTAGTTGGTTCAAAAAACTTAGGTACCAAGGTACTGTTGCGAGGAGTAGGTTCGTTCTCAAGAGTGAACGTTGAGGTAAAGGTTGGGCGAGGAATGGTTCACATATCCACGTACACTAGTGGGCCTCGGCAGGGTTGGATCAGCGCTGTCTTAAAATCTACAGTGTTTCGAAACTATGTTTTGGCGTAGCATAGACCAAGGAAGCTATTACTGCTAAACGGCTTACGGCTACGTACATGGACGCGTAGTCTCAACCTGGTTCCGTGTGCGGGAGGGACACGATATACTGCCTATGGCGTAACGTACGTCAACGACGTCTTCGATATCAATGTATTGCTATATTTATTCTAAACAATTAAGTAAAGTATCAACCGATACACTGTCCCACTGCAGAGCAAAGGCCTCCATCACAAAAATCAGTATAGTATTTAAACAATTGATCTAGAAATTTGAAACCTATACAAACGTCATCGTGGTGCAAAAGCAAACGCTGTGTTTCTAAAACAAGTCCTGAACTACACGGTTACGGCTACTACAGTTCTTAGTCCAGTTTTTTTTTTACATATAATATAAGACTTAAATGAACGTCTGAACGAAAAAAATCTTTACATTTATTTCTATTCTAGGTCCTGACTGTCCTGAGAGCCTAATTCAAACCGGACGTCGCCAGAATCACGAGTGGGGAGCACCCTTTCATAAGTTCTGTGTCACCTTTATTTGGATGTGACAGGTATATTCTCAATCCTTACGGGACAGTTTCTTTATAAGCTACCAGGTACCATAGTTCAAATATACAAAGATTGCTGAAAGTAAGGATCAAATGAGAAGAGAGAGACATGATTTTGTTTTAGACGCTGGTGCTTGAGATACGCTTAACTTAAAGCCCGTAGTAACTATAAGAATGTAATGAACAACAATACGAGAAATGAATTTTACACGTCAGAAAGTCGCAGAAGACCAAACTGCATAATCAGCTTTCATAAAGAATGGCATCTTCGCCGGTTAGAAACCAGAAAAATCGAAACATGTTGCCATGATGATATCTCCAATTACCTGTATTATTTTTCTACACATTTTCAGCCTCGACATTATTTCACCAATGAAAGCCTACGAAGGCGTAAGTACTCCATCGGCTTATGTAAGCCTCCATCTAGGGAATTTCCACATTGCTACCCTGATGATTAATCGCACCCAGCCCACTCCCAGCGCCAAGTTCTGAGAACCCTAAGTGCGGGCGCCAGGGCTCCTCACGGCAGCTACGGCTATTTATATCAAATCGATAGCGGCCGTGGCCTTGGGCGCATCGACCGGGCGGGCGGGCGAGCCCCCGGCCCCCGCCCCACCCGCGCCCCCGCCCCCGCCCCCGGCCCGGCGTGACACTTCCCGACCGATCGCTGAACACTCACAAAAACAACGGGCCCTTTGATTTTGGGGACATGGTGATTAATTGATGAATCCTAGGATCCTCAGGATTTTTAAAGGATGCTGATTTAAAGTAAAACCCACCCAGGTTTCAGAACGTAGGATCTTTATAAGGGTTCACAGGGTTTTGAACGGTTTTCAGTTTTAATTATTCAATATAAATAAGATTCGGGTTGGGTCGCTAAGCCTGCTGGCTTAAGTACCTAGGTATAAATAAGAAATAATGCCTTCAAAGAATTAACAAAATAAATGTTTTGCAATTAAGTACACGTCTAGGCCTTTCATAATAATACCTCATTTGAACTGAGTGTAGCTTGCCTCAGTTTGAAACTTCGGCCCCCTACAAAATTATAGACCTCCTGGACGATTTAATTATAATAAATACATTTGTGAGATTTTTTTCTGTATTTGTGATTTATAACGATGTTACTCGCCAAATTTTATAGGGACAGATCAGAGGGAAGAAGGATTCATATACCCTAAGAATTTTGATTTCCTGGGGAGTATTCAATTAGAAAGCCGACTCTTTTCCGACTTCCTAAAAGTCCTTAAATTACGCCAACACTTTACAAAATAACCAGATGACCTATGTAGAACGATATAAGAGCATAAAATAATAAGATTCAGCATTATGCCGTCACTTGTAAGCTGTCCAACTGAGTGCAGGTGAGAATTCAAAAGTACAGGTAGAGTGGGTATATTTTGGTCATATATTTTTGTACGGCATTCTTACTTATCGATAGATCCATGAAAAATAATAAGACAACGCGTAGTGCCGTACAAAAATGGTGGTCCAAAAAGTCGGATTTTTCTTTTGATTTTCCGACAATTTCCACGGTGAATTTGATCATTTGATTTTGTACGGCATCAGCTTCATGCTATTTCAGTACTGCTTCTAATACATTATTCCGCAACGCCGTACAAAAATCATGCGACAAGGGGAAAAAACCGAGGGTTGCAACCCCCTCTCTTTCCGTGGTACAAAGGGTGATTTGAAAAAGTACGGCTTTGGTTCCAAAACATTATCTGACACTTAAAAGTACTATTAAAAATAATGCCGTCAACAAGTGATTGTTCATTTGAATGTATATCAATAATTATCTTAATTTCATCGTATTCTTGATTTACAAAGGTGTAAAATCATTTGATCCTGTACGGGAACTTTTTTTTTAACATGATAATGTAAAATACAATTGTTATATAGTATTGCCGTTCAAAAGAAACTGTTCTGAAAAAAAGTATAGAGAAACACAAAAACTGTAATTTTTCAAATTATTGAAGAAATTAAATATCATACATTAATGAAATATAGCAGTTTTCTACATTGTATCTCATGTTTTAAATAGTATTAACATAAATAAATTAGGAAAAAAATGATGCCGTACATTTTAATGCAGACCATATCTTTTAGGCTGATGAAAATGACGCTACTATCTAAAGGGTACTTTATGGCCATCTGATACAGTACGGCATTAATATATTTTTGAAGAGAACAATTGATAATATGATTAAATCTCTATTAAGTGAAACGGTGTGTATATATATATATACAAAAATTTTAACTGTCAACCACAGTATCAACAGTTTTGTATACTTTTTGGTTTACTATATACTTCGAACATTATTGATACATATATATAATTGATTTGTTTCATTGTAATGATGTGAAGAAATAAAACAATTATTTTTAAGAAAAATTTGATATTTTAATAATGATGATAATACAAAATATGGTTTTCCCCTTTGAACCAACGAAAATGTACGGCATATGAAAAAATATTATCTATGCATAAAATACTTTCGAAATAAATTAATTTGATGTTGTGTCAAATCACCCCGTGGACCACAGAAAGAGAGGGGGTTGCAACCCTCGGTTTTTTCCCCTTGTCGCATGATTTTTGTACGGCGTTGCGGAATAATGTAATAGAAGCAGTACTGAAATAGCATGAAGCTGATGCCGTACAAAATCAAATGATCAAATTCACCGTGGAAATTGTCGGAAAATCAAAAGAAAAATCCGACTTTTTGGACCACCATTTTTGTACGGCACTACGCGTTGTCTTATTATTTTTCATGGATCTATCGATAAGTAAGAATGCCGTACAAAAATATATGACCAAAATATACCCACTCTACCTGTACTTTTGAATTCTCACCTGCACTCAGTTGGACAGCTTACAAGTGACGGCATAATGCTGAATCTTATTATTTTATGCTCTTATATCGTTCTACATAGGTCATCTGGTGGTTCAAATGACCCATCATTTTTTTAACACGGGCCAGTAGTCTATGGGGTACATGTTGTGGTTGATGATTTTCCGAAGCAGTCGAAAGCTTTGTCACCTCATACTGTGGAGCTATTCTGACCCTAAAGGTTACAAGGTGACCAGGTGACGGTGACTTTCACCTGGTCACCTTTAGGGTCAGAATACTTTCCAAATTTGTTTTATAGTGGCACAGTTGGCTCATCTCAGCCTGAAAACGAAAGCGCACGTTGCAGTTACAGCGGACACACTGCCATACTGGCCCACGAGATGCTTCTTCACACTTCGTTCGAATGAGTCTTGTGGGACAGAGGACGGCAACGAGTTCCATTTTTGGTTGGTGCGGCAGAAATATGAGTTGTTAAACTTTATGTAGAATTCGTATGTATGAGATTTTGTCGTAAAAAAATCAGGCATAGGCTGTTCTTAACTTTTTTACTTGTCTGCACAATTTTATTAAGTTTTTTAGATATTGCGTTATATTATAATTATAAAATATTAAAACGGGAATTAACGCGACGTTTATTTTTAAGTAAATTGTATGTACTTAATGCTTGAGGTCACAAGCGGATTATTTATCTTCATCTATACTATTTATACAGAAGTAATTTCTAAAGACAACGACAAGTTTTATAGGTAAACCGAAAAGACGAAACGCTTGCGCGATGCAATCGACACTTAGCGTTCCACTTAAAAATTATAGGTAGTTATATTTCGCATTGAAACACCTACAAACGTTTATAAAGAAAGCACTCCTTTCTCGTTGAATAACAACTGGTAAGGGTAGATATTATAGCGTACGCCGCTTACAACGTTCTAGGAAACCACAAGGCTATAATTTAACCCGTAGCCTGAATCAATACCAATCACTATGTTAATTTGTGTGTAATCTATGCTTCTATAGGAAACGAGTCGATGTATAGCTAAGCCGAAAAACGATACACATGCGTGATGTAATCGGTTTTCAGCGCCATCTATCGGTACCGTGTAGAACTATCCCGAAACGTAGGGAGGGCCAATCCAATCTATACTCTATACTATTTATAAAGAGATTACTTCTATAGAAAGCCACAAGGCTTATGTACCCAAAAGACGAAACACAGGCGCGATGTAATCGACATCCAGTGCCCTCTATTGGCAAAGAGCTATACAAATACAAATATAGCAAAATAATATTAAGGAAGCGGTAGCTCAGTACATATAGTAACGTGCGAATTTGAGTACGAATTCAGACTTTTTAATCCTTTGCCACTTGCCAAGGCTGGCTCAATGGCGCATTTGGTGGTGACACTGCCTGATATGCTTCGTGGGTTCGATCCCCGCCCTGGACAAACATTCGTGGGATATAAACTTGGTGTAGATGTAATATATTTATTAGGTATTATATTTTAACTCCTCTGTGGTCTAATATCCATAACAAAAGTGTTTAAGGTAATTAGATGGAATTAGGCCAATGCATGAGACGTCGTATGAATTGATTACCTACTTAGAATTTATCATTGTATGTATAACTGACCTGTGTGTGACGAAGGACCGGGGTCGTCCGCCATCTTGTCACCTGAAACAAATTAACAACTTATTTGAACGGCTGTCTCCCGAGTGAGGGTCTGAAGGACCTAATAAAATATGAACCAAACGCGTCCGTGATCTACGCCAATGTGATGTCGAGTGCCTGTCAGCTTGCTCCAGAGTTGCTTGGATACGAGTACGAATCTTGAGCAATAATAGAATTTGATACGTACAAGAGCTATGCTATAGCCCTTGCAAAACCTCACTCCGCCTGATGGTAATCGGCCATGCGATCCAAATATGAGTTTCTGTTGGTGCAGGAACCGAACCCGCGAACCTCGCGATCAAACCACTGCGCTATCAGGTCATCTTATTCTTAAGTGCATAGCATCATGTTTCATTAAAATTGTTGATACTAAAACGCCATTATAGAACCCTTAGCGACAAGGTTAAGATCTTGCCAAGGATCTCTCCCAGTCAACAGAATTTACTGTAAACTCAATATTTACTCAGTTAGTTAGGAACTACGTGTATACTACTCGTATTGGCGAGTTGTTTATTTAGTTAGTAGTATAGTTAGTGTATCCTGAAGTTGTCGGGGAGGCCGGAGGGGGCGCGGTCCGCAGCTACGCACGCGCTCCGCGGCCCATGGTGCCTGAACAAATAGACGCTGTAGCCTAGCACACACCGACAGCGAGGCTGCGGCGCGGCTGGGACATATGAAAAGCTACAGCCTTTTTTTCTGGGAGAGTCACGATTCGGCATAAATTCGGGTCTCACAGAAAACCTGCGTGACGCACCAGAGGCCAGAGAAAAGAATAGATCGGGTCGGCGAATACGAAAGAAATTTAACGAAATGTCCCATCAAATCTCACCAATTATCTAGTTTTAGAAGACGAGGTGTCTACCAGCAGAAAATTTAGGAAAATGTATGTGTATTATGCTAGCACAACTGGGAATCAGGCTCGGGACCTTCCACGTTTGGGCGCCACTCATTAGCTACTGCACCATCAAGAACATCCTAATAACAAATCTGCTTGGATACATGTGAGCCAAAGTACTCCTAAAGGTCAATGTATGAGAAGATGTGCGAATTTATTTATTTACTGGTGAAATAATGACTCTATTATCATAAAACTCTCAAAGATAACAAATTAGGTACATGAAATAGACCTTCCCAGAATGCTACAAATGAATGGCTACCCACTTGCTACGTTACATTAGGCATTAAAATGGCACAAATTATTTGGTAAATCATATTATTAAAATCAACTAATAAAAAAGGTTTTGGAATTTACCAAACTACAATTTACTATGATTTTCATTCTAAAAATAAAATAAAAAAAGTAGTTTTAATTACATACTTACACAATGTAATAACTCAAAGTTGATCTAAAATTGATATCGCAAAATAAAGTTAATAGCCACTGACAACCAATGCTAAACTGATTTCCATTTCACTCAACAGTCAGAAACTTGAAGAGATGTAACAGCACATCACACTTGGGAGAAATACAGATGGAAGTCTCCTTTGAATATATCCCTAAGATTATGTTTTTCTTGTAGACCGTTCTATATTTTCACAGAAATCTACACATCCACGTTAAGTAATTGATAGCAAATTGCTTAGTAGCTGCAAATACACATTTTACAAAGTCTTTTGACATCTATTTATTTGGTAAGTAATATTAACAGTAAGTATATTAGTATTAAAATGTAAGAATGAAAATATAAACAATTATTAAATGACTTGTTTCTAAAAGAGTTTGTTTTCTTGGTTTTGGTTGTTTCTAAAAGAAGCATTACAAATAATTCTTCTCCAGTGCAATAATTATTATAAAATTGTTTAGATTTGGTGTTGACCGATTATATGAATTTAATAATTCCAAACAGAGAATGTTTGTGTTGTTTATTAGTAGGAAATATTAATATTCATATGAAGTAGGAATATGTACAAGAACATACTTTATTTTAAATTGTTTGATCAACAAATTCATTAACAAACTGCTTCAGGTGGGTAAGTAGGCTACAGTTCCATTTCTATGGTACACGCTATCCTTTCAAAGGTTAATATAAAGTTAACTACTTTAAGGGCTGTTAATGGTCATCCGTGCCTGTCCATATTAACTGTGTGTGTGTTGTAAATACCTAAAATACAATATGAAAGGGTGTTAACAAAAGGATAAAACTATAGAATAATCAAAAGGATAATCATTTTGAGGGTACCTAGTAATAGGTACCCTCAAAATGATTCACATATAAATACCAAAGTAGATTAACATATGTTTCATCGCTTTGGATAGGTTTTATAATATTTTTTAAATAAAAATATAAAGACATTGGTAAAATAAATGAAAAAGAACTCAATACAAACCAGCTGGACTTCCACAACTTTACACAGGACTTCCGGAAAAATCACAAAAATATCTAGTTATTAACACAAACTCAATAACATATTTAATTAAACTTTACATAAAATCAACAATTAAACACAACATTTTAATAAAATTCACATATTTTTGTTCAAAACAAGTGGAAATAAATGTTTTGACCAGAATTTGACGTAATTTTGTATCAAAAAACAATTTGTTTGCATTGAAATCACACGTAGCAAATTTACTTTGTTGTAATTGGCTAATAAGACTCTAATTGGTTTCGCGTTTTGAAATCGCCAATGAAATTACTATTTAGTTTTTTTTATTCTTCAGCTCCCTAAAAACAATCTTACTCCCGTAACAAACCGGTATTTACCGATATTAAAAAAAACAATGACACTGACAGCGATGGCGTGGCGAATGAAGTAGCGTATATGACCATCGCATTCGTACAATAGTTTTTCCAAAGCTATAATTTTCCTTAGAAGAAACATAATGTCATCAAGTTAGAATGTCAAAATTTCAATACAAATAAGACGTCAAACAAATTCATTCGGAATTTTCGAAACGTTGAGTCATAGAAATTGATTACATTGTTCAATTATTTAATACTTAATTAATTTTCCATATTTTTGAAGTGATGTTCATAGCACAAATAAGTAAATTATAAGAAACTACTGAACCCATTCTTTAAAATCTGGTCACCAAACAATACGACTTCCGTGTTTGATTTACAAAGAGTAAACTGTTATTATGTTTTCTTCAATATTTGGCAAAAGGAGATCATCGCCTGTGGACGATGGAACCCCTCCGATTCCTGGGCCGAAGCCGGATGATGGGTTTGTCGTGGTTGACCCAATGTCTCCCCCAAGTGGGTTGTATCCCAGCGTGCCTGGCGCGCCCGGGCCCTCCCAGCCGCTCAGGCCTCCGCCGCCGATCCCTCGAGCGAGAGCTACCATAGACCAAACCTTCCATTACCTGCAGGGCGTACCATTTTCACTGTGTCGTGAACTGAAACTGGCAACTAATAAAGATGCAGTTGTATCAGAAGTTAGCGACTTGTTGGCGTTCCTCACGAATAAATTGAATGTTAACAACACAGAGTACGACTTTTCTGTTGAAAAAAGTGTCTTGAAAGAATGTTGATATTATTTTTCGAAATGTTCTATTGTTATCAGGTACCTAAGTAGTTTTATTGTTATCATTTAACCTTTATGAAATGAGTGCCACTATGATTCCATATTTCTAAGAAAATATTAATGTTGACAAAAACTGAAATTTGTGAAATTATATTTGTAGAATACACACTATAAATTCTAATGAAGTAGGTATTCTTGATGATACTATGGGACTGTTGATAGCATCTGTATATAGTGTTTTTTTTATTAGCAGGGCGATATTAATAGTAATTCAAATAATGTAAAGAACAAAGTCACATAAATATGTATATTTGCTGTTTATGTATACTCTTAATTCATTCATATTCATATAATTAAATCATTACTACTGACAGCTATGATATGTTTTGGCTTAATTAATATAGTGTAATCTGATTTCAAACCCTAGAGAAACTTGAAGTGATCATTCACCAGCCTTAAGAATAAATTCCGGTTTAAGCATATGTCATATAAAGTGAAACAGAAGAGAAGCTAAAACATTGTAAATTAGATAATAAGAAAATAAAACAAATGTAAATAAAATTGTAAATCATATATGTAATTTTTTTTTATTTAAATTATTTGTAAATAATGGTAGGAAACCTTTGTATTCCTTGTTTTATCTACATTTATCATTACAAAACCTCATGATTGCAATTAATTTTATCATACATATAGGGAATGTGATGTTAATACTTTCAGATCTGTCAAACACACATTCTATTTAAAAAATAAATATACAAAGTAATTTTCTGCATACAAAAAGTCACAATAGATTCATACTTTTTAGTATAGAAGAGACAATTTATTGTAGACTACAGAATAAATATTATGGAAGTAACTCATTTAAAATATATTTGAATGTTAATGTCCTATGATAAAGTAGGGATAGATTACAATGAATAAGACAATTACTTTATTCCATATATCTACCACACACAGTCACTTGCTCACACTCCAGCACCCAGGTCAAAAATTAACAAAAATATTAGTCTTTAAATCAATGCTGCTAGGCCGCATATGAAGGCTACTATTATGACAAAAGGTAGCCACGTCTTCACAAATGCTCCAAAACTGAAAAAACAAACATTTTGGTTAATCACTTCATCTTAACTCATGGCAGTGAAGGTGACCTGATTGCTTGTCACTTCTAACACAAATAAAATGAGAATGGCATTAAATATTTAGCAGCAGACTGCAGTCTGGTATACATTTATTAAACATAAGTTATACAAACAAAGCCTTAATAAATATTCCATAACTACTACTAGTTCTAAAATGAAAAAAAGTTTCAGAAAATTTCCAAATATAGATTTACTTTTGCCCTGGATCAATTTCTGTTAACAAAAAGGATCAAAAGGAATAAAACATCTTTTGACTAACCTGACATACTTGGAGTATGGAATCATGTAGAGAGCCAGCTTCACCATATTCCAATTTTTGCATCCATTGTAGTTCATTATGTTCAGTGCTGTAGCCACATGAGAATGACAATTGTCATAAAATATAATATGCTGAAATTAATATATAGATAAATATGAATTTTAAATGGTACAGGTAAAATTGCCAGTATTCTGGACACTAGTAGTTGCTGACTAGAGAACACGTAAAGTTTAGACTATTTTATAATTTAGTATTAGCTATTAGTTGATTTTTAAATTGCTAATACAAATGATAAATTACTTAATTTTAAATAATAATCTTTAAGTTAAATAATATTTTACCATTCTCTTCTTATAAATTTCTGAAGCCTCGGCAACTGCCGCATCCCAGCCTGCCTGCCCATTTGAAGCTTTTTGTGGCGATAATTGCCAATATTTTTTGGGATTGCCAAATGCCATTAAATCTTCAGACACAAAGTAAGGGCCAGCAAAATCTCGGATGATGCCACTTGAAGTACAAATTCCCATATGGCCCAGGAATGGAAAGATCCATCTAACAACATAAAGAAATAACATTATTTCTGCGATATGCTATTAAACTTTAAGACCGGCTTACATAATGTCGTACATTCTAATTTATTAGGGTCTGCATTCATTTTAACTTACGTTAGAACAGGGATAGGTGTCCAGACTATACAGTAAGGAAACCTGCTTCGCTCAATATCAATGGGATCCATGAGGACAGCTTGTTCTGTGTCACCGCAGTCTATTGGACTACCCGGACTTTGATCACCGTTCATATTCAAGAATAAAACGAGAATAATCGATTACTTTTACATTTCTACAAAAATAGAGAAATCGAAAGTAATCAACAAAAATTCTGACATTGACATTAAGCATTAATCAACTTGACAGATAGGCAGGCACAGATAGCATAGTTTTTGTCGAATATAGGTAATATTGCGGTAACGGTACGGTACGGTTTCATGACATCACTAGGGTCTATGATTGTTGTAATTAAAAAAAAATACCTATCTTGTCTGTGGAATGAAATGCTGTCGTTCTACTCGTTCGTTCGTTCGTTCCACTGAGCAAGTAATCACTACGTTCGTTCGTTGTCAATGTCAAAATCTGCGTTAGCGATGTTGTGATGCGCTCTTTGGCGCTATTTTATTTACAATAAAAGGCTTTTATTCGTGTATCAGTGGATGATTTAGTGAATAAAATATGAAAATGCCGGCGTTCTTAAAGTACATAGATATGGAGAACTTCAAGTCCTACCGGGGACACCACCGGATAGGGCCTCTGAAGTCCTTCACTGCTGTTGTGGGTCCAAATGGTTCAGGTGAGCTTTAACAAACCTTCTATGTACTCTTATTAAATGCTGGGATATAATATTTGGCTCTAGAGATGTAACAAACCCAGGTAAATAGTGCTAAATGATGTCAGATGTCATGGCTTTGTTAACACTTGTTGCTGAAACAATAGGTGTCCCTATTTTGTAGTTTTTTGTTGATTGCTGCCATATTATAGTATTGCCGGCGCAGCTTGAAACAATATTTTACCCCTCATAACATTTGCTCTTTTGTTAATTTGAAGAAAATAAACATTAATTGTTTCCAATGCCTTTGATGTATTTTGTTATAACTGTGCCCTAAATAAAGGACGTAGTACAAATTTTAAAGCTGTAATGATTATCTCAAACTATGGATTCATCATAATCTTGAGATAACATGATGACTTGCGCATAATATTGAAATACTTATATCATGGAGAGAAAGTTAGTTATGAAAATTAAATTGCAACTCCCATGTATACTCTCCGTCCATATGAATGAAGCTACTCATAGTGTGCCAACTAATTTATAATTCATTATTACAATCAGGTAAATCCAATTTCATGGATGCTGTGAGTTTTGTGATGGGTGAGAAGACTTCTCTGCTCCGTGTCAAACGACTCAGTGACCTCATTCATGGTGCTTCAATCAACAAGCCGGTATCTCGCTGGTATGTTACATTACTGAATACATTCTGATCTGTGGAATTTCTCAATTTCTATATTCCTTTTCCATAACAACTGTATTGGTGAATACTGGTGTATATAAAAAAAATATTATTCATTAGTTATTTCAACCTCATATTTGGATCTCATGGCGGGTTACCACCAGGCAGAGTGAGGTCATCTTAAAATCGTAAGACCCTTTAAAAGGCCCTTTTTTAAGAAAAGCCTTATAAAAGGCAAAAAACAATAGATTTTTTATTATGTCTGCTGTCTTGGCCTTAAGGTGTTAAATGACCTCAATTTAAAGATAAACCCATAATAGTAGCCATGAATTCATTTCTATGATGAAGGCCTTTGCCCAACAGTGGGACACATAATACTTATCTTTATTCCAAAATAAGGCTTTTGTAGGGTTATTAAATAGCGCTTAACTGGCCTTACTTAAAGAAAGTGCCTTGTTACCCTTTCAGCGCATCAGTGACGGCTACCTTTGTGCTGGAAGACATGACTGAGAAACAGTTCCAGAGGTCGGTGGTGGGACAGTCTTCAGAACACAAGATTGATGGTCAGGTAATACACACTTTTTCTTTTTTCTTTATAGGTTAGTTGGTCAGACCACACATAGATGATAATATTGTGAACGGTTTCCAGTCAGTGTCGGTGAGCAACTACCTGTCCGAGCTGGAGAAGCTGGGCATCAACGTGAAGGCGAAGAACTTCCTGGTGTTCCAGGGCGCCGTCGAGAGCATCGCCATGAAGAACCCCAAGGAGAGGACTGCCTTGTTTGAGGAGATTAGTGGGTATGTTCCTTTGTACTTTTACCTTGCCTTGACAAATATCCGCACAGAAATCAAAACTCACATGATCAAGCATAAAATTCTGTAAAATACTCAAACTTGGTGAATTTTGCCCATTATTCTGCATTAACTAAGTCATGAAATGGAAACATAGTATATTAAGTTTCTTGTAAGCATTTATCTATCACATAGCTATCTTAACGGCGCATGATTATTTCCGAACAGGGTCGCCAGCGTCGGCCAAAGCGTTGGTCGCGAGAAACGAACCTTGTTGGGCACCCTCGCCTAACAAGGTGCGTTTCTCGTTCAGTTTCGATTTTGGCGGAAACCGAAAGTGCCGCCGAAACTGAATTTTTGGCCTAAGCTGAACTTTCGGTCGGACTAGTACAAATGCACTTTGTATACTACAAATGTGTTGTATCTGCACAGTTCTGGCGTGCTGAAGGAGCAGTACGAGGCGTGCCGCGCGGAGGTGAACCGCGCGGACGAGGAGGCGCAGTTCTCGTACCAGAAGAAGCGCGGCGTCGCCGCCGAGCGCAAGGAGGCCAAGTTCGAGAAGGAGGAGGCCGAGAAGTACACCCGCCTCAAGGAGGAGCTGGTGAGATAGCGCGGTGGCAGTTGGAGCCTATCTTATGTCTTTTTTAAAGAGATAGGTGGCAGACCCCCTCAAAGTGGACTGACGATCTAGTAAGCGTAGCGGAAGATCTTTGGATGCGGGTGGCACAAAACCGATCCGTGTGGAGAACATTAAAGGAGGCCTATGACCAGCAGTGGACGTCTGATTGGATGAAACGATGCAGTGTTAGACGGGTCACCTGATGTTAAGCGATGGCTGCTGCCCATAGACAAGCGCAATACTAGCAGAATCATAAAAGCTTTGTTGGCTATCTTTTAATCGCTTTCGCTCTTATTGAGCCTTCAGTACCGTCACTCACTCGGCTAAACATAGCGCAAGCGCTGTTTCACGACTTTTTTTTTCATTTCATGCCAAAAAGGAAATTATGTGGTGGCATGTCTACTTAAAATATATCAATGATTTGTATTTCATAAGAAGCCAAATCTCTATTCCACAGCAAGAGCAAAGGGTAGAACTCCAGCTGTTCCACCTGTACCACAACGAGAAGGAGATCCAATCCTTAGAGGAGGACGTGCAGCACAAGCAGAGCGAGCTGGCCAAGGTCGAGAAGAAGCGGGCCAAGGCCGAGGACGCGCTCAAGGAGAAGAAGAAGGACATGGGCGCCGTGCAGCGCGAGCTGGCCAAGATCGAGCAGGAGATACGCGAAGTGGTGAGTGAGGGGGACGGCAGTATCTACAGCGCAAGCAGAGCGAGCGAGACAAGGTTGAGCAGGAGATACGCGAAGTGGTGAGTGAGGGGGACAGCAATATCTACAGCAAAAGCAGAGCAAGCTTTTAAAGAAAAATGTGTTCAATATGGTTGAGAGAGGAACTGCATTTCTCGCAACTTTAAATGGAAAATATAATAATAGATAGTATGAGCTGCCAACATTGAATGACATCCAATTTCTTTCAGAGGCCTTCTTTCAAGGTCTAAACTTCATAAACGTACAAAATGGGAGATCAGAATTAACATTGTCCTTGTTACATGGTAACATTTTTTTTTTTTTTTAATTAGACTATAGGCCAACGCTTGACCACAATCGCACCAGATGAAAAGCGTCGATAAGGTCTAGGATGACACGCGTTCGCTTAGAAGAGGCCTGTTCACTCTTGCCTTAAAGAATTTTTTTTTATATAATAGGTAGCAGACGAGCAGGCGGATCACCTGATGGTAAGCAATTGCCGCCGCCCATAGATACCTGCAACACCAGTGGGGTCACAAGTGCGCTGCCAACCTTTTATCCCCTTCCCCCCGGTGGGCCTCCGGTACCCTCACTCACTCGGCGAAACACAGCACAGGAGCTGCTTCACGCCGGTTTTCTGTGAGGCAGTGGTATCACTCCGGTCGAGCCGGCCCATTCGTGCCGAAGCGTGGCTCTCCCACAAAAAATGTTTAATGTGATGTTAAATGTAACGTTTTCTGTTTGACAGGAAGCCGAAGTATCAAAGAAGCGGCCCACGTTCATAAAAGCGAAGGAGCGCGTGACGCACACGCAGAAGAAGCTGGAGAGCGCCACGAAGACGCTGGAGCAGGCGCGCAAGGCGCACGAGGCGCACCAGGCCGACATCAGGAAGCTGGAGGAGGAGCTGCGCGAGGTGGAGGAGCAGAAGGCCGCGTGGGAGCAGTCCGCGGGCACCGGCCACGCGGGCAGGGCCGATGTGCATCTGGAGGAGGCTCAGGTATAGTCTGAACAGAAGAATGATGGTCCCGAAACGTAGTGAGGGCGGGACTAATGTATAAAAGTATTTAGTGGTTTAAGTCGATGACGGCCTCGAAGGCGCAGTGGCTAACGTGTTCGCCCGAAGCGCGAAAGGTCCCGGATTCTATTCCCGATCAAGTCAATTTAGGTAATTACATTTTCTAAATTTTCATGGGTCCGGGTGTTTTGGGTTGAAGCCCAATTAATTATCGTCACCTGGTACTCATAGTACAGGGGTTGCCCTAGTTTGAGACCAGGTTAATTGGTCCCGGTTTCGATGCCCGGGTCCAGCAAAAAATATGTTTCAAATTTTTGGAACATAGCTCGGGTTTGTGATCACCAATTCGCATTAGGCAAGCGTGATGTTTAAGTCTAATCCCATCATAGTAGCGATGACTCGATTTCTATGAAGGAGGCTTTTGCCCTGCAGTGGGACAGTAAATAAGCTGATACTTCTAGCGGCTCTCGTTCCTCCTAGCTAGGGCCATAGTTCTGGGTACAGCCTCTCTTAGACTGGAAACTGTAGTGCCCACAACGGTGGTTCCGAGTATGTTTTTTATGTTTATTGCTGGATGTGGTTTAGATCCGCGAGTACGAGGAGCTGAAGATGGAGGCGTCGCGGCAGGCGGCGCGCTACCTGCAGGAGCTGGACTCCGTGAACCGCGAGCAGAAGGCCGACCAGGACCGCCTCGACAACGAGCTGCGCCGCAAGGGCGAGTTCGAGAACAAGCACCGCCAGAAGGTAACGCGCACTATGCTATACTCTGATTCATAATCATGTAAAAGTAAACTGACAGATGAAAATTACAAGTTTCTATGCATTTTGACATTTTGCATGTGTCAAATTGAGTGATAATGTATGGGGATGACACATTGACATCTGTCAGTTTACTTTACATGATTATGAAACACCACCTTGCCATGGTCATTCCCGCCTTCTTGGAATACGGACCGCATCGTGGGAGACGCCGTCGGACTTGCACAAGGCTAACGAGCATTTTCTGACGGCGGCCATCTTGGATTTGTAATTTGTCACAATAAATATATTCTGCTACTCAAGCCCTTTAATATGATAACCATATTGTGGGAGTTGTGTTAAAAAGTACAATCCATATTTTTGTGACGGCGGCCATTTTGGATCGATTTTTATCCAACATAGCTAAGAACACTCCCACTTTATTCATCTTTCGAACAAAAAAAAATCAAAATCGGTTCATTTGTTCGGGACCTACGATGCCATAGACAGACACACAGCCACACACACACATACATACAAACGCACATGTAAAATGTTTAACCCCCACGTTATTATTGCGTCGGGGTTAAAAACAGAAGAACTAATAATGTTTAACCACTCGTGCTGTCTCCCGCAGGGCCACGAGCGCAACGAGGCGATGAAGCGCGTGGAGAAGCTCAACGAGCACATCAAGAGCTCGGAGCAGGCGCTGGAGGAGCAGCGCCGCCTGCGCGCCGAGCTGCAGGTCACACATTTGGAATACCTCTCTCTTTCATTCATTTTAGCGTGTAATAGGGTATTTGACTCGATATAGCAAAAAATATTGATACTTTATCCAGATACTGTTAAATAAAAATGACTTTAAAGTGATGACTGCGCTCGGGGTCTGGCTAAATATATTTTGCACCTGAGTTTTTCTGTTCCGAAATTCTCAGTGTCAGCCCGAAGTCTACAATTTGGTGGTCAGTTTCCCCAGTGCCTCGGAAAGCACGTCAATATGTTGGTCTTTCGCCCGATTTCTCTATTTCTCTTCGGTCGTGTCATGCTGGTGTCCGATTGAATTAAGAGGGTAAGGGAATAGAGAGTCCTCAGCTGGGCTAACATGCGCGCCGCGAGACAATTTGCGCTTCTCGCTCACCTGACTGAGCGGGATAGAAGGATGCGCTCTCGCGAACGAGAGTCGACAAAATTTTGTCGCGGTGTGCATGTTAGGCCTACTGTGTTTGCGGAGATATATTCTGCGATGATCGTTAAGAGTGATCTCCGAAACCGGATATCGGTTGGAATTCTTCGTTTTTATTATAATTTTTTGATTGTATATTGTGGTGTATCGCAGGCGGACGTGGGCGAGTGCCGCGGGCGCGCGGCGGAGCTGCAGTCGCAACTAGAGGACGTGGCGTCGCAGCTGGGCGACGCGCGCGTGGACAAGCACGAGGAGGCGCGCCGCCGCAAGAAGCAGGAGATCGTCGAGAGCTTCAAGCGCGACATCCCCGGCGTGGTGAGACCTACCCTCCTCCCTCACTAGCTGGGGCCGTGGCGTCGCAGCTGGGCGACGCCGCGCGTGGACAAGCACGAGGAGGCGCGCCGCCGCAAGAAGCAGGAGATCGTCGAGAGCTTCAAGCGCGACATCCCCGGCGTGGTGAGACCTACCCTCCTCCCTCACTAGCTGGGGCCGTGGCGTCGCAGCTGGGCGACGCGCGCGTGGACAAGCACGAGGAGGCGCGCCGCCGCAAGAAGCAGGAGATCGTCGAGAGCTTCAAGCGCGACATCCCCGGCGTGGTGAGACCTACCCTCCTCCCTCACTAGCTGGGGCCGTGGCGTCGCAGCTGGGGCGACGCGCGCGTGGACAGCACGAGGAGGCGCGCCGCCGCAGAAGCAGGAGAGTCGTCGAGAGCTTCAAGCGCGACATCCCCGGCGTGGTGAGACCTACCCTCCTCCCTCACTAGCTGGGGCCGTGGCGTCGCAGCTGGGCGACGCGCGCGTGGACAAGCACGAGGAGGCGCGCCGCCGCAAGAAGCAGGAGATCGTCGAGAGCTTCAAGCGCGACATCCCCGGCGTGGTGAGACCTACCCCTCCTCCCTCACTAGCTGGGGCCGTGGCGTCGCAGCTGGGCGACGCGCGCGTGGACAAGCACGAGGAGGCGCGCCGCCGCAAGAAGCAGGAGATCGTCGAGAGCTTCAAGCGCGACATCCCCGGCGTGGTGAGACCTACCCTCCTCCCTCACTAGCTGGGGGCCGTGGCGTCGCAGCTGGGCGACGCGCGCGTGGACAAGCACGAGGAGGGCGCGCCGCCGCAAGAAGCAGGAGATCGTCGAGAGCTTCAAGCGCGACATCCCCCGGCGTGGTGAGACCTACCCTCCTCCCTCACTAGCTGGGGCCGTGGCGTCGCAGCTGGGCGACGCGCGCGTGGACAAGCACGAGGAGGCGCGCCGCCGCAAGAAGCAGGAGATCGTCGAGAGCTTCAAGCGCGACATCCCCGGCGTGGTGAGACCTACCCTCCTCCCTCACTAGCTGGGGCCGTGGCGTCGCAGCTGGGCGACGCGCGCGTGGACAAGCACGAGGAGGCGCGCCGCCGCAAGAAGCAGGAGATCGTCGAGAGCTTCAAGCGCGACATCCCCGGCGTGGTGAGACCTACCCTCCTCCCTCACTAGCTGGGGCCGTGGCGTCGCAGCTGGGCGACGCGCGCGTGGACAAGCACGAGGAGCGCGCCGCCGCAAGAAGCAGGAGATCGTCGAGAGCTTCAAGCGCGACATCCCCGGCGTGGTGAGACCTACCTCCTCCCTCACTAGCTGGGCAATTTGAAGTGGATCTTGGCCCCCGATACGAGAATTCGCCATTCCGCTCTATTCTTTTTTTATGTGAGAGGTAGCAGGCGAGCAGGTGGATCACTGATGGTAAGTAATTGCCGCCCCCCATGGACACTTGCAACACCAGTGGAGTTGCAAGCACGCTGCCAATCTTTTATCCCTTTCCCCCCGAGCCTCACACCTATTCTCTTATTCTATTCCGAGCCTCTCGAGTATTCTTTCACCTATTGCCAATCTGACTTTTGAAGGTGACCGAGATCCTTCTCGAGCTTATCCATCCGGCGTTATCAGGGACGCCCTGCTGAATCTCACAATCGGCTACAGATTTTTAGTTTTAAACTTTTCACAGCAATATATAAGGTCAAAACGTGCTTATTCCTACTATATTTGAAATATGACAAAACTGTTTTAATAACCCTTGTTTTTTAGTGAGCATTCGCAATGTGCTTGACTAGTACGTGTGAATCCTAAGAAGTAACATTTCCTTTGTTATTGCAGTACGACCGCATGAATCAACATGTGCCAGCCGACGCACAAGCGCTACAACGTGGCCATCACGAAGGTGCTGGGCAAGTACATGGAGGCCATCGTGGTGGACACGGAGAAGACGGCGCGCCGCTGCATCCAGGTGCTGAAGGAGCGCATGCTGGAGCCCGAGACCTTCCTGCCGCTCGACTACATCCAGGCCAAGCCGCTGCGGGAGAGGCTCAGGTCAGTACACGACAGGATCAGACCTCTGGTACCCTTACTCACTCGGCGAAACACAGCGCAGAACGCACTTCACATTTGTCAGAAGATACTGGCCGTGGTATCACTCCGGCTGACCCGGGCTATTCACGCCAAAGCGTAGCTCTCTCACGGCATAGGCTAGGAGCCTAGGGCGGCAAATTTTGGACTCCTAGATTTCACATTATTGACCTAAATTGGAAGTTTGATTAAAAATATTTTAACAATACCTTCTTTATTCATTCGATTTAGGGAAAGTGCAAAAATTAAAACATGATTGGAAACTCGTATAAGCTATCAAATGTAAAAACCAGTAGGAGCGGCAAAATAGCCTACAGGCGGCCAAATCCGTTGTTGTCTCACGGTCTCCGTGCATGCTAAAGTAAAAGTTGCTTCTAAAAAGTTTCCCGATGCTGACGAGGAGGCCAATTAACGGTTTTCGCCTTCTATGTCGAGTCGACTTCGTGGAACGCATAGACCAATAGGAGAACAAGATAAGGGAATGTCGACTGTAATCTCCAGTCCATCGCCGACGTCGTACTAAAAGTATGTCGTCATCTCAGGGACATCCGGGAGCCGAAGAACGTGAAGCTGCTGTTCGACGTGCTGCGGTTCGAGCCGCCCGCCATCCACCGCGCCGTGCTGTTCGTGACCAACAACGCGCTGGTGTGCGAGACGCCCGAGGACGCCTCGCGCGTGGCCTACGACCTCGACCGCACCAAGAACTCGCGCTACGACGTAACTATACTACTACATACATCCACCGCGCCGTGCTGTTCGTGACCAACAACGCGCTGGTGGTGCGAGACGCCCGAGGACGCCTCGCGCGTGGCCTACGACCTCGACCGCACCAAGAACTCGCGCTACGACGTAACTATACTACTACATACATCCACCGCGCCGTGCTGTTCGTGACCAACAACGCGCTGGTGTGCGAGACGCCCGAGGACGCCTCGCGCGTGGCCTACGACCTCGACCGCACCAAGAACTCGCGCTACGACGTAACTATACCACGCCGCCCGTACGGTTGTACAATGAGGGTTTTTGTTAAAGCAAAATCCGATAGATGGCGTTACGTTGACGTCAGGTCCGACGACGAACGGATTGGTTAATTTTGACGTATCATGTCAAAATTATGAAATTATATTTTGAAACTACCCATGTCGTCAAAGTTGGACCTGACGTCGACGCCGAAGGTCGTGGGTTCGATCCCCACTCTGGACAAACATTCGTGTGATGAACGACTTGTGTTGGTTCAGTGTTTGGGGGTGATGTATGTATTTAAGTATTATATTTATGTTTCCTCTGATATCTGTAGTACAGGCGCATAAGCTGCTTAATACTACAAGATTACCGGTTTTATGAAAAAAATATATTATTCGTCTGGTTTGCAGGCGTTGGCGCTCGACGGAACGTTCTACCAGAAGTCGGGTATCATCTCCGGAGGGTCCCTGGACTTGGCGCGGAAGGCCAAGCGGTGGGACGAGAAGCATCTGTCCCAGCTCAAGGCCAAAAAGGTAATGTCGTCCCGGATTTGTGTTATAGGATTTCTTGGTACAGTAGTACCACTTTTATAAGTTACGCCGATGGTCGATTCACGAAAGATGACCACAAATGACGATCGTCTACGCGTGAAATCTGATGAAGAAATGGCTCATTCACAATTTGACACATTACAAGGGCTTAGACTAAACACATTATATGTTTAATTGGCCATGTTTTTGTCTTGAGTCTTTACTTCATGAGATATTAAGCGTAGACCATCGTCATTTGTGGTCATCTTTAGTGAATCGACCTATACCTGCGCAGAAGTCTTAAATTTAAACAATCTTAACCAATCACGACGTTGTTCCGCTCACGCGCGCTAAACATGACAATTTCTAATTGGTTGATGCGTGCGCGCCTTGTTCGGGTGCTACAGCAACCGCGCGACACTCGACAGTCGTTAATTGTACTGTAATACCTATAATGAGCGAGAGAGCACTACTCACTGGATTTTTTTGAATTGTCATCTTAATGTAACGCAATAAAGTCTGTATTTCAACAGCGTTCGCAATCGTAATCAATCGGCTATAACGCACTCTTCTGCGTAGACGAACTTTGCCGATGCGACTTATAAACGTGGTACACCTGTACTTGATACGTCTTTGAGTTTCTTGATCAACTAATCATAGTCTCGATTGTTTATTGTCTTGCAAATAAAGTTTGTTGAACATGAAATGTGATGGTGTCTATAGGAGAAACTGACGGAGGAGCTGCGCGAGTCGATGAAGAAGTCGCGCAAGGAGTCGGAGCTCACCACCGTGGACTCGCAGATCCGCGGGCTCGAGTCGCGCCTCAAGTACGCCGTCACCGACCGCGACACCACGGTAACACGCCGCATGCCACACACACACACACCTACACACCTCCCTCTAACACTGTGATGTCTAAGATTTTGTTTGTGGAAGTTGGTAGGTGCCACTTGCCTAATGGTGATTACAAACCTGAGCTACGTTTCTCAAAAACTTGCTACACTGGTCCATAATCATAAATTAACGTGTCTCTTTAATCACTCGACATTGACAGAGTTAATAGTGTCTCCTCCGGAGATGCAATAGCCCGCATTATTAAAAAAAACGCTTCGGACAACAAAAGCTGATTCAGCTTACTCGCTTAATGAATTGAATATGAATATACTTATTGATTTGTGACGTCATCTTCTACATAATTGTTCTACTTAACGATTGAAAAACGTTAATTAAGTACATAATGTTTTATGGTAGCATAATATTTATTTTACAGCTGAAGCAGATCAAGGCATTGGACGCAGAATTGGCTGAGTTGGAGAGAAAGATGGATATGTTTGTGGTAAGTTATAACTCATACCTGTTATGTGATACTTGATACTTTTTATAATAATTTGAAAAAAAAAAACCATTGATTTGTTGAGATTGTGTCTGTGTGTACGTTCCGTTTTCTGTATGCAACAGCGATTCAAACGTTTTTTTAACGCGCTTTCACTAAAGTATACAACCTCATTCAAATATGAAACTTATGATCCTGGCATCAGAGTCGAGGTGTTTACATTTTTTTTATGCAGGCGACCTGTAAGCACATTTGAATCGATACTTCTACAAACGCTTTTTAGAGCTCGTTCTTCCGTGTCGTCGGTGAAACCGTTCCAAGTTTCACTTATTTTAAATGTATTTATTCCAAATAGCCTCAAATCGAAGAAATCGAGCGGCACGATCCTGGAGCGCGACGCGAAGATCCAGCAGATCAAGGAGAACATGAACAACGTCGAGGACGTCGTGTTCCGCGGCTTCTGCCGGGACATCGGCGTCGCCAACATCAGGTAACACTGACAGGTCACATGTGGCGCGCTATATATCGTGGCTCCAGAAAGAATACTTCCGAGCATTTGCTTCCACTGGCCACCGGAGCGGAGCGGGCCGGAGCGAAGTGAAATTCGCCAATAGAATGGCATAAAAACTCCACTATTCCACAAACAAACTTCTTCTATCTCGGCTTTGGCGGACAGCCATGCTTACATGAATTAGCCCCCTCTGGAACATGTCTCAATTTCTCTTTAAATATCATTTTGTAGCTGAAAGTGAAGTTGGAACTCCAATCTTATAGCTCTAACAGATAAGATAAGAGCTACTACACATTTGTATTTTATTATTCTATCAAGAAGCCTATTATAGTCCGTGCCATTTAAACATGCACGACAGGTCAATCACCTTTTTTTTACTTCGCTTTCTACACGAAACTAATGCTAAGATTGCGTAAACCTAATTCATAATACTAGAAACTATAATAAAAAAACAAATTTAAAATTCTATATTTTATGCCGTCTATAGCCGTGGCAGGCCTCCCACCAGGTGAACCGACGATCTGGTGAAGGTCGCGGGAGTCCCTTGGATGTGGGTAGCACAGGAACGATCTGTGTGGTGAACATTGGGGGAGGCCTGTGTCTAGCAGTGGGACGTCTATTGGCTGAAACGATGATGCCATCTATAGACAGGCAATTTTATCGACAACGCTGAAGAGAAACTTTTGTTTTGTTTAGCTAGCGTTCACACGAGCATCCTGCATGTGTATCTTGCACAGTATGTAAACACATTAGCATTTGCGATCCTGTAGGAAGCGGAATAAGGTCCGTAATTGGCGTGTCCCCCTCGCAGGCAGTACGAGGAGCGCGAGCTGCGCGCGCAGCAGGAGCGCGCCAAGCGGCGCATGGAGTTCGAGGCGCACATCGACCGCATCGCCTCCAACCTCGAGTTCGAGCGCTCGCGCGACACGCAGAGTGAGTGCCACCATGGAAATACGGGCTCTCGTGGAGAAAATCCGCTAGATGGCGTATTGCTAGACTGAGATTCAACTTTAACGTCATCGTTTGTTTAGTGACTTTTTGTCATCTCATATCAAAAATAAGTAATCACGTGTAGATGTGTCTCAGTTGTATATTACGTCGTCTAGCAGATCGTTCACACGTGCTAGCTCCCATGTATTGAATTATCTCTGTCTGAACTGTCTCTGTCTCGTCATCATTTACACCGTTTGTGCATACATCATTTATAGTAACGAGCAAAAATGTCGGCGCACCGTTTGCTAGTTCGTGTTTTGCCGCAGCATAATGCGTCTCTCGCGGTCTATATTAGGACAAATACTGTTATTTTAGAATGTCGATTGCCACCGGTCGGGACGCCGCACTCGGCGCGACGCGGCCGCGGCGCGGCAGCGCCGCTCCGTCGACATGCGTCCACAACCGAATAGCCGTAGCTGAATATCGGTCGGCGGATATCATCGTGTCGTTAGCCGAGTCGGTCGAGCGTGTGGCGTGTTATACATATATCGCCGTGTGTGTGCGTAGAGAACGTGACGCGGTGGGAGCGCACGGTGCAGGACGGCGAGGACGAGCTGGAGGCGGGGCGCCAGGCCGAGGCCAAGCAGCGCCAGGACATCGACCGCGAGCTGCGCCGCGCCGAGGCCGCCAAGGCCGAGCGCACCGCCGCGCGCGCGCGCCTGCAGGCACACGACGACGACCTGGAGAAGGTAATTGCTTACTACGCTGGATCAGCAACCCGAAGTGGATCTTGGCCGACACGAGACTTCGCTATTCTAGTCTGTTTTCGACCACCTGTCGCCAATCCGGCCGTTGGAGGTCCCACCTCCAGATCTTTTTTGACCTGGTCTATCTAGCGATACCTCGGGCGTCCCACGGGGTGCTTGCCGGTATGTCCGCTCAGGTATGCTCTCTTCGCAGCTCCATCGCACTCGATTCTGACAATGTGGCCGAACCAGCGCAGTCTAACTGACTTTGTCCTACCCATTATATTCGGTTCAGCCATGAGCTCTTCTATTTCATTTGAAGGTACAACACACTTAACTACAAATTCTTCTATGTTTGATGACTTTGATGCTTCAAATCGCACCGAGGAAAGAGCCCTTAACAACTACCTAATGAGCGTTTCCCAGGATTAAGTCCGTATACCGAGACTTTGATCTGCTTAGATCTTAAAATTGTATGATTGATTGCTCCTATCCTTTAGCTTTGAGTAACTTTTCCTATTTCGACCACTGTTCTTACAATGTTACAGTAGATGTAAACCTAAATATAACGTATGGCTGTGTGCGCAGGCCCGCAAGGACGTGTCGACGATCCAGAAGGAGATCCAGGCCATCCAGAAGCAGATCGCCGGCATCGAGGCGCGCATCGAGAGCCGCCGCTCCGACCGCCACAACATCCTGCGCCAGTGCAAGGTAACCGCGCTACAAGCTAGACCAATAGCGACTGAGGCGTAACTATAGGCGACAGAACTTGTGTTGACTAACAGGGCAAACTAATTTTAATTAAATGGCATTAACAGGGCAAACCAGTTGGCAGCACCATAGATGTTTATGTTCCCTATTTTTATGTTTTTGTTTTATTTTATTTAAGTTTGTTTTATTTTTATTTATTTTTCTTTTTGTATTTTCATGTGTTTGTGTCAATTGTCTGTAGTATATATGTGTTGTGGTGTCCAGAGTAATAAATGTATTTTCTTTCTTTCTTTCTATTACATTACATTGTTGTCATTGGTTATATTATTTAAGCATGATAAATGACAAAATGTCTATTTGGCGAACAAAACAAGGTTAATATGGCGCAGGTTGCGTTAGACTGAAACGGATGTCTAGCGAAATTTTCACACGCATTTACCATTATACTATTTGTGTTTCCTCTGGTGTGTGATATCTGTAACACAAGTGCTCAAGCTACTCAGCACTCAGTCAGGTCAATGTATGCGATGTTGTATGAATTTAAATAAAAATAGTGATCGATGGTTGTGCGCATTGTGCAGATCGACGACATCGTGGTGCCGCTGCTGGAGGGCAGCCTGCACGACACGCACGACAACGAGTCCGAGCCCTCCTCGCTCTCCACCACGCAGCAGTACCAGAAGGAGTCGCGGTAACACCACATGACCGATAGATCAATATACAAACGTCACATTTTTGGCCCACCACAAAAGAGTATAAGGTCTAAGGTTTCCTATAGAAATTTAATCTTTAAGAAACGCCCTGATGATCTAGTGGTACCAGGCCCTGGCAAAAAGTATGTTTCGAATTTTTCGAACATAGCTCGGGTTTGTGATCATCACATTAGGAAAGAGTGGTGATTAAGCCTAATTAAGTGTCTATGGGCGGCGGCGATCGCTTACCATCAGGCAATTCGTCTGCTCGTCTGCCACCCATCATATTAAAAGAAAAGGATTTATGGTATTACCTTTTAGGGTCGAATGTTTTGTTCCAACGTGTATTAAATGAAATTAATTGATGGCGTCACTGCCGTTTACGTCTTAAAATAATGGTACCCCTTTTATTTAAATAACATGGGAATGGGGCCTATCGTGTGTGAAATATCCGCTAGATGGCGTACTTGAGAACTGAGGTCCAAATTCGACGTCATTGGTTGTTTAGTGATATATTGACATCTTACATCAAAAATAACCAATCACCGTGTAGAACCTCAGTTCTCAAGTACGCCATCTAGCGGATTTTTTACACGCGATAGCCCTGATCCGTTAGTTCCTCAAAGAAGACTTTCTTGACGCATTATATCAGGATCCGCGTGGACTACCGCTCGCTGAGCGAGGGGCTGAAGGAGCTGGAGGAGGCGGACGAGATAACAGGGCAAACTAATTTTAAATGGCGTTAACAGGGCAAACTAATTTTAAATGGCGTTAACAGGGCAAACTAATTTTAAATGGCGTTAACAGGGCAAACTAATTTTAAATGGCGTTAACAGGGCAAACTAATTTTAAATGGCGTTAACAGGGCAAACTAATTTTAAATGGCGTTAACAGGGCAAACTAATTTTAAATGGCGTTAACAGGGCAAACTAATTTTAAATGGCGTTAACAGGGCAAACTAATTTTAAATGGCGTTAACAGGGCAAACTAATTTTAAATGGCGTTAACAGGGCAAACTAATTTTAAATGGCGTTAACAGGGCAAACTAATTTTAAATGGCGTTAACAGGGCAAACTAATTTTAAATGGCGTTAACAGGGCAAACTAATTTTAAATGGCGTTAACAGGGCAAACTAATTTTAAATGGCGTTAACAGGGCAAACTAATTTTAAATGGCGTTAACAGGGCAAACTAATTTTAAATGGCGTTAACAGGGCAAACTAATTTTAAATGGCGTTAACCAGGGCAATAAACCGTTGGCAGCATCATCGATGTTCATGTTCCCTATTGTTTATGTTTTGTTTTATTTTTAGTTTGTTTTATTTTATTATTTTTCTTTTTGTTTAGTGTTTTGTATTTTCATGTGTTTGTGTCAATTGTCTGTAGTTTAAATGTGTTGTGGTGTCCAGAGTAATAAATGTTTTTTCTTTCTTTCTTTCTATTACATTACATTATTGTCATTGGTTATATTATTTAAGCATGACAAATGACAAAATGTCTATTTGGCGAACAAAACAAGGTTAATATGGCGCAGGTTGCGTTAGACTGAAACGGATGTCTAGCGAAATTTTCACACGCATTTACCATTATACTATTTGTGTTTCCTCTGTTGTGTGATATCTGTAACACAAGTGCTCAAGCTACTAAGCACACAGTCAGGTCAATGTATGCGAAGTTGTATGAATTTAAATAAAAATAGTGATCGATGGTTGTGCGCATTGTGCAGATCGACGACATCGTGGTGCCGCTGCTGGAGGGCAGCCTGCACGACACGCACGACAACGAGTCCGAGCCCTCCTCGCTCTCCACCACGCAGCAGTACCAGAAGGAGTCCCGGTAACACCACATGACCGATAGATCAATATACAAACGTCACATTTTTGGCCCACCACAAAAGAGTATAAGGTTTCCTATAGAAATTTAATCTTTAAGAAACGCCCTGATGATCTAGTGGTACCAGGCCCTGGCCTACCGTGAGCTCGGGTTCGATTCCAGAGTCGAGCAAAAAGTATGTTTCGAATTTTTCGAACATAGCTCGGGTTTGTGATCATCACATTAGGAAAGAGTGGTGATTAAGCCTAATTAAGTGTCTATGGGCGGCGGCGATCGCTTACCATCAGGCAATTCGTCTGCTCGTCTGCCACCTATCGTATGAAAAGAAAAGGATTTAAGGCATTACCTTTTAGGGTCGAATGTTTTGTTCCAACGTGTATTAAATGAAATTAATTGATGGCGTCACTGCCGCTTACGTCTTAAAATAATGGTACCCCTTTTATTTAAATAACATGGGAATGGGGCCTATCGTGTGTGAAATATCCGCTAGATGGCGTACTTGAGAACTGAGGTCCAAATTCGACGTCATTGGTTGTTTAGTGATATATTGACATCTTACATCAAAAATAACCAATCACCGTGTAGAACCTCAGTTCTCAAGTACGCCATCTAGCGGATTTTTTACACGCGATAGCCCTGATTCCGTTAGTTCCTCAAAGAAGACTTTCTTGACGCATTATATCAGGATCCGCGTGGACTACCGCTCGCTGAGCGAGGGGCTGAAGGAGCTGGAGGAGGCGGACGAGATCAAGCGCAAGGCCGACAAGCTGCAGAAGGCCATCAACGCGCTGCAGAACACCGTCGACAAGATCCAGGCGCCCAACATGCGGGTAACCCACTGCTTCTACATCTCGTGTTTTTTTTTTAATGATAGGTAGCAGACGAGCAGGCGGATCACCTGATGGTAAGCAATTGCCGCCGCTCATGGACACTGCAACACCAGTGGAGTTACAAGTGCGCTGCCACCTTTTATCCCCTTCCCCCCGGCTGGGCCTCCGGTACCCTCACTCACTCGAAACTCTCGTGTTCACAGAAAGCTGGTCACACTGGCTGTAAATACAGCGCTACCATGTTTAGGATGGTAACCCGGTGGCTTATAGCGAAGACGTCCCGTAACGAATGAGAATATACCTGTCACATTCAAACAAAAGCGCGCACAGCGCGTGAGAAAGAGAAGGGAACTCCGATTCGGTCGTAACGTCCACTTCAAATTAGGCCCTCTGCTCAAAACGTTACTCTCAAATACAGGGTATATCTGTAGACATTTATAACCCTTTAACCATGTCTTCTAACGACCTTTTTTGACAACATTTGTTCTAAGACTTTTGGAAATTAGTCGAAAAATTGTTTGACATCATCACCTTCACATCTTTAGCAGATGATCTAAGCAGCATCACGCGGTTTGACTTTACTGTAGCGCTCGTAGCTGTAAAGTCCTATGTGGGAGTGAACCACTCGTCCACATAATATATATTCCTTTTCTATTTGTACAATATTTTTCAATTTCCATAAAATTTACATGTTTATAAAGTTGTCAGTGTGTTAACGTGTGGTGTATGTGTGGCAGGCGATGCAGAAGCTGGACGAGGTGCGCGAGAAGGTGTCGGCCACCAACGAGGCCTTCGTGGCCGCCCGCAAGCGCGCGCACAAGGCCAAGCTCGCCTTCGAGAAGGTAACACGACCCAGCGCAGCCGCACGAACAAATCCTCCTGAAACGATATTTCACTTAACCAATTCATTCTGCGGGATGACGCGTGTAAAGTGCCATTTAAATCTTTCGTAAATACGGCATATGACGCCGAATGGTGTCTTAAAGAATTGATATCTGATGCCGACTGAATTAAACACTCATAAACAAGTCGAACTCATAACATAAAGCAAAATGTGTTCAATCATAGCGGAGACGCCTAAGGGCGTCACTTTACTGTGTGGCGACTGGACCCGCCAGGTAGGCGTCCATCAGAAAGATTTGGTTGGCCCCGCCATGGCAAAAATCCCTAAAGTGGGGTACGGCAATGGAATCGGTTAAGAGGATTCATTAGTGTTATTGTACTACCGCGTCTAATCTGAACAATTAGCTACAATTGCATTACAACGGCTCTCATTTCTTCTCTCTTCTAGTAGGCTTCACCATTTCGAAGCTCTATATCTACTTACAGTAACTGATTTTATCGCTTTGCTGTTGTATCGGATGCTTTTTAAACAATGAAGTACGATTCTTATATTACTGAAAATGTATGTTGTTTTTAGGTGAAGAAGGAGCGACATGACAAGTTCATAGACTGCTTTGAGCACGTCGCAAATGAAATTGATGCTATCTACAAGGTACGTTCTTCGATTAATATTTTAAACTGTAAGAAAATGAAAGTTAGTTCTATCACTGTCAACATAAGTTTCTTGGCCAAACGATGTTTTTTAACATCTAGCGCAAAAACGACAGGATACGTTTAACGTGTCTGTCTGCCTGTCTATGGCATCAAAGCACCCGAACAGTTGAACCGATTTTAATTTTTTTTAAGGAGTTTCGGGAGTGTTCCTAGCTATGTTTCATGGCCGCTGCCAAAAAAAATATAAATTTTATATATTTTGACTTAATTTCCTCAATACAGATATCAAATAAAAGGCTAAAGGCTTGAGTAGTAGAATACGTCATAAAATATGATAAATTTCAAAGCAAACATGGCCGCCGTCTTAAAAGTGGCTGTAGTCAATGTCGGGGGTGTACATTTTAATTTTGTACGCACTATTTTATTAGTTCAGTAAATGTTATTTTTTGTGCAAGTTGTAGTAATATGTTGGACCTGTTTCCTGCTAGGCGCTGGCCATGAACCAGTCGGCGCAGGCGTTCCTGGGCCCCGAGAACCCGGAGGAGCCGTACCTGGACGGCATCAACTACAACTGCGTGGCGCCCGGCAAGCGCTTCCAGCCCATGTCCAACCTCTCCGGCGGGGAGAAGACCGTCGCCGCGCTCGCGCTGCTGTTCGCCATACACAGGTACCCACACCAGGGAACACCCTAGCCGGGCTGACCTGCCTACGCGACAAAATGTTGTCGACTCTCGTTCGCGAGAGCGCATCCTTCTATCCCGCTCATCGCTCAATCAGGTGAGCGAGAAACAACTTGCGCCGACACAATACGAGTGTCGACAAATTATCTCGCGGCGCGCATGTTAGCCCGGCAGGACACATCTAATCATAATCTTTATTGTGGAACACAGGTGTAGGTGATGTTACATAGATTATACTTAAGAGCTACAGGGACCTACCTCTTAAGGCGTACAAAATATTTTGATATAAACTCTATATTAAATTCAAAGATCAATAATAAAATTAACATATGTAGCGTACGACGTACCGTAACTAAAAAAATAAAATTATTAAATTGCAATATGTAATAAATACCTACTATTATTATCTTTACATATACAAATACACACACATTTTCACTTCCTAACATACTTTCTACTTTCGCTTTTATTATATTTTGTTTAATTCCGTTTATATATGAATTTTAACTTTGGTCATGTATAACCTAAAATTAATTAAGAGTGTAGGCACGGCACATAGTCGTAACAATATTTTTGTCAAAAAAGAAAAAAAACAAATTCATTATTTTACTGGGCGCGTATCATATAGCTAAGCTTAGTACGAAGTCAGGTCAATGTAAGAGATGTTGTGTGAATTAATTAATTTATTTTATTTATATCATATACGAGTATGTTTGGTGTCCAGTTACCAGCCAGCGCCGTTCTTCCTGCTGGACGAGATCGACGCGGCGCTGGACAACACCAACATCGGCAAGGTGGCGTCCTACATCCGCAGCAAGAAGGGCAGCCTGCAGACCATCGTCATCTCGCTCAAGGAGGAGTTCTACGGCTGCGCCGACGCGCTCGTCGGCATCTGCTCGGAGGTACGCGGTATTCTTTAATCTTAACTATACCCAAAACTGGAATTCAAGACCAAAAAATCTACTACAATGTTGCTACTGCAATAAAATTATCGTACCATAGTATACCCCTTTTTCTAAAAATACTCGCTGATGTAATTTATTTATTGGTAATTGTGATTCTATAATTTAAAAAATAATTTTACTAACTTTTTTTCATTTAAATACAAGACACTTTAATAAAAACTTAACCATCCGTAATTTTACTTTTCAAAGATGGTATTGCGCTTGTAACACTTCAGGTGTTAATAACATTTGGTATCTACCCACAACATTTTAACAATGTATGGAAACTTGATAGTTTGGTCTGCATAATAAGAAAAATAATGCCAAAAAGGTTGGCGAAACCTGAAAACGTCACTTGAAAATGACATAAGTGACGTTAACAGATTTGACAGTGACGTATCTGTCGTAGATGTCTTGAATTCCAGTTTGGAGTATAATGTTATAAATGCGAAAGTAACTCGTGTCTGTTACTCTTTCACGCCAAAACTACTGAACGGATTTGAATGAAATTTGGTATACAGATGGTCTAGCTAGACCCTAAGAAAGAACATAGGTTACTTTTTATTGCGAAAAGGGGGTTGTAAGGGGTTAAAATTATTAATTAATTAAAAATGCTACCCAAAGATACTATTCCACGCGGACGAAGTCGCGGGTAACAGCTAGTAGGATATAAGTCAACGAATAAAAATATTGGTTTTCGCTCTTATGTTTCGGTGGATAAGGTTCAAAATCAGGTGGGATTTCCTTTTGCCCTATTAAGGGTTATTTCTTTCCAACTTTCTTTCGAAAAAAAATACCGGCTTGTGAAAGGTTGTGGGTTCGGTTCCCACTTTTAGACGTATCGATGATTTTAAACTCTTGTGTTTATACTAGTTGTTGATAGTTACATCGACCAGAGATAATTTTATTCAAACGTTCATTTACTAAGTT